>OX637404.1:21205544-21813044 GCA_951799425.1 Ilex aquifolium
TGTTTGTAACATAGATGTCGGTTCCTATTTTACTAGAGAGATTTTGACAGGAACCCACCACAAAATTTGTTGTATAGAAAGCTAGAATAGGAACAGGAAGTAGAAGATAGGCTCCCTTTGTACAATTCGAATGTAACCAGAGCTTAGGCTGCAAGTTTAGAAACTTCTGGTTTCTTCATTGATTCTTTTAGTTATTCTTATTTATCTAATGGAAAAGGTTGATTTCTGTTTCTCTTGTTCTCTACTGCTTGCATTTATTGTCTTTTTGGTTTCTGGCTTTTATCAAAGCCAATTGTTCTCTCTTGATCGGTAGACAAATTAACACTGTTGAGTATTTTCTGCTTGCAAACTTACAGTTTCAATCAAAGCCCCCTTTGGATTATCAATGACCATGTGAATTTAAGTAGGGGAAATACTATGTATCTCAAATTTATAACCCAAATTTACATTCCAAATGAAAGGGGACCGTTGAATAAGTAGGTCTCATCAAATTTTTTAAATGAGACCCACTGATCTAATGGTCTCCTTTCATTTTGGATGTAAATTTGGGTTGTAGATTTGGATTACATAACATTGCTCTTTAAGTAGTAATTATGTTCCTGGTGAACAGGAAATAAGATGCATAGAATACGTGTATTTGTGTATAAACACTAGCGTATGTACAAATTATGAATGCATATAGCTTTTGCATTTGTTTGCATCTTTTGTTGTGTTTAGTGTCTATTTAATACACCGTTCGAATCAAGTCGGGATGAAAGAGGAGGGTTCTGTTAGATGTTTGACAGCAAGCGTAAAAGTAGTTGGATCCCTAATAGACATGAACTATTTTCTTTTAATAGAGCACAACAACAATACATGATTTGCATAGTCGATCCCAAATAGGTGGTACAAGACTGAGTTATGCTGTTTCTTTCATTGGGTTGCATATACATCTTATGGGAACACTCTTCTGGTCAAAAGCTACTCTAAGATGGAAGTTTTTATGAACCAATGTCAAGAGGCCCCTGCAAAGGAAATTTTATTGACATATTTTGGTGATTTTAACTTGGAAGTTTTCGAGTCGATTTTACAAGGTGCATACATTAGACTTAAGGTTGTCTCCATGGGCATTAGTGTTCCTCACACTTTGTTGAGCCAGAGGTCAACAACATTGTTGGAATTATACAACTGTTTTATGAGGGACAATTTATATTATACATGTTAATAAAATCGAGCGTCCTACTTAAGTTCCTCGTTCAGAAAAACATAACGACGACTTAGATCACTTATACTCCGTTTGGTAAGATGGAAAAATGGAAGGATGAAAAATTGGAAGGATGAAAAGTTTGAGGGATAGATAAAACATCATGTCCGGTAAGGAAAGAAAATAAGAAGGATGAAAAAGTAAATGAATGAGCTTTTCTTCTAACTCACCAAAATTAATTCCTCCAAAATTAGAAGGAAAGTTGATAGAAAGTTAATTATTTGTGTTGAAATGTATCTTATTTGTCTGTATATCCTTTAATATATGCATATATTATGTATACATTAATTTTATATATAAATACAAATGATAAAATATGTATTTATATTTTTTTGAAAAAAAATTTTAAAATTTTTTTTTTGAAAAAAATAAATAAATATTTTTCCATCTTACTAAGCACAAAAAAAAATTAATCATTTTTATTTTTCATCCATCCTACTAAACATAAAGGAAGAAAAGTGTATCATTCCTACTTTCCTTCTTTAGATGATAGAAAATATATACCTCTTACTTTCCATCCCTATTACTTTTCATCCTTCCTACCAAACGAAATATTGGATCTAACGGTTTATCTTATTAATAACGATAAATATTTTAACCACTTACTTATATTTTAACTATACTAAAAAAACGTGTTTTGCACGGGTACACCCTAAATTTTATCAATACACCGTGATTATTTTTTACTTTTTGATAATTTAGTTTGTGGACAATTTTTTCTCCTTTCGAACCCATGCACAAAACTTTCGCTTATAATTGGAGATCTGGTTTCAATTTGGTACACGTTAAGAGTTAATCACCAATATGATATTTCTTGTATTAGCAAAGAGGCATATAGCATTGCAGAAAGCAGAGCGAAATCATGTATGTTAATTTAATGGGACATGACATGATGACAAAGAATTTGCATATCCTATACGGCTATACTACATGGAAATAGGTTGTCAATGAATCGGATTTGGATTCAATTTCAACCGACCGACTTAAATTGGAATTTGATTAAAAAAATTCTGATAAAAAATTCGTTTTGGGTATTGGATGGATGGATTTTATATTTTCAATCCACTTCAAAATCTCAGAAAAATAAAAAATCTGATCCGAATAATTCAATCAGGTTGAATTTTAGTAAATGAGGTATGCATTTGGGGGAACCGTATTTTATACCCTAAAAAAATTAGAAATTTTTATTTTGTTCTCTCAAAGATTAAATTTTTCACATTGCACTCTCAAATATTAAAATTGCTACAATGTGACATTGCCATTAGATTTCGTTGCTCATTTTGTCAAGAACCATCCCATTGATGTTGATGGAATGAACAACGAAAGCTAACGATAAAGTCACACTGTAACATTTTTAATACATTGAGGGTGTAATATAACAAATCTAACATTTGAGGGTATAAATAGAAAATTCTTAAATATTTCGGTTGCAAAGGGCAATACACCCTATGGATTTTAACTTAGTTTCATCAAATGATCACTCAATTTCATCATCCATTTACATTGGTAATTCAAGTCACATTTTGATATTTTCTAATCAAAATTTGTGAAATATGATATAAAAATTTGAATTTGGATCGTATTTGTGAATTATCACTCAAAATACCAATCCATATTCGATCAATCAGAATCCGAACTATTATCAGACCTAAGTGGATGATGTGAGTCTGAAAGATAGAGATAGTGGCCAACATTGGAGTTGAGAGGTGTTGAATCAAGGTAAAGTTGAGTGTAAGGTTTAAACTTGCGACATTAAAGTCCAACCATGAAAATAGTGACCATTAAACCAATCGCTAACCTCACTAATTTACTATAATAGTTGATATACTAATAGTTTCTTCTAAAAACACCTATGAGGTCTCTTGGTACTTTGATATTAGTCTAGTGCCATTTGGTATCGTGCATGACATCATGATATATTACAAGAGCAATGCTATAGGGACCTTATTTGGGAACCTTATTTAGGGACTTAATGATGTGACTTCAATGCAATCATTGGATTAGTTGTGAGTTCCAATGTTAGATGGAACCCACAACCAATTCAATAGTTGTTCATCGTTAGGTCCCCAAATAAGGTCTCCAAATAAAGTCTAAATAGCATTTCCCATATTACAACATTGATAAAAAATGATTATACACGGAGAAGACTCAAAGTTACTGGGTAGGGCGGTTAAACGATAAACTCGAGCTCGGTTTGTATAGATTTGTTTACATTGAAAAATAATCAAATCTAATTAGTTTTATGTGCTCATATTGTAAATGAGTCGAATCCGAGTAATATATTGTTTGACTCAATTAGGTTTGAATCGACACAAACACGTTTTTCGCTATAAACAATTCCGACTTTATTGTCAACTAACCCTTATTTGAAAGATGAATAATCTCAAATGATTCCACAAACATACACTTTCTCTCAAACTACTTTCCTAAGGTTCTCCATATTGGGGGTCTTCTTGTCGATTAATTGAGATCGATTTCACGAATATTTTCAAGTTTCTGTCTAACTGAACTTGAGTAAGAATTTAAATTCGAGAGTCTTGCTCGACTCGAGCTCTTCCAATCTGAACCAAGCTAAGTATGAAACATACTCAAGCTTGACTAGCTCGATTCAATTAACACCCCTAATTTTATTTTGTATTTGATGCAATAACTGTGGCGTGGAAGGCTCCAACATGGAAGTGTGTTGGGCATAAATGCTGATATAAGAGCATTTCCAACCTTGACTCAAATGTAGACTTAAATTTAAATTTGAGTCAAAATGGCCTAAAAAATTTCTCCAACCCTGGACTCAAACCTATATCAAATCAAGACAAAACTTATTCTAGATCCAAATTAAAGCAGACTCAAATTCTATACCAAATTTCTAACTGTAACTTTTTAACCAATCCAAAACTAAAAGATTTCTTTGACGATTTGTTCTCTGCCTCTTTTTGCCTCTCTCAATTACACTGCTTCGCCGACCACCACCGAAGCGTTTACAAATCATTTGAAGGCCTGTAGGTAAGTTTTTTTCCTTTTCCTTTTCATCTTCCATTTTCTTGATTTCTTGTATTTTTTAAAACCATAATTTTACCCATCTTTCATACTATATAAACCCTAAGTCTATCCATCAAATTTTTCTTTGATTTTTTCGAGTTAAACACTATCTGTAGTACAATTTCAGGCCATCGATTCTTCTTGAAATTTTAAGCCTTCATTACCTACAAATTTAGAAAATTCGTCATTTTTTTTCGTTAGAAAACATGGATTCGGAGGTACAAGCCTATAAAACAGATCCTATTCAAGTAAGGTCGTCATTTTATTTCTTCAATCTTCCATTTTTGTTAAAAACGTATGTTTTTGTGTTCTTCAGACCGGACCTATGTCAAAATAGTTATATTTTTTTTTTTATCTAAATTTATAAAAAATGATAAGGAATTAGAACAATTTTAGAATTATGGGGTGATTTCTTTATTCTCATGTAATGTTGTATACATATTTGTTTTTTTTTTTTTGAATGACCCATTTTGTGGAGAGATATGAAAGTTTCATTTATTTTATCAAATATCATGATTTGAATGATACAAAAAAATGAGTTTTGGGACAATAAGAGAATTTTTTAAAATATTTGAGTAGATATTTGAGTTTGTTCATTGGAGTACTCTATACCAAATTAAACTTTTTACTCAAAATTTAAACTCAAATTTGAGTCTAAATTTGAGTCATGGTTGAAGATGTTCTAAGGAATTCTACAAGTGATATGGACAGTTTTGTTCCAAGAACTTCTCTCTCTCTCTCTCTCCAGAGTCCAGACGACCTTTTTTTTTTGGGAGGGGGAGGGGGAGGGGGAGGGGGAGGGGGAGAGGGACTTGAACTCTTGCCCTCAAGAAGGCAAAACATTTACAAGACAAAGAGTACCAATGGACCAAAGACCCATTGGTCCAGACGGCCTTGAATCCCTTGAGTTTTGTCCAAATAACAATTAAACCCCATCAAAAATGAAGATTACTATATAATACCCAAGATAGGAAATATACTTACTAATTTTTCATTCAATTTTTTTTCTAAAGGACATGCAGGCTTGTATCGATTACTTCTTCAAACTCGAACTTGGCCACAAAGATCCGATCCTATTTAAACCACCATACTAACGGAGGGGTTGACCCTTGGTGGGATGAGAAATGTTCAACTTTGAACCTCTTGCTTGCATTGCAAGAGGTCATGCTTTGCAACATCCAATTACATGATCTGTCAATGACATTTGTTTCATCTTTCTAACAAAAATAGCAAATTACTATAATACCCCAGATACAAAACATAGTCTACTTATAAATATTTCATTTGATTGTGCAACATTCAATCACATGATGCCATGCGTAAAGGTAAATGTATAAGTAGCCCATTTAAAACAACTTGAAAAGAGGGGGGGGGGGGGGGGGGGTCTAGTTGTTGTGTGGACAAGGCTACAGAAAGGTAAATGTAATTTACACTTTGACATAATGCTAAAAGGGACAGGTTAAGGGATTGGAATTCAAAATCAAACATTATAGAATTGGATTAGCAAGTAACCTAAGCTCTTCAACTGGATATCTTAATGAGAAAGCAAAAAGGTGGTTTATATATATAGTTCAACTACCAATTCCTTCAACTTGCCTCAACTTCTCTTCCTGGCTTGCCTGGCAGAATTAGTTGGCATTAGTTTTGTAGCCCATTTAAAAATTGGTTAATCCTTGAATTTAATATTCAGGTTGAGTTCAAGTTTAAATCGAATTAAACCCCGGATTCATTAATTCGGGTTGGTGCCTGAGACCCCAACCCGAGTACTAGTGAATGTAAATCGGATTGAGATTGTTTTACTCAAACTTAACTTTAATGCTGAAAATATTTGCCTAAGTAATGAATATTTCCGGTTTTCGTTTGCTTGTTATGTTTCAACATTGCATTTCATAACAATCCCACCATAAAAATCATTGCAAAAATATTTCAAGTTCATTTACAATGTATAGAAGTTGCCAATCTACAAGGAAAAAGGAGGTGTATAGAAAAAAAAAAACAAGGGAATGAAACAGAGGCTTTTTCTTAAATAGCTTACATTATCCCCTCCCTTTATGCCTTCTGTTGAAATTACTTCACACTCCACAGACTATCTACATTTGCACATACTGCCTTTTATTTTTCTAAATTCATTTCACCCTCTTTCTGATGAAGAAATGAATATCCATAGAATATTTCCTGTTGATAATCACAAAAAATTCATGGAAGCTCTTGTAAAATCTTGGCCTTTTGATAAGAATTGGCACTTCCCTCTTCAATTTCAATCCAAAAAGAGAATCTGCGCTCCTGATCTATACTGGAAGCTGATTTACAACTCTGAAAGAACACACAACCAATAACTGTATCAAGAACAATGAGGATGGAATACATGTAAGCGATAAACATCCCCTCGAAAGCCATAGAAGCAGTGAGATTATCGGTATGATGATAAACCCTCATGACCCGGTATTGGAACAAGGCTTCGACTGCAGCCAGGGCCATATTGACAGGCAGAGCTAATGATAATGCAGTGGCAGTTCTTCCCCGGATCAAAACACAAGCCTTGAGGATCGCGATATAACCCCCCCAATTTTCGATCCCCGATAGTACCAATGCCATATTACAGATAATGAGAGCATTGGCAAGGATGATGGAGTAAAGAACAGCTCCAGAGGCCGAGAGGAAGAGGAGGGAGGTGGGTGATGAGAGGGCAAATCCATCGAGAAAATTGAAGGCGAAAAATAGGATTGCAAAGCAAGTTGCATTTGCAGAGAGGATGACTAATGAATTCCAAACTTGGGTGTGGAGGAGGTGATTGTAAAGTGATATGAATTGAGAAAATGGTGTCTGTACAGATTGTTTTTGGTGACTGAAGGATTGGATTATGGAGGCCTTAGCAATTAGGAGGAGAGAGAGGGTGAAAGGAAGGACAAGAATTGAGGAAGCGATGGTTTGAGAGAGCTTGAGACTGAGGATGGTGAAGAACTCTGATGAGGGAGGAAACCCTGCAGCACGAAAAACAGACGACAGGCGGTGGTGAATTGGTGGTAGGAGAGATGATGAGGGGACTAGAGCTTGGGAGAGGAGGACTGAGGCAGAGAACGGGAGCGCGAGGAGGGCTGCAGTGGTGGTGTAGTAGCTATAATTTTGAAGGAAAGTGTATATTGATCTTCTCATAATCTTCCTTGTTCTCTCCATTGGAATTGAAGGGTAGTCCTCTTCCATTTGGAATTTCTCAGATGGAGAATAGCTGTTTTGGTGATGGGATGTATATGAATGTAGCTGTGTGGAAGTCATTGATGTTTCCTCCTCTTATTCAGATGTTGTTTGATGGAGGATATTCTCTCTCTTTATGGTGGTTTGGAGGGGTTTGGAGAGTTGGTGTATTGGATGAATGGATTGGCCAACAACTAGAATCTAATAAACTCTGCAGAGGTGGAGTTGTTTGAGCATTGTTTTTATCATTGAGCCTCTTTGGACTACTGGAGGTTTATGTCTTGTGATCTCCAAATTTTCATATTAGTTGGCATGAAAAGAATGCATTTTTCCATGGGTAAAACTATGGTACCAAAGAAGAGAAAAGACGATGTTAAAATTCAATCTGGTGAAGTTACGATAGAATGAAATTTTTTGCGACTAATCCTCACATTTTAGGCTCAACCGTCGAAGTTGGGATTAGTTCTACCATTTTAGAATTGATCCAAATTCATTTTAAGTCACAACTTAACCATATAAAATATCAATTAAGCCTTTTGAATCGTGATTTAACCCTAACTAAGTTAAACTTAACTTCTATTTACTTATAAATTTTGATATACTAAAGCGATATATATCATCATTGCGAAACTTTTCAAATAATGTAAAATGTAACATCATTGCAATTGAGACCTTTCACATTGACAGGTTTGGCTTTTTGCAGTCTTGGTGGTAATGCAAAGAGGGCCTATGTTGGGTGGCTTAGACTATACTCCATAGGATAATCAGGCTAATTATTATACTTTGTAATTTAATGCTAGTTTTCTCCCCCTAACAATTTTTTTTTATTTGGTATCTCTCTTTCTAACTTGATAGTGAAGCATTGTCTTATATAATTATGAGGAAACCACTTATATTGGTATGCCCTATTTTAAGTGGAAAAAATAAAAATAAAAGGTAGATTTTTTAAATGTTGGTCATTTTTTAATTTTTCTTGCGACTTTTTTTTTTTTTTCACACAAGTCATATTTTTTTTGTTAACAATCAACCTTTATATAACGAAGACGTGAATTTATCGGCATTTATAATTGTTTTGTAGAAGTTTTTCGGTGTTTCTTTTTCCTGTAATAATTGAGGATTTTCAAAATGTTTCAAATTCTTAATGTGTTTTAAAAATTATTTTTCTTATTTTGTATCTTTTTTTTCTTTTGGGAATTATTGGCATGCAAAAGGCACTTATATCTTTGAGGGCGAATTGCACTTTGCACCCTAAAAGATTTTAAATTTTTTATTTTACACTTTTAAAGATTAAATTTCATATATTGCACTCTCATGTATCAAAAGTGTTGCAATATAGTGCTTCTATTAACTTTTCGTTAGTTTTTTTGTGAGTGTTAATGAGTTGACTTTTAATGAAAAAAATAATAGAAACTAAAAAAATGGCTAAATTGTAACACTTCTGATAGTACAAAATAAAAAATTTAATCTTTAATAGTACAAAATAAAAAATTTAAAAATATTTTAGGATATAAAATGCGAAAAACCCTATCTTTAAAAAGAAGTAGGGCCTTTTACATGTGCCTATTTTAAAAACACAGATACAAGCTTGGAACATTATTACTATTTTTTTGGCCATGTTTGTTGCATTTTATTGACAGATGTATTCTTTTGTCTTTTTTCTTTGGAGCCAATCAAAACAACTCACTGGACAGTTTATTTATTTATTTGATTGAAGGATATAATTTTTGATTTTAATACTATCTTGGAAAATAAAAGAAAACTTCAGTGATATGAATGATAAACTTTTTACAGTAGGATTCGAGTAATGGAAACAACTTTTCTATGTGCGAAAGTAAGATCATGTACATTTGATCTTTTCTAAACCCTATAGCGGTAGAAGTGTGTTGCACTGGATTGCTCTTTTTTTAATTAGCGAAAAAAAAAAAGAAAAAAAACATATGGTGGAACAAATTGAAATTTTAAAAATAAAGAAATATTTATACCTTTTTTTTTCTCCAAAAAATAAAAGAATTGGGAAAGAATACATTACTAATCATGGTGGTAATTAATTACTAATCGAGTTTGGATCGATATTAACTATTCATCCGTCTAAATGTTATGTTATGAATTTAAATTTGAGAATCATCCTAGGCCACTTATCTCTCTCCATCTCCTTCTACGGTGTCGCGGAAATACAATGCTAAAATTTTATTTTATTTGAATACTAGTTATTATCTGTGCCTGAAGACACATCATAATAAAAAAAAATAGTCAACAATAAACATATTTGTAGTCATATCTAAAATTAAATTACAAACATAGAGATAATAAAAAAGAATTTAAGCACATATTATAATGGAGGTGAACGGTAATAGTGGTGGTGGGAGACGGTGATGGTTGTGGTGGGTGGCGACTATTGTGGTGGTGGTGGCAGTCGTGGGTGACAACGATGATGGTGGAGGTGGGTTTTAGGTGACGATGGTGGTAATGGCAGTCGTGGGTGACGGTGGTGGTAGTGGTGGGTGTTGGTGGTGGGCGCCGATGATGGTGGTTGACAGTGGTGGTGGTGGTGGGTTGTGGTGGTGGGCAGTGACGATGGTGGCGATGGGCGACGACGAGTGCTTCTAGGAGATAATATGATGAGTGGTGGCGAATGACAATGGTAGTGGTGGTGGTAGGTATGGTAAGGATATGTGATAGTAGGTGGCGGCAATGGTGGGTAATGACAGGTTGTGGTGGTTGATTTGGTGGGAATGAGTGACAGTGGCTGCTGGTGATGATGGGCGACTGTGGTAGTGGGATTATGATTGTAATAGTAATAAATATAAGAATGAGATAACGATGGTAGTAGGTGGTGGCAGTGGACGACAGTAGAAACAATTGGTAGTGGGTGGCGATGGTGGTGGTGGTAGTGGTGGTGCAGTGGGGGTGGTTAGGGTTGAGGTGAGACAGTGGCGGCGGTGGTGATAGTGGTGATGGTCGTCGGTGGTGGTGGTAGGGTGTGACAGCAGTGGTGGTGGTGGTGGGGCGATAGGTGTGGTAGGGTGGTGACAATGGTGGTGGTGGGGATAGTTGTGGTGGTGAGGTGGCGATAGAGGTGGTGGTAGTGGTGGTGGTGGGGATAGTTGTGTTGGTGGGGTGGCGATAGAGGTGGTGGTAGTGGTGATGGTGGTGGGGCAGGGGGTGGCGGTGGTAAAGGTGCTAGTGAGGCGGTTCTAAATACTATTTTTTTTAAAGTACCTATGAGAAGTTATAAGTATTAAAAACACTTTTAAAAAGTCACTCCAAACGCATTCTTAGGAGCCTATTTTCTCTATTAAATTTGGAGTGTTAATATTAGCCGTCAGATCAACTTTAAAATAAAAGTTAAAGAGATCTCAACCGTGAAAAATAAAAGTCATTTTGTTTATCTTTTGAGATTTGAATTGTATTTTACTTTATTATATAGATTTTACAATATTTATTAAAAAATGATAAAATAAATTAAAAAAACTACACTTTATGCATTTAATTAGATGAAAAGTTGGGTATAAACGTAAAGTATCAAAAAGTGACATTTCGGTATTATAACAAAAATTGAATAAGCAAGAAAAAGAACTACATATCATAATTCCGGTTGCTTGTGATTGGTTGGTACGGCTCCTTATGCATATGTGTCCTACAGTATGTGGATGATTCTTAGCTTCCAAGAAAAAATATAATAATCACAACTCACAAAATTGGAAAAAAGAAGAAGTTTTCTAAAGTACTTTTCCCGTAGACTGTCCTGATCAATACACCATCAACGGAGAGTTGATCAAGACCCTTCATCTGACAACAATAACTCCCACCTACTTTTAGCTTTCTTAAACCATCAACTAACTATTTGGATATGGTGAGCCCAGTTAATGTATTGATGGAAAGTGTATTATTTTTTGGTACATTGACATCACATGGAATAAATACTAGCCTTGCCCAGAATAAAATGGCAGTGAGCGAGTTGAGCCATGTGACTCCATTGGCCTAAAGGAAACTGAAATGATGATTAACATGAGCAATTATGAGCTTGGTGGGTAATCCTCTGACCTAACTAGGGGTTCAAAGATGACTCACTCACACACTCTCTCTCTCTCTCTCACAGACACACATTTGTGTGTGGTACCATGCTTGGGTCGTGTCCGGATCCTCTGGTATATAACAAAGAACGTTATTCTTAAAACGATGTTGTTTTATGTTTGTGTATAAAATAACGTTGTTTTAAAAAATATCTATGTTTTACAACAGAGGAATTGTGCCCATTTGGGTCTTAGAAATCCTCAACTTATGAATGGAATCATAAAATACCTAGTCAAAACATGGATGAAAAAAGCAAATGATTTCTTTAATTAATATTAATTAAAAGATTTCTCGTATTAAATTCGTATTATTTGTGTTTGACAAGGGGCATTTGTTATGTTTTAGAGAGAGAAACTCTCACTTCTCTCTAGAAATTTCCTACGATTTTTTCTTGATTTTCCTCTGATTTCTTTGCTTCTCCTTCGATTCCTTGTGGATCTGATTGCTTAATCATGTCTCAGGAACAGGTTCATCGTCAAATCCCACCAAAACCGCCTGACATTACTAGAAATTTTGCCTTTCTTTTTAAAAATCCCTCGAGCTCCCCAGATCGCTTGAATTCCGAAAATGGGTTTAATATAGGTCAGGTCTCTGGTGTGGCCCAGGATGTTGGAAATACCTCTGAGATGCCCCCTTTCCCTCTTGTTTCGTCGGATTTCAAAGGTAATTTTGGATCTCTATTGAAAACTTCTTCAATTCCTTCGGGTACCGTGAATAATGTTCAGAATGGGCAAGGCCCGTCTATCTCTTCCCCTGTTCCTTCCATGTCTTTCTCTCGGCCAGCAAAATGAGTGGTATTCAATAACGGCGATTCGGGGATGTATTGGTCGGAGGCGGAGATCTTGGAGCTCTCGAAAGAATTTCAACAAACCCTAATTGGGAAATGCGCATATGGTAAGCCTTCAATTGGTGTAATTCGGGAGTTTATCACTACGAGATGGTTGCCTAAGGGTAATTTCTCTGTGGGAATTCTTGACCCTCGACATGTGTTAATTCGGTTTGAGCTATACGAAGATTATGTGAAAACGTGGATGAAGGACGCTACCTACATAGAGGGGTTTCTTTTTCGTTTTTTTAAATGGTTTCCGGAGTTCATGCCTGGAATTGAACCTCCAGTGATGCCGATTTGGGTATCGTTACCTGGATTGCCCATTCACTTGTTCAATCGGGATAGTTTGAGAGACATCCTAAGCCCAGTTGGTAGAATCTTGATGATAGATAATCAGACCCTTCAGCTGACGAGGCCAGGTGTGGCCAGAGCATGTATTGAGGTGAATCTCTTGGCAGAAAACCCTTCTCGTTTATGGTTGGATTTTGGGGGTTCGAGTGGCCGTTGGCAGCGAATTGTTTATGAGAAGGGTGTGAAAAACTGTATTAAGTGTTTGAAGCAGGGACATGGGGATGCTGATTGTCGAAGAGGTAGGATGGGAAAAGGTAGTAAAGATGATGTTTAGGAATTAGGAGGGGTGAAAGAGTTAAAGCAGTCCTATGTTTTTGAATTGAGCAAGGATGTTGGGGATGGGAATAATGGGAGGGAATGGCAAACTGTTAAGGGAAAGGAGGTTCTTAAGTATGGGGGTGTACAAAATGAGGGAATGCCAAGAAATGATAAGAATGTGGTTCTGTGAGAAATGATGATAATTCGTTCAGAATTTTAGAAGAGGAACATCTTAGGGATAATCCTGATTGTGGTTTGGAAAATCAGAAAGAGGTATCGGAGAATAGGGGTGTGGAGGAGCAGATTGAAGTGTTAAGTGAGAGGATTGAAGTGCTTAATGAGAAGGAGATTTCTCAAGGGTCCAGTAAGAATAATGGATTGAAGGCTGATGTGATCCAATCCAATCAGGTGGGTCAGTCGGTTGATGTGATTGAGGAGGTTGTTTTTCTTAATGTTGATAAGGTGAGGGTAAATGAGCATATTGAGGAATCTGGGTCAGTATTTGCTGGTGAGAAGGCAGTTTCTAATGTGGAGGTGATAGCTGGGATGAATGTAGGAGGTATTGGTAATGAAATTTGTGTTCAAGATGGGCCTGCAGAGGTGGGTGTCCGTAGTGGAAATTCTAAGAATTCTGCTCCTCTTGTGGAATGCTTTGTGAATAAACAGGGGTTTACAGACTCAGTTAATAATTTCTGGGTAGAAAGGCAGTTTGATAGTAGAAGGGGTTGTGATATTTCTATGGATGATGAGAGGGGTCTAATTGCAAGGAAGGATCCACCTGATAAGGGATATTTTTCTGAGGGTGAGTACAGAGAAGAGATAGTTGCGGATACGGAGGATGACTCTTCTGATCATCTGACTACTTCCCCCACTTCTGTTACTAGGACTAGTCCTAGAGTTAGTCATCTCCCTATTTCTCATGTTTAATTTTCTTTCATGGAATATTAGGGGTGTTGGTAAGGCAGTGAAAAGAAGGAGATTGAAGAAAATTGTGGTAATGAATAAGGTGAGTTTGATAGCTATGCAGGAACCGAAAATGGAGGCTTCGAAATTGGCCTTGTGTGCTAAGGAAATAGGATTCGATTTTTCTCATGCAAATCCATTGGCTGAGAAGAACATATGGCTTATGTGGGACAGGAGGTTACAAGTTAATATTGTAGGTTTTCATGCTCAAGCAGTAACCATAGAAGTTTCTTGGATGGGGTCTGAGGTTTTTTGGGTCTCGGTTATATATGCTTCTTGTGAACATATTGTGAGAAGACAATTATGGCAACACTTATTGGATTTTGACTGTCCTGTGTCTACTCCTTGGTTAATGATGGGAGATTTTAACTTGGTTTTGATTTCTTCTGAAAGACTTGGTGGTGCTGCTCCTTCCAGAGTGGCAATGGATGATTTTGGTGAGTTTATAGCTGAAGGTGGTTGGATGGATGCAGGTTTTGACGGAAGCAGGTTCACATGGTGCAATGACCATCATGATCGAACAAGGATGTGGCAACGTATAGATAAGGTATTTTTCAATCCTGAATGGTGCCTTAAATTTGCAAACACTGATGTGATTCACTTGGCCAGGGGAAGATCTGATCATTGCCCTATTCTTGTTAAGATTGGGAGTGTGTCAAATAAAATTTCTTATTTTAAATTTCAGGATATGTGGGCTGAGGATTCATCTTTCTTACCCTTGGTTGCATCTAATTGGGTGGGTAGACATTCAAGCAATCCTGTAGAAAATCTTTTTCTCAAGTTAAAGTTTCTTAAATTTCATATCAAAGTGTGGAATAGGGAGGTATTTGGTGATATTTTTGCTAAAGTTAGAGAGCATGAGGAGGCATTATTGAAAGCTGAGGCTGCGGTTGAGAGTAATTCTACTGAGGTGAATTTGCAGAACTTGGAGAAAGTCAAGGATGATATGGATAATGTTCTCAGGTTGGAAGAGATATATTGGAAACAGAAGGCTAATGTTAAATGGGCAGTTGAGGGAGAGCGAAATACTAGGTTTTACCATGCCATTGCTAAGGGTAAATCCATACGTAATGGGATTAAAAGAATACAAAACAGTGAGGGAGTTTGGGTGCGTGAAGAGCTGGAAATTGCTAAGTTAGTCGAGGAGTTTTTTTCTTCTTTATATAAATCCGAAAATCATGAGTTGCAAGATAATCTTTTCTCTGTTATCCCGAAACTTGTGGGGAAGGAGGATAATTGCAATTTGCTTAAAGAAGTGGATTTAAATGAGTTGAAGGAAGTTTTATTTTCTATGTCTGCTAATAATGCTCCTGGTCCAGATGGCTTGTCTGGAAGGTTCTTTCAGGTTACCTGAGATATCATGAAGGAAGATTTATTGTAGGCAGCAATTTTTTTTCTGAAAGGGGGAATGATCCCCAGGTCTGCAAATGCCACTCTTTTGGTCTTGATTCCTAAGATTGAACATCCTGTCTCTTTTTCGGATTTCAGGCCCATAAGCCTGTGTAATTTCTTTTACAAGATTTTTACAAAAATCTTGTCTAGGAGATTGGGATTGATTCTACCTTTGCTTATTTTGGACGAGCAACATGGGTTTGTTCAAGGGAGACACATAGGGGATTGCATTTCCTTGGGACAATTTATGGTAGGAGAGTTGGACAGGAAAGTGGAAGGGGGAAATCTCATTTTGAAGCTTGATATGATGAAAGCTTATGACCGCTTGGAATGAGATTTTTTGAAGAAGACTCTTGCTTGTTTTGGTTTCTCTGCCCTTTTCATTGAGGTTATTTCCAATTGTTTAAATAATAAACATTTTTCTGTCTGTTTTAATGGGCAAAGATTTGGTTTTTTCCCCTCCTCTAGAGGACTCAGGCAAGGGGATCCCATATCCCCTAGCTTGTTTATTTTGGCTGAAGAGGTGCTTAGCAGAGGCTTGAAGAGGCTTTTTCAGGATGGTGTAGTTAAGCATTTTCACTGTGGGAGAGATGCTCTACTCATTAGCCATTTATTATTTGCAGATGATACCTTATTGTTTATGAGGGGGAACAAAAGATTAGTGGATAATTTGCTGACTTTCATATGCAGTTATGAGTTCAGTTCTGGGCAGAGAGTGAATAAACAAAAAAGCTCTATGTATGTTTCTTCGAAAATTTCTTTGGCAATAAAACGCAGGTTAAGTAGTGCTGCTAGTATTCCCATCAAGGAAGGTCATCTGCTATATCTGGGTTGTCCTCTGATTAAGGGCAGAATGAGGCTGTGTTTCTTTGAAGACCTACTCTAAAAGTTTAGGAACAAAATTGAAGGCTGGTATGTTAGACTTCTCTCTAATGTGGGAAGGACTGTTCTTGTATAGTCTGTGCTAAATTCTGCTCCTCTACATCTTATGGCTTGTATGAATTTACCGAAAGGTATTTTGGCCAAATTGAACTCTATGATATCTGCTTTTATTTGGTCCAACAAATCGGGGGTGAGGAAAAGGCAATGGGTGTCTTGGAAGTCAGTGACTTTGCCAAAGGAAGAGGGAGGTTTGGGTCTTCGAAAATTGGAGGATATCCAAAATGCTTTCAGGATGAAGCAAGCATGGGGAATCTTGGAGGGTAAATCTTTTTGGGCCAAGTTTTTTACTTCAAAATTTTTGAAGAATCAGCATTTTTTAAGGCATTCTGGGGTGGGTTCTCCAAAGTGTCTTAAATCTCTTTTTCCATGGTTTGAGATGGTCTTGTCAAGCTCTCAGGTGTTAGTGGGTAATGGTGAACAATGTGATTTTTGGTATGATGATTGGCTGGGGACAGGTCCTCTTTTCTCTAGAATTGCTGGTGTTCCTATACATTTTCCAAAGGTGGCTGAGGTTTTGGTAAATGGTCAATGGAGTTTGGGGGAGGTATTTGATTTGTAGGGTGATCAATTGGTAAGGGAGGTACTAGACTGTGATGTTTCACTTTCTGGACAGGAGGATAGAAGAATTTGGAGGGACTCAGATTCTGGTCTTTTTTCTATTAAAAGGGCTTGGGAAAAAATCAGAATTAAAGGAGAGCAGAATGCTACTACTGCGTTGATCTGGAAACAAAACATTTCACCTAGCGCTAGATTGGTGGGCTGGAAAATTGCTAGGGAAGCTCTTCTAGTTGATAACGCTGTGCAGAGAATGGGAGTTCAACTGGCTAGTAGATGTGAGCTGTGTCTACATGCGGAGGAGTCTATTTCTCATATTTTTTCTGAATGTGTATTTGCTCAGGCTATTTGGAAGCGATTAGGGGATGCATTGGGTTTTCAAATTTTATCTCATGAGGCTCCACTAATTAGATTGCGAAGATTGTTTAGACAATTTAAACGATTTTCTTTGAGCCAAGGTTTGCTTCGAGGATTACCACTTAATGTGTTTTGGTGTATTTGGAGAGAGAGATGCCGTAGGAAATTTGAAGAGGTATTGATGAACTCCTATACTCTTTCTCAGGTAGTGTTTCGCCTGTTGGGTTTTCAGGCTTTTGCTTTTATTCCTAAATCACCTGAGTACTTATGGGGGCAGGAGATTTTGAGTTTTTTACGGGTAAAAGTTTATTTTCAATGTGTTATGAATGCTGTGTGGGTTCGTTGGAATCCTCCTTCAGCTGGTACTCTAAAGCTTAATGTAGATGGTGCTGCCAGTGGGTCTTCGGGTCTGTCAAGTGGTGGAGCTATTCTGCGTAATTCTGATGGGGCAATGATCTTTGCTTCATCGTTTTTCTATGGAGAGGGCACGAACATGTTGGCAGAAGGTAGAGCTTTATTGGATGGTCTTATGTTAGTAAGGCAATATAATTTGGAAAGTTATAGGTTTATAATTGAATCAGATTCTTTGGCTTTGGTAAATATGGTACATTCCAATATTCGTTGTTCTTGGAGGATGAGCTCTATGATCCAGAAAATTCTGAAGTTACTGAGGGGTTTGAATTTTCAATTGACACACATATTCAGAGAAGCAAATGGAGTAGCGGATGGTTTGGCGAAGGGTGCTGTTTCAAGAAAAATGTCTGCTCATTTCTCACTGCCGAATGTACTGCCTAATTCTGTTAAGGGGCTCTTGGCTCAGGATCGATTAGGATTGCCTACTGTGAGGAAAAGGCTCAAACTGGTTCGTTTTCTTCCCCCATGATGCAGCTGTATGAAGTTTTTTGGTTGAGGATTGTGTGAGATCCTGGTTCCCACATCGGTGAGGGAGAGGGAGTTGCTGGGCTTTATAAGTAAGCCCTCGCCTAAATTTGGCAAGACGCGTTTTCCCAGGGTCAACTGGGAGGAACAAATCCGTGCGGCCCGGTGGGCCAACGGCTGGTGGGGCCAAAGCGGACAATATCTACCAAGGGGAGGGGGGTGTTACAAGTAAAATAAACTTGTAACACCCCCCCTTCCCTTGGTAGATATTGTCCGCTTTGGCCCCACCAGCCGTTGGCCCACCGGGCCGCACGGATTTGTTCCTCCCAGTTGACTCTGGGAAAACGCGTCTACCAAATTTAGGTGAGGGCTTACTTATAAAGCCCAGCAACTCCCTCTCCCTCACCGATGTGGGAACCAGGATCTCACAATCCACCCCCCTTAGGGCTGCACGTCCCCGTGCAGGGCCCCACCCTCGGCTAACCGGGGAGAGTCGGCTCTGATACCAACTTGTAACACCCCCCCTCCCCTTGGTAGATATTGTCCGCTTTGGCCCCACCAGCCGTTGGCCCACTGGGCCGCACGGATTTGTTTCTCCCAGTTGACCCTGGAAAAACGCGTCTACCAAATTTAGGCGAGGGCTTACTTATAAAGCCCAGCAACTCCCTCTCCCTCACCGATGTGGGAACCAGGATCTCACAATATTTAAGTATGGTTAATTGGACCCAGTGTGGCCAATGTTTACTTATACATGGACCCGGTGCGGCCATTGCTTTATATTTGACCTCGGATGGGTCTGGTAATTGTGTATTGCACAGGTTGGGTATTGGGTAGAACTCCCCATACAAAGGAGACTCTGCCCAAATTTCGTTAAGTTATGGACCCCGGTAAATGGGGCATAACAGTGTGATATCGAGATACTAGGTATCTACAGGTATTCCGCGGGTTGATGGGTAATCAACGGACCCTCGGATTTTGGGGTGTCACAGATTGGACATATAAAAGAAGAATTTGACACATTACATTGTCTTGAATGCACTGTGCTGTTTGGATGACTGTGGGAGTGATGCAATGTTTAAAACACAGATTTACTTGTAAATTTGGTTTTTTCGTTTTGAAGGTTTAAAGCCAACTTGTGGTTTTTTCCTTATTTGCTTCTTGTAAGGGTCTCAATTACTCAATAAAAATTCATTTTTATAAAAAAAAAAAAATGATGCACAAAATAGATTTATGTAAGATTAACAGTCGAGTGAATGATGCAAGAGAATTAATGAAACAATTAATAAAGCAATCAATGACAAAAAGGTAAATATTGGGTCAACACATAGGTATATAGTAGTTCGGTCAGAGTAACCTACTCCACTCCACAAAACGAAAACGGTGGTCATAGAACCTTTATTAATAAAGTAAGGTGAGAAAGAGAGGGAGCAAAAGTTAGCTTCGGGATATGTATGATAGATAGGAGAGAGAAAAAACTATGTGAGGGGTGTGTAGAGAGGTGCTCTCTCAAGTAGAGAGAGTTTACAATTTATAGGCATGGAGTCTTAATTGAGGCGGTGACGTGAGGGTAAAGACACTAGTTCTTCGGGAATGATAACTATAAAAGGTAAGTACAATTAGAAATTGTTTTGATTTTTGAGAGTGGATATCCCGATAATTGCTCCTCACGTACACTAATCTTCTTGGATCTCTTGGACTTTAGACTGGGTCGAATCCATGAGCTGGACTTGACCTGTCTTTTAGCTGATTTAAACTTACTTGATTAATTGGTCCTGACCCAATAAAATCTGGGCTCATCAAGACTTAATCAACCTAATCAGTAAATTTTATTAGATTTGTGTTATATTTAAGATAATGAGTCCTAATCTGTGTGCGTGTGCGTGTGCGTGTGCGTGTGCGTGTGCGTGTGGTGGTTGTTTAGGTTGGAAAGAATATTTGCACAAGTCTATTCGAAGTATTGGTGAAGGGTCAACTCAATTGGTGACCTATATAAGTAGGATAGACAGATAATCTCATACAAAAAAATAAAATAAAAGGGAATTAGGTGATATTATAAACAAATGTATGGGTAGCCATAAATAATTATGATAATCATTATTAAAATTATTAATATAATTTAATAAAATCAGAGTGGCATTATTCTTTATTCCAAAGCTATAAACTATCATATTAGGCTACCTAAACAACTGTTGGAAGCTTGGCATGTCCTAGATTATTATATCAACAATGGGTCACCAAGTTATGATCAACCGACAAGCCCTAGAGTCACAGACACTAATAAGGTGTGAAAAGTTACAAATCAATTAAGTTACTGGTAAGGGTAGCTTCTGTAGTTCTCGTTGATAAAAAAAAAAAATTAAGTTACTGTTTTAATTGGGACTTGACTAGGGTACCGATAAAAGAAAATTATGTGCCGTACCTCTAAAATTTATTAGTTTAATAGGTGTTTTTATAGCTTTTGTGGGGTCATTTTACAACAAAAAAAATTATTGTTTTTGTGAGTGTTTTTATCACTGTTGTGAGTGTTTTTGCCACTGTTGTGGTAACTATTTTTACTACTTTTGTTCGGTATAAAAAAATTATCATTTTTGTGTGTGATTTACCACATTTATAGATATTTTGACTATTGTTATAGTAACTATTTATACCACTTTTTTCGGTACCACAACGGTCATAAAAACATCAATGATAGTGGTAAAAGTATCAATAAATATGATAAATAGAGGTATGATACTGAATTTTTTTTTTTTTTTGGTACCATAGACAACTCCAATTGACTACATTATGATTTAACGAGGTCAACTCGGATCCATTGGAACAAATTAGGATTGATTTAAAATTTGATGCATCGGTATGGGAGAGGGCAAAAAAATTGAAGATGTCTTTTTATGTTTTGGTGGTAATGATTTTAGAAGGACTAGCAATCCATCACCTGCGTTGTACGTGAATTTTTTTTTGAAATATTTGATAAAATATATAAAAAAAAATCTAATAATGTAGCAAAATTAGATATTATTTCATATTTATCATAATTAATTTTTTTGTATTTTCTTCATAAGTATAAATATTCAATGTACTCATTTTCTGTGTTCTTCATTAGAGCTACCAAGTAGTAAAAGTTATAGATTTTTTTTCTTTTTATCTTTCTTGTTTTTACTTTGTATCACAATAGTTTTTTATTAAAATCTTTTGATTGTGAATGAAGAAAAAAGCTAAAGATATATATATTTATTTATTTTTGGGCATTGGAGATGATATTGTAGTTATAGATGTGTATTAATATTGAATTTTTGAAAAAAAAGAATAACATTTTTTTTATATATCATTTAAGCATAATATGACCATTCAAAAGTTTTGCAAAGATAAAAAAATTTACATGATTTGTTAGAGATTAGTTTGTTATTTAAATACATAGGGATATAATGATAATTTGTATATTTAAATACAAAAAGACATGTTAGTCTTTATAATTTTTTATAAGGGCAAAATAATGAATAAAAAAATTTTCATGTTAAGGTATTTTTATTAGTAGTATTCTCTTATGTAGGTTTTTCCAAATTATGAAAAGAGAAAAAAATCAAAGTTGGAATCCCCATATTGTTTCTATAGTAATTTTGAAGGGTGGGGCTCTTCCCACCCCACAAATCTTCATTCTCACCCTATTTAATTTCTCATTATCAAACTACCAAATCACCCCTTCTAGACCCACCCCATTAGTAACTAAGTCCATACATACACCTCATTAATAGTTAAACTCACTCATAGAGATGATATTGTATCAATGGAGTTATAAATGTGTATTAATATTGGAGTTTTGAAAAAAAAGAATAACATTTTTTTTATATATCATGTTAAGCATAACATGACCATTCAAAAGTTTTGTAAAGATGAAAAAATTTACATGATTTGTTAGATATCAGTTTATTATTTAAATACATAAGAATATAATGGTAATTTATATATTTAAAAGGACAAATTAGTCTTTATAATTTTTTATAAGGACAACTTGTCACACCCCCACCCCGGATCACATAGGGTGGGCAGCGTACCGGCCACCAAGGCCTTAACCAACCATCCCTGTGCATAATAAATGCAAAATACAGCGGAAGATAAATAATATAGTGATCCATATCACCGATCTAATGAATACCAGAGCAATAAACTAACATCACCAACATTATTATTAAATACATGTAAAACAATAATTAATCCATAAGGTTAACTACTCTAAGCACAAGCAACATTGTTCACAAAACAATTGAATATTTGTCTCAAACTGTAAAAAAACATTATTTCTGAAGACCTATGGTAAAAATAAATCTTCTACTCTTCTAATCCCTTGTCTATCCGAGGACTTACTCCTCCCCCTGATTCTCACCTGAAAAATGTTAGATGTTTGGGTGAGCACAAAGGCCCGTGAGTAGCAACCACCTCTAATGAGGTGTGAAAATAAATCCCACAGTTTATATACCAAAAATAAACTTGATACATACATAAGTACAACAAACTGTACCCCTACCCCTCTCCCAAAATCATTTAAACCAAACGATTTCATGATCACAAATAACTTTATAAATGAAAAGACGTTTATAACTCAAAACAATCACACATATTCAATTCCCAAACACATTTGTCAAATCATGTTTGTTACCACTAGCCTGGTAACTGGCCCAGTCTCTTGTTACCATTAGCCTGGTAACTGCCCTAGTCTCTTGTCATCACTAGCCTGATAACTGGTCCCGTCTCTTGTTACCACTAGCCTGGTAACTGGCCCAGTCGCTTGTTACCATTTAGACCTGGTAACCCCAGTCCCAGTCGCTTGTTACCAATTAGACCTGGTAACCCCAGTCCTCATCTCATAAACATGATTTCCACATATACCAAAACTGTAGTTTTAATCCCCAACGCACACAAAATTTCCCTTTCATCACCAAAGAAATGATATAAAATTTTTCCACAAGTTTTCCAAAATTCACATGTATAACAGTTCACAATTTCAAAACATTCAATAGCAATCTCAAACATCAACACATATATCATATATATAAAAAATCCACACGCACGCACCCACACATTTAATATAGAAAATCCTCCCAAAAGAAGTAGTAAACTACTCACCTTGATTTCCAAAATCCAATTCAAAACACTCTTTCTCAATCTCAATGCAATCACCATCTAATCCAAAATAACAGATAACAATCAAGCTCTATTCCTAACTTCGTCGTTTCGCGATTTTATATTTAATTTTTATACTTCCTACCCCTTGATATATACTTAGTATATCTTTTACATATAAATATCCTTTCCAATATGAGGTAATAGGGTGTAGAAGCATTCTGGGCTGTTTAGAAAAGTTTCTAAAGTTTTGGGGTCAAATCATAATTTTTGAAACTTTTGAGGTCAAAGTGTAATTTCCTTAAAAAAGAATTTTTCTATTTTCGGGGCTGCCATAAATTTTCTAGAATAGTGTTTAAGGTTATAGAGACCCATTTTTCAATAATACAACCTCAATTTGACTTATTAGAGTAACCGTTGATTATTTAAATACTTAATCGAAACTTATAGGGGTCATTTCAAAATTTCAGAAGTTTTTCAAGACTCGGGGGCTGTTTTGAAATGATCATATTTGTTTCAAATATATTGGGTCAGTTCTATAAATTACCAAGTTCTATGGTAGTCAAAAATTGAGTTTATAAAAGTATAAGAATCAAAATAAAACTACTTAAAACTAAGGGGAGCTTTCTGTAATTCTAAAGAATTCCATCTTCTTCACCAACGTAAGTTGCAGGTTCTGCAACTTTTCTTCTTCTTCCCTTTTTGTTTTCTTTTTGCTTTGTAAGACATTAAATAAATTCTTTAAAGGCCTCAAAAAGCAATAAATCTATATTAGGTCTCATAACACTTAAATTAACAACTTTCAATGAAACCCATTTATACATTCATCACTATTCTTCACCATGAACATGTGTATATATATATATATATAAATGTATTCCTTATCACTATTTATGATAACCTTAATACCATGTAATTAAATAGAATACAAAACCCATAAACTAAATACCTTGGATAGATTCAAGCCCCTTTCTTTCTTTTTTTCCTTCTCCTTCTCTCTCTCCGCCTCTTTCTCTTCTAAGCTCCCGCTGCCTTTCTTTCTTTCTTCTTATTTGTTTTTCTTCTTTTGCCTTATTTTGACTGCCTACATTATAAGTATATAAAATAAAAGAAACCCTACACTTCCTCAAATTCATTAAATACATTGACATCCCTTTCTAAATAAAATATCTCAAATTAACTTAAACTAAGTTAGATATATATTTCAAAATTTTGGGGTTTTACAGACAAAATAATGAATCAAAAATTTTTCATGCTAAAATACTTTTATTAGTAGTATTCTCTTACGTAGGTTTTCCAAATTATGAAAAGAGAAAAAAATCAAAGTTGGAATCCCCGTATCGTTTCTATAGTAATATTGAGGGGTGGGGCTAGGGATGGTAGTGGACCGGGAAAAAACGGGTATTCGTCCAAATTCGCCCCGTTTGGACCGGGAATGGACCATACGTATTGGACGGTGGACGTATACGGGGATACCCGTATAAACCCGTATGGAGATGAAGGCGGGGATGGATTGATCCTTACCCCCGCCCCTGCCCCTGCCCCCGATTACCCGTTATATATATATATATATACACACATATATTGTAAAATCAATTGGCAAGAAGTCATCCCACATTGTAGGACTAACACTCCTACAATGCATCTTGGCTGAAAAATAGATGATAAAGAGGATAATGTAAAATCAGTTGGCGACTCTAAAAATCCAATGAGATAGCCGAATTGAGGTACAACCATAAGTTGCA
Source organism: Ilex aquifolium (assembly GCA_951799425.1). NCBI lineage: Eukaryota > Viridiplantae > Streptophyta > Magnoliopsida > Aquifoliales > Aquifoliaceae > Ilex > Ilex aquifolium. Next base: position 21,230,476 of record OX637404.1, read on the forward strand.
ATAATTTCTTAAAATTGATAGATTTTGATTTTATTTTGCTTGGATAGACGTATGGAATGGTCGAATTTGATGACTCACCATGCCATTAAAACACCTAATATCCAAACTCAAGAATTTAAATAGTCGTTACTGTTATTCTAATTCATGCTTTTCAAGATGTCTAATTATTATTTCTTAGTTGAGAGGATCTACATTCCTTTTCTTCGATTGGAAATCGGTGTTGCATTTGATGGGTTTGTTCATTCATTGTTTACGTCAATTTGGGAATTGGGGTTTGCAAGAGTATAGCGTTCATTGTTACCCCTACATTTATGCACTCATATAGTTGAGTATCTTAGTCCTTCTATGCTAAGTTAATTGAATTTTTTATTTCATCAAAGCAGATCAACACGTAAACTATGTAGGAGGTGCACCTAAGAAGCACTCATAAGTGATCAGATATCTTCATTACATAGACTGTCTTTATGTTTTGATGCCAAGCAAATAACTTGTCCTCTTCAACACAATTTCTTGTCCCAAAGATGTTTGACCAAATGCCTCAAAAACCTAGGTTTAAGGTTTCTATTCAACCATTTAACCTATCTATGGCATAGAGTTTGGTTCGATTTGGCCAGGCCTATAAGATTTTCCATTTAATTAATTTTGGTTTCTGTTTTCTTCTTCACTCACACACACATTTTAGAAAAAAACACATTTAAGAAGAAATGAAAGAAAGAGATGAGTTGTGGGTTGTGAAGTCAATCGTCATGCCATGGCTGTAAGTAAAAATGTCTTATTTGTGTGATCGATTGTAATATTGTGGAGTGTGGTTGGATTTTTTTTGCAGATTCCTATTTTCAGAGAAAATTTATCGATTTTTTTTGAAAAAATACTGGGGTCTAGATTGATTTCAATTTCTTTAATTAAAGCAAATGAAGGAAAAATTATTTTAAATTGATGAATTTAATCTTTGGGCACGAGTTATTTCTAGTATATTCATAAAACAACTATGAAAAAAAATGTGACTAACAATAAAACAACTATGAAGAAGACGGGTATAAAAAAAAATTCAATATCATAGTCATATATAAGTTTTGTGTTTTCTTTCTTAATAAATTTTGGGGATAATTTATAACTTTTTGGATACTCAAGATTGATCCTAAAATTGTTACAATCGATTCCTACCCATTTTAGGATCAATCTCAAGTAACCTTAAAGGGATAACTTGACCGCCAAAAAATTATAACACAATCGAAAAAATTATAATTTTTTTTATTGTAAACAAATCCAAAAACTTATATATCGACCTATAAAACTCGAAAACATGGCAGTACAAAATGTCTGGTTTTTAAATCACTGGATATGAAAATTTTGAAATATTTTTTAAAGTAGTGCTATACGTAGGTACAAATACAGGTATATTAATCATATACAAGATGTCACGTAGATCACTTTTGTAAAAGACTAATTAATCATGTTTTTTTTTAAAATTTTGACGGAATTATAATTGATCAAAAAAAAATTACTTGAAAATATTTTCAAAGGATACACAAAATAGGGGCTTAGGGAGGCCGGTACCTCTCTAAGAACTAAATAGGATAAAAATACACTTTCAAAATAATTGGGATAGAAATACATTTGCTAAAAAAAAGTCATACAAGCCCTTTTACTCTTACCATAAAAAGTGCATACCTAATTGACAACTTTTATATTTTCAATATCTAAATATTAGAATGTGAGATTTTCAAGATTTCTTTTGATATTTTTATATCATTTGAATTTTGAAATTTCATATATATATATATATAGTAACATCAAGGACGCAAGGCTGGCCTAACAGTATGGAAATACAAGTATGGGCTTTAGGCCCCAAATTTTTAGAAGGCCCCATAATTTTAGATACATCACTAGCCCACAAAAAAAATTAAATCCATTAAATTTTAAGTCCTGCAAAAAGTCCTAAAAAATTAAATTCAATCAAAATTTTTATTGCAATAATTTGGACCTATAATTCAATTCATAACATTAAAAACTTATAAATTAAAAAAAATAAAATAATACTCAAAAGTCAACTCATTTACTCCCACCCACTCTCTCTCTCTCTGGTTAAAAAAATAAAAAATAAAAGTTGAAATTAAACACTTTATCTTTCTCTCTGTAGTAAAAAACAAAAATAAAAGTTGAAATCTCTTTCTCGACAACATTAACACATCTTTCTTTTGTCTCCCTCTCACATAAAAATTAAAAATAAATTATTTTTTTAAAAAAAATAATATTAAAAATAAAAAGGCATTCATTTAATGTTTCCATTTTAAGTCTTAAATTCACTTGAACCGACCATGCAAAGACGCAACAAAAATGGGCTTGAGATCGGAGGGGAGCCGAACCCAACAAACACCACCATTACGGATTTAATTTCATTTCTTAATCTACACTAACATGGGGGGAAGATTGATATGACCAATAAATCGATTACTTGATTGGTTATTAAAAATAAACAATTCATGTCTTGATTAAATAATAATAATAACTTTACTATCAAAAAATTTTAGTTCATTAGGTGTCTTCTAGTCCCATTAGCAGTTTTCCAGTTTAATTGAATTTAATTAGTTGAATTTAAATTAATTTTTTTCAAAATTAGACCTACGAATATTGATTTGATTGTAAGCCGAGCTATGGATTGGGTCAAAAGGCTAGTATATTATATATCTATATATAATAAAGTATAATACAATTCAAATCTCAAAAGATAAACAAAATGATTTTTGTTTTTCGCGGTTGAGATCTTTTTAAAGTTAATCCAACGGCTAATATTAACACCTCAAATTTAATAGGAAAATAGGTGCCTAAAGGTGTGTTTGAGGTGACTTTTTAAAAGTGTTTTTAATACTTATAATTTCTCATAAATATTTTTTTTAATAAAAAATAGTGTTTGAAACCGATCAACCACCCCCACACCACCACCGTCATCCCATCACCACCACCACTACCGTCGTCGTTACCACACCACCATCTCTGTCATAATAGCCACCACTACCACCATAACTATCGCCACCTCACCACCACTACCACTGTCGCCACCCCCCAACAACCACCACCACCCCCTACCACCACGCCCACCACTATTGTCGTCACCTTATTATCATCGTCACTGTCCCACCATCACCCCTACCACCACCACCCCTATCATCCCACCACCACAATTATCATTGTCACCCAAGGCTGCTACCATCACAACCGGTCGTCGTCACCTATCACCGTTTTCCACCACCATTACTGCCACCCACCACCATTACCACCGCTCGCCCCCACTATAATCGGTGCTTAAATTTCTTTCTCTCTTCTCTATATTTGTAATTTGATCTTCGGTGTGAATACAAATATGCTTATCATTGACCATTTTTTTTTATTACTCCGTGCCTTCAAATACGGGAAATAACTAGTATATCTATATAATATAATAAAGTAGTTTACAATTCAAATTTCAAAAGATAAACAAAATGACTTTTGTTTTTCGTGATTCAGATCGCTTTAAATTTTACTTTAAAGTTAATCTAACGGCTAATATTAACACTCTAAATTTAATAGGAAAAATAGGCTCTTAAGGGTGTGTTTAGAGTGACTTTTTAAAAATACTTCTACAAATTATTTCTCATCAGTACTTTAAAAAAAAAAAAAGTGTTTGAAACCGCCCCACCACTACCACCACCACCACCACCCCCACTGCTACCGTCGCCACCACCGTCGCCGCCGCAGCCACCACCACCGCCGTCGCCACCACCACTATCACCACCACCAACACCATCGTCGTCGCAGCCACCACCATCGTCGTCGCCGTCGCCGCCGCCACCGCCACCGCCACCACCACCACCGCCACCGCCACCACCACCACCACCACAACCATCACCGTCTCCTACCATCACCACCTCTTACCCCCACTACAACCGATGCTTAAATTCATTTATCTCTCATCTATGTTTGTGATTTGATTTTGAATATGAATGTAAATATGTTTATTGTTTACCATTTTTTATTACTCTGTACCTTCAGGCACATGCAATAAGTAGTCTATATAATAAAATACAATACAATTCAAATCTCAAAAGATAAACAAAATGACTTTTGTTATTCGCGGTTAAGATCTTTTTCAATTTTATTTTAAAGTTAATCCGACGACTAATATTAACACTCTAAATTTAATAGGAAAAATAGGTTCCTAAGGGTGTATTTGTGGTGACTTTTTAAAACTGTTTTTAATACTTATAATTTCTCATAAATACTTTTTTTTTTTAAAGTAGCGTTTGTAACCACCCCTCACCACCATTACCACCACCACCGCCACCCTATCCTACCACCAAACTACCCCCCCTCCATCATCACCATTACCACTACCACCTTCACTGTCGCCACCCCACCACCACCACCAATGTCACCACTTCCCATCCCTTATCACCATCATCGCTGTCATCACCATACCACCCTTTACCACCACCATCGTTGCCACCCCACCACCACCACACCGCCCGACCACCATCATCCCCATTACACCCACCACCGTCACCTGCATCCCACCACTGTCCTACCACTGTCGTCGCCACCCTACCACCACCACTGCCCCTTGCTATCACCATCATGGTCATTACTACTGTTGCCACCTCACCCTCACCATCACCACCACCCCTATCGCCCGACCCCTACCATCCCCACTACCTTCACCACCACCATAACTGTCACCTCCATCCTACCACAACCGTCATTGTCCAACCATCACCCCTACCACCACTACTCCTATTGCCTCACCACCACCCCCTCACGACCATCACCACTAGCACCACCACCGACATCACCACCCCACCACCGCCACTACCACCCACCACCACTATCATCGCTCACTCCTATTATAATCGGTGCTTAAATTCTTTTTTCTCTCATCTATATTTGTGATTTGATTTTAAATGTGAATACAAATATATTTATTGTTGACCATTTTTTTTATTATTCTGTGTCTTCAGGCACAGATAATAACTAATATATATATATATGATATCAAATCTAATTCATTGGGATTTCTAGTATCACTATTCCTTTGGAAGTCAATTTTACAATTTTCGTTTGCCCTTATGCTCCGTTTGTTATGGTCAGAGGGATAGATAAAACATCATATTTAATAAGGAAAGAAAATATGATAGATGAAAAAGTGAATGAATAAACTTTTCTTCCAAATTACCAAAATCAATCTCTCCAAAATTAAAAGGAAAGTGAATGAAAAATTAATTATTTATATTGAAATATATTTTATTTGTTTATATATGCTTTGATATATACATATATTATATATACATTAATTTCATATATAAAATTAATGATAAAATTTGTATTTATATTTTTTAAAAAAAAATTAAAAAAAAAATATTTTTTCTATCTTACTAGATACAAAAAAAAAAAAAAATTAATTATTTTTATTTTCCTTTCATCCAATCAAAACACAAAAGAAAGAAAATGTATCATTCATATTTTTCTTTTTTGAAAGATAAAAAATGTATCAATCGTACTTTCTATCTCATCTACTCTCTCTTCCTCTCTCTCTCTCTATATATATATTCTTGTATATATCCAATTCGAATTGGTGAGTCAGACTGTGAATAAAATTTTTGGAAGCTCCAATCACCTTCCATTTCAGAATCGTTAATTTCCATGTTTTAATTTTAAACGCCTCTCTCAACCTCTCTGAAACGCACTCTCTCTCTCTCTCTGAACTCGCTTTGTGGGAAGTACTTGCTGTTCGCCGCGGATAGATACATCCTCTGCTTAAATGTAATTCCACTTGGTTTTCCTCGATTTAGATTGAACTTTTGGTTTTTAATTTCATTGAATTGCACTTGTTCTCTAGTCATTGACAAGCTCTTAAGTGGTTTTAATTGATCATCTGTCAGTGTGTTTGTGTATTAACCTATTATGAAATTATAGGTCATGGTTATGTATAAATGTTTGGCTAAATTAGTTTTTTTTATTACAATCAGTGACAGCTTGATATCAACTGTCTGAATAAAAATTTGTTGGAATTTACAGTAAAGTTATTGAAGTTACAGAACTAATGGGACACTGAGAATTTATGTGCATTAGAAATATGGTTGCAGTTGGATTTAACAATAGATGATTTGTCTCAACAACGGTTACCCATGGTCAGTACTGGTAACATCACTAACATCACATTAATCTGTTCCTAAGATCAGAAATTTGATTGAATTGCTGAGCTATTAAGCTATGCCACTTCCTTCCAGCTTTACAAAAACATTACTAGACAAGATTTTTATGAACTTGGGATTGCACGTTGACGGTAGATCCATTTATTGTTGCACTATGATAATCTGATTTCCGGTTTTGGTATTGCATTCTTTGTGTTGCATCTTATGCTTATTGGGTTATGCTATTATGATGTACTTGCATATGTGGGGTGTTTTCACTCATGCTGCTCGGATTAGAAGTTGCATGCAGGCTGGAGCATTTTAACCTTGAAAAATCAGGAGTCGTCTCCTCAAAAATAAGTCTTGGTACAGCCCTAGAATTTAGTGAAAATTAGACAACATAGAACCCGGATAGTTTTCTGCATCAGTTGTAAAAATTGATATCCATGCAGAAAAAGGTGTTTGAATGCATCATAAGTGGTTCTACGAGCTTAAATTTTTTTTAAAAAAAAAACTATATACCTTTTTTCCTTGGAAAGTTAAGTTTGTATCTTTCTTATGAAAAAACATAGGGTACAAGTGTTAATTGTACTCCTCCTCCCAAAAACAAAAACAAAAAAAATCCCCAGAAAACTATAGGTAATATTTGTGTTTTCTTTTGGGGAAAGTACTTCTTGATGTATAATATGTTTATGAGTTTCATTACCTTGATCCCGTTCAACATGGCAGTAAGTCTACTTTTCAAACATGATCGCAAAAAGACTTTACTTTATTATCATTCATCTTTTACCCATTAGTCTTTAATTGCCAAAAAGGCTATTATATGAAAAATCATGGAACTCCAATATAAATCAATAAATCTTCCCATATAGTTACTAATATGACTTGGTGTCCAAAAAAGACTTCATTTAAAAGCTAGACAAATTATTTTAATTGTGCTTTATTTCATTGATATGATGCTTAACAATAATATAATGATTTCTGGAAAAATAAACATTGCTTCACAATTTTAACTAAAAGAGTTTATTTAGATAAGCTGCCAAATATCATATATTTTCATACACATTTGGTGGCAGTCATTTAATCTATTTTTTAACCCTTAAAAATATTAAGATGAATTCCAGAAGTATGAACCAAAGTACACTTGATGTCTCAGTGAGAAATTTTTTAAAATGGGAAGAGTTTTGACCTAATTTGGATCATATCATCATCAAAGATAGGACTTAATTGTCCTAACAGAAGTTGGATAGGACTCGGTGGTTTTTTGTGACAAAAAGTAGAACTTGTTGGTTATTTTTCCTTCTACAAAATCTTTAGAAGCATGACCATTTGCTTTGTGAAATCCCTGAAAACTGAAAAGTTGCGCGATTCCTCATTCCTGCTACTGTGATTTAAAGTTATCTGCTTTTTTCAGATTAATTGTATAGCTTTCATTGGTGTTTCTTACTCAAACATGCCTAAGAAGCATTGACACGGATACAGGACATGGATACGACACGACACGGACACCCCGACACGACATATCTCAAAAAAGTAGGACACGGACACGTTGGGGACATGCTACAAAAAAATATATTTTATATATAACATTAATATAATTTATTGCAAATATAGTAATAATGATATACAATTTATAAAAGATTCAGTATTTTATGATAAGTAAATCTTATGTCTAATCATCTATGTGAATTTTTAGACTAAAGTATCCTCTTAATAGTCAATAATCATTAATTTTTTTCGTAGACAATGTGTACTTAATATATAATTTAAATAATTACTCTCATTTTCTCAATTACTCTTTTTTAAAACTTTTATATATATTTTGTTTTTATTATTATATTTAGAGTACAACTTTAATATGTCTAGTGTTGGTAATTATATGTTCTCAAATTTTTAAGTTTTGTTAATCACATTTCAACACATGTTTATTGTTTAGTAGTAGACAAGTTTTAAAGAAGTGTCAGACACGTCACCAAAGAAGTGTCGGACGTGTGTCCAAAATTAAAATTTTATCATTAATTATGGACACGGATAAAAGAGTGTCGGACACGTATCTGAGAGTGTCCGAAGAGTGTCGGTGTCCGACACGGATACGTCACCTTCTCGAGAGTGTCCGTGATTCATAGAAACATGCAATTAGATCTAAAACTCTAAAGTCATTTAATAATAAATCTCTGTGTAGCTGAAACAGGAAAAAAATTTCTGCCTATTTCAAGAACTGAAAATTATCAGTCCTGCATTTCATTTAAGATTTCTTGGAATCAAATCAACTATTATGTATACTTCAGAATGTGGAAGTTCCTAAAATGCATATCTCACAATGCCATTAATTAAAGATTATATTTCTATTGATGCCTCTGGGAAAGGTACCCAAAGTGGCAGAGCCTCTAAGCATACATGTGGGACCTGAACTGGTGGAAGCTGAAGCCACAGTTTAGAGGAGATTTCTGTTCTGGTATATGTGCAACCAAACTGAAACTCCTAAGCCTTAACACCTTTCATAATTGTGGTGCCTTTGTTTTGCTCTTTTTTATGCATGATCTTGTTGTGAATGTAATTGGCCCATGCTTTTATAACAGAAATATGGAAGGAACAACTGGAAGAGGAGGCAGCAGTGTGGATACATTTCTACAGAACTACAGGCTTGGAAAAACTCTTGGCCATGGCTCATTCGGTAAGGTCAAAATTGCTGAGCATGTCCTGACAGGACACAAAGTGGCTATCAAAATCCTGAATCGCCGCAAGATGAAAAGCCCTGATATGGAAGAAAAAGGTATGACTGTATGTTTAGATGCATTACTTCACATTCTAATGGAAGTTGATTGGTTTATATCTAGCATCATTTTTGGGCAATGACTTAGCTGATGTTGATTTCCTCTGAACTATTCCTTTTCCTCTGTTAGTGCTGTTTGATTTGATTCTTGTACTCGTTGGAGCATTGGAAATGAGCATTTCACAATTTTTAAATGTACTTGCTATTGTACAGTGAGAAGAGAGATAAAAATATGCAGATTATTCGTGCATCCACATATCATACGCCTTTATGAGGTTGTTGAGACACCAGTGGATATATATGTTGTTATGGAATATGTGAAGTCTGGAGAGCTATTTGATTACATTGTAGAAAAGGGTAGGGTTCACGAGGATGAAGCTCGAAAACTTTTCCAGCAGGTAAAATTCGATATTGTTTGTTTGCTTGTTAGTTCTTGTGATTGGATTTTCGTCAGAATGGATATATAGTATCAGAAAGGAGTGAATATTGTTGATGTTAGTGGCTTTATGGTCATTGAAGTGATATTCATTAGGTTTGTTTCACTGGAAACAGATTATTTCGGGCGTGGAATACTGCCACAGGAACATGGTGGTTCATCGAGATCTTAAACCCGAGAACCTGCTTTTAGATTCTAGAGGCAATGTGAAGCTAGCTGATTTTGGCTTGAGCAATATCATGCGAGATGGCCATTTCCTGAAGACAAGTTGTGGAAGCCCTAATTATGCTGCTCCAGAGGTTTTATAGGATGCCATCTTTCATCTACAAGTAGTTTTTTTTTTTGGATAACAGTGATTTTTTACATTGCTATGGTAAGCTATTGGTTGAAATTCGGAAGTTACATGACATGAATTATCTTGTAGGTTGTTTCTGGTAAACTATATGCTGGGCCTGAGGTAGATGTCTGGAGTTGTGGTGTTATCTTGTACGCCATGCTCTGTGGTACACTTCCTTTTGATGATGTCAACATCCCCAACCTCTTCAAGAAAATAAAGGTATATTCATGACCTATTTGGAGCACACATATATCAGATAAGCTAAAGTTGAAGTTTGGGTGACAAGGATAGTATATACTACTCGGTCATGGATTATTAGGATTTAGGAGTCCTTGTGCTCATTCATTTAGTTAGAAGTTGCATCCATCTTTTTTGACCAAAATGGAAGTCTCAATTCGGTCGATGCTCATCCATTTAGCTGGCATTCTGCTGTTCAGGGTGGAATCTATACTCTTCCTAGTCAGTTGTCACCTGGAGCAAGGGATTTGATCCCAAGGATGCTTGTGGTTGACCCTATGAAGCGTATAACTATTCCTGAGATTCGTCAGCACCATTGGTTCAAAGTTCATCTTCCTCGCTATTTAGCTGTTCCTCCGCCAGATGCAATGGAGCACCTAAAAAAGGCATGTCGACTGCAGTGGTTTGCTAATAAATTTTTCTTTATTTTTGCAATGTTTGTGTAGCTAAAGTGAAAAGTGGGTGGTTAATATTTTTTTTTTTAAAACTCACCGATCATACCATAGTGGGGTCAAATCAAGCAGTAAGACATAAACTGGTATCTTTCTGATTCTAACTGTATTATAAATTCTGTGAAATAGGTTGTAAGCAATGAAACATAATTATGTCTTTCCACTCAGATGAATTTGAATTACTGCAAGCAATAGCTCGAAGAACGCGATAGAGTGTAATATTTACTCTTCGTTTATTCTTTCTTTTTCTAATGGGGATAATAATCTGTGGTATTATGTAAGAAATGTGTTGATGATAGAAACAAATCAATCATTATGACTAGGGTAACGTATAGCCTGGGCTGCCCATACTGGAAATTGATCCATCACTGTTTTGGGGCAGGGCCTGAGCCAAAATCCATGGCCTCTCGTGACCTGAATATTATTTTGAAAACATGAAACTATATTTTTTCATGTTTGCGTAATATGTTTTCTTATTTTAATTTTAAAAACTGCTAAATATGTATTAATATATACTTTACTTTCGTATTTAAAAATAAAAATACTAAAAGAACCTGTATTAATATTTAAAAAAATAAAATAAAATATGCTCTTGGATTGGGCCAGGGCTGAGGCAATGGTCCAAGGACTGGGGCCAGCCTGGCCCTGCTTCACAGGTGAGTTTGAGAAACCAAATGGCATGGATGTGTCTTTTAGTGAATTTATTTCTCCAATTGCAAACTGTTAATAACTAGGGTTGTTGCTTCATTTCTCAACACCTTGGCGAGGTTGGGTTCGAAGTCCCTAGTAATTGGTGGTGATAGAGTGAATATCCATAAAATAGTTCAGTACTTTCGGTTTCTTTAGTTTCTTTGATTTTGGTTAATCTATTTTGTGAATTTGGTCTTTCTGGTTTCAATTGTTTTTAACTCACATATCTTATCTCCTGCTTTATTGTCATTTGATTTCATTATTAGGTAACTGAGATGCTTACTATCCTGCAGATTGATGAGGAAGGTCTACAACAAGTTCTTAGGATGGGATTTGACAGAGACGAGTTGCTTAAATCTCTTCAAAATAGAACACAAGACGATGTATCCCATTTACTTTTCAGATATGGTATTTTATTCCTATAATCCATTTGGATGTATATCTCATTATTGTTTGTTTCAGGCTACTGTCGCATATTATTTGCTACTTGACAACCGATCTGCTGTTTCTAGTGGCTATCTGGGAGCTGAGATTCAGGAATCCATGGTGAGTTCGTCTTGAGAATTTAATAATTACCAAGTTATTTCATGAATATTTGGTACATGTCTGATACTCAAGTCTATACAGCCAAAGAATCCTTTACGTGTCACTCCTATATGGTAGGTTTCATAGTTCATATTAATTGCATAGTCTTAAAATTTTCATCAATATAGTTTCGTTAATATAAATATTCAGTAGGGCATATTCATCTTTTCTTCCTTCTACTTGGACTACAACTCCTAACTAGAGAATTTTGACCTGAACACTGGTACATTTTGGATTCAATAAGGATCACATATAGATAAGTACAACTTGGCCTTGCATAAGACTCGGGGCCTATTTGCCACTACGTCCCACAAATTTGGAATGGTGCCTTTTGACTCAGCAAAGATAAGAAAGCCTATATAAACTGTGTATTAAAGATAAAACATATTTAAGTTATCTTTTGTTACACGTGCTTCACCTTTTCAACGGTAAGGTTCTACCTCTTCCTTATTGCATTAATACTGCTTTTTCCACCTTTCCTCCATTTGCCAAATTTTTATTGGGATGCATCTGTGAACTCATGGACTCTGGCTGGATGACGTCTATTGTATGTAGGTTCAACCATGTACTGTGTATAACTATGCATTTCAGACTCAGAAGACTCATTTTGGAACTTGTTTTTGTGTTCCTCTGCAGGAGGGTGGTTTCACTGGTATGAAGCCAGATGATGCTTTCCATATGGCTTTTGGGCACGGCTTTCCTCAGGAGACTGTGATAAGGCCTCAGTTGCCCGTTGAGAGAAAGTGGCTTCTTGGATTGCAGGTTCAAATTATATAATTCTAGTTTGATGGCATATCGTCTACAGCATTCTGGACTATAGAATCTCATTTTTTTTTCTGGACTATGTGCATGTATATCATATGTCTACATGCATTTCTTACAGCAAACAGATTGTTAATTGACCATAAAATCTGGCTGTTTCAATTAGGTGATTAGTAAGAAACAACTAAGTTAGTACTTGTTTCAATCCAGTTATAAGGCCTTTGTTTCAAATGTCTCCAATTTCTCATTTGTCACTTTTGACAGTCTCCAGACCAACCTCGCGAGATAATGATTCAGCTCCTCAGAGTTCTGCAAAAACTGAAAGTATGCTGGAAAAAGATTGGGCACTACAACATGAAGTGTCGGTGGCCTCATGGCTTTTATCATCCTGAACCCATGGCCAGCAATCATGTGCATGATGACCACTACATTGGTCATGAATCTGCCACAGTTGCCAATGATTTTCGGCCTCAAAGTATTGTGAAGTTTGAAATGCAGGTATCTTAGTTTTTTCTGTGTATTCTTGAGTATTTGTTGGTAACGATTAGAAGGGATCATATTGTGCCTGGGCATTGAAGTCCCCAAATTGTGGGTTCCTATCAGCACTGTGATCATGTTACATGTATGGTGATGAGCTACTTCCTAGATTTGCTTAACTCAAAAGGATGCCCCTTCCAAATGTTGTCACAGTCCAACAATATGTTGCTAGGAGTGGAAATATATTGAGAAAACTAGGCAATCGGCCTTACTATGACTCCTAGGAGGTGAGTTTGGGAAGAGCCTAAATAGGCTAGGGCTAGTTTGGCACGAATGACACCTGTTAAGGATGCCCCACTCCAAACACGCCCCATCTCCCTCCCCAAATTCAAATCTAAAATTTCTCCTGACTTATACGTCATCAATAACCGGAAACATCATTTTTTTTCTCCCTTTTCTTTGTTTTTTGAAGGCCCCTAATGATATGGAGTATGTGTTTCACCTTTTCTTTTAAGTTTGATTGCCATGGTTGTTTCTTCCTTTTTTTTTTCATTTGCCCTTTTGTTTATCTGTCCGGATGCTTTTTCACCATGCTGAGACAAAGTTTGCTAGTTCACCATTGCATGCAAATAATTGCAATGGAAAGTATAAGTTGTATATGCTGTATATTTGTATGAAAAAACTCTATTTCAGCAGATGTTCTAAATTCATCTGTACATCCTTCTCTTTCTTTTCATAAAATCATGTGGAAGCAATTATCTGCGTTCCTTGTAGCAGAAACATAAATTACAGATAATTATTATGTTTTGCCTGTGATATTATGATGCCATCTCTTTGTTGCTGACACTGTTCTATTGAATCATAACAGCTTTACAAAACCCTTGAGGATAAGTATCTGCTTGATCTGCAAAGAGTTAGCGGCCCACAGTTCCTCTTCCTGGATTTTTGTGCTGTTCTTATTATGCAGCTTGAGGTCCCTTGTACTTGAGGTGGAAAATTGATCCAGAAACATTAACCTTGTATGTAAATGGGAACTTTTGATGTATATATTTATGATTTTTCTTCACTCTTCTTGTTGAATAATTTACTACAACTTTTTCCTCTCCTTCGCCTTTTTGTTTTTCGAAAATTCCTCCTCCCCTTCCTTTTCCCCAGTTTTATTGAAGAGAACTTTGAAGTTGATCAAGATCTGCATATCAACTCAACCACAGTATGGCAGTATCTTTTAGGAGTTAAGACAATTCTGCACTGTACTTTTGAAGCTGTAATGTCTCTGCTAGAAGTCTTTGTGAGAGGAAGAATCTGATGAAAGTTTAATGACGAGGAGGTGGACCAACTTTAAGAGCAATTACTGGAGAAGTTATTTTAAGAGTAATGTCATACAACGCGTGGAGGGAGCGCTAGAGAGGTAGTGATCGAATACCCCAATCAATCTATCTTGTTATATATTTACTCTTATTTTGTTAACTATCTCTTAAGTGAGTGAAGTGACCCATTTAGATGGGGCACTCACTCTAACAAGGAAGGAGTTTCATAACGTCAGGAATGGAGCAAGGGATCTACCATATTACTTTTGTGGTAATCCTTAACAAAAATTCTGTTCGCGAAGCATTTTCCTGAACCTTAAAAGCCCGACAAGAGAAGATGGTTTGAGGCTCAGAAACTGTGATGCATCACTACATCTCTGAATCCTCCTCTTATTTGTGAGTTAAAATATTGATTACTTGTTGAACCCTGTGAATTGCATGACAGTGTGTTACTCCAAATTGGTGAGAAAATGGGGATGAAAGATCCCAATGAATGAACAGCAGCTTTTGAGAAGCATATAATCTGCTTAGTGATAAAGCTGTTTAGTATAACTATTAAGTTATCAGTCAGAAGCAGAGAGTGTTTTTTTAGTAAAATGTTAGAAAGATGCTTATTAATGTGTAAAGGATAATAATGCCCCACACTGCTGACTACTTTTCTTTTTCCTTTTGACCTTTGTGGCTTTTTAACCGCCCATATAATCAATAAGATAGCAAGTTTAAGCGCTCCAATTGGCTGAGGTGAGGGAGTGACCCAGTGGTAAGGGTATAAACTTGCTCGTGGTTGCGAGTTCCAACCTCTTCCCCACACCCGCATACACAACCGAGATAAAAAAAATAAAGATTGGTAGGAAAGATGTAGAAAGAAGTTATAGGTGGAAATAAGCTGATAAATATGGAAGAATCTGCACTGAGATTGCAGGACACAGCAGGAGCTTACATTATATCGTTTTTTTGGTCAGTAAGCTGGCTTTGATTTGAAGGGGATAAAACAAACAAAAAGGAAAAGAAAAGGATGAGTTTTGCACACCAACATCTACAAACAAATCAATACATTACAGTATTTCAAACCACTCTAGCTTCAATTGATCCCTTTTTTTTTTGGGTGTTTTCAGGATCATCTCTAAGGGAGAGAACTTGGAGCAAAACCCATTCCAAACTTGAAAAGACAAACTCAGATATGTATGAAGGTCAATCTGAAGGCGGTCCAATGCACGAGTCTACATGACTAGACTTTACCTTCCTTGAAAATGTTCAATCTGAGAAAATAAGGGAGAACCAACCACCACCCCAGAATCATCACCAATTGAAATGATTGGATCTTCTTTGGTATCTTCTTCACTTGGTTGTTCCACAGCAAGCTTTGTATTGTGATCTTGAGAAGCATAAAGTTGTGAGGATGCCTGTTGAAGCTGCAAAGCAAACTCTAAGTTCCACAACACATCTCCCATAGATGGCCTATCAACTCCATAGTCTGCCAAACATTTCTCTGCAGCTTCCACATATTTGATCAATGATTCTGAGCTGACATTGCCAACAAGACAAGGATCGATAATCTTCTCAAGTGAACCCTTTCTGTGCTGTTTCATTGCCCACTCGGCCAAATTGATCTTCTCTTTTGGCAATGTTGGATCTAGAGCAGGCCTTGCACACAAAACCTCAAAAAGGACTACCCCAAATGAGTAGACATCTGATTTCTGTGTAAGTTGTTGCCTCCGGAAGTACTCAGGATCGAGATATCCGAAGCTACCCTTCACAGCTGTGCTTACATGTGTTTGATCCAATGATAGTGCAGCTTTAGACAAGCCGAAATCAGAAACTTTTGCCACAAAAATCTCATCCAGGAGAATGTTGGTAGTTTTAACATCGCGGTGTATTATACCTTGTGCTGCACCAGTGTGGAGATAGTGCAATCCGCGAGCTGCACCTATGCAAATCTCAAGTCGTTGTCTCCATGGTAGAGGCGGCAAGGTTGAGCCATAGAGGTGGTCGCGAAGGGGGCCATTAGCCATGTACTCGTAGACAAGGATCATCTCTGATTGTTCATCACAGTACCCGATTAGTGAAACAAGGTGGCGATGCCTTAGCTTGGAAAGCATTTGGATTTCTGTCTGAAATTCATTGATGCCTTGAGATGATCTTGGGCTGCCTCGTTTTATGGCAAGCTTTGTTCCATCTTCCAATTCACCAAGATACACTTTTCCAAACCCTCCTACACCTATCACTCCATTTTCATCAAAGTTCTTTGTTGCATCCCTCAATTCGTTGAAGGTGAAGAACCGGCCAAGACCAAATTGAGAGGAAAAAAAACTTGAGTAATTACTCTTGCTCTTGTTGGACAAGAAACTGCAATTGCTGGAGTTTAAAGGAAGAAGCCATGAAGAGAAGCTTCTTCTTGGCTTCTTCCAATCTCGAGGCTTCCTTTGCCATCGAATAATGCCCATTACAAGCAACAATATTGCTGTTGCGCCCATTACTAATCCAATGGCAGCAGCAATTTTCATCGTACGAGGCCCTGAAATTGGCTCATGGTATACCCCGTTCGAAGAGAATAAACCATCTAAGCTTCCCTCAGAGTTGCTCATCTTCATGATCTCCAAGCCATTGAGAACAGCATTTGGTAGGATTGACTGATAATTAGAATCAGGACCTACTTGAACCATTATCGAACCATTAGAAATGGCCGAGGCATTGAGCACAAAGTCCTTGTAATAGGGGACCGCAAGGCCTAAAATGAGTGTTGAGAGGTCAAGACTTGACACACCCATCATCCCATTAACATATACATTGAAATATAGCTCATTAAGGCCCGTGCTCACAATGTCACAAAAATGCGTTCTGATCAAGTAGGAGAAACCTGGATCAACACCCATCTCCCAAGTGAGGTTGAAATTTGAATCTGCCACCCCAGAATCTGCCATCTCATCAGCCGTGGCATAAACAAAAATCGGGGCGATGAATGGGGTGGCGCCACCCTCAGGGTATTTGATAAAGTTGGGAGCAATAGATACAGTTTTAGCCCCTTCCGGGAACCTCATAAACTGGCTGTCAGGCTGCCATGTCCTCCACAAAGTATCATTTCTGGGACTGATGAGTGGCCCTCCAACGTTTAATCGGTAAGACACTTCAAGAGCATAATTAGACAAGCCATTGAAATCCCCAGCTGGGAAAACTGCAGAGGCTGAATCAGAAATAAGTTCGTCGGGTGCTGAGACAAGCTCCACAGCATTTATGAATGCAAAAGAGTTTTTCATAGGCAAGAACTTGAGAGAGAATGTGGCTGAGGTAACATTGATGAGGTATTCTTTAAAGACCATACTATTATCCTTCACTGAAAAATCATGCAATAGAACAGTACTATCTGTGGTGACAGTGAAGACTGCACTTGTTAGATTATATGTTGGGTGTGGAATTGGATAAAAATATAGACGAACCCAATGCCTGCCTGGATGGAAGATGAGAAATCTGTATGTTGATTCTTCGCAGAAGATCCTTGCAGAAAGATATAAAGGAAGAGACGAAGAAGGGGGAGAAGAAGAAGATACATTACTCGGTATAGAACTAATAGAAGCAAGAATGTTTTCATCAGTGGATAGGAAAGAAGCAGATTGAGGATCAGACTTGAAGGTTCGGCCATCATCAAGTAGGATGTTTTCAGGTGCTCCACAGTTGATGAGATAGTTATCAGGAGGTGTATAGTTTAGCACTGAAGGAGAAGAACTGTCTCCTATAGCTACATAGAGCCTTGTGGAGGAGAACATGAGAGCAATGAAAAGAAGTAGGGATATGGGGCTAGGTCTAGAAAACTCATGGTTCTCTCCTCTCATTATGTTGCACCAAAGAGATAGTCAATGGTGGTGATAAGGTGGTGGTGGTGGTGGTCAAGTTGGAGTGGACATTATGGTTTTGCAAAAGAAATTCCACCAAGGAAGAGAAATGGAAAGTGTTTGTAAACTGGCTAGTGGTTTTTGTTGGGCTGAAGAGGATAATTGTAGGTGAGAGAGAGAAAGAGAGGTGTTGGGAGCATGTCAGTAGAGGACATGTACCCTTGTAGGGGAGAGTTCTTAAAGGACGAATAGACTCTTGGATTATTATTATTTTTTAAATTAAGAATCGTTTCAATCATACATTTTTTGGACTCATGGTTGCAACATGAATATTGAACGCACACGATTACTCATAAACTACATAGGTCGGTTAAGCAAGTAGGTTTTATATGGCCTGAGAGACTCAAACTTAAGGACATAAGTTTATGTCTCGTCTCTTATTCTACCAATAAACCAACTGTACAATTGACTTTTGTAAAGAACCGAAAGTCAGTAGTGCTAGTCTGTAGTGCTTGGCTATGTTTTTTTATAACTACCAACAGAATTTCAAACCGCGTACACAGCTGGACATGGAGATAGCTATCTATTCATTGACCTAAAGGAAGATGTTGCTGCCATGGGGTTGGAATTAGACTAATTATTTATGCATGTTGTAGAACCAAGAAATCATGATTGAGATCAAGAATAGAGGTGATAAATCAACGGGTTGAACAGATTTTGGACGGATTGGTAACGGGTTAGATGTAATACAATTTTATTAACCCGTTTAATAAATGAGTTATAACGAGATATAACGAGTTGGATGTAATATAATTCCAATTCAATTTCCTCAATCGAGAGGAAGAATTGGTCATCTTCAAAACAAGATCGACAGCTTCAATTATTCTGCAATGTTGTTTTGAACGATTCCGGGTTTGAGCTTAATGCCAACCTTATGAGATTAAGCATGAAAAATCAATCCATTCAATGTATTGATTGGCACCAAAACTATAAAAAATACCTTGGGAATAATTAGTCTAAACAAATGAATGTACAATATTAAAAATTAAAGGACACATAAGACTATTAATTATTGCCCGTGCCTGAAGGCACGAAGTAATAAAAAAAAATTGTCAATCATAAACATATTTGTATTCACACTCAAAATTAAATCACGAACATAGAGGAGAGATAAATGAATTTAAGCACCAATTGTAGTGAGTTTGAGCAGTGGTAGTGGTGGTGAGTGGCAGTGGTGGTGGTGGTGGGAGACAGTCAT
Source organism: Ilex aquifolium (assembly GCA_951799425.1). Lineage (NCBI taxonomy): Eukaryota > Viridiplantae > Streptophyta > Magnoliopsida > Aquifoliales > Aquifoliaceae > Ilex > Ilex aquifolium. The sequence goes on from OX637404.1 coordinate 21,249,781, forward strand.
AGTTATGGTGGACGGCGACGACCGTGATGGTGGTGGCAACTGTGGGTGACAACGGTGATGGTGGTGGTAGGTTTTTGGGTGACGATTGTTATAGTGGTAATCATGGGTGACGACGATAGTGATGGTGGGCGACGGTGATGGTGGTTGACAGTGGTGGTGGTAGGGCAACGACGGTGGTAATGACGGTGGTGGGTGGGCGACGATGGTGGTGGTGGATGATAACGAATGGCAATGGTGGCCGTAGGTGTGGTGAAGGTGGGTGACAGTGGGTAACGACAATAATGGACGATGACAATGATGGTAGGTGTGATGGGGGAGTTATAATTTTTAAAAACTCTTTTGAAAAGTCACCTCAAACACACTCTTAGAAAATCTATATTCCCTATTAAATTTGAGGAGTTAATATTAGCCATCAGATTAACTTTAAAATAAAATTTAAAATAATTTCAACTACGAAAAGTAAAAATTATTTTGTTTATTTTTTGAGATTTAAATTGTCTTGTACTTTGTTATATAAATATTAATAGTCTCTTTGGTAACCCCAAAGGGTAGCTAAAATAATAACAATAACGAACTATACACACAAACATTATGAGTTCAAATTTTAACAACCCCTTAAAACTAGACGTATAGAATTTACCTCATGAATATCATAGTCTCAACATGAATTTTCTGCCTTTGATCGGATCAAAAAGTTGAGGTGTGCATAAACTGATCCGAACATCTCCGACCGGTGAACTGAGAGAGAGAGAGAGAGAGAGAGAGAGAGAGAGAGGGGGGGGGGGGGGGAATTCATTGCTAAGAAGAGGATCAGATACTTAAAATAAGAGGGGTAAAACATAAGAGAAAAAAACTCATTACTATAATTGAGTTTGGGTCAGACCCATTTGTACAAAAGAGTTTTTAAATGAAAAAAAAACCAAAGAATATTTCTGTACCCTTTGTTTTTGCTTTTTTTTTTTTAACCTTTGGTGGGAAAGGGGTTGATGAATCCACAATCTCTAGTCTACGAGTGGATCAAAAAAATATTGAATAGCCTATAATTTTAGTATATTCCAAGAGTAATCAATCAAATTGTGACTTAATAAAACATTTTACAAACTTTCACTCATTGCAATTGACAACCTTGTTCTGCTGCTTTCATGTAAAGGAGTCCCCGTCTTATCCTCTGCAAAGAAAAATCCAAATATGAATAAATAGGCTTCGAAATGTTAAATGGTGGCAGTAAAACTGATAAATGAACATGTTCATACAACATGAAAATTAATGGTAACAAGAAGGCTAATAATAAGGTGATCAGAAGGTATAGTGACATTAGTTCGATAAATATATCTGGTTGAAGATTTCGATAACCTTTCAAAAAATGTTTCCTTTTTGTGTAAAATTTTTTTTCCTACACAAATATTAAACAGAAACTTCAGTGAATAACTATTTGAGGGTAGACCGCAGAATCACAGTCCAAGACCCAGGGCTAAGATTATTGAATTCTTGAGAAAAGTTAGGACTATAGGCATAGTTAGGATTATTGCCATGAAACATGGTTTATAGCATCAATTATTATCATGGACCCTCGTATGCATGGCTTATTCTAGCACTGAGATCAAACAACAATAAGCAACTTATTTATCTTGGTAATGTAGATCAAAGAGAGATTCTATAATAAACCATTATTCAGTGATAATAACCAGAACTCCCAAGATTATTAGTCAGGAGAGATTCAACAACAGATGTCAGTCTCGTCAGAATTGACGAAATGATCTGACAGATTTTTTGTGCAGTGATGTAATTTGCACCGGCATTTTATAATAAAATTAGATATGATACCTCTTTTGTATCTCTTATGCGAAGGATTTCCAATCTTTCTGAAGGCATTCGGTTTGTTAGTGTAGTAAGCTGCATCCAAGCATTAAATCCACAAAAGATTTAGAAAAATCATAAATAGGTCCTAAACAAATTAAAGGTGTATTAATATGCATACCCAGAAACTGAAGCGTTCAGGATCCTGTGTTGTGGGCATCAAATCCTCGGCTTTAAAGAGTTCTGTGCGTCTTATCTGATCTGCATGCTAACTCTTTGTCAGCAACAACGTATATATATGTCACATTAATAAGAGAAGAGGCAACACTATAATAGTGGGTGTGTAACTGGCAAACAGGTGCACATGAACTTATACAATTTTTAGGCAAGACAAATATAGACGAAAGTGTCTTCAATGTGAAAGCTAACTTGATTGTAACTGCTTTTTGATGGGGCAAATAAACTGAAATCTTTGTTCTTTTTCTTGTTTGTCTTTTGTAAACTAAAGACCTATGAAACAAGAGGCCGTGAAATTTTTTGCTGGACCACGCTTACAAACATCACTTTTCCTAGTACCTTTTCTTGTTACCGAGAACAATCTAATAGAAGAACACGTTGGATTGAATTTCATCCCATGAACTTTGAGCTAGGATCACAGTGGTCCAAACCGATACAAGAAAAGCTACAAGAAACAAATGTCTAGGCAAATCCTCATACTATCATCTTTATCTATAATGTTTTTTTACCTCCTTGTGCTGCTTCTAGGGCTCCCCTCATCCATGATCGAGCATAAGCTGCTGCCTTATTTGTCATTTCCTGCAACTGTAAGCTTCAAGAAGTTAATAGCAAACAAACATTCTATTATTGTATATACCAAAGTACTTATTTCTTTTAGCAGTCTCCATCAAAGATATATGTCTATCAGAACAAATGGGCCATGAACTCTGGTGCTTCGCTACTTGCTCATAATTTTTGTTCTTGTGTCTCCCTTGAATATCACAATAAAAAAATAGGCTTTTCAAACACCATGATTAAAACAGCCCAAAAGAGGTTAAAAATATGGAGACTCTCAATAGTTCAAGGGAAAGAATTTGGTAAGGCATTTAAGCCTCTCAAGGTGCCTACAGCTTTAATTTTCTGTTCAGTAAACATTTATTTATTTTATATTTCTAGCTATGAGTTTTCAACCCCTGACCCACCCTTCCCCCAAGATGGCATGTCAAAACTTAACAACTTGCTACAATGGGTTTGGCATCTATTAGACTACACACTTGGCTTTATAAAATGAGAAACAAACCCATAGACACAAATAAAATGAGATTATTCTAGTTCGTATATAGTGAAATTGTATATTAATATCCCCAACTATGAAGGCTCTTCTTTATCTTGTTTTACTCATTCTTATGTTGTGTTGACTTTTGAAGGGAAGTTGGAGACAAAGATGGAGATGACGGAGACGAATATTATCTTGAGCCAGTGTTACATTTTCTTGGGTAAGCTAGAAAAAAAAGAGAGACTATTTCGAAAGCTAGTCAATAAGGCCCTCCATGGATTCTGCATAAAATTTGAGCTACTTAGAAGACAAAAAATAATAGTCAAATGAAGGAAAAAAGACACTGGTAAGTTGATAGTACAAATTATGGTATACAAAATTGCAAATGAGCACACAACATTGACTAGTTTGTGTAAATATCAGACTTGTGAAAAAACTATAAAATATAAATATATCAAAAACTTATTGAATTCTAAGAACTTTGATGGCCATAATATAGATTAAACATGAATTAAATGATGCTTAGGCCTCATAAGCCAATGCATAGAAAGGCACAAACGTAAGTGTCAGCTTCAGATTTCGAATCAGATTACCAATGGAAGCCTAGTCTTATCCATTGAGTTCAAAGAATTTTGAAATCACTTCTTGAGCCGGAGCAGATTACCAACGGAAGCCTAGTTTTATCCATTGAGTTCAAAGAATTTTGAAACCTGAGCAATTCTCAAGCCAAGCCTCAACATGGACTTTTAAAACTAGGTAGCCAAAGATGTTGTATAATTTTTCACGTTCTTTAATGAACTAAACAGAATATATATAGTAAGCCAAAATTCCAGTACTCTTACATCTGCTCTCTCTCTTGTTCCTTCTGGTGGATATATATCTCGTACCCATTCAACCTCACCAACGCGATAACTTCACAAACCAAAGAAAAGAAAAAAAACATAATGCAAATTCATAAACCAGATAACTGGATAAATGTCAATCATATAATGCCCACTATTACAGAAATTGACAATCAATGGTTATTAAACTAACCCATCTTGAACATAATTTCGAAGGATGCGACATCTCCGGCGACTTTCAACCTGCAAAAAATTTTATTTACTTAGCCAAAACAGAAAAAGGGTAACATATGACAAGAAGGCTTTACAAGAAATGAAATCTTCACAAACAGGTATACTGTATGAGGAAAGTTTTTCTTCAAAGCATTTTACCATGTGCTATTGTACAAACATACCACCTCAATGCAATAGCCTATCATAATGATTTTGTATTACTAATAAAAAAACCGTTTATACCAATGTCATGAAAATACATGCATGATGAAATTGGTAGCTAGTCCAATTCAAAATATAGAAAACTATAAAAGAGAATTGAAGTGTTCCATGAAGTCATGGCTTGTTGTAATCAGTGGCTTCACAAGAGTCTTTGAGACAATGAGACCAGGGAAAGTTAACTTTCATGATCATTCAATGAATAACGACACTCTTCAAAGTTCTGATGTAGCCACCCAATATGAGGAAAGATGCTTCTGGCATTCACCATAAAGAATTATAGGATATGCAATCAAGAAAGTAACAGTATCCTTAGGCTATGCAAATTCATAGGGTTTGCAATAAATAAAAGTAGCAATCACCCTAGATGATAACACCCCTATTACAAGTTCTCCCAAACTACTCCCCACAAGAAGTTTCCCAAGGATCAGACAGAACCTTTGAGTCACATGGGAAATGGCTGAGCAGGTACCAAAAAAGTTCTTGCTTTGTAAAATAATATATATAAGCACGTTCAGACATAAAGCTGTTCTTGACCAAAAAAAAAAAAGACATAAAGCTATTCATTACAAACAACTTTCTTAGCTAATGTTTCGCAAAATGAAGGTCTCGGGTGTTATAAAGATCCAAGTAGAAAGTCACCACTTTCCATTGGTATAGGGGATGAAAAACCAAAAAAAGAAAGATTCCCATGTCAATCACAAGTACAATGCAACCTCAAGGAAAAAAGTCCACCAGAAAAAAATTGTAGGAACCATCAAAGAGGTCCTTGCCAGATACACCAGCTCCAACAAAAACTACCATACCAGGAATGTTCCAACCTCGTGTTTCACAAAAATTAGGGAACTTTTCATATTATAAAGATTAACAAATCAGATATGAAATCCCCATTAGTCTCCAAAGAAAAAAGTTGAAATGTTCAATGAACTGGACATCAGCAAAGATATATGAGCATTTTATAAGAATTTAAGGCATGGGCATGATTCAAGGAAAGCAAGGGCAAATGTATTTACATAAGCAAAAAAAACCAAATGCCATTTTACCTGTAGATAGAAACGCCCATCTAGAAGTGGTTCACAACTACATGGAAAGAAACAGGTTGTCATAAACCAAGGCAGCATAAACAACAATTTGTGGAAGAATAGACATTATGTAAATATTTTTTTTTTCTGGAAAGTATTACATAAATAGTTAATGTGAGTCAATGATTGAAAAACAAAATGAAACAACATTTGCAAAAGAAAAATAAAAATAAACACCATACTCAGTTATCTCCACCTCACAAGCATAATCAGCTACAGAATCTGTTGTTGAATCATTGATAACCTACATGATAAATAGAAAGGCACGGCTAGTAACAGTGAGGGAATGCAGGACAATCAAATATAAATTAATGAGAAATGGGGACAGAAAAGGACCAGTTACAATAATATACCATTCCCATTCGATGATTTCCTTCCATTATTCTCCTGACCTGTTGTTAAAGAAATAGCCGAGATTAATATAATCTGTATTAGGACTGTCTTACATTGATTTAGATAGAAAATTATAACCATTAATTGCACATTTGCAGGATAGACTCTTGTAACGCAATCCAACATGTCATTTCACTTCGAATGTTAATGTGCCTTCACATGCCATGAGGCAATAGACAATAACACAAAATTTTATGTTTGCTGGAGTCCAATACTGTCATGACACTGCTTAATGAGAATAAACAATTATTTTTCTTTTACTGCCTAAAACTTGGGGGAAGTATTTCCCAGTGACTACGACATAAGCATATCGAATGAGACAAACGATAACTAACACTAATTATGCTTGCATCACTAGTAAAGATGCCTGAACTAACTGCTAAATGATGGACTTAATTCAGTGTTCATGTAAGGGTAGAAGTCTCATTTCTTTAATTATCGAAGTAGAGCTCCAAAGAAAAAAAATCAGGTATCAGAAGATGTGTACAAAAAATGAGATTTTGATACCTAATCTTGAGAAAACACTTAATAATGAAATGCATTGCCTTCATGAGACAGAATCAGCAAAAATAAAACCCAAAAATCCCATAAATAAAAGATTTTTTAACCAGAAAAAATAATACCAAAGATTTCCTATGGATCAAAAGCCATGACTCGTGAATATCTACATTCTAAAATGTGAAACTATCTGTACACTTACTTTGGCATGGAACTAAACAGGGCAAAATAAGGATGGATCTGGCACAGTTCGAATCCGAATAGATTCTTTCTATATGCCAAGGTCCGAGCTTGCATACAATTGTGACAGATCCTAGATAATATTAGCTTTACAAAAAGTCAAAATATTTGAATATCCAAAATAGATACAACTGAAATTTGATTAGAATTAGCTCTACATGGATAAATTTTCACTTCAACCATAGTAGGCTGCCTTAAGTTGGATTCACATTTAAACAGACGATTCTAAACCCTTATCATATCAGGTTTTCAACCTCCTGTGGAGTGTGCTAATCACTTGTGAATTGCTTTGTGCAGTGCAAGTAGCACTCATAGTTTCAGACCTTGTGATACGTCAGACTTCCCATTAAAGGTCAGTATCTAAATAGCAAACTACCAGATACACAACCTTCAGGAATCCATTTTCTGAATGCTAGGAATCTATCAGTTTCCCCCGCACCAAGCTAAGATTCTGGTCTCATTGAATCAGATCAACATTCATACCACGGCCAATTTAATGAATAAGCCAGAATTCAATTGTCTACATTAATTTTAGTAGAAGGCAGCAATAGTCACATCTATCCTTAAGAAAGATTTGCCATGCAAAAATATTCATGTTTCTTGGGTTTACAATGGCAATATAAAGAGACCATACGTGAAAACTAGCAATAGGTTGAACTACTCACCATTAGTCTATACCGGGGTTCAAATATATTGAGTTGAAATTTCTGGCATGGTAGGACGACATCCATGACAAAAAGAGGCATCAAATCATTAACAACGTTTGTTGAACTGTCATGCTCCAACTTCCTTTCAGCATATTCCTCTGGAAAATTCCTCTGTATTATGTGGTTCAGTGTCACACTGGAAAAAGCTAAACAAATGTTATGCAGCTAGACAGACTTATGAAAGAAGTACATAGTTGTCAAATCGCGCATCGGAAGGCGTATCGTTTTTAAAAAATAGTATATCGTATCGTGTATCGTAAGATACGCGCAATTTTAATTTTTAAATAATTATTAATAAAATAAATATATATATACCTTTGTAAAAAAGTCATAGACTTATAATAACATAGCATTTCATTAATATTCCACCAACTATTTAAGTTCCCAACATAATTCAATAATATCAAAATGCAAAGACCTCTAATTCAAACTTCTAACATCAACTGCTTGAACAACTTTAATATTAATTAGGAATTTTGAATTCAATTGAACAATATTAACAATAAACTTTATTTATTTTTTTTAAACCATAACCATTGAAACGACGTTGATTCACTGGCTAGTGATTTAAAAATAAGTCCTAGGGTAAAACGATGTCATTTCAGCCCCAAATAACAAAAAGAAAAAAACAGAATCGTCACGTATCGTACGTATCGGACGTATTGTATCGTGTATCGTATGATACGGTACAAAAACGATACATAGACACAATACGTATCGTTTTTCAGGTGTATCCTGACGTATCATACGATATGTATTGCGTATTGTACGATACTAATAATTATGAAGAAGTATACATTTTCCACGTCCATAACAATTCCAGGATATTGTCCTAGTGTATGGATACAACTAAACTTAAATTAAAGCAAACCCACAAGCCAAAATCCCAACTAGTTGGGTTGGCTGCATAGGTTCATATCCTCCCAGTGGCCTCCCCAAAGATATTCAAATGGTACAAACTGACCTAATTGAGTAGTCACATGTCAACTTCTATTCACATTTTGTGGTCAACAATTGACATGGATAACAATGGTGTACAAGCCAAAATTGTGATTGCACATGGATCACATGGGTGAAGGCGACACCTGAACCAACATATAGGCAGGATGCAAAACTCTAGCAAGGAAAGAAAGCTGTTGCCTGAATTGCACTGCTAAGACAAGCTATTACCACAAAAACAACTCACCTGATTGCAGATGTTGTGGGACTGAGAAACAAAACTGTTCGGCACAATGGACACCTGTTACCTAGCCATTTCCATCCAGGGTTGGAGATATAAGGAACAGATTAACATAATGTACTTGAAAAGGAAGAATAAGAAGAGCTCATGGAGTTGCAAAAAACAGTACAAGGAGTTGTAAAACACTCACGTAGATCCACTGATTGAAAGAGGCATGGGCGGCAAAAAGAATGACCACAAGGAGTTGTAATGGGTTCATAAAGCAACTTCAAGCAAAGAGTGCAATCAAAGTCATCAGTACGCTGTGGCCTCCGATGGGTTATCCTCCCAATTGTACTGGCTGTTCTTCTCTCCAAATTTTGCAGAGAATTGCTACATTTCGAGAGAAACATGATAAATTAATTCATTTATGGAATACTGCATAGCCAATGGGTAGTAAACAAGCGACATAATCCATATATGGAGGAAACCAATAACATTATATTATATACCTCAAAGGATCGACCTGAAGACCTGAAAGAATAACATCATGGGCCAACTCATATCTTTCCAACTGCCAATTGATGTTAGGGAGTCAGTATATCACATGTAACATCCACCCAGCAATTATGTCTAGAAATAGAAAAAAGGAGGGAAAAAAAACTTTTCGATTCCTTTATCAATACAAAAGCACCAAAAAATGAAAGAAAACTAGTACAAATATCAGAAAGAACCAATTCCAGTGTGATTGTGTACCTTCTATAGCTGTATGCCTGATAAATTACTACTAAAATAAGGGAGTCATTAAACTACACACCTCCAAAGAAGTATGCACAAGTGTTTAGATTTGGTCAAACTGTGATATCGCAGAGGGAATCACGGAAATATGTATGAGAGCTATGATGAGAATAAATCATTGAGGCAATAATACCTCAAACAGCCATTCCCATGAAAAATCAATGTTATCTGTGTTTGGCTACAGGAATTCCTTTTTCTTTATCGGCTCTCCAAAAGCTGGGTTAGTTCATAATATCTTTTTTCAGAGATTCAACCAACATTCGTTTGGTCTTCTACTTGATCCACTAGTACTAGCCAGTCAATTAAATGCATTTATTGGCCTTCATTGCAAATTTATCAACCCATCACAATGACATCTGGTAACATCCCTCATCTCGCCAACAGAAGCTCCCTTTATCATCAGCCTCTCTAATTCCATACTTCTAAACTTGCCACTCACCCACTCAACATTCTCAAGAAAGCACTAGTCACTCAGATTGAATAAAGCATGAAGGGAATAACAAATGCAAGGAACCACAGATTAAGAAAGGTTCTGTCCACATTTCAAGTGGTCAGAAAGCAAAATTGAGCCACAACTGCCTAACAAAGCTATACTGACAAATTGTAGACCTTGCCATCTATGAATCAATTTATAGCTGAGAAAATCTGAATCTAAGACTTCTTTTGTGTAATGAAAGATGAAGATCCCAATAACATAGATCTTCAAAATAACTTGAAGGTCGTGACTAAATAGCAAGAACATAATCCAGATTTGAAAAACACTTATTCTGCACTCTAATTCATTTTATAGGCCAATCAACAACGAGCTAACTGATTAAGTCTCTGACGACATGATTATACACCAAATACCCTTTCTAGGCTCACAAACTGTTGGAGTATAGTCTAGTTTATTAGGGTTACTTTTTCCCTTTTTTACCCTTACTATGACTTTTATATTTTGCCTAAACCACAAGGATGTTTAGGTCACTTTGTACTATTATTTGACTATATATACGAGACTCTACTCTTAATTTGAGTATCTCTTTCACTCACATCTATCTCAAGTTGGTATCAGAGCAACCAACCCTAACCCCAACCCTAGCCTCCACCAAACATCGCAACCAGCGAGACGAAAGACACCGCCAACGCCCACCGACTGCCTACACCGAAATCAGCCTCCACTCCACCGACTGCCAACCAGTAGCAGTCTTCACACAGCGATCCAACTCACCAATCAGCAACCCAGCCAAAAACAGCAACCCTATCAAACCCAGCGACATCAAACCCATCAGCCCCCAGCAAACCAGCAACCCCATCAAACCAGCGATAGCCAGAGGTACCCACAAGTAGCCAACATCCCCGACATACTGCCCTTTTTAAGTGACAGCCCCACTCCACCAACAGCCCATAGCCAACATCACCGACATACTGCCTTTTTTAAGTGACAGCCCCACTCCACCGACAGCCCATAGCCAACATCACCGACATACTGCCCTTTTTAAGTGACAGCCCCACTCCACCAACAGCCACAACCCAAGTCCATTGCCCAGCGAAGCCCACAACCCAAGTCCACTGCCCAGCGAAGCCCACAACCCAGACCATTGCCCAACCAAACCAGCTCCACTGCCTCAGCAGCAAATCCATCCAGCAGCGATACCAGCCCCGCCTTCGTGCTTTACGCTCTTCATAGTGCCGCCATCTCTTTTGCACCACTAATTTCTTTTTCTTAGAGTTGCAGCATCTAGGACATTTTTAAGAGGGGTTGAATCCTCTTCTCCGTTGATCTACTTTTGATGCAGTAGATCACTTATATATTCACTGGATTTCTAGGCACCGTGACCTGATTATTTAGGAGTTTTTTGGACCTTCTTTATCTGTCGCTACTGTTCAACTGGAGGTATATTGTTCTCCCTTATTTTGTCTCTCTACTTATCTTAAGAGTATTTTCTGTCACGGGTTCCCACGTATTATTGTTGATATGACTACTACTGAGGGACTTAAGACTTCTACTGTTGAGACCTCTACTGTTAGTACTTCCACTTGAAATGTACAATCTAGTTCTCCCACTTTTATGTTTGACCAGTATACAGTACCTACTGGCATAGTTGCATTACCGGCAATGCCGAGTATGATCTCTCAGAAGACTATAGTACAGTTGTTGAATGGCCGTAACTTTGCTGAGTGGTCATGCTCATTCCAGCTTTTCTTAGGTCGTGTAGGGAAGATTGGTTGGCTGACGGGATCTCACCCAAAGCCAGCTGATGACGACCCTGGGTATTCTGCGTGGTTCTCTGAGAACTGCGCTATTCTTGAATGGTTATTTGGCTCGATGGAGCCCTCTGTTTGCAGGATTCACCAGTTTTATAGCTCTGTTCCGAAGTTATGGAGCGTATTATCAAAGATGTATTCTCAGTCTGGACGAGGAGTTCGTGTCTATGAGCTCTCTCAGGAGCTTTCATATGCTCGGCAGAGAGATATGATGGTTCAGGGTTATTATGGCTATTTGACCCAACGCTGCCTTGAATATGAGACTCTACGTCCTCTTGCTGCTATTCCTAGGATAGAGCCCGAAGGAGCAACATTCCTGCATATCGAAAACAGAAGGATAGGATTCACAAGTTCTTTATGGAGCTTCGTGATGAGTTTGAGGGACCTCGTTCACAGATCTTGTCGATGATGAGGCTTCTGTCTCTTTATGAGGTGTATGCGATAATTGAGTAGCATGAGCGCCGCATCCGTATTGCATCACTTCCAGTTGCGGCCTTGACTCTTCCGGTCGACCAGATGGCCCTTGCAGCTGCTGCAGGATCTTGTTCAAGATCCTCAGCAAGAGGTGGACAGCGCTCGGACCAGCACAGTCAGGGTGTCCCAGATCAGCGCAGATAGGGAGATTCTCGTCAGTGTGATTATTGTGGTCGACTAGGTCATCTCAGGGCTGCATGCTGGAAGCTCCATCCGAAGCTTAAGCCGCCTCCTCGCAACCGTATTGCTGCTATTGCTGAGGTACCACCACCTACTGCCACTGCTCCTGCTACTTGACAGAGTGATATGGATGCTATCACTTCCCGATTGGATATACTTGACTACTGTTACTGCCACCACTACAAGTATACCTCGTGCCTTTCATGCTTGTGTCAGTCCGTCTTCCCTTTGGATGTTGGACTCGGGTGCGAATAGTCATATGACAAGGGAGGTCTATCACTTCACCACTTTTGACTAACAGTTACATACACAGGTTCAGCTAGCAGATGGGACACATGCCCCTATTTTTAGTAGGAGTACAGTCCGTCTCAATGTTACCTGGATACACAGGTTCAGCTAGCAGATGGGACACATGCCCCTATTGTTAGTAGGAGTATAGTCCGCCTCAATGTTACCTGGATCGTGGGTTGTTTTGGTACGTGGTACGAGTACGGGTACGTGGTACGACACTTTCTTAGGTACACGGTATAATAGGGATAGATTTAGTTGGTACGATATTTTGGGTCGCAATTCGTTTTGAAATTCTTATGTAGATCGTTTTCAATACTATACAACATTATATATTACAAAACATTCATGAACACTAAGTTAGTTACCATTTATTTTATAATTATGCTTGATTTTCTATTATCTAAAATAATATATAATTATAAATCTATATACATGTAGTTAATTAATATGTATTTTATATTTGTGCTACATGTTCTGAAGCAAATTGAGTTAGAGTTAGTATTACAATTTGGAGTTGTCCATTTTGGTGATCCGGATTGCGAACCCACCTCATTTGGGATCGATGTACCCAGATCGTGAGTCGTTAAGGGTTTAGTGAATTGTGATAACCATGGTCCGCCTCCCAAATGGCTTTACATTACATTCGACTTTTCATGCGTCAAAGCTGGCCATGAATTTATTATCCGTACATCAGTTAGCTAGAGATTTTCACTGTGCGGTTGTGTTCTTTTCTGATTCGTGTTATTTGCAGGACTTGAGTACTAGGAGGATTATTATCAGGGGACATAAGAGAGATGGACTGTATTATCTAGGCGATCCACCTTCAGTTTCACCAATTCTTCCACCTCCATCACCTACACCTGCTTTGTCTTTATCTGTTCCTAACTTGCATGCTAGTATTTTACCTAGTACTTGTCGTTATGATTTTTCATCACAAACTGTTTAGTTGTGGCATGACTGCTTTGAGCATACAAATTTTAAATATTTATCTATGTTATTTCCTTCTTTGAGCAATGCTTGTGTTGGTGATAAACTTGACTGTGTTATATGTTCCCTATCGAAACATGTTCGGACTAGTTATATTCCTCGCATGCACTAGTCACCCAAACCATTTGACCTAATACATTCTGATATTTGGGGACCTTTTCCTGTTAATGCTCTGTTAGGTACTCGATACTATGTGACATTTATAGATGACCATACCCGTTGTACTTGAGTTTACCTTTTGCATAGGAAGTCTGATGTACTCCCTGTCATCACTCAGTTTCTCCTGATGATTAAGACAAAATTTGATGTCATTGTTTGTGCTCTTCGGTCGGATAATGTCAAAGAATATGTGTCTGATGCCTTAGTGTCTCACCTTTCCTCTCAAGGTATCCTTCAGTAGCTCACTTGTTCATATACTCCTGAGCAAAATGGAGTTGCTGAAAGAAAAAATAAGAGTCTAATCGGGATGGTACGTTGTATGCTTAGAGGTATGGGGGTACCAAAATCTTATTGACATTTTGCTGTTTTGACTTCTACCTTTCTGTACAATCGTACACCGAGTCGTGTTCTTCAGCATAGGGCTCCCTTACAGGTCTTATTCCCTAAGCGGACACTTTTTTCGGTCCCCCTCTTATTTTTGGCTGCACATGTTTTGTTCAGGATCAGTCTCCTACTCGCCATAAGCTTGATGATAAAGCGATTCGTTGTGTTTTTGTGGACTATTGTCATCAGTCTAAGGGGTATCAATGTTATAATCCTATCAGACGCCGTATGTATCACAGTCTAGATGTTACATTTATTGAGCATATTCCTTATTTTTCTTCCAGTCCCGTGTCTGCGCCTCCAGTTGATGATACTCCCTTTGATTTTCCATTACCATAGGAGCCAGAGTCATTGGTCACTATCACTACAGAGTCATCAGTCTCTCCTTCTCCAGAGCCACTCGTCCCTATCAGTACAAAGTTATCAGTCTCTCTTCCTTTGCAGGTTTATGTTCATCGCCCTCATTCTCATCCCCCTGCTGATGTCCCCTCTACCTCAGGTGATGTAGGTAATACTTCTCAGTTCGTTGAGCATATTAATGCACCTATTGTTAGTACTAATGAGATTGTAGGTACTGAACCAGTTACTTTCCCTGATGAGACATTGTCAGTTGATGATGATGATTTAGGGCGTCGCTATCCTCTGCGTGATCGCCGTCCAGTTGTTCGTTATGGTTAGACCGCCAGGACTTTATATCCGATCTCTGCTTATGTTTCTTATGGTGATCTGTCTCTTACATTTCGAGCTTATAGTATGGCCTTATCAGATACGCCGGTTCCTCGCTATGTTCAGAGGCTATGCGGGAGTCCCAGTGGGTTCTTGCCATGCAAACGGAGATGGACGCTCTTCAGCGTAATCATACATGAGATCTTGTCTCTTTACCTTCAGGGGTGAAACCTGTTAGCTGTCGCTGGGTTTACACCCTGAAGTTTCTTGCAGATGGAACTATTGATCGTCATAAGGCTAGGCTTGTGGCGAAAGGCTTTACTTAGGGACCAGGTCGTGATTTTGGTGCTACCTTTGCCCCCGTAGCAAAATTGACTACTGTTCAGTTGATTATTTCTCTGGCTGCAGAGTACTCTTGGTCTCTTCATCAGTTAGATGTAAAGAATGTGTTTTTTCACGGTGATCTGGATGAAATTATTTATATGGATGCACCACCAGACTTTCGTGGTGAGGGAGAGTATGCTGGGAAAGTGTGTCGACTGCGTAAGTCTCTTTATGGATTGAAACAGTCACTATGAGCCTTGTTCTCTCAGTTTAGTAGTATAGTTGTACGTTTAGGGTTCACCAGATATCATTCTGATCATACATGCTTTATTCAACGGAATACTTCTGGATAATGTGTCATCCTTTTGGTATATGTGGATGATATTATTATTACTAGGGATGATATTTCTGGGATTGCACAGGTCAATGTAGACCTTGGGAAGGCCTTCAATGTGAAGGACCTTAGATTTCTGAAATACTTTCTTGGGATTGAGATTGCCCGTAATAGCTAGGATATTGTTCTTTCTCAGAGGAAGTATGTTCTGGATCTTCTATCAGACACTGGGATGCAGGGGTGCAAACCGACATCATCACCAATGATTCCAAACCTAAAGCTTACTGCTGAAGGTGAGGAGTTGAGTGATCCGACTGTCTATCAGAGGTTGGTAGGTAAACTTATCTACCTAGCCAACACCAGGCCAGACATTTCATTCGCTGTCAGCCGAGTTAGTCAGTTCATGCACAGGCCGTGTCAGCCTCATCTTGATGCAGTTTACCATCTTCTTCAGTACCTCAAGTCTTGTCCTAGACTTGAGTTGTTCTATGCATCAGGATCTCAGACTGGTTCTCTAACCTGTTATTCAGATTCAGATTATGGAGGAGCGTGTGACGGTCGATCTACTACGGGCTTCTGTGCTTTTCGAGGGACTCATCTTATCTCTTGGAAGAACAATAAACAGTCAGTTGTCTCTCGCACGTCAGCACAGGTAGAGTATTGGGCACTAGCACTTGGCACATGTGAGATTATCTGGTTACAATCGATTCTTGGCGAGTTGGGATTCCAATGACTTCTTCATCTACATTATAATGTGATAATCGATATGCTATTCAGCTTGCTTCTAACTCTGTACTACACGAGAGGACGAAGCATATAGAGATCAATGTTCACTTTCTTCGGGAGAAGGTTAGTTATTGTATTGTCACTCCATTGTTTGTGGGGACTAGTGATTAGGTTGCGGATGTTTTCACCAAACCTGTCACTCTATCTATTCTTCGGGACTACGTTGTCAAACTTAGCTTAGTTGATATTTTTGAGCTTAACTTGAGGGGGAGTGTTGAAGTATAGTCTAGTTTATTAGGGTTATTTTTTCGCTTTTTTACCCTTACTATAACTTTTATATTTTGCCTACACCACAAAAATGTTTAGGTCACTTTGAACTATTATTTAATTTGAGTATCTCTTTCACTCACATCTATCTCAAGTCAAACAAAGTAATTAACACATTACATGTTTAGATCTAGACTGTAGAATGACATTTCCACAAAGAAAGAATAATTTAATACAATACATCAAGTTCTACACCAAAGAAACGTCTCATATATTGAATTTTTTATATTAAATTGAACAACATTTACCAAGAAAGCTCAAGTAGATTAGGACCAACAAAATAGATTTATTGGAACTCTTTATATTATTGTACTTCAAAGAGGAAGCAACAGCTATCCCTGTGAATAAAGCCAGAGATCAACACTCATAGCATCCTTGATTATCATGGACCAACACTAAGTGAAGACTTCTTAGCATCTCCGCCATTTACACTTCTTAGCATACAATGACTTAAGAATACAGTTAGTTACCGAAAAAAAAAATCACTCCAACTTGGTTCTGCTTCAATCACTATGTTCTTTATCATACATTATGATTGCAACCAAGAAAATACGTACATGGAAAATATAAGTAAATCCAATTTCCTTTTCCATAAATCTCCTAAGGATCCTGACTGCAACATGGTCCTCAAATAATTAAGACCAACCGTGGAAGCAATTTTTATCAGGATCCCCAAAGAATAGCATCCAAGAATTTTCTATAGATTTCTATCTGCCGTTAATATATATCCCAGATAGTTCCCCCTTCCATAATCTCAGAGAGCATTGCATCTCATGATACTTCATACTGCTCAGAAATGAAAACAAACAAACTCTACCATACAGTAGTCCAAACCCTAAAAGACTCAAGAACCATCTCCAACCTATGAAGCACGGATACTTCAAAATGGTCAAAGTATCGGTATCGGATACGTTTTGGATACGGATACGCCTCCGATACGGCTGGATACGTATCGGATACGGCTGAGAAGTATCCAAAAATTAAAAAAATAAATTTAATTTTAGGATACGGCCGGATACGCTTGGGATACGGATGGGATACTCTTCGGATACGGCGGGGTATTACTTGAATTTTTAAAAAAAATATAGGGGCACAAGAACAAATATGTTTGAGCCCTTATTTGCAAATATATTATAGAACCCTAATTTCTTTTATTCCACAGCCCCCCCATCAGTCGATCGTCGACTGATTCTCTCTCTCTCTCACTCACGATCGACTGACTGTATTTGACGTCGATCGACGACGGGTATCTCCATATATTATGCAATATGTATGCAATATAGAATGTATGATTTATAAATGATAGAATGATTAGTTATTATTATATGTCTTTGGTAGATGTGTGATTCACTTTATAAATCATAATTATTACATTAAATATAATAATAAAATTTAAAAAAATATATATTTTATGGACGTATCCTAGCCGTATCCGTATCCTATTTTTTTAAGTTTTGCCGTATCGCCGTATCCGTATCCGTGCTTCATAGTCCCCAACCAATACACCTATTTTTGGCACCTATCCAAGTATGGAGTAGGAGGCAATGCAGACCACATATTCAGTTTGGTAACATCAAATTTCCTCATCTTTAACAGCCAGCCTATCTATGAATGATACAAGCAATCTTAAGTGATTCTATCCCTTTACAATTTATCAATTAAACATAAAGCAGCACAACTTCCATTTTAGTCCAGCTCTCCTTTCCATGAATATTATGAGAAACTAAGGCCAAACATATTGGCCTAAGAAAAACTAATAGTAACCAAGTATAAAAACACATGAAAGTCACATTAGCAGGTCACCGATTATAATTGTGGCTATCAAGAACTTCAGTAAGAGATCTCACCAAGATGAGAGCATGAGCCTTCAAAATGTATGAAGTTACTGAATTAATTCGAACGCTCATGACCTTCTCAGCATCCTTTAAAGCAAGCTGAAATGGGAGATATAAATGTCTTAATAATATCTGGAACAAAATAAAGGATTCTTTAACCATACAAAATGAGAAAATAGACATACTCCAGCATGTGTTGTTGGATCAAGGCCACTCAACGGTCTATATTCAGAAGCTGATGGAGGTCTCTGTTTCAGAAACTGACTACTCCTGGACAGAATTTAAAACATAATAACTGTCAGTGCAGAAATTGATCAATAGCTAAATCTAAGAAAATTCAGATTATGGTGGGTTTTGTGCATGAATGGATAACAATGGTGAAACACGTATCAACAAATTAGAAACATATACCAAGAAATAAATTGCACCTGAGATAAGTAGCACATCGATTGCTGAGAATGATAGGATCGCCTCGTTTAATATTATGAGCCCTCGAGTAGCAGTTGATTGCCTTAAGAAGAAAAACACAACCTTTCAGCAATGGAAACAAGAAACAACATAACACAAAACACAAAGGCTTAAGTATCTAAGAAATTTGTCATGTTATCATGTATGTCGATGTCTCATGGTCAAATAAAAGCAATTATGCACCAAGAAAATTATCCTCATCAGAGCACTGCTTCATTTTGGGCTATAGGTAGCAAATTATAGGACGAGGGAAGCTGATACTAAAACTTGTACAAATTCTCCTATTTGAGTTGTGCAAAAAATCACAGAATATCATCACTCAAACTGACAGCCTCCCTTGTGAAAATAGTGACCCAATCAGATGAAGAAATAGCTGCATGAGGTGAAATTTTACTTCAGCAATAATAAGCCGCAGCTCTGTCTATGGATTTGCAATTATATAATTACCCCATTGAAAAACAGAAAACTGCAAACATCCTTTACTCCTATGACAAATCAAAATTTCCAAGAATGTGCTACAAGTGTCCAATAGTTATTTTTTGAAAAAGAAAACAAACAAAACATCATATAATTTCTGTTCATTAAGCAGAAACATGATATGTTGTCTATATATATATCAATAAAGCATGACCACCAAAAAAATAAACAAATTAATGTAAGGATGACATTTAAATGTAAGCTACTCACACGGCTTGGTTCATTCAAAAAGACCTTAACTGCATTTACAGCTATTGTCAAATATTTTATTCCTGCCAAGCTTACTCTTCATTAATTAGTGATCTATACTTTATTTATCATGCTCTGGCCTCCAAAATTTTGAATTATTTGCAACACAGATAATTCAAAAGATCCAAGTCCAACCATAGTAAAATGTAAATTGTTCACAACCATGATGAGGAAAAGAAGAGAGAAAATCCTGCCAAGTATATGTGATCTTCAACAAAGCTTGACAACCAGGTTCAAGGGAACACTATCATATAAATGCCCATAATTTTGAAGAAGACAACAAGCATTCACGTGATGTAATTACCTCTTAAAAGGGTAAACATGAAATTACCGTTGCCTGCTTCACCTCCTACCCCCTATAAGACCCTCACATTAAAACATCCCTGACCACGTCAAAGAGCACTTGTGTTAAAACAAATGTTGGTTGTTGGTTCCAAAAAATTGATGTTGAAAATTTTCTAAAAGAAAACCATATCCAAAACTCAACAATCTTAAAAAGGTGAATTTGATATTAGAGTTAGACCACTCTGAATATAGTAATGGACAACTTGTTTCGCATAATTTAGAACTCTAAGGACTCGTTTGGTAACCAGGTGTTTTTATTTTTTTTGTTTTCCCTTTCATTTTTTGGAGAAAAAAATGAATAGAAATGCGTTTGGTGAATGTTTCTGCTTTTTTTTTTACTGTTTCGTTTTGAAAATAAAGCCAAAATATGGAAACATCCAAAATAATATTTTTGAAAACATTCAAAATGAAAACACGTGGGAGACGCTGGAAGACCTTTCATGAGGTCCAACCTTCAATTCCTGTTAGCAGCAAACAAATGATTTGTATTACCTCAGTATAAAAGCCCCTTCCATTTCTTTTACCTTTCCCTTTCCATTTCCCGTCTCTGTGCCTCTCCAGCCTCTCGCCTCTCGCCTCTCACTCTCTCATTGGTGCATTCTTCAGCAAGAGGAAGGTTTTGGGTGGTTGTTGGTGGTGGGTTTTGGGTGGTTATTAGAAGTGGGTTTTGGTGGTAGATTTTTAGGGGGTTTGGGGGTTGGTTTTCGGGGGTGTTGAGTGGTGGGTTTCAGAGGGTTTGGGGGGGCGTATTGGGGGTGTTGGTGGTGGGTTCTAGCGGGTTTGGGAGGCGTATCGAGGGTGTTGGAGGTGGGTTTTAGGGGGTTTGGGGGTAGTGGGTTTTGGGTGGTTGTTAAAAGTGAGTTTTGGTGGGGTTGGGTGGTGGATTTTTAAGGGGCTTGGAGGTGTTGGGTGGTAGGTTTTAGGGTGTTGGGGGTGGGTTTGTGGGGGCGTTTCGGGGGTGTTGGGGGTGGGTTTATGGGGGTAGTGAGTGGTGGGTTTTCAGGGGTGTTGGGTGGTTATTGGTGGGGGTGGATTTTTGGGGGGTGTGGGTGGTGGATTGAAGGGGTTTGAGGGTGGGTTTTTGGTGGGGTTGGACGGTTATTGCTGGTGGGTTTTGGGTAAAATACCAAACATGTTTTTTATTTTTTGTTTTCATAATTTTTTAAATATAAATGACTACAAACATATTTTATATTTTTTAATTTTTATTACAGAATATTCATATGGATATTCATACCTGACTAATTGTTTTGGGAACTTATATGGATATTCATACCTGACTAATTGTCCTATTTTATGATTCAAATAATCTGAAACGGCTTAAATGTCCACATTCTTTCTACCAGCTCAAAGGAATTTTTGGCATATTAATTAATATGAAATCAGTCGATATCGTATTATGGCCAAAACAAAAATGGATGAAAAGGGCAGCAGTTGTGAGATGTGAGCACTAGATTCACACAGAGAATACAATCACTGGTTGGAATGGTAATCATCAAAAAGCATGATGGAATGCTATGGAGTGAAATTTCCTAAAGGGATTAATTGGACAAATCCTATGAACTCTAAGTTCGTATACAAACTGGCTTGATTCCTAACCAAATATGATAAAATGCATCAAATTAAACCCTGTCCTACACCTTAATTAGTCGGCATTACAACATATAATACTTGATTCCCTCTTGACCACAGCACTTCCTAGCTCAACCTTATTAGGCTAAAAACTAAATAAAAGAACGAGTTCATCGAATGAATGCTCATTCTAAACAGCAATTTTCTTGACTAAGTATCGTATGTTCTTGATTACCAGGCAATTTTCTTGACTAAGTATCGTATGTTCTTGATTACCAGAAACTTGTTTTCTTTATATAGTCAAATACCAACATGAGAAAATATTATGAAGCAAATTATAACAAGACAACTCAAGTGCGAAGCAAGTAGTACTGTCACAAGAGTAAGTGCGTTAAGAAGAGTTTTACCTCATCGAATCGATTCGCTCGGAAAGCTTTGTTCCCCATCTGCATGAGATCATAAACATAACTAAATCGTTCCCACGACATCGACGACCCTTCTCCGTCATTCACCTGCATGCATTTCAAAACCCACTAGCTATTCAGCTCTCAATTCAAAAATTTCACAAGCACATTCACCCAAATTCCTCCGAAATTTAAATTTTATTTTCCTGCATTTTCCAAGAAACCAAACAGTAAAAAAAGCAAAAATAACTCAGAATAAATTGAAAACAAAACTGACCCAGGGAAATTCTTCAACATCGTCGAGCCCTTCCAAACTCAATCCAGAGGACGAAGCTTCTCCGCTTGACATTTTCAAGATAGAGCGACTGATTGCAGAGAATTGACTGAGAAGACCCAGAAAGAAATCACTGGAAAATAACAGTATTGAAGCAAAGAATAGGAGAATAGACGTCGCTAACAGGAGTTTATGGAGGGACGGTGAAGCGTATCGTGTTCTTCCCTGTATCCTCTATTGCATATACGGACCATATTTGTTTACGTGTTCTCTCTCTCTCTCTCTGACAATATATTCTACCCTCCTTTTCTCTCTCTAAAAAGTCATGTTAACTTTACTGGGACGTCGTTTTACTTTCTTGGACAGCTCTCACTCGAGTCTCATGACCGTTCTTCTTCTTTTCTTTTCTTTTTTTTTTTTTTTGTTTGCAGTGTTTTTGCGAAGAAGCAGCAGTCTCTAATATATATATCTATATAATAAAGTAGCTTACAATTCAAATCTCAAAAATAAACAAAATGACTTTTGCTATTCGCGGTTGAGATCACTTTAAATTTTACTTTAAAGTTAATTTAACGGTTAATATTAACACCCTAAATTTAATAGGAAAAATAGGGGCCTAAGGGTGTGTTTGGAGTGATTTTTTAAAAATACTTTTAGAAATTATTTCTCATAAGTACTTTAAAAAAAATAATATTTAAAACCACCCCACCATCGCCACCACTGCCGCCACCACCGCCGCCGTCGCCACCACCACCGTCGTCACCATCACCACCGCCGCCATCACCACCATCACCTCTCACCCCACTACAAACCAATGCTTTAATTCTTTTATCACTTCTCTATGTTTGTGATTTGATTTTAGATATAAATACAAATATGTTTATTATTTATTATTTTTTATTATTCTGTGCCTTCAGGCACAGGCAATAACTATATATATATATGACACGACTCATTTATATATCATACAATGTGAATTCAATATAACATGATTTGTTAGACATGAATTAATAAACAAATCGGATATAGGTGAAATATTTTTTAACACGAACCTGCCTCACCCGACATGATTGAAAGACCTAGAAATTATTATATATCATGGATAGATAGTTATTTAATTGTGTGTGCTCTACTTGTCCACTTGTTGTCTTATTAGTGAACGGTTACATCTAATATTTTCTCCAAATTGTGGCATGTGGTGCAAACTATTTTTTTCTTTTAAAAAAAATGATTAGTCTAATTTTTAAAAATATTATTTTTCTACTCTTTCAACCATGAAGAAAGATAAATAATCAGATAATAACCAAATAAACGTTCAAGATTCTAAATGTTAAGTTTAAAATTTAAAAGTTTGCCCTTAGAAATTCTCTTGAATGCATCATAGATATATTTAATGTTTTTCATATGTATGTTTTATTTGATGCAATTAGAACTAAAATATGTTATCTTCATAACTTTTATAAATTATAGCTATATTTATAACGTGTTGTATTTTTGTTTTGTAAATTTTCTAGTGAATTATTGACTTAGTCCTTTTGTCGGGTTTACCTTCTAATTGGGTTTTGTAATTAAGGTTTAAGATAAATGGTAAAACAATACAAAGAAGATAAAGGGCTAAAAAATATTAATGGTTAGATAGGTGGTCATATGAAGAGATCAAGTGAAATAGATATTACCAAGAAAACATTGCATTAGTGATAAAATTGTTTAGTTTGTGGTTTAAAAAGAAGGAGACCAAAGGGAAGCAAACCATTTTAAAATTTTAATATTAGAGTTTGTGATCACAAACAATGCTCAAAATTGAGGCCTTTTAAACCATTATTGTAACAACAGAGGATTTATGTGTAATTAGTCAACAAAAACATCATCAAATTGTAGAAGATATTTTTGTTATAATATACAAAACTTATGACATTGTTATGCCATTTTTCGATCTCGAGTTAATGAGGGAGAGGGGGAGGAGAGAAAATGAGATAGTGAATGTTTCAAGATCATTACCCGTCACCGTTAATGAAATCAATTATTTATATTAGCCAAAATCATATGAGAGTTACATATCTTTTTTTTGAGGGACAAGGGATAAAATCATAAACAAGTGTGCTATAGTTTTGTGAAAACATGGTTTAAACCCACACCATGAATTGTAAAAGTGTGTCTTTTTTTTTTGTTTTTTGGTCAAGTAAAACTATGTCTTCAAAATGAGTGTTTCATAATTTTTCTATTGAAATCGTGTTTTACGAGTAAGTCTAACATTGAAAAGCCCAAACTTAAACCACTCTTTAGTGGAAACTAAAGTAAATTGGAAAATAAACTTTAAAATACGATACAAGAAAACTCAGTTTGAGTTTGAAAACTAGGGTATTTTGATTACCCTACCGAAAAGTCTTTTCAGCAAATAAAAATACGTCATGTGTATAATTTTCATATTTTATGATTCTTTATTACTTTATCATGTTTTCAATCAGCAATTGCAAATCATCCACTTCAAAATCAATGATTGAGATTGATGACTGTATACTACCGAAGTCGTCCAGTACCGTGGCCTTACCCAACTTACATATGCTACATTCTTAAGAGAAATGTTTAATCATCACCCCTCTTCTTGTACTTGTGTCCTCCTTGTCCTGTGTGAGAGATAAAACAAGATGGTATGGACAAATAAGGCATCAAGACTGAAGTTTTTTCATCTATTGGGTTTAAAACTCAAAACATATATTATTTGAACTCACTGTCTAGTGTCTCATATTATAACAACAATTGGAATTTAGTTTCCAGCTTTTGTTGAGCAATGGAAGTCAGAGCATGAGCTGGTGCTGTTGAGGATTGTGTCTAAGATTGTTTAACATTAAAAGCCATCTCAATTCGATACAAACTTTGCCTGTCAATACAGATGAAAACACATGTGCTTCCAAGTGCCACAAAACATACACCTTGTGCTAAAAAAATCATTAAGCTGCTCTGTAATGTACAGTTGGTAATCTCAGTGTAACAACTGTTTTTTTTTTTTTTTGAGTGAGAAGAATATGAAAATGTGTTTAATACAAGAAGTGATTATTTTCGACATGGTACATTAACACGACATGAATCTGAAATGTAATTAACAAAGGTGGGATTGACTAGGTTTTTATATTAATTCAAAAATGACAAAAACTCTCTAACACAATTTAGTTTCAAACAATAACTTGATTTTTCATATGATAAACTTGTTTCATTAGTATGGTAGGAATAAATTTTTTTTTTCAATCTAGTATTGTATGTGTGAATTCTTGTAAAATAGATGATTTTTGATTGTTTTTGCAAGCATATATGAATTTAATTGATTTCTAGCATATTGAAAGGCTATAAATGTTTGGTTTGGTGGAAAGAGAAGTGAAATTTAGTCTTAGATTTCGTTTTATAGGTATGTCGATTAAACCAGATACAAATAATAACCATGTTATGTCAAATATTTTAAGACTAATTAAATTTTTATTCAAATTCTAAATGACATGACAAATATGATAAGATGCCGTAGAAAGAAGTGTGGGAGAAAATATTGTGTGCTCACCAGGCAATGCAATATGATGTACATCACCAATAAAAAAAATATATACATGTCCAATGAATGAATATCTCCTGTCACATTGTCAGATAGAGAAAATCTTGCTAAATCCGACAATTTTTTTTGAAAGAGCTAACTTGTGTGTCCCACGAATTAGTTGTGTGACAAACTTTCATTGGGTGTAGGAACTAAATAACACTCTTACAAAATCTTTAGAGGTGGTTCGGTGGTTGAAGCTGACCTTTAGTAACTCAAAAGTCTCAGGTTCAATCTCTTTCCACACCCCCTAAAGGCTAGTCACCCTTGTTCCTCAAGAACATGCTATATCCCAACTCATGCCACGGTGGCCACTGCTAAACTCAAAAAAACAGTCGACGTAAATCTGTAACAAAAAAATAAAAAATAAAAAGTAACACGGTCATCTGATGACTTATAAGCACCCAATACTTTCTCCTAATGGGGGTAGGGAGAGAACTGGCTTTCGGCTTGGAGTGACTGATTTTTGCAGAGCATATGGTGGCCACGTTCCATGGATTATATCCACATTTTTTTAAGCTTTATGTAACTAAACACATCCTAAACTCTTGTGGGTAAAAAAGCAAATGCTTACTATTCTCTATCCATTTGGCTCTTCTTGTGGACAATAAAGCAAACACTTACCATACAATTTGGCTTATCCAGAGTACATGTCAAACAGTAGCATCCAAAATTGACACTTACTAAGTCTGTGTGGTGTCCAGATCTGGGCTTGTCCTTGTCCATTACCCCAAGGTTGCAAACTGTCAAAAGCCGTCTAGTCTGTGTGGTCTGTGGTGTCCATATCTGGGGATGGTCTTTACCTGTTTGTTTACTTTCATTTTGTACATAATAATAATAATAATAGGATGATGGGTCAACCAATGCCATCAATATTCATCCAATGGCAAGGTTCTAATATTCTTGTCAACAAGATCATTTTCATAAACAAAGCCAATTTGACATAGATCAATAAGAATCGATAAATCTGGTTAATAAAGCATGTGATGCAATACGTACAACGAAGGACTAAGTCGGAAGCGATGATGACCAAGGCGCCAATCGGGATTGATTTCTGTGACAAGAGGCTCGTGACCCAATTTCGCAAAGCCCCAGACGATTTGGGGAAGATTGAGCCTTTTGCTTTCATCTGAATCCCTTTTTTGTTGGTTCTGTGCAACGATTAATAGAACTGATACAATCAATGTGTCTTTGGTTCAATGGTACCCCTTAACTTGTAAAGGTTTTGTCTTCTTAAAGTCAAGGTTCAAGTCCCCCTTCTGTCTCTCTTTCCCTTTTCCCTTTCCCCTTTCCCCTTCCCCTTCCCCCTCCCCCTCCCCTAAAAAAAAAATAAAAAATAAAAAATAGAACTTACCAATTGTCAAGAGAAATGAATTCAAAAATAGAAAAATAATAAAACAAAAATACAAAGGTACAACATATATACATTGGTACATTGTACCTACATCAACGAACCAAAAAACTACATCGATATTTTATTATCTGGCAATTTAATAACTTATTACATTATACTTAACCCTATTTATAAGAATAAAATATTGTCACTCAAAGTTTAGATCTTAATATTTCCTATCAGGTCACTTATAAATCTATTCACGGCATGTTAGAACTCTTTCAATTTACTTTTTATTCGATATGGAATTCTCACATATGATATCCCAACAAATTTTCCCTCATTCACGAACCATATCGGATTTAGCTCTCCCTTGATTTTGATCCACTATTCCCTTCAAACACCATGTACAAATTTACTTTTATGAGTCGTTATAATCATCTCTTTTAAAAATATGCATCTTAGCCCGCATCTTCTCAGTGTCTTTGACCTCGTCTTAGCTTCTCCGAAAAGAACTCAATGGTCAACTATTTTACTAATCTCAAGGCAAAGTGACTCAAACGCATGAGACATAATTTCGTATATTTTGCATGTTTTTTTTTCTTCCTGAAAACTTAATATTACTAGAGTTCTCTATGTATATTGATTTGTAAAGACAATTCAGGAGCTTAGAGACATCCTAAAAATCAACAAGATTTTTAAATAAAAGTAATCTTGCATGATCAACAATAATCAACAAATAGTAATTTTTGTCATTTAATTTGGGTTTCATTTCACACGTTTCCCTGCATCAACACACACACGATCATACTCCAGGTGGTATTACTAACTAAAAACTATCAGTAACACCACTCGTTTGACTCCTTTACGCCCTTGTTGATTGGGATTTTTTTTCCACCTCCTCAAGTGATATAAACAATGAAATGTAGTATTACCAAATGTAGTTGTAAATTAATGGAGTTGTTCATGAATAATTCGTGATAAATGTTCAACAGAAACTTGTTTAATATCGTTCATTTATCGAAGAGTTCAAATAATAATTTTTTAAGCTATTTAGTCTCGTAAACAAGTATATACATAATATCTGATTTATACATGTATAAATGTGCAGAATTGATATGAAGAAGTAATAAAGTCTCTTGCCGCTAGTAAGTAGCTTGATTTCTTTCTTTTACTAGTAGTTTGATAAGGGTAGTTCAAGTAGTTTAATATGAACTAATTTTAGCACTTGTATGAATTCGAGTTTTAGCAAATTCGAGTTCGGTTTGTTTGACCAAACATGCTTGATGATGCACAAAATTGACTTTGCACACCACTAGTCAAGTAATTAGGAAATTAAGGTAGTAATTAAAGTAGAGAGAGAGAATTTATAGTGGTTCGGCCAATATGACCTACGTCCACTTTAGAATGGCAATGGGTTGCCGGTATTTTATTGATTCCGGTGAATAATGAGAACGGAGAGTTACAGATTTTAGAGGAAGAGGAGTTTTATGCTCTGTAGGGTGTGATGCCCCCCAAGTGTTGGTGGGGCTTACATTTTATAGTCGGTCCTCAACCGAATGGAGCTACTAAGTGGTCATACTCAGCTATTCTAGTGGGATTTGCGGATTCCCCTCAACGGGTGTGACCGTTGAGGAGCTCCCCACAAGACCGGGTCCCCGTTTGACTGCTTCCAAGGTGGTAGAGAAGGTAAGGGGTCTTGAGTGCTCTCTGGATCTTGTAGCTAAGCTGAGGTAGCTCCCTGGTAAACTTGATTGGGCTTGGATCTCATCGGGCTTGCGGGGTCTTTATAGGTTTGAACCTTTAATTGCAACTGGGCTTCAGTATAGTTTTGGGCCTTTTGGGCTTGACCCATCATTTGCCCCTCAATGCCCCGTGTCCTAGGAAACTTGGAGAAGGGGCATTTACTTGAATCTTGAGTTCTTGGTGGTGTAGACTTCCTCCGTTATATAACTCTTTCCTTCCAAGGTATTATTTTTGCTCCACTGAACACCTCAAGTCTTTGCATTTTTGCTTGATTTTTAAGATAGCCCTTTGATTTTCAATTTAGGGCTTTTCCCTCTTTTGAAAACCCTAGGCTATAAATAGGTACTTTTCTTCTTCATTTGCCCATTTCCACATAGAGCCTTTCTTGGAGTGAGAGAGGTGAAACTTTTCTTGAGTTTTGAAGACCCAAGACTAGAGATTCTTGGGTTTGAGCACTACCCACCTTCTTCAACTCATTCAAGAGTGTTTCCTTGAACATTTTGAAGACTTGTGCTTTGGGTTTTGAGTTTGAGCATAAAGGAGAAGAAAACTTCCATTGCCGAATCTCCTATGTACATAAGCTTTCTTTGGGTTTCCATGGATCAAGAAAATATTGGAGGGGTGAGTCAAGGTGGGCGAGCAGACCGTCTGGGCGCTATAGGCGCTGGTTCAGGTAGCTCTCTGGGCGACCAGCCCATGTGCTGGGCGAGCATGGGCGACCAGCCCATGTGCTGGGCGAGGAAGGAGAGGAGCTGGGCGCTGAACTGGGCGGCCATCTAGGCGCCGAAAGGGCTGTCCTGGACAGCGATCTGGGCGATCTGGGCGACCAGCCCATGTGCTGTGCGAGCAAGGAGAGGAGCTGGGCGCCACCTCAGGTGCTGACTTGAGACATCCAGGCAGCCAAGGAGCTTTGGGCGAGCTACCCATGGAGGCCGAATTGGCTGATTCGGGCGAGATGAACATGCCAAGCGCCCCTCTAGGCGCCATTTTGGGCGTGCAGAAGGAGTCAGGCATCTTGCTTGGCGCTGGGCTTCCTCCATTGGGCGATCAGAGAGGGTCAGACACCTCTCCAGGTACTGGGCACCCCTCCTTGGGCAATCAGAGAATGTCAGGCACCTCTCTAGGTGCTGGACTGAGTGATGCGAGGTACCCGGTGCAGGAGGTGGGTACTCCGGGCACTTTTCATGGCAAGGATCCTGGCAGTGGTTTGGGGAATCCTTCATGTCTTCGCAGCAAAAAGCACAAGGGCAAAGTAGTCTGTGATGACGACGGGTCTAAGGTAAGTACCTTGACTAGTACTTTAATTTCAGATGCCGATATTTCGCGGATTATCTCCACCTATCGTATTCCTCCGACTGTGTTGTGCCGCCGAGCAGAAAAGGATGAGCCTGCTAGCGATGACTCCTCTGGTGACATTGTCATCTATGAGGAGATGTTTGACGTTGGCCTTAGGCTCCCCATTCCTTCTCCCGTTTGTGACATTTTGAACTATTTTTCATTAACACCTAGGCGATTGACACCCAATGGTTGGAGGGTTCTACTAGCCTTTCTGGAATTGTGGAGAAAGGTGCATCACGAGAATGTTTCTCCTATTGAGTTCCATACGGCCTACTACTTGAGTGAGACTCCGACTCCCAACCGAGGTTGGTACTACTTTAATCCACGAGGAGGTACGCTGATTACTGGGTTGGCTTCCAACTGCCATAGTTGGAAATCTCATTTCCTATTTGTTGGTGGAGAGTGGGCTTCGGATGTTGATAGGGCACTGGTACCATCACGATGGGTTGCTCCCAAGAAAGTCGGTACGTCCCATATTTTTACTCTTTCCTCACCATATTTCTTGTAAGTTGTGTGCTCACTATATTCCCTGCAGGTTCTCCTACACTCTCCCAGGGTCAGGAGTGGAAGCTTGAGGCTGTGCGAGCTCATCCCATACGGGATTTTGGAACTCTCGTGCTCAAAGATGGTGGAGTCGGTGTTTCCTCTTCGGTTTCTGCTAAGGCTGATGTTCCCTCTTCCAAGTCCAGTGGTTCCTCTTTGAAGAGAAAAGGTACGATAATTGTTTTGTACTTTTCACCTCTGTTTGGTATTTGTCATCTACAACACTTTTGTGCTTTTGCAGAGATGTATAGGGGGGTGATTGGATCTCGTCTCTCTGGTAGGAGCCCCCCTCCTTCCAAGGTGGCGAGGAAGGGAGATGCCTCTCCAGTGACTTCTCCAAATGTGTCGACCGAGGTGAACCCTCTTCAAGCAACTCCTTCAGTGGTTCCTCGGGTGTGTCCCCATCAAGTGCCTCCCATTGTGACGACTCCTTCATCTGTACCCGTTACTCCAGGGACCTCTTTGACTACACCTTCTGCTCCCGGTTCCTCGACTCCTCCTGTGGGAGCTCCAAAGAGTGCACCGTTGATCAGCTCCATGTTGGGTGATGCGTCAATCATAAGGAATCGACTTGGGCGATTTGTGTTTTCCGAGGATGTTATCGGGATTAATGCCCTGGGTACCGAAGGGATTGTCCGTAATTTTTTGGAAGGTCTGGGTCAGGTAAGGGTTAGTCGCATCCCTTTCTCCAGTCCTTTCTTAAGCTTCCTCTGACTTTTATCTTTCTTCAGGCTTCTACTGCATCCATGTGCTTACTTTCAAGGACTTATAGTCATCACCAGATGAAGCAAGATCATGATGCTATGCAGAATGAACTCCTTGCGGCTCGAGTGAGGGTTGCTGAGTTAGAAGCTGCTAGCAGGGCTTCTCAGGCTGAGATTGTGGCGATCCATGAGAGGGTCACGTTGAGGGAGACAGATCTTTTGGAGTCCCATGAGAAGGCAGCTAGGTTCGAGGCTGAGCTTAAGGAAGCTTGTGAGAAGATCACCAACCTTGAGTCTGAGCTTTTGGCGACCCATAGGAGGGACGCGCTCAGAGAGGCTGAGCTTATGAAGGCCCGTGAGAGGGCCACGCTCAGTGAGGCTGAGCTTGCAAAGACCCGTGAGAGGGCCATGCTCAGAGAGGCTGTCGTGGAGGCAGAGGTGAAGACAACTCATGAGAGGGCTCTGCAGGCTGAGGAGAGAGCTGTCACAGCTGAGAGAGATTTGATGAATGGTTTTGCAGATGCCTTCATTGACGGTTATGATGAGCTCCGAGGGAAGATCTCAGCTGCCCATCCTGACATTGATGTCTCAGGCTTCATGCCAACTGAGGCGCCTAACAATGGTGATGGAGGCTCTGACCAGGCTGAAGATGATGAGGAAGGTGATGAGGAGGAGGAGGACGACCATGAGAGTAGCTAGAGTATTGGGGACTTTTGATTTTTTTTTTTTTTAGAAAAACGGTTCATAGTCTTACTTTTGTACTGGTACTCCTTTGAAATTGAATGAAAAATGCAAAAATTATTTTGGAGTAAAATGTAGAGAATCTTATTCATTCATTGCAATACTGGGCAGTAACCCCAAAAAAGTACATTGAATGTTGGGTAATGATCCCCAAAAAAGGTAGAAAATAAAACCAAGTCTCCATTGTTTATTATTTTTGACTCTCTCAAGGTGTCATTGGTAGTACCTCTTCAAGTGTTCAGCATTCCACGGATGGAGTAAGGCCTTCCCTTCAAAGTTCTGGATTTTGTAGGTGCCCAGTCTCACTACTTCTGTTATGAGGTAAGATCCTTCCCAATTTGGTCCGAGTTTCCCTTCGCGTGAGTCCTTTGTGGCGAGGATCACCTTTTTTAGCACCAAGTCACTTGGTTGGAAGGAACGATGCTTCACCCTCGAGTTGTAGAACTTCGCCATGCGGCGCTTGTACTCGGCGTTGCGGACTATAGCCATCTCCCTTGCCTCCTCCACCAAGTCGAGGTTGATGCGGAGTCCTTCCTCGTTGGTGATGGGGTTGTGGTGCTGAACCCTTAGAGAGTGTACCCCAATCTCCATAGGGATGACCGCCTCAGTTCCAAAGGCGAGGGAGAAAGGGGTCTCCTCAGTAGGAGTTCTTGGCGTGGTTCGATAGGCCCACAACACGCCTGGTAGCTCATCCACCCAAAGACCATTCGCTCTTTCAAGCCTTGTCTTTAAGTTGCGTAGCACTGTTCTCACCATGACCTCTGCTTGTCCATTTGCTTGCAGGTGTGCTGGGCTGGAGTGAGGTTGCCTTATCTGAAGGTCGGAGCAGAAAGAGTTTAGCAGCTTATTGTCGAATTGTTTGGCGTTATCACTAACAATTGCATGGGGAATCCCGAAGCGACAGACCAAGTTCTTCCATATAAAATCTTTGATCTTTTCGTCTGTGATTTTGGCTAAGGGTTCGGCTTCTGCCCACTTGGTGAAATAGTCGACTGCCACCACCACAAACTTATTCTGTCCTTTGCTGAGAGGTAAGGGACCTAGGATGTCGATGCCCCACTTGGAGAAAGGCCACGGACTTGAAATGGTTGTTAGCTCCTCCGGAGGTTGCCTGGATACAGTTGCGAAGCGTTGACACTTGTCACATTTCTTGGAGAACTCATGGGCATCCCTTGCCATGGAAGGCCAGAAGTAGCCTTGTCTAAGCGCCTTGTGGGCAAGGGAGCGCCCTCCAGAGTGGTTTCCCCAGATCCCCTCGTGGATCTCTCGCAGGGCATATTGAGCTTCCTCTGGTGAGAGGCACCGCAGTAGAGGCAAGGAATAGCCTTTCTTGTATAGGGTGTCTTGCAGGATAGTGAACTTGAAGGCTCTCATCCTCAGCTTCCTGGCCTCTAAAGGCTCATCTGGAAGCACACCTTCTTGGAGATATGACCTTATTGGGGTCATCCAATTCGACTCAGCTGATGCACAGTTGACATTTGTGGTCGCCATGTCCAACCTGTTTGGCTCGAACTAGTGACTAATGAATGCTGGTCCTCATGGTGGGGCTTCCAAGGTTGAAGCGAGCCTCGCAAGTGCATCGGCCGCCATGTTGTCTTCTCTGGGGATGTGGCAGGTCTCGAAGTAGTGGAACTTTGTGATTAGGCTTTTTACCATACCAATGTATGCCTGCATTCTGGCTCCCTTTGCCTCAAACTCGCCCTTTACTTGATTAACTACCAGCTGAGAATCACTGTAAGTGGTAAGATGTTGGGCTTCCATTTCGGCTGCCAATCTTAATCCAGAGAGAAGAGCCTCGTATTCCGCCTCATTATTGGAGGCAAGAAAGTGAAGATTCACTGCATACTTGAGAGTGGTGCCATCTGGGCTGATCAAGATTAGGCCCGCTCCTCCTCCTTCGTTGGTTGAGGAGCCGTCGACGTAGAGTTTCCACAGTGGTAGAGAAGACCACTCAGAGGTCTCTGGAGGAGGTAAGGCCATAGGTTGGGCTGCCAGGGTACCAGGCTGGGATCCGGAAGGGGTCTGGGAGCCTGAGGGAGCTACTTGGGCGCTAGAGTGAGTCTGGGCGCCCGAGGGGGCTTGCTGGACACCAGTCTGGGCGCCTGAGGGTTGCTGGGCGCCATTCTAGGCGCTAGGAGGGTGCTGGGCGCTTGAGGGAGCTGCCTGGGCGCCATTCTGGGCACCTGAGGAGGCAGGCTGGGCGCCATTCTGGGCGCCAGGAGGGTGCTGGGCGCCTGAGGGAGCTGTCTGGGCGCCATTCTGGGCGCCTGAGGGTGGTTGGGCGCCCAAGGAGGCTTGCTCCTTTGTTGGTGTAAGCTCGGCAATAAAATCCGCCAATGCTTGTGCTTTAATGGCTGCCCTTGGTTGATACTGGATATCAAACTCCCCGAGTTCTACTGCCCACTTAAGTAGTCTGCCGGATACATCGGGCTTTCCCAAAACTCTTTTCAAGGGTTGGTCTGTGACAACAATGATGCTGTGACTCTGAAAATAGTGTCGTAGGCGCCTTGCTGCTGAGATCAGGGCAAGTGCTAGCTTTTCTAGCTCTGAATACCTCACATCTGCTCCCCTATATGCCCTGCTCACGTAGTAGATAGGTCTTTGTACCCCCTCACTGCTTCTGACAAGGACTGAGCTTACCGCCGATGAGGAGGCAGATAGGTATAAATACAGAGTTTCCCC
This sequence comes from Ilex aquifolium, assembly GCA_951799425.1. Classification (NCBI taxonomy): domain Eukaryota; kingdom Viridiplantae; phylum Streptophyta; class Magnoliopsida; order Aquifoliales; family Aquifoliaceae; genus Ilex; species Ilex aquifolium. The sequence continues at coordinate 21,284,389 of OX637404.1, forward strand.
TGGGGCAGCATGTGAAAGAAGAGGAGGCGTGGCTAAATAGGCCTTGAGCCTCTGGAAGGCTTCCTCTGCTTCAGGTCCCCAGTCGAAGGCCTTTCGGAGAATTTTAAAGAAAGGCAGACACTTGTCTGCGGACTTGGAAACGAACATGTTAAGTGCTGCAATTCTTCCGTTGAGGCGCTGGAGCTCCTTGATTGAGGATGGCGACTTCATGTTGAGGATTGCCTTGATTTTGTCAGGGTTCGCCTCAATTCCTCTTTGGTTGACCATAAAACCTAAGAACTTCCCTGACCCTACGCCAAAGGTGCACTTTTCAGGATTCAGCTTCATGTGGTATGACCGTAGGACGTTGAAGGTTTCTTGGAGATGGTCAATGTGGTCTGCTGCGGCAAGACTCTTCACCAACATGTCGTCAACGTAGACCTCCATCGTTCGCCCGATCTGGGACTGGAACATTTTGTTCACCAGCCGCTGGTAGGTTGCCCCTGCATTCTTTAGCTTAAAGGGCATCACTCTGTAGCAGTAGGTTCCCTTCAGAGTGATAAATGATGTCTTCTCCTGGTCTGGGGGATGCATGCTGATCTGGTTGTATCCAGAATACGCATCCAGGAAGGTGAACAGTTCGTGCCCTACAGTGGCGTCGATGAGGAGGTTGATTCTTGGTAGCGGATAACTGTCCTTTGGGCACGCCTTGTTGAGCTCTGTAAAGTCAACGCAGAAGCGCCACTTCCCATTGGTCTTGGTCACCATTACCACATTGGAAAGCCATTCAGGATATGTTACTTCTCTGACCGCCCCATTATCTATCAGCTTTCCAACCTCTTTGTCCATAGCTTGGGTCCTTTCAGTGGAGGCGCCCCTTAGCTTTTGGCGGACAGGTTTGTGACGAGGGTCGACGTTGAGGCGGTGGGTGGCGACCTCAGGGTCAATTCCCTCAAGGTCTGCATGTGACCATGCAAAAATGTTCATGTTACTTTTGAGAAAGTCTCTTAGTTGGCAAACCAGATCTTCAAAGAGAGAAGAGCCAATGTACACCTTCCTGTCTGGGTGTTTCTCATCTAAGGTTACCGGGATGAGCTCCTCAACTGGATCTCCTCTTTCTATGGTGGAGTCATCCCTCGGGTCGAGGATTTCAACTTGCAACGCTTCTTGTGGGTTCCTGGTCTTCATTGAGGAGACATAGCATTCCCTTGCTGCTACCTGATCTCCTCTCACCTCTCCAACTCCATTAGAGGTTGGAAAACGGAGGATGAGGTGATAGGTGGAGGGCACAACTCTTAGTGTATTGAGAACAGGTCGCCCCAATATGATGTTGTAGGCAGATGGGCAGTCGATTACCTAAAAATTGACCATGACCGTAGAGCTTTGGGGTGCAGCGCCGACAGTGACTGGTAGGGTGATGGACCCTAGTGGATACACCTTCTCCCCTGAGAATCCAATGAGGGGTGATCTTATGGGCTGGAGTCTCTCCCTGCCCAGATTGAGCTTGTCATAAGCTTCTGCGAATAGGATGTCCGCAGAGCTGCCACTGTCCACTAGGATTCTTCGTACCTGGAAGTTGGCAACAGTCATGGTGAGCACCAGGGGGTCGTCATGGGGGTGCTGGATTCCTTCTAAGTCCTTATCTGAGAAGGAGATGACTTCGTTGTTGCCATGCTTGGGCGCCTTGGGTGGGCGCTCATCATCAAGGTGCCTAGCTTTCTTGGCATGAGCCTTCATGGCAGAGAGGGATTCTCTTCCTCCTGCAAGCCCTCCAGAAATGGTGTGAATCTCTCCAATGGGATGTGGATATTCTTGATTGTGGGGTGGAGGTGGCGCTTGTCCTCTCCCGGCAACATACTGGCGAAGGTGTCCATGTTGGATGAGGTCCTCAATCTGCCTTTTGAGGTCATAACAGTCGTCGGTGTCATGACCATGGTCGCGATGGAAGCGATAGTACTTGCTTGGGTTCCTGCGGTTTGGGGGAGACTTCATCCTCCCAGGCCACTTTACTGCAGGGTCATCCTGGATCTGGAACAGGATGTGCCCGACAGCGGCGTTGAGGGGAGTGAAGGCTTGTCGGTCCCTCTGAGGAGCAGGACCAAGCCGGTCCTTGACAGGTACCCTCTCTGTCCTGTTGTGCTTGTTACTCGTCTCCTTCTTGTCGTCTTTGTCTCTTTCCTTTCTCTTATCCCCTGTTCTGGACGACTCACCTCGTCTGGCTCTCATGATGTCCTCTGCGTTCATGTATTTTTGGGCTTTGGCTAGTAGCTCCGGCATGCTCCTTGGTGGTCGCTTCATCACCGAGAATAGGAAACTTGATGAGCGGAGGCCTCCCAAGAAGGCAGTCATGGACACCTTGTCATCGGGCTCTTCTACCTGAAGGACCTCCTCGTTAAAACGAGTGATGTAGCTTCTCAGGCTTTCGTCCTTGTCTTGCTTTATGCTGAGCAGGTGAGTAACGGGCTTCTGGTGGCGGCGCCCTCCAATGAAGTGCGACACGAAGGATCTGCTCAACTCAGCAGAGGAGGCAATGGAGGCTGGAGCGAGCTTGGCAAACCACTGTCGAGCGGATCCCTTCAAGGTGGTTGGGAATGCTCTGCACATGATTTCATCGGGGACACTGTGCAGCTGCATTAGAGTTTTGTAAGTCTCTAGATGGTCTAGTGGATCCTTCTTCCCGTCAAAGGTCTCCATTGATGGCATTTTAAACTTCTGAGGGAGGGAGTAGTTTGCCACGTCTGGCTTGAAAGGCGTGTCAGTTCACCTAACAAGATAGTCCACAGTCTCAGGTCCTTGCGCCTTCATGGCATTGAAGACGTCACCTAGCTGATTTTGTACTTCTTTGATCTTCTCGTCCCAGTGATTGGGAGCTCCTCTTGAATTGTCATGAAAGTGGCTCCCATGCCCCATGCTTTGATTTTCACCCTCATCCTCATGGAATGGAAGGTCTCTACCGTGAGGAGCAGGAGCTGGAGGAGGAGGAGGAGGAGGAGGAGGAGGTTGGAGTCCCTCGCGGGGAGGTCCCCTATTCTGGGCGCCCAAAGGAGCTCCCATAGGCTGGGTGCCCAAATGAGCTCCAAAAGTGGCGCCATGATGGGGTGCCTCCATGTAGGGAGCCTCTTGATGCTTATGGCGTGGAGCTCCTCTCACTTGAGGTTCAGGTTGTGCTCCTCCCTGCGCAGCAAACATTAATTGGAGGATCTGTTGGTTCTGGGCCACAAGCTCCTGCATGGTCTCCAACATCTGTTGCACACTTGGGGCAGGATTGGTCAGTGGAGGAGCAACCTCCTCCTCTCGTGTTGGATTGTCTTCATGTTGGTTCATCGATCGGGTAGTGATCGTCATTGACTCAGCAAAGAAAGTTTTTAGAAATGAGAATTTTGTCGATTCCCACAGACGGCGCCAAACTGATGATGCACAAAATTGACTTTGCACACCACTAGTCAAGTAATTAGGAAATTAAGGTAGTAATTAAAGTAGAGAGAGAGAATTTATACTGGTTCGGCCAATATGACCTACGTCCACTTTGAAATGGCAATGGGTTGCCGGTATTTTATTGATTCCGGTGAATAATGAGAACGGAGAGTTACAGATTAGAGAGGAAGATGAGTTTTATGCTCTGTAGGGTGTGATGCCCCCCAAGTGTTGGTGGGGCTTACATTTTATAGTCGGTCCTCAACCGAATGGAGCTACTAAGTGGTCATACTCAGCTATTCTAGTGGGATTTGCGGATTCCCCTCAACGGGTGTGACCGTTGAGGAGCTCCCCACAAGACCGGATCTCCGTTTGACTGCTTCCAAGGTGGTAGAGAAGGTAAGGGGTCTTGAGTGCTCTCTAGATCTTGTAGCTAAGCTGAGGTAGCTCCCTGGTAAACTTGATTGGGCTTGGATCTCATCGGGCCTGCGGGGTCTTTATAGGTTTGAACCTTTAATTGCAACTGGGCTTCAGTATAGTTTTGGGCCTTTTGGGCTTGACCCATCAATGCTAAGCCAAGTTGAGTTCGAATTTTAATAAAGTAAATAAGGATCAATATAGTCGATGAAGGTCAAGTGCCAACAAAGAAATTCCAAGGATTAAGAGAGCAACCCATAACCCTCTTCTCAAAAGCTGGAGCACTTGGGCATCGAAATCCGACATAATCATACCCCGAGCTATTGGGTAAGAAAACTCGTTTTCGCTCCTGCTTGCTAATGAGCAGAGTTTATTTGAAACTCATTCATTAGAGTTTTAATTCGATTTGTTTATCTAAATTATTCGTCACGATCAAACTAACTTCAACACTGTTGTGAGTGCACAAATCAAGTCCAAACAGTCGGATGCTCAGCTCGACTTTGTGCATTTTCAGCCCAACAATGCCTGCGTCAATTAGGGAATGGGCCGGCCATACAAATGAAACCCGATTCACAAACAGATCCATATCGAGATTAGAAGTTGGACTACTACTGACAATCGGCTTTAATGTAAAACCTTAAAATCGTGAGTTTCAGACGTCGTCATCGTCTCCCCCAAACAACAGATCCACTCCTGATTCTGATTCTGAGTCTGAACAGTGCAACTGATTCAGATACTGTACCACACCACAGTCTGCAACATTACAAATGGCTGATTCAGGAGGAGAAGAAGAAGAAGAAACTGAAACACCCATTCAAGTTTTACTAAAATGGCAGCGAATCAACTACCCTCATCGCCATAGTCAAACTCAATACGACCTGCCAAACGGATGGTCGTCAATGATGGCCATCAGAGACTCAGCCCACAACCATGACCAAACCTCTCTAATCTTCCCTCCAATTGACCACGAAAATCTTCACATCTCCAAACATTCCTCTCACCCAAAACCCAATACTAAATCCACATCCTCTTCATACCCTTATGATCAGAAAATTGGTTGTAATTCATCATCATATTCATCCTCGCCGTGCGATCTCGATCGAGAGGACCCGCCATTGCTGGTGCCAAGTCCTCCGTGGAAGCGAGCCGGCGAAGTTGCGAGGTGGTTGAGGTTAGGGCTCCAGCTCCTACGATATCATATTACTAGCATTACTTCCACAATTCGAAAATTTGTTAACACCAGAGGGGTGCGTTGGTCTTTTCTCTCCCCCGTCTTGGTGGCCGCGGCCATGCTATTGACGGTGTTGTACTTAAGACTCCGGCGGCGACGTCTATTTCAAGTACCCAGAGAGAGCATTGGTGATTTGATCCATATAATCAAACAACAAGACGAGGTTGGGAAAAGATTATGTTAGTTAATTATATTTGCTTCCTAGTGTTTGTGAAAATGCCACACTGATTATTTTTTTCATATGGGTGGTCATTTTGCAGAAGCTAAATCAACTCTCGCATCAAATTGCTCAAGTCAACGAATTACTGCTGGCCCTTCGTAGAGTTCTTGAATCTAAAACTGGTTGATTTAGCTGGGGAATGTGAGCAAAGGTCATTCTGATACCCATTTGCTGGGCACATTTTATACTGGCATTGGAGCGATTCGGCCTTGATGTTGGTTGATCAGGTTGCAGGCATTCTTCTATACATCTAGTTCCTAATTGGGGAACTCTTCAGCTTATTGTTTAGTTCGGGTGTTAGGGGTGGGGTTCGATTAAATTAGTTTGGTGATCTGATAATACTAGATTTGGATCGTGATATAAGGCTCGGTCTTAATAATATTGTTTCAAAATGAATATTTTATCGATATAGAACATTTAGAACTGAGTGGTATTGGTATCCAAATTGACAAGAGTTATCCATAATAGAATTTAGGGTGTTGTCGGCCTCTCATCTAAATATGAGATTGGTATGAAGTATTAACACAAAATGAACCAACACATCATCCAAACCTTGATTGAAACACCTTGTAGTTGGAATTGGATGAAGTGTGGACGAATTATTACGACCGACATGGATTCAATTGGAATCAATTATCATTACATGCTATCGCCGAACCAAACAACTTTTGGAGCTTTGCTATATGCTAGTGCCAACTCCAGCATTTGCGAGAGTTTCTGTCCTTGCCTCGTCTCACAAACCCTTTACAAAAAGGAACCCCTAGTCTAGAAGAATCAAAGCAAGATGGTGAAATAATATTTCTTCATTTCTATGACTGTGAAAGGGTTTAATCAATCATATTTTCATTAAGTAAGGAACTTTAATCAAATTACAAAGAGACCTCTCATTCTTATCGATGAAATCTTGTGGTACAAGTTGCTATGTTAAGATAATTCACCAATCGAATGGTCTCACCTCTAATTTGCTCTCTTATATATGCATCACTATTGACCCAACCATAGATGAATAACACTAACTAGACTGAATGACAATATATACAAGGAAGTTCTCTCTATTGGTGCTAGGGGCCGTGAGGGACATTTAGTTTCCACTGCCCTACTCTTCTACCTCGAGGACCAAGACCCCTATCTTAAAGACCAAGCCTCTCTTCAAAGATCAAGCCACATGTGTATCCAAGCTATCTTCCACATATCTAATTAATTCATGGACATATGGCACACATACCCCATTTGATCACACAAATATGGTCAAGGTTGTTGGGGGTATGGGCAGCTAGTGCGCAGCGTGTGACCTTCCGTATAAGAGCAATGCTATTGAGACCTAATTTATTGACATAATTTGCTGACCTAATCCACTGTGACCTTTGGATTTACTGTAGACTCCATCAAACATTGGAACTTGGTGTTGATCCAATGATTCCTATCAAGCCACATCATTATGTCAGCAAATTAGGTCAGATTTTTGGTAAGAGAATATTCATTCCACTGTCCCACTCATCCCTAGGTTAATTGGTAGCTTGGTGTCTCTTCTAGACCCCCGATCCTATTCTTCCTTGGTATTGATTAGTGGGGTGGAGAGAATCGAGTGAATCTTTCCTCACAATTATGCACGTGAAATTGTTAGAGACAACCTAGAGGGGTAAATAATTTTATTAAAATTAAAGCTTAAAAAATCACAAATTTTAAACCTAAATGACCACAATTACTAAATTGAACAATGAATTTTGTCAATTGACTATTTGAATCCCTTTTACCTACGATAACAACCTCTTATCAATGAATGGATGCAATGTATGTCCACAACTAGCCCCAACAATCCAATCAATCAATCTAATCCCTACAACCATGCCGATTTCACCAACCACAACTAAATCGATGAATATGTCAAATAAAGAAATTAAACAAGCATTCCATCGAACAAATTTTATGCGCATTTGTGCTATTGTAAGTGTCTATGAAAAATATAGCAATAAAGATCATCCATAACACAAACAATTTTTTGACGCGAAAACCCTCTTCGATCTTGAGTAGCTTCACTTGGACGCGTTCACCACAATGAACCATCTACGCCTTTCAAACAATCTTCTAGGATACTCCCAAAATTCTCAGTCTACACACACTAATGTGGGTTTATGGTAGAATAACAAATAAGATTTTCTTCTTCAATGTGTGAAGTTGAATAGAAATGATCAAGACGATTTGGCCTTTTGGATCCTAGCGATCTAGAATTGTTCTTGAAGCTCTCTCTCATAGAGACTTACCCTAGGTTGAAACTATAGCCCCAAAAAATAATGTTTAATTAGAGCTCAAGTAAACTCAGATTTGTGATCGACCACTCGAGCAGTGAGAGGACAGTCACAGGGCAATGGTTTTTGGAGTGAAAAATGAGTTGTTTTAGACCTCTAGGGAGCAAACTACTCGAGCTGTCTCAAGGCCGCTTGAGTCATCTCTCAGACCGCTTGAGCAGCTAGAGAGCCAACTCCACTTGTTCTCCATTTGCTCTACGTATTCAAAGACGGCTCTAGTCAAAGACGAGCGAGGATATGACGGCCTCTACTAGTTTTTAATTTAGAAATCTAGCAAAAACTCGACGTATTGAGCATTAAGAAGTGTTGCTCAAATAAGATCCAATACATGACTCATTCTATATTTGTAAAACACATTTAAGATTTAGAAAATATTTTTCATGAAAAGCCTAAGATTCATTCATAGATAATCCTAATTTCAATTCCATTATCCTCATTATCCTAAGTCTATAAATAAACCAAGTATACTTATGTATCTAGGTTATTACCTTTATCCTAAATATTGAAGGTGTATTAGAGATCTCTTGATTTGACTTTGTAGAACTCCGTTCTTCTTTGACGTTTTCAAAACTTGATCTTTGAAGCATCTTAACCATGGAATTAGGATGAGATTTATATCAAGAATTCACGAAATTAGTCAATTTTTTAACAAATTGTGTGCTTACTCAGTTAGCTTCCCACCTATATTCTTTTGGCAATTCTAGTGGGGAGAGGTTCGCCTCACTAGTCATGCCTGTCGGCACTAGGAGAAACAAAAGCTTGACCTTATTGGCTAAAGGATTAAAATACTCAAAGGGTCGTCAGAAATCCAGAAGACTAAAGTGTTAAAATACTCAAAGGGTTATACTTTCATTCCTCAGAATTGGGGCAAACCAACCCAAGCTGGTCCAATTATGGTGTTGGAAAAGTCTATTGCAAGGAAGAGACCTGTCAATAAATCACAAACAGTGGAGACATGCAACATTTTTGTTGATGTGGGCAGACACATGGTTTGATCCATATCAGCTACAAATTCCCATAAGTTCAAACGGTTCATTCTACAAATAAATGGAAAACATGATAAAAAACAGTTTAACCTTGCACATCATGAGGTTATTACATGCATTATCTTGAGTCAAGTTCTTCAACATGAGGTCATATTACATACTTAAAAGAGAGTAATAGCTGATTACACCAATTCTAGCACCTCGTCGCCTGATTCCCTTGAGTGAAATAAATTCTCAATGTATTGTATAACAGAAGACGATGCTATAACATAGTTTTGCATCTGAATCCTTGCTGAGGCCTCTGGAAAAAAAATAAAGCAAGAATATTGAAAATTAATATCACAATCAAGCTCATCCAAAAACCTACAAATATGAATACAAAGGAATAAGTATTTTGATGCAAGCTAATTTAGGACTTAGATAAAGGATTTGGACGAGTAACTGTTCATTGTACACGTTACATACAATCAATCAGAGGTTAATAAGGTCCGGGTTTAAGCATGCAACTTAACATTCACAGTTTTGAAATTAATCAACTGTTCATGCGATGGTGGCTGCAAGTTTTGATACATTATCGACTTACCATTTTCATTACATTTCTTCAAGACTTGTGCCCTTGTGGGAACGAAATTTATTGCAGTATAGACAGCAGTTCTAATAGCCCATCCATGGTACGGAGCCAAAACCTGCTCATATGCTCTGGAAACTGGACCAATTAAGGAATTTCCCCTGCAAATGAAATCTAGGTATTCTTAAAACTTGTTAGATTGTTCTAACAGTAGTATATATATCTGGAAGAAAGAATAAAGTTCACTGATATTTAATGGAAAACCAGCAAACTGTTTATGGAAGAGAAATTTGATCTATACATCAATAAACTACACTTATCAAAATGCCAATCCAACCCCAATAATTATGTAAACACCTATCGGTAATAGGTCGACCTACTGATTATAAAACTCACTTACTTATTCATTAGCTACTACTACGTCTGTTGGAAAAAAATTGGATGCAAATAAAGTAAACGGCAGGGTGAGGCGCGGACTAGGTGGCTCTTTTAAGACGATTCACGCTCCTTTATGAAAGAATCACAGCGTAGAAGGCAGTAACACGTCGTCCTCAATATACAACAGCCTAACTTATTGACTGTTGCTTCACTCATATCTGCACAATCGAATGAAGCAGAAGCTTCACACACGCTGTCGAATATTGCCCAGAAACTTATATATGAAAAAGATATATATATATATATATATATATATATATATATACATACAAATAATATATGTGTTTAATAAGCTGTAATTACTTCTATATTTAATTGGATAATAACTTAAAAAATATGACTGTTGGAATACTAGCCGTCCCCCTAGATGTACTTGTTTGGAGATAAGTCCTGCAAGAAAACTTATAAGAGACTAAGTCCATGTTTAAAATTATATGTCATGACTTAAGTCCACTTTTTTTTTTTTTATCTCAAAAATACCCTTTCTTGAAAGGAAGTTAAATTAATTTCATATTTTGGAAATTGTTATCCCTTAATTCAATGTCAATTAAAATATGTCAATAAAATTTTCATCATAAATTTAAAATTCAAATTCAAAGCTCTCTCTCTCTCTCTCTCTCTCTCTATATATATATATATATATATATATATATATATATATATATCAAATTCAAAGCGCTCTCTCTCCCTATATATATATATTTATATACACGTTGGGTTGTTATGGAGATAATGCAAGTATAGTGGTAGCGGTCGTGTGAAGTAAAAAGGAGCTACCGGAGTGGAACTTGAATGGGCTTTTGTGTGGTGGTGATGGTGGTGAGCGTTGTTGTGAAAGTGATGACAACGTGATGGTTGACATTGCTCGGGAGGTGACGATGGTGCGATGGTGGTAGTGCTATGGTGAGGAAAATGGTAGCCGAATATATATATATATATATATACCTAACCTATATATTCAAATTCATGTTACTATTTTTTTTTTATTATGTTACTGTTCATGTTATTGCTTTTGTTGAGTATGTTACTGTTCATGTTAATATTATTTTGAGCATGTTACTATTTTTGTTGAGCATGTTACTACTATTATTTTACTAAATATTAATATTCAATGTTACTATTTTTTTTTTTTTGTGAATATTACTATTTTTTGTGTTTGAATGATACTATTTTTTACGTTTGAATTTGAGAGAAATAATTATTGTTAAATATATTACAGTTTTTGTTAAGCATGTTACTATTTTTGTTGAACATGTTAATATTTTTGTTGAACATGTTACGTTGTTATTTTTTAAAAATATTAATATTGAATGTTTCAATTTTTTTTATGTTTAAATGTTACTATTTTTTGTGTTTAAATGTATTATTTTTTGTGTCCAAATGATAACTTTTTTTTATATTTGAATGTTACTATTTTTTATTTTTAATGTTATTATCTATATAATAAAGTAGAACGATTTTGAATTCAAGAGACAAAGAGCGGCTCAGATCGTTTCAAAATCAAAAAAAGCATCATCCAACGGCCGATGATATTTCAAACTGTCTCAAGCTATTGACGTCTCAGATCGTTTCGATCCGACGTACCATATTAGCTCTTGAAAATTTTTTGCCGCTCAAAACTTTTAGTTTCCAAAATTAACATCCCTAAATTTAATTCCCCAACCCAATCAAATCCAACAATTAAGCGATCTCTCATTCCTCAATTCTGTATCTTTCTCCTTAAAATACAGATTACAACTCTTATCATTATTTCTCTGATTTTATTTCCTATGTTAAGTGATCATTTTCTATACTGAGACATTGACTGTTTCTCATACTCTCATCTTTCAAGATTCTCTTTCCAAACTGAGACACAAGTCTCCCCAAAATTCTATCATAATGCAGCTGTTCTCCATCTTTATTGTTCATATCACACACACACACACACACACACATCTTTATTGTATATCTATATAATAAAGTATAACGATTTTGAATTCAAGAGACAAAGAGTGGCTCAGATCGTTTCGAGATCAAAAAAGGCATCATCCAACGGTCGACGATATTTCAAACTGTCTCAAGCTATTGACGTCTCAAATCGTTTCGATCCGACGTACCATATTAGCTTTTGAAATTTTTTTGCCGCTCAAAACTTTTAGTTTCCAAAACTAACATTCCTAAATTTAATTCCTCAACCTAATCAAATCCGGCAATTAAACGATCTCTCATTCATCAACTCTGTCTCTCTCTCCCTAAAATACATATTACAACTCTTATCATTATTTCCCTGATTTTATTTCCTATGTTAAATGATCACTTTCTATACTGAGACATTGACTGTCTCTCATCTTTCATGATTCTCTTTCCAAACTGAGACACATGTCTCCCCAAAATTCTATCCTAATGCAGCTGCTCTCTATCTTTACTGTTCATATCACACACACATCTTTACTGTACATATATATAGCACAAAGATTGAAGACATACTATATCTACATGTTATATTTAGGGAAAGTTTCATCTAAACACCATATAGTTGAAATAATGATTAAACTAAATATTTTGTGAAAATACTAAAATTACCCTTTATTATGTAAATGGAATAAAATTTCATCAATTCTTTCCCCATTATATATGCGCTAGCCAGCCAACAAACGTAATTTCAATTATTATATTATCCTAATAAATTTTTTATTTTAAAACGTTGTATTATAACTTTGTTATAATATTAGTCATCATATTATCACTCATTTGGTTACATAATTAAGTTTTTATAATTTTTATACTTTTTTATCATAATAATTTTTCTATAATTAAAATTACAATTGATAAAGTCAATGTCAAAATCTCATCCATTTCTAATTCTTCTGCTATCATATGTCCTCCACAACGTTGCCCGACCGCTCCTCACACATCATACTTCATATATAAAATTTAAAATTATTTGATAAAATTTAATATTAATTGAATAAATTTGATCTTAATTTTGATCAATTTAAATATTAATTTAGTTTTAATTTGATAAAATTAAATATTAATTTAGTATTAATTTGATTGAATTTAATGTTAATTGAATAAATTTGCATGTTGTTTTAATAAAATTGAATGTTCATTTGGTGTTAAATTAAAGAAATGACATTAATTTGATAAGGTTAAATTTTAAATTAATGGAATTTAATATTATATTTAATAAATTAAATAGTTTAATTTAATAAAATTGAATGTCAATTTGATATTGATTTGATAAAAATAAATAATAAATAAATATTAAATTAAAGAAATAATATTAATTTGATGAAATGAAATATTAAATTAATATAACTAAATACTAATTTGATAAAATTAAATATCAATTTTGTGTTGATTTGATGATATGAAATGTTAATTTAGTTTAAATTAAATAAAGAAAATTAATTTGATAAAATTGAATATTAAATTGATCAAAATAAAGGCTAATATAATAGAACTAAAAGAGAGTGTATTGAAATTTCAGAATCAAAAAAAGGTGTTGTTAAAGTTAGGTCTATTTAGAGGGGGTGTTGTTAAAGTTAGGTTTATTTATAAGGGGTGTGGATAAAAATTATCCTATAAAATACTTTGGGATATTTATCTAAATCAACCATCGCCATTAACGGTATAATCCGACAATCACTAAGAGGGAGTGACAGTGAAATTTCAAAATCGGAATGATGTGTCATTACATTTAGACCTAACTACAGGGGATTTGGATGAAATTTTCCCTTATATCTATACAAATCTATATAATAAAACACATAGGAAGTAAAAAAAAAACACATAGAAAGTTAAATTTTATCCCCTATACATTTTCCTCCCCCCTCCCCCCCCCCAAAACCATCACATTACTCATTTCTATCACATGTTCAACAATTTAATATTTGATTACTTTATAATTTAACATAATTTTTATTTCAGATATTATCCATACACGATAGTATAGATCTGTTAAAAAAATTTATCGAATTACATATTTTGAGAAAATTTTGTCAATATCTTTAAGAAAATAATGGTTAAAAATAAATTTTGAATGATTTAATCAAATAAATGAAGGAAAGAAAAATTATTATTTAATATAGTGATATCGATTTTTTAGGACTCGAATTTTTTGTTCTATCGTGCCTTCAGGCACGGGTTATGACTAGTATATATATATAGAACAATTTTGAATTCAAGAGACAAAGAGCGGTTCAGATCGTTTCGAGATCAAAAAAGGCATCATCCAACGGTCGATGATATTTCAAACTGTCTCAAGCTATTGACGTCTCAGATCGTTTCAATCCGACGTACCATATTAGCTCTTGAAAATTTTTTACCGCTCAAAACTTTTAGTTTCCAAAACTCACATCCCTAAATTTAATTCCCCAACTCAATCAAATCCGGCAATTAAAAGATCTCTCATTCCTCAACTCTGTCTCTCTCTCCCTAAAATACAGATTACAACTCTTATCATTATTTTCCTGATTTTATTTCCTATGTTAAGGGATCACTTTCTATACTGAGACATTGACTGTCTCTCACACTCTCATCTTTCATGATTCTCTTTCTAAATTGAGACACATGTCTTCCCAAAATTCTATCCTAATACAGCTGCTTTCCATCTTTACTGTTCATATCACAGACATCTTTACTGTACATATATACAGTATAAAGATCGAAGACATACTATATCTACATGTTATATCTATGGAAAGTTTCATCTAAACACCATGTAGTTGAGTCTAAATTTAATGACAACCCCTATAACAATAACTTTTGTCTCTATCAGTAGATAAAATAATGATTTAACTAAATATTTTGTGAAAATACTAAAATTACCCTTTATTATGTAAATAGACTAAAATGTCATCAATTCTTTCCCCATTATATATGCGCTAGCCAGCCAACAAACGTAATTTTAATCATTATATTATCTCAATAAATTTTTTATTTTAAAACGTTGTATTATAACTTTGTTATAACATTAGTCATCATATTATCATTCATTTGGTTACATAATCAAGTTTTTATAATTTTTTATCATAATAATTTTTATAGTGAAAAATAATTTTTCTATAATAAAAATTATAATTGATAAAGTCAATGTCAAAATCTCATCCACTTCTAATTCCTTTGCTATCATATGTCCTCCACAATGTCGCCCGACCGCTCCTCACACATCATACTTCATATATAAAATTTAAAATTATTTGATAAAATTTAATATTAATTGAATAAATTTGATCTTAATTTTGATAAATTTAAATATTAATTTAGTTTTAATTTAATAAATTTAAATATTAATTTAGTTTTAATTTAATAAAATTAAATATTAATTTAGTATTAATTTGATAAAATTAAATATTAATTTAGTATTAATTTGATTGAATTTAATGTTAATTGAATAAATTTAAATGTTGTTTTAATAAAATTGAATGTTCATTTGATGTTAAATTAAAGAAATGACATTAATTTGATAATGTTAAATTTTAAATTAATGGAATTTAATATTCTATTTAATAAATTAAATAGTTTAATTTAATAAAATTGAATGTCAATTTGATAAAAATAAATAATAACTTAATATTAAATTAAAAAAATAATATTAATTTGATGAAATGAAATATTAAATTAATATAACTACATGCTGATTTGATAAAATTAAATATCAATTTTATGTTGATTTAATGAGATGAAATGTTAATTTAGTTTAAATTAAATAAAGAAAATTAATTTGATAAAATTGAATATTAAATTGATCAAAATAAAGGCTAATATAATAGAACTAAAAAAGGAGTGCATTGAAATTTCATAATCAAGAGAGAATGTTGTTAAAATTAGGTCTATTTATAGAGGATTTTATTAAAGTTAGGTTTATTTATAAGGGGTGCAGATAAAATTTACCTTATAAAATACTCGGAGATATTTCTATAAATCAACCATCGCCATTAACAGTGTAACCCGACAATCACTAACAGGGAGTGACAGTGAAATTTCAAAATCGAAAGGAGGTGTCATTGAATTTAGACCTAATTACAGGGAATCTGGATGAAATTTCCCCTTATATCTATACAAATCTATATAATAAAACACATAGGAAGTTGAATTTTATCCCCTATACATTCCTCCCCCCCCCAAAAAAAAAATCATCACATCACTTATTTCTATCACATGCTCAACTATTTAATATTTAATTAATTTATAATTTAACATAATTTTTATTTCAGAAATTATCCATACACGATAGTATAGATCTGTTAAAAAAATTTATCGAATTACATATTTTGATAAAATTTTGTCAATATCTTTAAGAAAATAATAGGTAAAAATAAATTTTGAATGATTTAATCAAATAAATGTAGGAAAAAAAATTTATTATTTAATATAGTGATATCGATTTTTTAGGACTCGAATTTTTTGTTCTATCGTGTCTTTAAACACGGGTTATGACTAGTATATATATAAGAGAGGAAAAATTTAAATGTTAGTCAAACTCTTAACCTATATATGGATATAGATAGATATGAGAGATAAAATATTTTAATGTTAGTCAAACTCCTAAGATTTAGGAATTTTTAATTTTTAGTTTTATTTCACTTCTAAAGGGAAGAGATAATATGATAAAATTGACAAAAAATGGACTTCATAACAAATAAGTTTCCTTGACAGACTTAAGTCCAAACAAGTCCATATAGGGGGACCGGTCTCCAAATTTCCCATGTTTTTATTTAATTTGGGCGAGCCAGGGGGACCCACTACCCGGGTCCTGGACTAGGCCCAGTAGTGTGGTTCGTAGACTAGATAACACTAGTATATATATATACCAAAGTACTTTTGGATATTTAGTTGATGTGAGATTAAATTCTCACACATAAAAAACACTCTTTTAATTAAGATATTATAACAACTTCTTTCAGAGCTAAAGGGCAAAATATATCTTATAATGTAAGATAAAATGTATAAACTCAAAGAAGGTAATATAGAAAAAAGACAAAAGGAAAGGGACCTCATAACATGTTAAGTAGCATATGTAATGGCAGCCTTGGTTGAATTGTAAGGTCCATTTGTATCTCTTGACATTTTGGGTTTCTTCGTGCAAATTGCTGAGAAAAGCTTTTCATGTTAGAAGGTTTTTCATGCCAAATATGCAAAGTGCATAGTCCTCGTATCTCTCGGTTTTTTTTTCGAGAGACAAGTAATATCCCATTCTAATTACTGCATTTTAGCTAGAAAAGAGAAGGCTATTGTGTACTGCAGCAAACAACAGGCCCAAGCTGAGTATAAAACCAAGAGGCATACCTCAGTGATACAATGGTCCAAAATCAGCTATTGTCTCACACCTATTATTGCCATGAATTCACTAAATATAGATATATAAAATAAAATTTGTATAAGTTACCTCTGGTTTAGAATTTGCTCAAATACTAACTTGAACATGTCCATTGCACGCTTCAGTCTCACAAGGTTTCTCGAATTACTGCATGAGACCTTTGCACACTTGTGTTCAATATCATGATCAATTAAGGCCTCTAGAGTATCGATTGGCTTCGATCCCTCCACTAGTGCATCAACCTTACAACCACACAAACAACAATGAATGAATAAACACCACAATTATTCTGTAGGTTAATCACTCTCTACCTCTCTCATTTCTAACTTGCTTTAGCATCACCTTTCTTTCTTTTTGTTCTTTTGGTCATCAGATTCATCTAAGCAAACTTCTTAGTCTGTAGATATAGAAATGATATGTCGAACAACATATATATCCTCGTCTTTTCTTTCTTTGACTTTCTTAACTCCAATCTCTTATGTTATATATATATACTAGTTATTGTCTGTGGCTGGAGGCACAATGTAATAGAAAATGGTAAACAATTAACATATTTGTATTCTTATCCAAAATCAAATTACAAACATAGAGAATAGATAAAAGAATTTAAGCATCGGTTTGTAGTGAGGGTGAGAGGTGGTGGGCGGAGACGGTAATGGTTGTGGTGGGTGGCAATGACCGTGGTGACGGTGATGGCGGCGGCGATGGTGGTGGTGGCGGTGGTGGTGGTGGTGGGGGTAGAGGTAGTGGTTGGGCGGTTTTAAACATTATTATTTTTTTTAAAGTACTTATAAAAAATAATTTCTAGAAGTACTTTTAAAAAATTACTTCAAATACACCCTTAGGGGCCAATTTTTTCTATTAAATTTAGAGTGTTAATATTAACCGTTAAATTAACTTTAAAGTAAAATTTAAAGCGACCTGAACCGTAAATAGCGAAAGTCATTTTGTTGATCTTTTGAGATTTGAATTGTAAGTTACTTTATTTTATATATATATATATATTTTAAATAATATTTTTAAGTAATATTTTTATCAAAAAAATAACTTCGCTATTTCACAAAAATAAAAGCATGATTACTTACTATTTTCGAAAAGTGATCTATATAACTTTTAGTACACAATACACTTTGTCATGTATTATTATACATCTGATTAATTTTAGAAGAAAAACCGCAAGTCCCAACAATGGATTACACTTGACCCCAAAACTATGGACCTGATTTCACTTTACCCCTCGAATTACTGACTTTTTTCACATTATCTCATCAACTACTTGAATTATTTTATATTATCCTAATCACACTATTTTTTTAGATGAAAATTATTGACGTGTTGGGATAAAGTGAAAAAAATTACACAAGTTGAGAGTAAAATGAAACAAACTTCCATTAAATATGCAACAGACGTTAATAATTAGAACAATGTGAAACTAATCAAATAATTGAGGGTATAATGTAAAAAACACAATAATTAAGGGATAATATAAAAAACAATCATAGTTAAACCGTCAAAGTATAATTTATCCCAAAAAAATATTTTTAAAAAGCATTTACAACAAAGTTTATTGTGGATCAGGGGTTGTTTGATAGCCTAACTTAATGCATAAGGGAATATCCAACTCTGACTCAAATTTAAATTTAAATTTAAATTTGAGTTTAAATGTTTTAAAAATCTTCTCCAACCTTGGACTTAAACTTATATCAAATCAACAAAAAACTTATTCTGGACCCAAATTAAAGGAGATTCAAATTCTATACCCAAATTTTCAATTGTAATTTTTTACTTTATCCAAAACAAAAAAGATTTATTCGATAACTTGTTCCTTACCTCTTCTTACCTCTCTCTTTTATGTTGTTTCCATCTCTGATCGCCACCGAAGTATTCATAGATCCTTTGAAGACCTGTAGGTAAGCTTCATCCTTTTCATCTTTCATCTTCTTGATTTCTTGTATTTTTCAAAACTCTAATCTCATCCATCTTTCATACTATATAAATCATAAATCTACCAATCAAATTTTTCTTTAATTTTTTTGAGTTAAATACTGTCGATAGTGGAATTGCAGGCCTCCGATTCTTCTTTAAATTTCAAGCCTTCACTACCCACAAATTTAGAAATTTCGTCATTTTATTTATTCAATCATTCATTTTTGTTAAAAATGATTCCTTTTTTGTGTTGTTCAGACCAGACTCATATCAAAGTAAATATTTTTTTTCTTTATCTAGATTTACAGAAGAAGATAAGAGATTAGAACAATCTGTAAATTCTCGGGTGGTTTTCTTTTGTTTTTTTCTGTTTCTTTTTATTCCCAGGGAGTGTTGTATCCATATTCAATTTTTTTGAATTACCCATTTATGGAGATATAAGCAAGTTTCATTTATTTTACAAGATTTTATGATGTGAATGACACAAAAAATGAGTTTTGAGATAATAAATAATTTTTTTTTAAAGATTTGAGTAGATATCTAAATTTACTCATTGAAGTACTCTATCAAATCAAATTTTTTACTCAAATTTAGACTCAAATTTGAGTCTAAATTTGAGTCATGGTTGTAGGTGCTCTTAAGAGATATTAGAAGTATGTTCAACACTTCTCATATTTCTAAGGGTGAGTCACCCTTGTTTCTTAGGCAACATGTTCTAAATTCGTTTGACCTACGGTAGTCAATATCCGAACTCGAAAGAGTAGTTGACACAAGTCTGAATGTATATAAAAAAATTAAGGGGTTGTTTGGTTTGATTCTTGAAAACTGTTTTTTGTTCTCTAATTTCTAAAAACAATGAAAACCTGTTTGGTCTGTATTTTTGTTCTCCAGTTTTTGGAAAAAGATGGATGTAAAGAACAAAAAATGGGAAAGAAGTTGATCTTATTTTGGGTGTTTCAGAGACAAAAGAATGGAAAAATGAAAAACACGGAGAACAACTAAACTCTTTAATGAGGTCTCCCATTCGAGTCCCCTTAGAAGCAAAACAAGATATAGTATAGAAGTTTTTTTTTCTTTTGCCCTCTCTTCCAAACTCTCACTTCTTTCTCTCTCTCCATAAACTCTCTCGGACGGAACGTCATGTCTGGCGATTGCGTCTTCTCCAGCAAAAACACACACACTGGAATGGAGCTCTCCGACGACTGGTTCTTCTACTGTGAGCTCTCCAACGACTGATTCAGATCTGATTCAATCGGCGAAAACACAGATCTGATGTTTCTTTTTTTGTTTTTGATCTGATCTGATTTTTTTGGTTTAGATCTGGCTATATATTCTTACTAGTAATTTGGAAACACTAGACACATCAATACAATCGTCTAAATGGACAAGATTACTTATGCATAATTATTAAGATTATCCAATGCATCAACTTTATGTGAGGTGTATTAGTAGTCAAGAGTGTTCGAGCTCTATGACAATTACTATGTAGAATACACAAAATATATGTTTGAAAATTTTTATGTCCAGATAAGATTGTTAATGTATATCTTCTAAAATTCAGAAAATAAAACAATTACAAGTATGTTGTTAAAAAATATATGGTCAAAGACTACAACTAACATATTGGAAAAAGTTTGAAAAGAAATTAGAACGTAAGTGTGCATTTGCCAAATTAATGCTCTCATTTGTAAGTTTGTGATAATGGATTTGCTTTATAAAATTACCTAGTTCAAAATACTATAGCTAGTTCATTATAAATAAACCCTCAGGCTACTTTACCAGTTTATAATACATGGTTTAAAACATGATGGTTTTCATAATGAAAATGAAAAACTGAAAGAGTTTAATTAAACTAAAATTGAAGTACTTTAAAATTTTTAATTTTAATAACGTAAAATAATTTCTAGTGTTTTCCCTTTCAAAAAATAGTCACATCTTTTCGAAAACTATTTTTTTCAAGTAATTATTCTAGTATATCAATAAACCAAGGGGCTTCAGATCCCAGGTTTTTTGGTTCAGATCTAATTTTTTATCTGCTTCAATCAACGATCAAACACAGATTTGATGGTTTTTTTTTTTTGTTTTTGATCTGATCTGATTTTTTTGGTTCAGATCTAGTTATATATAAACCAAGGGGCTTCAGATCTCATATTTTTTGGTTCATTGATATTAAATCTATTATTGATATGAGATTTTTTGATATTGAATCTATCATTGATATTGATTTTGTTATTGGTGTCGTTATTGATCAAAGATTTTTTGGTTCAAAAAAATTTATTGGTATTTGGTTGATTGATTTTATATATAAATTGATATTGAATCTATTATAAATTGATATTAAATCTGTTATAAATTGAAGACCACTGAATCTATTTGGTTTATTTTAAAATTTGGTTTATTGAATTTTTTTATGAAACTGCCTATTTATAAATAATTTTTTCATATTTTTTTATTAATTTTTGAATTATTGTCTAAACATATATTTAAACTGTCCAAATAAGTTTTACTGATTTCTGTTTTGTAAAACTATTTTTAAAATCATCTAATCAAACAAATTTTTCATCTCAGAAAACATCAAAATACTTTTCTAAATTTTTTTCTAAACAGTTATTTTAAGATACGATTTTTGAGACGTAAACTAAAAATAACCTAAAATAGTTAGTGAAAAGTTAGATCACCTTGGCCGAAAATTCCATGACGGCGAACTTCAAAGGCATTCCTAAGTAGATTATGACAGGGGCCATGACGCGGCAAGCGGAAACGAACTGCTCAACCTCGAGACGCGGCGTCGGAGAATTCACGCAATTAGCAAGTTCCTTAAAAGACTCCGCAATCTTTGTCAGAACTTTCTCTCCCTTCTCCACCATTGCAGAGAGAGCTTCGGAACTCTTCGTAATTCGTCCTCTCTCTCGTGAGTGTTTGCAAGCTTATTAATTTGTGTTTAATAGATCGTGGTATATTGAATTTAGAGTTAACCTCAACTTGTACCCTGAAAGGTTACTCGAATTTTAATTTACGCTCTCAAAGTTTAAAAATATTAATTTGCACGCTGAAAAACATAAATTTGTATCAATGTACACCTGAAACTAACCATCGTCCATTTTTGTCGTTAAAAAAGTTTAGACTAATTATAAATTAGACCCTCAAAGTTAAAATATTTCATATTTATAATCAAAAAAGAATTACTTCCATTAATGCTCGTTAAATAACTTTCAATTGTGTCGTGTCTAACTTTAAATAGAAAATATCTATTTAATGAGTATTATAGACAAAAAATAGGTATTTTAATTCTTTTAAAATAGTATTATATGAATTTGTCGTAAATGTGAAATATATGACACAGTATAATTGACTCAACAAAAAAATATTTTGTGTGAAAAATAATTTTTTATTACTCGAACACGATACAAAAGTAATATGACACGACACAAAATGACGTGACACGAAAATGTTACGATACAAAAAAATTGAGAGGTATTTGACGAGTATTAATAGATGAAATTTTTTTTGGACCATAAATGTAAAATATTTAAATTTGAAGGTGCAATTTGCAATTAGTCCAAACTTTTTTAACCGCAAAATGGACGGCAATTAACTCCCGGTGCACATTGATATAAATTTATGTCTTTCAGGGTGTAAATTGATATTTTTAAACTTCAAGGATACAAATTGATATTTGAATCATCTTTCTCGGTGCAATTTAAAATTAGTCATTGAATTTATATCGTATATAAATCATGTATAACCGATATATGAACAAGTCATATCGTATATTTCTTTTAATTGAATTCACTCATACTCAATTCGTTTATTAATAATAACAAATACACTCGTTTGTGAAACATGTGATTTAAAAGAAGATCTAAACTCTTTGTCATATTTTGATTACCTACTTTGGAGTATGAATTTGGATTTTTGTTTTTGACATTCAAAAAAGGGACAAATTCTATTACGTGGTCTTTACACGAATTCATGGAGCAAAGTGGAGGCACTTGGTTACAAAACCTCTATCATCAGAACCTACTCCAAAGTAAAAAAATACAATGCTAAATGAAGTCACTATGGGTGTGCGTGTGCGTGTGATCTTGGAAAATATTGACGGTAACAGTTACACCATATTAATAGTGTCATTTTATGTAATTATCTACTAACAAAAAAATAAGTGGACAAGTGGGTACCACAAAATTCAATAACCATCATCCACTTTCTCCATTTTCTAACTTTCTTATTAATCTGTTACATCACGTAGCACTATTGACGTGGTGTAACCGTTACATTGAATATTTACTCGGAATACCATTACATTGAATATTTACTCTAAAATTTCGAGTAAATATTTAATCTAACAGTTATACTACATCAACGATGTCACGTCCTGCAACCGTTCAATTGAAAAACTAGAAAATAGATAAATTGAAAGCCACTGCTTTACATGAACGTGATTATCTATACTATTAATAAAAGTATCTTAGCATAAAAAATTTTTGATTTACTATTTTACCCTTATAAATTTTTTTAAATACCACATTATTCTTCCATAGTTAAATATTAAAATTACCATCATATCCTCATGTGTTTAAATCTACAAATTACACCTAACATTTCTTTTAATTCTCTGCGTATAAATATCAGTATCTATGAAACTTTTTAATTGACTATATCACCCCTAAAAAATAAGCATATATTAGAATATTGATAAATATTGTTATTTTATTCAATGAATTATAAGTTGAAACCTAATCAAATGAATTTCAAAATGAATTATTTTTAATACGAGCGATAAAAACATAATTTTTATAAACTTGAGTTGCTATTTAACTTAGGTACACATATATACCTAAATTTTTTTATTAATATTTTGTATATGAAAATTATTCATGTGCAATGCACGTGGTGCATCGTTAGAAATGATAAAAAGATTCACTATTTTTTTCCAATCGTCTGAACTACGTTTAGTGTTAGGGAAAAATAAAGTAGTTTGATGAGGTCCACGTCACATTAATTTTAATTGAGTAGAGTCGTGATGCCATTGCCTTTGAGAGTACCAACCTCAATTAATATTCATTTACTTTCAAGGGGCACAGGCTCAGTGAGCTAGCATTCAGTAGTTAATGCACATGTACTAAGGTAGGTAATGCAAAAATGGTTGTTGTATTTAATTTGGGAGTAATGTTACATTGATCAAATTTTGGGATCAAATTTGGAGCTCAAATAACATGGAAGCTGACTTGGACTTATTTATGAGTAATTTAGAAGCCAGTACAAAAATTTAGACTTATTTGAGCTAAACTACATTAAAAAAACTTATTTGGCCCTAAGTGCATTTTTTTGAAAAAAAGACTAAAAGGGTATTTATTACTCCATTACTCTCTCTCCTCTCTCTTCATTACTCTTTCACTCTCTCTTTCCTATTTTCTCCCTATCTATTTCTCTCTCTCTCTCTCTCTCTTTCTCTCATATTGATAAAAAAAATTTAAATATGTAAAGATTTGATTTAATTTTTTCATCTCTCTCTCCCCTTTTTTTTTTTTTTTCTCTCTCTCTCTCTCACTCCTTCTCCCTTTATTTCCTTATTCTCTCCCTTTTTCTCTTTCCTTATATCAATGTTACACAACACAATTATACTAATCAGTTACACCAATTAGTTACAATTACCCTATAATATACTAAACAGTTACTCATGTATTCTAATAAACTAAACAGTTACTCATGTGTTTTAATAAACTAAACAGTTATACTAAACAATTATACGAAATTCCAACACCAACTCAGTTTGTCATTTTGTTATTTACATAAATCAAAGAGTTACATCATTTAGTATCACGACATGGTTATATCAATTATATACACCAAATTGGGTTTATCATTACACAAAAGATTTTATCATTATACTAAATTTGATATATATGATTGGTGTAACGATGTCGCGATACTAAATAGTGCAACTATTAAGTTTATGTAAACAGCTGAATGACAAATTGAGTTGATATTATAAATTTGTGTAATTGTTTGGTGTAACTGTTTGGTTTATTAGAATGCATGAATAACTGTTTGATGTATTATAAGACAATTGTAACTGGTTGGTGTAACTGATTAGTGTAATTATGTTGTTGTAATGTTGATATAAATAAAGAGAGAAAATAGGGAGAGAGAGAAAAATGGTTACAGAAAATAAGGGGAGAGAGAGAGAGAAAATAGGGGAGAGAGATGAAAAAATAAATCAAATATTTACATATTTGAAAATAAAATAAATTATCAATGATAGATATAGAGAGAAAATAGGGGAGAGATAGGGAAAGTAAAGGGGAAAGAGAGAGAGAGAGATGGAGAGAAAATAGGGGAGAGATAGTGAAAGAATCTAATGAAATCTTTACATATTTGATTAGATATATAACTGCCAATTAAGAATGCATAATTTAAGGGAGGGTGTTTAGGTAAAAAAGATTTTAATTCATTTGAATTTTGTACCTAAACACAAAAAGTTTTAAAAAAATTGTACTTAATGGAATAAACAACTTATCCATACACTTTTGCTTAAATAAGTCTAAAAAATTGTACCCACACCTAAAAAACCCCTTATTTATTTGGTGTCATGTCATTTGGGCCCCAATAAATACTCAAAATGACATGTTGCCATGTCATTTGGGCTCTAAATTAGGTCCCAAAATTTGGTCAGTGTAGCATTACTCTTAATTTGAAGCCTAACTCTTTACACATAATTTATTATAGTTTTTGGATAAAAAGTTAATCCTATTATTTAATGTTAAAATTCACAATTTATCTGATAATTGTAGGGAATTAAGTTTCTATATTAGATTTCAAGAACATTACTCATCAATAATAAGATTCACTATGTCTTTAGATTCTTGCAATTATATCAATGCTAAATCATCTTAATTTTCTTGATGCTAACATAAATAATAGTGAAATCTATTATATCGGGCTTAAAAAAAATCTATCATATTCAAACCAATTGAAATAATTGGAAACTCTGGAGTTAGAGTGGCTTTCAATCCCCATGAGGTTGGCTTGCTTTCTTTCTTTATTTTAGTTCATTTTAATCAGGTCACTTGGCTTTCTTTAACAATGAGTTTGGATGTTACTATATCAAAAGAGATATTGCATCAAAAATTATAAGTTAAATTATAATTTTTTTTTCATGATATAACTCTGAGCCATTATCAATGTAAAATGTTGTAAATCTACACTATCAATAAAAGTGGCTTAAGTAAAAAGTTTTTGATTGACTAAAATAACCTCAACAAAATAGATAATTCCAATCCTATCTTTTTGTGGATAATAATAACATTGAATTATATGTAATTATCACAGTTAAGACTATTGGGCTGATGACTATTGGCCTGCTATTACATATTTGGTTGGAATAAACCCTTCATATTTTCAACGGGCCAACATAGAAACAAGCATATCTGATTTTGAGAATAGCAAGCAT
This sequence comes from Ilex aquifolium, assembly GCA_951799425.1. NCBI lineage: Eukaryota > Viridiplantae > Streptophyta > Magnoliopsida > Aquifoliales > Aquifoliaceae > Ilex > Ilex aquifolium. Next base: position 21,310,630 of record OX637404.1, read on the forward strand.
CTCTATAGCCAGCAACCGATGTAGAAATCACACGCCAAAGCCAAATGCCAATACAACTCTTGGCCATGCAAAATCATGTTGTGAGAATGGCAATCCACGACAATCAAAGCTTCAAGTCTGATTGTGATAATTTATTGAGGCGTGTCAAGAGTCAGATGGGCCTTATCGTCGTCCTTGATTTTTCTAGAAATGGCTGACAGTTACAGTTGTTATAGATGTCTTCAACCACCGTATACTTCCTCCCAAACTCAGTGGCCAACGTAACTCCACCATGTGACTATTGCCTTTCTTTTCTCTATTGATTTGTAATTACATTAAGTTAGGCTACCTTGAAGAACTTTCAAGAACATATAAATTGGGACATTTGTTATATATTGATAATAAATCGATACTGATGGTGTAATTCTACGTATTCAACAGATAAGCGGCGGCTAGATTTGTCCCTAGTGAAAACGATGTGAGACGAAGAGATTATAGTGGTTCACCAAGCTGCCGAGCTTGGCTAATCCACTCTGTAATGGAGATACTGGCTCTTTTTTCTATATTGATTCTTCTCAAGATATTACAAATCGTCCTCTCTACTGGGGTTTTTCTCTAGTATTTATCATCGTACTCCTCCACTAGGGGATCCCTCTCTCCGGAGATTGTCCCCTCTAATCGTGGGATCCTCCCCCAGGCCAAGGAGAAGATCCCGGGTTTTTTGAGAGTCCTATGCCTAAAGTCACGGCCCAACCGTTACCTTGAAGATGCCAGCTGTTTCCGGATGTCGTCATTGCGACATTAGCCGTGGACTCTTTTAGACTGAGCTCGGGTCTGGGTCCTCTGTATTACAGGATTCTAGACTGAGCTCCTTTACTGACCTACCGGGCTGAGGTAAACCTGGGCTTAATTTTCAGACATCATCAGTTGCCCCCCAGCCCTTAGCCCAAGCAAGCTTGGGTAGGGGCTGAATTCAAATTAAGCCAGAGCTGACGACCTCGAATTTCGTGTAGGACAGGTCTTTGACGGTTATGGGTTATCAATTTTCTGCCTCGTTTCCCGCGCGCGTTCTCCACTCGGTGTGATAGGCCTTAAATGCTTTGATTCGACTGTAACGGCCACTTTTCCTTCTTGAAGCTTCAGACCCCCCCCCCCTTGTCATTGACTCCTGCGAATTCAGACCCTTCAAATCTCCGGCCAGTCTAGGGTTCCGCTGGAAGCATCTTCTCTTTTGACCCCGTGTGCGTGGCTTCCCCTCTCCGACTCTCGGCTTGCTTTTCGTCCTTGATTAGGTACGCTTCTCGTGTTCTTTCCTTTTTTCCTCATTCTGGATCCCTCGAGCTCGAGGTGGTTATTGCATTTCTGGGCTTTTCGATTCTTTTATTTCTGGAATCACGATTATTGCTTGTCTCCTCTCCCTGGTTTCGTGGATTGGCGTTCTATCGTACACATACTTGCTGTAGGGAGTTACTGTGCCAACCCTTGGGTGATTAAGGAGAGCTTGAGTAACATCCCTCCTCTTTATTGTTCTTTCTCTTTGCCCTTTTCTTGCCCAATTATGTCTGCTTCTTCAGGAGCCACTCCTTCTTCTCTTTCTCTTTTAGGAGATCAATCAATCGAAGATGATTCTGACCTGGGGGCTGTGGGTGAAGAGATTGATAATTTTCCTGGAGTTGACTCCGTTGATGTCCAGGCCCCTTCTGTTGAGCCTCCCTCTACGTCTTCCCCCGTAATTCCGGATAAAGGGAAAAGCAAAGTGAGTGGTGTGGGTGTTACTGCTCCCGAAGTGTCATCTGCGTTTAGCTATGCCGAGAATGTAGGTCGTAGTGAGGCTAGTCCTTCCCTTATGAAGATCGTGAGTGCTCGTTATGGCTTCCCTCCCGGGGTTAAATATTGGTGTCCTGACGAATATACTCTCTACATCTCTAAGGTTCATAAGAAAGTTTGTTTCTTCGTTGCCGCTTTCGAGAATGGGCTACGATTTCCACTCCATCCTTTTATCAAGGGCGTTCTCCAACATTTCCATGTCTGTCCTGCTCAGCTTCCTCCCAATTTCTGGGGGATCTTGGTGGGATTACTTGTTTTCTTCAAGATTCACAAGCTCGGGGTCCCTACCATCCCCTTGCTCACTCACTTTTTCAATGTCAAGCACAACTCTTCTGAGGGCTTTTTGTACATTTCTAGACGTACTAAGACAAAAGTGCTAATTTCCGACCCCCCGAGCTCCCACAAGCATTGGAAGAAACAGTTCTTTTTCGTGGAGGGCTCACAGTGGGAATACAATCCGGCGGATAAGACCGACACTCTTCCGGTTCCTAGGGACTGGTCCCAACCGGATAATCTGGGTGAGTTACTTTTTTGGATTGTGTTCAGGCTTCATGACCTTCTCTGACCTTTCTTTCTTACTGGTTCCTAGGTAGGAGGTTTGAGCTTGATCCTAAGGACGAGGAAGTGCTGCTGAAGTTAGAAGAGTGCCCTTCTGCGAGGTATTCTGAGCTCATCAGACCTCGTGTCCTTGTAGATCAGGGGCTCAGTCTTCCTGGGGTAATTATAGAATCTCCCACCCCTCTTTCCGTCGAAGCCCCGGTTTCTTCCTCAAAAGCTTTACCTGAGGTGACAGGTGGTGATTCTTCCCTTTCTTGTTTCAGATCTTCTTAAGCTTCTATGGCTTATTTTGGCTGATGACGGATTTCCTTTTACGATTCCCAGGTTCTTCCTCAATGGAGCCCTCCTCTCAAGACATTAAAGCCAAGATAGCCCAACTAAAGAAGGGCCAGAGTGGGAGTAAGCGCAAGGCTGAGGTCAGCTCAGATGGTAGACCCATTACCAGAGCTAAATCGCATCAATCGGGCCTGCCCCCGAAAAGCTCCTGCTCAGCTACTGGGAGCCTTTTGAAGAAACCGAGCTCCCATGCCCCGGCTTCTGAGGGTCTTGCTCCCCCCTCGAGTTTAGACCAAGCTCCCTCCTCAGCCGAAGTCGAGAATGCTCTGGGTATAATTCCCCAAATTCAGCCTATCAGTCCCCCTCTTGGGCCGTCTGAGAGTGCCTCCCTGATCACTGCGCCGAGCTCCAAACCGGAGAAGGAGAAAAGGCTTAAAACTGAAGGAAGCGAGGATTCTCTTTTGGACAACATTGAGCTTGCTGCCGGCGCTATAACTTCTATCATTCCTGATTCCGACGTTGTCCGAGCTACCACAATGTCTTTGGAGAGTTCTATCAATTCAGCCCTTTACGGAGCCACCGCTGTAAGCACATGTTGTTTTTCCTTACGTCTCTATTTGCTGCCTGCTTTCTGTTTGCTTCTGACTGTACTTTTCTTCAGTTGGCTATTCATGTGAAGGGCACCCTAAGTCGAATCCGCTCTATGGAGAGCTCGGTAAAGGCGTCCAAAGCCTGGGAGAACAAAGCTGCTGAGCTGACCTTTGCCAACGACGACCTCCAAGCTCAGCTTCTGAGCCTCCGGGAACTTTCGGAAAAACAAGCTTCCGTTATCCGGGACTTGGAGACAGAGAGGAACCGAGCCCAAGAAAGAGAGGCGAGGGGTAAGGATGAGCTAACAAAGTTCAAGGAAGAGCTCAAACTTAAGACGGAATCCTGGGTTAAGGTAAACCAAGAGAAATTTGAGGCGCTAGCCTCGGTGAATGAGCTGAAAAGTCAGTGTAGCATCCTTGCAGAAGCGCATGATGTCATGCTTGCTGGCCTTGAAACTCAACGTGCGACTGTTAAAGAGAGGGATGAACTAATCGTCAGGCTGAAGGACGATGTTGTTACTAAGTGGGCAAAAGGGTGGCTAGCTTTTCAAGGGGTCGCTGAGGAAGCTTATCCTGAGCTGGATTTTAATTTTGACGTTCCAGACGAGGAAAATGAGGGGGCTTCAGCTGAAAAGGAAACAGAGGTGCCTGGCATAACTACCGTTCCTGAGGGAGCTCCTGCGGGTCCAGAGCTGCCGCCCGAGGCTCAAGTTCAGACTCTTCTGCCCGCTGTACCTGCTCCTTCCTCGGGTATTCCTGAAGTTGTAATGCCCCCTGCTCCTGTCGACCTCCCTACCTCGGCCCCTTTCTCTGCTGATCTGGTTGTGAGGGCTTTAACCGAAGCTGATGCTTCTATTCCATTAGCTGCACCTGGGACTTTGGTTACTTCCTCTTCAGAGGTTTCATCTGCCATTGCATCCGCGAATTCACCTGCAGACCCGGCCAATACTTCTACTGCAGACCTGCCAGCGACTTCACTTCCTGCCCCTTCCATATCATAGGAGTTCCTTTTTTTTTTTTTTCCCTACTGATGTATACGCTGCTCATTTTGAACAAAGCCTTTTGCTTTTGTCTCTGCCTCCCTTGTGTTTTTCGTGCTCTCTGACACTTGATCTGTCTTGACTGAACCGTCCGGGTACTTGCCGTGGGTTGTAGACGTCTTTTATGAGCTCGCGAGATATATAGAAATCTCTTTACGAGCTAACAGTCTGAGCTGACTTTATCGAAGGTTGCATAGCTGCAAGCTCTCGGTCTCTGCCTCCTTGCTTCAAGGAATACTTTAGTTTTCCTTAAAGCAAAATAATTGTCCCTGAGTCTGAGTTAAAAATATTCACCAAGTGCTGAGGAACTCTTTTTATGAATTAAGTAATTCATCATGAGCTTCAGAGCTCTTTTCATGAATTATAAAATTCATCATGAGCGATAGAGCTCTTTTTATGAATTAAGAAATTCATCCTGAGCCACAGAGTTCTTTTTATGAATTAAGAAATTCATCATGAGCGATAGAGCTCTTTTTATGAATTAAGAAATTCATCATGAGCTTCAGAGCTCTTTTTATGAATTAAGAGATTCATCATGAGCTTCAGAGCTCTTTTTATGAATTAAGAAATTCATCCTGAGCTACAGAGCTCTTTTTATGAATTAAGAAATTCATCCTGAGCTACAGAGCTCTTTTTATGAATTAAGAAATTCATCATGAGCTTCAGAGCTCTTTTTATGAATTAAGAAATTCATCCTGAGCTTCAGAGCTCTTTTTATGAATTAAGAGATTCATCATGAGCTTCAGAGCTCTTTTTATGAATTAAGAAATTCATCCTGAGCTACAGAGCTCTTTTTATGAATTAAGAAATTCATCCTGAGCTACAGAGCTCTTTTTATGAATTAAGAAATTCATCATGAGCTTCAGAGCTCTTTTTATGAATTAAGAAATTCATCCTGAGCTACAGAGCTCTTTTTATGAATTAAGAAATTCATCCTGAGCTACAGAGCTCTTTTGCTGCACGGTTTTTCCCACATAAGCACCAGGGTGGTAGTAACTCCGAAAGAGGTGAAACTGATACGACACGCTGTCCTTTCGTCGAATAGCTTTGACCCGTAGTCGGTTTGCTTTCCCTCCATTTATTATCGCCTTTCTTGTTGTTAACCGCCAACAGTTCTTAGGAAAACGAAAAGACAGTTAGCCCTCTTCCTTCTCTCTAGTTTCAGAAAGTTTCAAGAAACTTCGCCTTCCCTCCGAATCTGAAAATCTATCTCTTGTCCTTTCTTTGATTTCGATGGCTGCCCCCGTTTCTTCCCAGTTCCAGGAACGTACTTCTTTCGGTGTTGATCAGGAGCGGCACTCTCGCTACTTGACTCCATCGACGGTGTCTCCTTCTGATTTGGGAGGTATCCAAAGAAAGTTTTTCCCTCATCTTAATTTGCCTCTTCGTGCCCCTACTGCAAACGAGCCGTGTAACTTCCTGCCAAGAGGAGAGGTTTGTCTCTTCGAAGGTGCCCTGGAGTTTGGCCTTTGTCTTCCCATACATCCTTCCATAGGGCGTATCTTGGCGTACTATGGTCTATGTCCGTCCCGTCTCTCTCCTCGTGGTTGGGCGGCTCTAGTCAGCTTCTTTTTGTTCTGGCGCCTGAATGGCAATGACAGGTTCCCTTTTGTCTCTGAATTTCTTTACTTCTTTGAGATTGAGGAAGAAGATATCCCTTGTTTCCGTTACTTTCGTTGGAGGCACTATAATATTTCCCTTTTGGTAATGGGTCTTCCTTCCAACCCTGAGGGATGGTCACAGCGCTTCTTCTTTGCTTCCGGGAGTTCTTGGCGGTCTCCCGAGCTGCGCTGTCCCAGTACTAGGGTCCCAAGGTCCTGGAAAAGCTTTTCTCGCACTAGTAAGACCAACCCTGAATCCTTTTCAACCTTTTTTGTTTTAAGATTGATTCTCATCATGTCTTTGTATTTCAGGTCTTTCTGAGCTGGATTTGCCCGTGCCGCCTAAAATTGACGAGCTACTGGCTGCTGAGCCGGTGACCTTTGCTGATCTGATGACGAAAGAGAACCTTCATTTGCTTAGTGCTGAAGCCGCTGGATATGAGTTCTCCTCCACCTTACTCTCACCTTGGACTTCATTTTCCGACTCCGGTGATGAAGCTGATGAGGAAGAAGACTCTGGTGGGGAGGATGTAGGTACTTCTTCCAAGAAGCGCAAGAGGGAGGGCTATTTTTCTCCTTACTCACTTTCGAATACCAGCCTTACCCCCGCTGGAAGCAAGCTACTGGCAGTGCTCCACGAGGTTGAGCAAGAGAGGGACGCACTGAAGGAGGAAAATGTCCGCCTCAGGAACGAGGTGGCTGAGCTGAGATCCCTTATCAAGAGGAATTAGGAAACCTTTTTTACCGTAGTTTGCTTTCTATGCTTCTCCGAATGTTTTCTTTGATCAACTGAACTCTTGTACCCCCCCCCCTCTTTTTTTTTTTTTGAAAATATTCTGTGGACCTGTTGTTGGTTTACCTGCTTGCTGCCTTTCATATTGTGATTGCTTGTTTTGGTCTGATGGACTCGTTTCTTCTTAGCTTGGGAGACCCTTGAGCGGATGTTCGGAACCTCTTGCTTAGTTATGAGCTTTGGTGTTCCGCTGGACTGTAGAGCTCATCCGAGCTTTCGGAGCTCAGCGAGCGGTCTTAGTAAGTTCCAGAGCTCGGTGGCTGACTGCATAGATTTAGAATTTTACCCGAGCTTCAAGGGCTTTGTTACAGAAATGGGCGTGTGAGCTCCGCTATAGGACTTCCTGATCATTCCTTTGGTTTAGATTTTGGATTGAATGAGTGTGTCTGAGCTACGAGGCTCTCAAGTGTTGCTAATTGGCATTTCCGGTTCTTAAGGGCAAGAGACATGTTTTTAGCGGAACCTCTGTGATATATCCCGAACTCGCAGAAATATGTAATGAACAATTATCACAAATAGTCACAAACTCCAACATAAAGAATGGCCCTATCCACAAGGGGTCTTGGCTCACAGGTTTTGAATAGTTCCCAAACCTCAAAACATTACTTTTATTGAAAATATCTTTATTACAAAGAAAGCTTACTGATAGAACCTCTTAAGGTGTTCAGCATTCCATGAGTGGGGTAGGGCCTTCCCTTCCTCCGTTCGTAATTCGTAATTTCCAGGTCTGATTATTCTCGAGACCACGAATGGGCCTTCCCAGTTTGGGCCCAATTTCCCGTGGGTGGGATCCTTTCTTGCGAGCAAGAGCTTCCTGAGCACAAGATCTCCTACTCGGAAGCTCCTAAGTCGGACCTTTCTGTCATAGTACCTGGCTGTCTTCCTCTGGTAACTTTGAATGTGCTGAAGGGCTGTCTCTCTTTTTTCCTCTAGGAGATCAAGATTCAGCAAGAGGGACCCATCATTGAGCTCGGTCTCCATCAATTCCATTCTAGGTGATGGTAATCCTATTTCCACAGGAGAAACGGCCTCTGTTCCGAAAGCCAATGCAAACGGGGTTTCTTGAGTTGCTGACCTGGGGGTTGTCCGGTATGCCCAGATCACCTCGGGGATATATTCAACCCATTTCCCCTTTAGTGATTCGAGCTTGGTCTTCAATGCTGACTTGATTGTTCTGATTGTAACCTCTGCTTGCCCATTGGATTGCGGATGTGCTGGAGCTGAGAAATAATTCTTTATTCCAAGGTCTGCGCAGAACTTCCTGAACTTCGGGTTGTCGAACTGTTTTCCATTGTCAGAAACGATAGCTCTGGGTATCCCGAACCTGCAGATAATTGACTTCCATGTGAAGTTTTGAATCTTCTGCTCCGTAATTGTTGCTAAAGGTTCTACTTCCGCCCATTTGGTGAAGTAATCTACCCCGATGATGGCGTACTTGCATTGCCCTGCACCGGTGGGAAGAGGTCCCAGAAGATCCAATCCCCATTGTTGGAAAGGCCAAGGACTTACTACAGACGTTAGAAATTCTGGCGGACAGTGCGAGATGTTGGCATGTATTTGGCACGTTTTGCATTTTCTTATCAGATCGGAGGCATCTTTCAACATTGTGGGCCAGTAGTACCCTTGCCTCAAGACCTTTCCTGCTAGCGCTCGAGCTCCTATGTGATTTCCACAAATTCCTTCATGGATCTCCCTGAGTATATAGTCTGCATCTTCCTCTCCTACACACTTAAGGATAGGTACCGAAAATCCTCTTTTGTACAAGTTTCCCTGTATAATGGTGAATCTGGCAGATCTCATTCTTACCTTTGCCGCCTCTTTCTGCTCTCTTGGCAAAGTTCCGTTCTGCAGATATTCCCTAACGGGATCCATCCAAGTTGGAGTGGAAAAGACTGGGAACATTTCAGCCTCCTCAGTCTTTACCGATGGCTCTGCTAGGTACTCTACCGGTATTAATCTGTCGAGCCTTTCTTGGGAAGTAGTTGCTAGTTTAGCCAATGCGTCTGCTCGGGAGTTCTCTGTCCTGGGGACGTGTACTATTTTTACCTGCACAAATTTCCGGATTAGTTCCTGTACTTTACTGAGGTAAAGTACCATCTTCTCTCCTTTGGCTTCATAAGATCCCTCTATTTGTTTTACCACGAGCTGGGAGTCACTGAAGATCTCCAGCTGCTCTGCCTCCATAGAGTGGGCCAGATTTAGACCTGCTATGACTGCCTCATACTCTGCCTCATTATTAGAAGCTTTAAAACCGAACCTGAGTGCATACTCTACATCTATCTCCTCCGGTGAAGTTAGGATCAATCCAGCACCACTACCTTGAGCGTTGGCAGCTCCATCTACTGAAAGCTTCCAGGTCGGGAGGTCAGGTATCATCTGTGCTGCTTCCAAGGGTGTCTTCGTCGTGAATTCTGCGATGAAGTCAGCCAGTATCTGCCCCTTGACGGCAGTCCTTGGCTTATACCTGATATCAAATTCACTGAGCTCTATAGCCCATTTTACCAACCTTCCTGAAGATTCTGGCTTGTGCAATACTTGCTTCATCGGCTGATCTGTTGGGATCTCAATAGTATGAGCCTGGAAGTAAGGCCTGAGTCTTCTAGCCGTTGTGACCAAGGCTAACACAAGTTTTTCCATCTTCGGATATCTCTCCTCTGCCCCCCTCAGAGCCCTGCTGCAGTAGTAGACTGGCTGCTGGGCTCTGTCTCGCTCCCGAACCAGCGCTGCGCTGGTTGAGAAGTCTGAAACTGCTAGGTATAGGGTAAGTACTTCTCCTTCTAAAGGGCTGACTAGAACGGGTGGAGAGCTTAGATAATTCTTCAATGCCTCGAATGCTTCCCCACATTGTGTATCCCATGAAAAAGCTTTCTTTAGAATTTGAAAGAAAGGTCGGCATTTATCACTTGACCTCGACACAAAGCGATTCAGGGCAGCTACTCTCCCGGTCAGGCGCTGTATCTCCTTTGTATTAGAGGGTGGTTGCATATCTAGAATGGCTTTGACTTTTTCTGGATTAGCCTCGATTCCCCTGCTGTTGACTATGAACCCCAGGAATTTACCGGCTGAAACTCCGAAGGCGCACTTGGCTGGGTTGAGTTTCATCTTGTACTCCTTCAGAACCTGAAAGGACTCTGCCAAATGCTGAATGTGGAGTTCTGCCTTCAGCGACTTGACCAACATGTCGTCGATGTAAACTTCCATGGTGGCCCCGATTTGTTTTTGAAACATTCTGTTCACTAAGCGCTGATATGTTGCTCCAGCGTTCTTCAACCCGAAAGGCATGACCTGGTAGCAGTAGGTCCCCTGTTCGGTTATGAACGAGGTCTTCTCCTGATCACTATGGTCCATCCTTATTTGATTGTATCCCGAAAAGGCGTCCATGAAGCTGAGGAGCTCGTGGCCGGCAGTAGCATCCACGATCAAGTCTATCCGAGGTAAGGGGAAACTATCTTTGGGGCAGGCCCGATTGAGATCAGTAAAGTCTATACAGAGGCGCCATTTGCCGTTGGTTTTCTTTACAAGGACAACGTTAGCAAGCCATACCGGATAATCTACTTCCCTGATTGCCTTGGCGAGGAGAAGTTTGCTGACTTCCTCGTTGATGGCCTTTTGCCGAACTGGGGCGAAACTCCTCCTTTTTTGCTTCATCGGCTTGCAGTTGGGATTCACACTAAGCTTATGCGTGATGACTGTTGAGTCAATTCCCTCCATATCCTCTTGCTTCCATGCAAATACTTCCGTGTTCTGCTTTAGGAAATGGATCAGAAGATCTTTTATCTCGGAGCTCAGCTGGGACCCCACATAGGCCAGATGTTCAGGCTCATCGTCTAGTTGTATAGGTTCTAACTCCTCCGACGGGATTGGTCTAGTTTCCAGTTCGTCCCTCATGTCCAATTCATCCAGTTGGATGTTTTCAACTTCTCTTGCCCTTACCGAGGTCATATAACACTCTCTGGCTACACGCTGGTCTCCTCGGACCACTCCCACCCCGTTTTCCGTTGGAAACTTGACCACCAAATGGTAGGCAGATGGGATAGCTCTCATGGAGTTGAGCGAAGGTCTCCCAAGCAGAACATTGTACGCAGAGGGTGCGTCGACCACTAGGAATCTTACTGTCGTAGTGGCCTGGCATGGCGGATCTCCTAAGGTGAGTACTAGCTGGATTGCCCCCAAGGGGAGCACTCTTTCTCCTGAAAATCCCATTAGGTGGTTATTCACAGGCTCTAGCCTTTCTCTCCCAATACCCATTTTATCAAATGCGGTAGCAAAAATGACATCTGCTGAGCTGCCGTTATCAACTAGGACTCGATGGACGGTCCGGTTAGCTATCAATGCCTTTATTACCAAGGGGTCATCATGAGGATACTGACGTCCCTCCAAGTCTGAATCCGAAAAAGTGATGACCGTGTTCAAGCGTGGTGACTTGGCCACGACATTCACTTCGAGAGCTTCTCCGGCTCTAATCCTTCGTAGGTGGGCTTTTCTTGCTGAGCTAGACTCTCCTCCTCCAGCAAACCCTCCAGATATCACCCTGATTTCTCCCAAAGGTTGCTGATGCTGCGCTGGCGCCTGCGGCAGAGGTGGCGGAGGTGGAAGAGCTCGGTTTTGATTTTCGTTAGCCACAAAACGGCGCAACTGGCCTCGTTGGATCAGGAACTCGATCTCCTTTTTCAGCTGAATGCAATCATCGGTGTGGTGGCCGTGATCTCGGTGATAGTCACAGTACTTGGAGGGGTCCCTCTTTGCGGGGTCTGCCTTCATCCGTGGTGGCCACTTAAGAAACTTTTCATTCTGAACTTCGTACAAGACTTGGGATACTGTAGCGGTAAGTGGAGTGAATGGCCGAGGTGCGTATCTAGGCTGTAGTTCAGGCTGGGGAGGTCCTAATCGGTCCCTCACGTTTCCCCTCCTTTTTGGGGATGGATCCCGGTCTCTTCTTGGAGACTTGCCTCGTTCTCTTTCTCTCTGGGGGCTTCTGTCTCTCTTCCTTTCTTCCTTCCCTCTCTCTTTCCGTGAAGAGGTGTTTCCCACTTTGGATAGGAGTGCCTCCTCACCATTGATATACTTCTCCGCTTTGGCTAGCACTTCTGCCATGCTAGCTTGAGGATTCTTTGATACAGAAAACATCAAATCTTTCGACTGCACTCCCAATCCCGCTATGAAGGCGGTGATGGCAAACTTCTCGTCTGGGATGTCTACTTTTAGTGACTCGGAGTTGAATCTCTGCACATAGGAGCGCAGGTTCTCGTTAGGTCTCTGCTTCACATTTAGCAAGTGGTAACTTGGTTTTCTGTAGATCCGAGCCCCAATGAAGTGGGACACGAAAGCAATGGAGAGTTCCTTGAAGGAAGAAATCGATGCCGGGGGGAGTCTGTGGAACCATGCTAAGGCCGTTCCTTTCAATGTGATGGCGAAAGCCCGGCATCGCACCGGATCTTGATATCCATGCAATTCCATTTGATTCTTGTAGGTATTGAGGTGGTCTACCGGATCCTTAGTCCCATCGAAGACCTCCATCTGAGGTGGTCTGAACTTCGGAGGTAGAGGGAAGTGCAGTACTCCGGGGGTAAATGGGGATTCCGTTTGCTGTACTAAGGCGTCCATGGTCACTGGAGTTTTAGCCTTTACTGCCTCCCTCATATGGCTGAGCTCTTGTTGAATGTCTTGGAAACGATGTTCCCAATATTGTTCCATTCTTTCCTGTGGAAAAGGAGGAAAGTTATTTCTTTCAACTCCTTCACCCCGGCTCTGCGCTTCTTCCTCCATTCTTCTTCTAGGCTGCTGATGGGGTGCCTGGCTGTTCTCCCCCCCCTCATCCGCTTCTCTGAGAGGGTCGTGGTTCTGCTGCTCTCTATGGGGAGGATCATTCTGGTCTTGCTGAGGATCTTGCAAGAGTTTCATAAGTTCTTCGTTTTGCTGGAGCAATCGTTGATTAGCCAGACGCAGGGCGTCCAGTTCGTTGTTTGGAGGCGGATTCATCGTTGGTAGATCGCTCTCGGTGGTGGGTACACAATCACGAAGGTCTTTTGTTTGTCTTCTATCAGCGGCTGCTAGCGGACTCTGCGCCCTCGAGGGATTCCTCTGGTTCTTGCTCGTGTTGCGTGTAGAAACCATCAATTACTGAGAAATCAGTATATTTGTTTAGTGAGAAGCGTTCTTCCCACAGACGGCGCCAAACTGATGGTGTAATTCTACGTATTCAACAGATAAGCGGCGGCTAGATTTGTCCCTAGTGAAAACGATGTGAGACGAAGAGATTATAGTGGTTCACCAAGCTGCCGAGCTTGGCTAATCCACTCTGTAATGGAGATACTGGCTCCTTTTTCTATATTGATTCTTCTCAAGATATTACAAATCGTCCCCTCTACTGGGGTTTTTCTCTAGTATTTATCATCGTACTCCTCCACTAGGGGATCCCTCTCTCCGGAGATTGTCCCCTCTAATCGTGGGATCCTCCCCCAGGCCAAGGAGAAGATCTCGGGTTTTTTGAGAGTCCTATGCCTAAAGTCACGGCCCAACCGTTACCTTGAAGATGCCAATTGTTTCCGGATGTCGTCATTGCGACATTAGCCGTGGACTCTTTTAGACTGAGCTTGGGTCTGGGTCCTCTGTATTACAGGATTCTAGACTGAGCTCCTTTACTGACCTACCGGGCTGAGGTAAACCTGGGCTTAATTTTCAGACATCATCAGATACTATTGTGAATAGGTTACAACCTATTCCTTGTTCAATTGACACTATCTTGAGTTTGTATACATGCATGTCAGAAATTGGTAATCGATGTTGTCATGCAACGAATGTAGCATTCGATAAAAGATGGTTGGTTTAAGAACTTACGGGGAAAAGGGAAATCTCTGAACCTTAGATGAATCCTCATGTAGAACCACCTTGCAATCTTTGTACTTTTTTAATAGGCTTACTTTGTGATTTTTTAACAATGCTCTGTGTTTTTTTTCTTCCAAGCATATACACATAATGGGTCGACACCGGTTTGCATGTACTATTGTATGTGTCTATATCGTATTATCTGTCTTCATTTCTTTGCCTGGATGTTCCGACCCCAGGGGATTGAACAGAAAATTTATTCAAAACGCCACTTTTATGGGGTAATGGAAGCTTGTGATATCCCATCACTGATGAGGAAGTACATAATATCAACAAAAAGAACCTAGATTCAACATCTAAGAGGGGATAAAACAGATAGAGCAAGAAAGTGGGTTAGTTGGAGACGAGATCTATTGACTACACAAAATCATTGTTTTGTGAGGTAATCGTATAAAATGCATGTATGTATGTCTTTTGCGTTGTTTTTGTTGGTTTAATTTATTGTCCTTTTTTTTTTGGTTTTCGTATTCTGTTGAGTTGATTTTGATTTTATTATTAGTATTTTCTTTTGAACATGATCTTGGATAATCAATTTTGTCAGGATCATCAACTTTAAGACGAGAGTGAGCCAGATTTTGTGGTTTAAGTGCTCTCTCTATCTCTCTCTCTCTCTCATAATCTTTTGCCCAAAGACCAACAATTTGTAGATTACAAGAAGGTTGATGGCCAAGTTCACCAGTTGAAAAGTAGCAACTCAAGGTATGTAAATGAATTTTCTACTGTACAACCCACACATAAACATTCACACGAGATCATCCTACCGTAAGAGCTCAACGAGAGATCCTTTTATTTTTTGCCCCACTGGAAATTTTTTGCGAGTCATTCAAATTTTTTTCCTTTTATTTTCTCTGACAGTGAAATCAAGATTTTTGCTAATATTCTTTCAGGATTAGTGTGATCTTTGCAGTGTTTGTAGCTATACCCTTCTTGAGCCAATGAATCCTGAAATCTTGTAGGATTACTTGAACACATTCTGTCCATTCCTTTAACTGGCAGTACAAATCTGTATATTTTTTTGTCTTAAGAGACTGTATTTATTCATTATTGCCGAGTATATTTTTTAGAGCATCTATGCCAACATCTTTTTATTTCCTGTTTTTTGTTTCGCTTTAATTTGGTTCGTAGCCACTTCCAGTGTCTTTCGCCGTCCAAGCCTCTTCTCTACTTATATATGTGTACACGTTCGTTGAATATTGTATAATTTTTTCAAAATATTTATTGTTGTTTCGGACTTTAGGGAGCTCCTTAAATTGCATATTATGAATTGAATTATGGGATTTACTTACTTTAGGAGTTTGGAAATTTTAAGCAGACACATGCTGGCTGGTGCCTGTTGTTTTGATTTTTTTTTTCACTCTAGAACAATTCGGAAACATCATGAAATCATAAGGAAACAAAAGGCAAAAGAAACTCTATGTTCCCGTTATATTATGTAAGTGCCTTTTAACAACTCTTCTTTGAAAAAAGGAGGGAAGAAGGGTGGGGTAAAAGAGATTTGTTTAAGTAATCATAACAAATTAGGTGGTTAGTTTTGCCATTCAAGGCATTAATTGAGTGCAAAGGTGAGTATAAGAAAAAATTAGCTCACAGTTTTGAATAAGCTTTAGATTAACAATGCGCCTTTATGTTTATGCCTATATACATTGATTTTTGTTTTATGCATAGTTATAGACATGGGTGTATACAATAAAGTGCATGCTTGTATCTGTGCATTTACTTAGACATATATTGTGCATTAGTTAATGACTATTTGTGTGGTTGGAACTTATGGATATTTTTCGGATTAAATTATAGAAAGTTAAGGAATTTTTAGGTGAATTCATTTAATTTTTGATTTTATATGGTTATTTGCTCAATATACCAGGAAAGGAATGTAATTCATATTTCATGAATGTATATGTGGTTGGAGCTTCTTTTTTTTTTTTTACTACGCTTTAGTCCAATTTGTAAGAACTTCAAGGGTAAACATTTGGTTGAGGTTATTTTTCTGTCGAAACTCTATAAATTGCACGTGTGCATCAACTAGTATATTAAATTGATGAGTAATTATTAAATTTTGTGGGACTCACTTGTCCAAATTGTTCACTAATTAGTGAACGGTTACACCAAAATAAATAAGAAATCTTGATCTTCAATTATGAAAGTGACTATTAATAATTAAGTTACAATTGATTGAGTGTATTCTTTTTTTTTTTTGGTACATAAAATAGATATGCAAATAGGTCATTTCACATAGGAGCATTGCCCATCAGCGCCACATAAATAACTATATGCGAAAGACTCCATCACACCTACGTCGGGGCCAAATCTAAGATCCCACAACATGCTTTAAGCGCTGAAGAGTAAGTTTAGCTCCACTGAACTACCATAGTTATAAAGACTCGATATCAAGCATTGAGCAAGAAAATCTAAGTTTTTACCATTGGACCAACCACTATGTGGTGATTGAGGTTATTTATCATTGATGAAGAAAGGTTGTGATTGATCATGACTACCTATAACTTCACCTGTAAAATGTGTAACTTTACTTTTAAAAGTTATACATTATGTGATCAATCATAACATTCTGTGATCAATCATACTCTTAGTATTTCTAACTAATAGTCCAAAAAATTATAAGTTAACCTTGGATTATAAATCTTGGTGTGATACTTCCTTTGATTTCTTAGCCTTCCTCATGAGTAAAAAGTATACTCCTTGACCTTCCATTTTACCTCAACAAAATCACATGGTTGTTCTTCAATAGTTATGATGCTAGGGCATACATTCTTAAAAATATTTTAGATATAAGGAAATCCATAAAATTCCATCAAAATTCTCGTAGTCCCAAAAAAAATGATGATGGCCATGAGTAGTGTATAAGGAAAAAATTGCGTACCTTTGTGAGTGATGGTGATTAAGGTATCTGGTAGTTTTTTGGGGGAAAATGAAAAAGCAAAACTCCTCCCTCCTACAAAATGAACACACGGCTAGAGATCGGGGGTCTGTCGGTTGGAGGTACTCCGATACTTAAGTCAGTAAAAATTTTGATTTTAAGTGAACTAATTTTAAGGGGGAGAAAGAGAGAGATTGTACCTTAGACTTAAGCATTACCTAGTATTTATAGTATTTCATGACGTCCTTTCCACTAGGGTTTTCGCACTGTTCAAGGTGGTAAACCCGTTTCCTAGCCAGATCCCATTGATTTACAATGGAACTTCCTTAGGTTTATTTTCTCATTCGTTTATTATTTAGGTCATATTTATATTATTCACCTATGATTTAAACAACTTCCTTATTGATATCGCACCGCCTTTGGTTACCTGGGATAGGCTAGTTACCTCTATCCTAAACAGACTCATAATAGAACTAAAATCACTCTATTTACTCGGTCTTGTCTACTGCTCGGTTCGACTATCAACTCGATTTTCTTAATCGAACACTTCCTCCGTCAATTTGGATTTCTATGGCGTTTGCAAGGGTCGACAAACCAATGATCTGCAAAGGCACTCTATTGTAGTCACGTGCCACTTAGAGGTGATTTTTTGCCACGTGTTTCAGGACACGTGGCCACATTAACTAGTTTAGTCATGCAGAGTCATTTTGAGGTCCTTCAAGTAGTATATTTATATTTATCTTTTTATTTCTCATCTTATAAATATGTAGGAGGAAAAAATCTCTTACCTTAAGTCGTTAAAATTTGACTGAGAAATAAGAACACGAGTCACTCTCATTTTCCTACAAAATGAGCAAACTGCTAGAGATCGGGGTTAGACTGGTCGGAGGCACTCCGATGCTTAAGTTAATAAAAGTTCTAGCAGTAGGTATGTTCAATAACAGGAAAGAAGTGTGTACCTTCAATCTAAGCATTTACCCAATATTTATAGTGTCTGTGTCTCATCCTTCCTTTGAGGTTCCTTTCCTTCAGCCATATTAGATGACACATCTATCATAACAGTCACAATTTTCTTCACTTTTGACTTTCATCTCCTCTTGTTTTTCCTTTCACGTTTGTAATATATCCCTATAAATTTGCCAGACTCTTTCCCACATTTTCCTCTGATTCACTCGTGTGAATATTACTCTGTTTATTTGAGGAGTAATGATGATTGCTTGGTTATGCGGACTTTATGTGTGTAGTCATTTTATACTCCTTCATTTGCCCCTCAGGGGGTGTTTTTTTTCCACATGGTAAATGTCACCTGACATTTTTTTAATTCTTTAATCATGTCACTTTAAATGAGCAGCATGGTTTCCTGCGAAAAGATGTCCTACACCTTTCTTATGTTGTACAAGCGTGTTACATCATTTATTATAGGTGTCTTTTTGTTTGGGTGTGGCCATTTTGGCGCCTCTTCGAGTTTCTTTTAAGGTATCGTCTTCCTTATTTCCTCCATTTCTGCATACTTTCAGGTCATTTGGTGTTTCTTTCCCTTTTTTCTTTATCAGTGACTTCTCACACTCTCCTCCTCTTCTTTATTTTCTCCAATGGCTCCTCTGAAGAAAGATTAGATACCTGATTTTCAATCCAAATATGCTATTCCAGATGATGTGTTTGTTAGAGTGGCCACTGAGGATAAACCCCTGTTGGGGTCCTGGGAATCCATTCTTATTCCTACTAGAGCCATCACAGAGGAATGGATTAAGTTTGCCCTCCATCCTTTGCTTCTTTGGGTCCTGCATTCTTTGAAGTTTTTCCCCATTCAGTGTTGTTTCTTCAGGATAGTCGTCGGGGTTGTTGCCTTGAACAACCTCCTTGGTACCAACTTGGGTCTCTGGGAAATCCTCAATTGTTATACGATTCCCCCACTTCTGATAAGAACTATTAGGCAAGAAAATCGACCGTTATCTGGTCACTCACCTTCCTGACTCGAACAGGGGTCGTGAAAATGATATCCTATTTGTTTCTGGGAACTGGGAACATAAAGATGGTGAAGAGCCCCACTACAATTGTTTGTTTGAAGAGGGTGCACTAGGTGATTTCATCGGTGCCCTTCCTTTCTTCAATGTGTTCTATTGTAAATTTTTTTTTTAAAGGTTTCTGAATGTGTTGCAGGTGATTCTGTGAAGGGCAAGGTGCCTGATTCGAAGGTCAATCTTTTAGATTTGCAGAAAGTTTGGTCATTTAGGGCCATGAATGCTAGGGGTGATCAAATTTTCAATTACCCGAAAATTTCGACCCTACCCGACTCTATTGATCGGCTATTCGAAAGAATCGGGTACCAATGAAAGATTTTTTGGTATTCCATAAAAAATGGGGTAGGAATGCGGAATACCTACAAAATTTTCGTATTTCTACCCTACCCTACCCGCATATATATATATATTAATCCCTAAAAATTAAAATCTAAAAATCTAGAAACCCTAATATTTTATTGATGTTTATGACTTTCTTATATATGATGTATTAATGTTTATGACTTTCTTGTTGTGTTTTATTGTAATTTTTTATGTATTATTGAATTTATTGTGCTTTCTTTAGTGTTATTAGTTTATTGTGTTAATTAATTGGTGCATGTTACTTAATTAAATTATTAAAATGATCCAAACATTAATAACTAAAAAATATGTGTTCACCCGATTTCTTACCCGACTTCCTACCCGATTGTTTTGGACGAAATTCGGGTAGGAATAGTAAACTTGATCAAGTAGAGTTGGCCAAGAAAATATTCTTCTGCAAAGTATCAGGTAGGAAGATGAAGTACCATAATTCCTACCCGTAGGGTAAGGTGAACACCCCTAATGAATGCTTTGTGTCGAGCTGCACATGTGTTGCTAGGATACGAGCCAACCTATAAGTCCTTTAAGTCAAGTGAAATCCAATCCACGAAATTATTTAATCTATACAGTGGTTCCTTCCCTCACTTCATAGCAATTAGTAGCTCAGAGGGCTGCTCCGGCAAATGAGGCAACCTCATCTTCTATACTGAAGAGTTCTAAGAAGAGAGGTATGGGGAGAAACTAAGTCGTGAAGAATTTCATTGATTTGGTCCTTGGCCTGACTTCTGGAGCAACGCCAAAGTCAGGTATATTAGCGGTGGTTTGACCATCTATATTTCGAATCGAACCCACTCCGCCGATTGAGCATCTTCCTCTGCCGCCTCCGAAAAATTGTCATGTCACTACCGCTTCCGAGCTTCTGGCTCTGTTTCCCAAACTCGAGGACGATAATTAGGGGTGTTAATTGAGCTGAGCTTTGCGAGTTTAAGCCCGAGTCTGGCGAGCTTATTTTCTAAATGAGCCTAAAATTTTTTTCAAGCTCAGCTCATTTAGAACTCGAGCCGAGCCCGAATAACTCGACTATTTTACATATAAACGAGTCAAGATTTGCGAATTTGAGCCGAGTCTGAAAAATTGTTCAAGCTTAGCTCGTTTAGAACACGAGTTGAGCTCAAGTCGAGTTTTATCTGAGTCGAGCCCGAATAGATTGTCTCGATTAACACTCCTAATGATAATGACCTGACAGAGGATTCTACTTCAATTACCTAGTTGGTAAGGAGACAATCTGTTGGGAAAAAAAAGAAAGTCGTTGTCAAGCTATCCGCCGACAAGGTTGGAAGAGCTCAAGCCTGGAAGCCTCAAATGCGGGCTCATGGTAGAGACATTCATTCAAATGAATCTGTCGTTGATGATGTTGATGTTGAAGTGGGTTTGGCTAAGGTTAAGATCCTTCCCCCCGATCTACGAATTTTTGAGGATTTGGACGGCGATTCTCTTGCTCAGAGTGTTTTTCAATTGATGCTGGTGGTAAGGCTTAGGTATTATTTTTCCTTTCTCGGATTTTTTAGTATTTTACCCCTTCCTTCTCATGTCTAATTTTAGGACTTGCAATGAGTATTTGATCTTGGGTCTCGAGCTGTGTTTAGGAGCAAAGAGGTAAATGAAGCCCTAACCTCGAAGTCTCTAGCTGTGGAGAAGTGAGGGCGTTTGGAGGCGGATTCCCTGAAAGCTCTTGATGATATTGCTCGACCCCAGGCAAATATTGAGGAATTGTCTGGTTAGAACGCGAAGCTCGGCCAAAAGTTGAAGACAACCAATCAATTAGAGAAGGTGGCTTGTAATGTAGCTACCTTGGTGAAGGGGCTCAATTTTTCCCTTGAAACAAATCTAGAAACCCTTCGATCTTCACTCAAAGATGCTGAGGGCAAGGCCTATTAATAAGGTTTTGAGAAGGCGGAGAGTGCCATGGCGGAGCAAATCCCAGTGATTGAAGGTTTTTATTTTAAGAAAGGGTGGGATACGGCCTTGGTGGAAGACAAAGTTCCTACTGATTTTGAGCTTTTCTCTTATGCATGTTGTAACCATCCTTTCTTCTTCAGGTGCAAATCTTCCCCTGACCGAGGTTCTTGCGGTCGACACCCCTGCCGTCGTTTCTTCTATGTTCTTGTTGATGATTCAACTATTGATCTTGCTGATCCATCTGATGTGCTTTAAAAAAAATCTTGTGTTGTTTTCTTTTAGACATGTAACTGTTGTTTTATGAATAGAAGATCTCATGTTTTTTTTTTTTTTTTCTGAATTTGATAAGTCACTTTTACTTCGCCCCCCACCACCAAACATTTATGTATGATCATATCTTTTTAGTCATTTTAATTGTAGTGATTTTAAGAATTACCCATGCCAAACCTAATTGTCTACGGATAAGCAAAGAGATATGTATATCAACTATGTTTTCAAAATCAATTGTTCAATCCATAAAATAACTTTAATATTAAAAACTTAATTAGGTCAAACTACATATTCAGGGATGAGAATCCCTCATCCGATCATATAGGAAATTGACTACTCACTCATGGCGAAAGTAAAACTAAAAGAAATTATTAAAGACATGATCATAATCAAAAGAGAAATCAAACTTGAATTGAAATCAACCAAATACCTTGTATAGAGATGAAAACTATAAACGGTTACAAAAAATAGAATCAACGTATTCTGCTTGGGAGAATTAAAGGACTAAAGAAAGACAATACTTCATAAATATAAAAGAAGAAGAAAAATCGAAGAACTGGTAGAAAACTTAAAGAAAAACCCTAGCTGCTAAGGTTGGAGAGAAGAAAAGAAAAAAATGTGTAAAAAGTAGTGAAGGATCTATCCCCTCTCCCTTGCTCAGCTCCGATTTTTATAGGGAATAATCGGCTGAATTTCTTCCTCTTTTTCTACCAATGAAGGCCCTTTAAAATCCTTAGCCGTTAGACTTTTCAAAGGAGTCCTCACTGAAATAAAACACTGATAAACCTGTAGGAAGCAAGTCCCGACCTACCGCTAACAAAATTACTGTTCAGATCTACCAGTAACTCATCATCAATGAGCCAGTATCAAACTTTCTATTTCAGATGAACTCTTAAACATGAATGAATCAGTAACAAAGTTTTTCTTTTGAATGAACTAGTAGCACTTCACAGCTACTGGTTAGTCTGCTGCCTGACACCTAATGAACCAGAAGAAAACCTACCATAGAACTTCACTTTTTTTCTAAAATTGAACTGCAATGCTCCTGGCTTCAACTCTAGCTCTCCTAACTCATTCCCAAAGTCTTCCAAATCATAAAAAATTAATGGAAAATGTTGTTTTTACCTTAAATCACCCGCAAACACAAAAATTCCTCATAAAAATAAAATTAAACTAAAACAAAACATATAGCTACCAAGCAAAGTTAAACTGAATGGTATGAGACATAAAATATGCAATATTGTGCACTCATCAATCATTTAAATGTGGACTTAGATTGTTATTTTAGAGTCTGTCTTGAATAAGTGACTATACAAATTGGATTTTGACTTGATAAATGTTCTTTGGAATATATGTATCAATGGTTCTTAAATTTTCTGAGAGCAAATTGTTTGATCAAATTAATTATTAGTATGAAGTCCAAGATTAATCTGATACATTGTTTGATTTTATATTCTTGTATATTAAATACTATTTGGATTGTGCATTGCATGTTAAATAATGTTCGCATTATGGTGCGCTCAAGCGGGAAGAGTCTTGCTCGAGCAAGTCTGGAATATTGATGGTCACCAACCACTATAAAACATATGTACTAGCCTACTACTTAGATCATAGATATGGCACCAAAAGTTTCCAAGAAGACTCGCACGCAACGAGATGCAGTCCCAACCCATTACCTTCCGGATGAGTCTTATGTTGAGACTCACACCATGTTCGCCAAGAGGTCAGTTCTTGTTGAGTGTCTTCTCAACTTTGAGGACTTGCCCTATTCGAGAGCCGTTTCCACATTTGTCAAGAGGCAATGGCTTGAGATGTTCGCAGCTCCAGATGTCACCATAGTCAGTGTTGTGCATGAGTTAGATGTAGACATGTGGTTTGTCGAGGACTCCCTTGTACTTCAAAAATGGGTTTGTGGATCACTTCAGACTACCGAGGGTACAATATCCCAAGTACCCACCCATAGGCGATGCTCATTAGCTTGATTTTTATTTAGTTGCTAGCCTTTGATAGGCGAGGTTGCATAATGGGTTGTATGTTCCATGCACACTATGAGGAATTTAGAAAATAAACAAAAAATAGAATTGGGGGAGAAAACCCACTTTGAAGGGGTGGAGATCTCCAATGGTTCAATTCGAGAAGAACCTAATCTCCAAAACTTCCACAAGAAAGTTCAATACAAATATCCAACATATTCATTTCATTGATAGGAAGACCTTTAAATACAAGATAATAAAACTATCTTAATAACTAACCTAACCCATAACTCCACTATCTTAGTAATCACCTAGGAAACTACACACAAAATACTCTATTACTAACTCACTTACTAAAATAACTCCTCAATAACTACCTCAAATACTACATAAAAAATATATTAAAAATGCGCACATAACAGGGTACATACAGTGATGATTATAGATTCTCACACCACCCTTCAGACTACTCATAGGATACTGGTGTGATCTCACCCTATTGACACATATCGACCATAGGACAGGAGGAAGCGAGATTGGTCTGTGCCATACACATCGGAGCCACTATAGATCTTCCATTTTGGATTTCTAGGCTCATTCGAAAGGATCGAGTGTCACCCGCATGTACTGCTCCATCAGGTGTTTTATCAATCGATTGGTACTTGCGAGGGGACTGCATACAGTACTTGGTGATGAGATTCTTTATCCTATTAGTTCCATCGATAGCTCCATCCTTCCCTTGAATGATACACATGTTCTAGAGGATAGGCATCACCGAGCTCAATAGTAGGAGCAGTCGTAATAACAGCAACTACAGCCAGAGCAAGCTGATATCCCACCTATGCCTAATTAGGGTGACTTAGCCCAATGAGCACCACAGGGAGAGGCTGAGGCAAAGGCTCCCAACGTCTACCTCCACCTCTATTGGATGACCCTCTAGTTGATAATGCTACAATTTTGACTAGGATGCAAGATCAGGTCTTTAGGAGGCCAGAAGAGATGGGCAGAGGATTATTTGAGAGGATCACTGCTATGAAGATGAAAGTTACACCCCCATGGAAATAAAATTACAGCCTTAGAGCAGGGATCAGAGACTGGCACTATAGAGGACATCTACTTTGAGTTTGAGGGATTATTGGGTGATCCGACCCCGCAGATGTAGGGATATCTAGTCCGTGTTTGTTTTTTTTTTTCTCTTTGTTGTGTTTGTTCCTCTTATAATCAAACTCATAATATTTTGAGGTTATATGTATCATGATTGAGTTGAATTTGTTTCTATGCTGTTGTTTAAGATTTATGTGTTTCTCTGAGTATTATTGATATCATGATATGCTTTCTCGTTTAAATCATCTATGTAATTTCTGCTTTTGTCATTCCATGAGAACAAGAGGGAGATAGAGTAATACACATTGACAAGGAAAGAGGGGAGTAAATTGTTTATGCTAAGTTTAAATAGGGAAAAAAAATACACACATACACATAGAGAGAGAGAGAGAGAGATTTACTTTATATACATGT
The DNA here is from genome assembly GCA_951799425.1 of Ilex aquifolium. Classification (NCBI taxonomy): domain Eukaryota; kingdom Viridiplantae; phylum Streptophyta; class Magnoliopsida; order Aquifoliales; family Aquifoliaceae; genus Ilex; species Ilex aquifolium. The sequence goes on from OX637404.1 coordinate 21,335,098, forward strand.
TTATTTCATATGTGGTGTGTTTGTGAATTTGTGGCTTACATTTCATACTTGTGAGTCTTGATTATTTCATATATATCTCCACACGTCTTCACACGTGTGTTGAGTGTGTTTAGGTAAACAGGTGATTGAGATATCAAATTGGTTTAACGAGTCGATGATTTGATTACTACTTTGAGTCTACATTGAGTTTGGTTTTGATGTAATTCAATTTTTTTTGAGAATTATTTGGGCCATGTCATTTACTTATACTCATTGTATGTTTTATCACGGAACTGCCAAAGGAGAGATTGTTAGGGATTTTATGGACAGTAAAATTTTAAAAAGAAAAATATTTTTTGCTATGGGAAAAGACGACATACAATCTAAATCCATGGATATTGTTAAAATTTCAAGAATGTTTTATCAATAAATATTGAACAACAGAATTTAAATCCATTGATACAAACCTTAAATGTGATGAACAACCTCCGAAAACGTTTATTGTGGGGTTCACAATCCAACCTTCTATGACCACTAGGACTGGTACTCTTGGAAACCACGATGTACTACGACAGCTGATTGTAAGATAACAAGTGATCCCCGAAAAGTATACCATTGCTTTTTCCACACCCAACCATGCATGGTCGTATGTGATTGCCCCACCATAGTCCAGACATAAATGGCTAATGACTTCACTTACACATGTCATATGTTTGGCCCGTGACCAACTATAAGATCAACAACCAACGTAGAACTCATTTTTTTACTTTGTTTTGTGTGTAAGATGACTCTGTAAGTGTAGTCGTTGGTCATGGGCTTATGTATAAATTCATAGACTGTTTTTTTTTTTTTTTGGTCAGAATTCACATACTGTTAGCACCTCATGAAAATTGAACATGAAAAGCTTAGCCTCCATTTGATTAACAAAACCTTATTTTTGATACATAAAATGATGTCAAATTGATTATAGATTAAGATTTGCAACGATGGACACACTTCATCCTCATGCCCGAAGCACTTGCAACTCATGTGTTTCAATTTGTAAAAGAAAGCTGAACAACAGTCTTGGCGAGGTCCACATTGCTACCAATGCATAATATTGAGGGTGCAAATTGAGTCGTTTGTCAACCTTAAAATCGAGTCGTTCGTCGACTATTTTTATTTATCTAGAACAACGTGATTCACGTCGATCGTTGACAACACATGTTACAACAAAAGAATAAAATAATATTTTAACATTAAAAAATATCAAAAATACCTCCAACGTATAGACCGACTATGCAGATTATTGTTAATGGTAAGGCTGAAAATCAAAGCTCCATTGATCATCAGATATGGAAGAAGAATGACCTTCAAATCTTCCTTTAGCTAATAGGATAGTGGAAACCGAGATCGTAAGTCAGCCTCACATCACACAATCCGGAGTTGCGCGAACCCAAACATTCTAGGTTCCTGACCTAGATTGTTCAAAATTTTTATCCTAAATTGCAAACCTAACTTCAAATCCACCCATGTTCCAAGTTACCTAAAATTGTAACCCTATTACCACAGTGTAACCCTAACTCGTACTGCAGAACTCTTATCTCAAATATAAAATAAATATTAATAAACTATTTGAGTATGTATAATTATATATGGGGAAATTGGAAAGGGGTACACCAAATTAGAGTTAATTATAAAAAAGTACACAAAAAAATGTAGGGTTAAAAAGTCTTTAATTTTGATACTTATTTGTTTCCAAGTACATTATTTGAAATTTTTATATTTTCTTCTGACCATTGTATCCTCCCTTGATCTATGCGTAATTTTTTTGGAAAGTGGTTTTTTTTTCAAATTATATTTATGCATTAAACATCTCCTAGTTTTATGAGATTACTTTAATATTCCGTCTATATTTGTATATATGACTGTGTTTGAATTTTTAATTTTGAAACCCTTTCTTTTTTATCATAGTCGTCTTCTTCGACTGGCTATATGTTGAAAGACTGAAGACAAGTTGTATTTGACTAGCCAGACCCTTGCCTTTTTTACTATAGTCGTCTTCTTCGACTGGCTAGACACAAATTTTTTTTGGCAAGACGTTGGAAGCCTAAAGTGTTGTTGTCTTCGACTGGCAAGATGCTGGAAGTCTAAAGTGTTGTTGTCTTCATAACAACATCAGCAAGGTTTGAATTCATGTCTTTAATATTTTGCCATTCAGCAAGGTGTGACTGTTGATATTGTGAATGACACGTGTTCATGTTGTCAGTGGCAAATAAATGAGTTTTCTTGTTCACATGCTGTGTCGGTAATACGAAAGAGTGGGTGGAATATGTTTGAATTTGTTGATTACTACTATCATGTGAGTACATACCAGAAGTCATATTCTGAACATATTTATCCAATCCCGACTATATATCGTGCTGAAATTTCGCAGGAAGATGTTAATATTTTGCCACCATATTCCAAGAAGAAACCTGGTAGACCAAAGAATCGCAGAATTCGGTCTAGGAGGGAACTCATTAGGCGAATTCGTTGTGGCCGGTGTGGGCGTTTAGGCAGTCACAACAAGAAATCTTGTAACTAGCCGTTATCAACTTAGTAATGCTATCATTTAATGACATTGTTCACTGTTTTAAGTTTATTACATTTTGTTATTACAATGCTTTTTTGGGTTTGTTTGTTTTAGTGACGTTTTTACATTTTAAGTTATATGTTTTTTTTTTGTCTAACATTTGATGGATTACTCTGTATACAACCCATACTGGTACTGTAAAGTGAATTTACACACTGTTGGAAGAGTGTATCAATGACAGTGTATCCATAACAGTGTATCAAGAACAGTGTAACAATATCTTTCTCCAAATATAGTCTCAGAAGTTTTTGCATTTGTTTCCAGCCAAATGACCAAAATGGCACATCTCCAAAGAGTTTTATCTGTGGTCACACACGGATTGCTATGGTAATTCAAGTATTGAATGACACATGTTAGGAAGTGTATATACACAAAACTATAGTGAGCTTGGTAGCTGACTTGGTGCAACCTCCGACCTTTAAAAGCCTGTCATGGCTTAATATGAAAACAATAAAGATAAAGAATTGTGTCATTTAGGTCAACAATGAATTTGAGATATTTTCTTTGTCCACTTGAAAACCATCTAACATTTGATGGATTATTCTGTATGCAACCCACACTGGTACTGCACAGTGAATTTACACACTGTTGGAACAATGTATCCATAATAGTGTATCAAAAACAGTGTAACAATAACATAGACACAACTAGCTCTATATTGGATTTATTAACATATTCGTCAAAACAACTGGTCTCTATCTTTTGTAACATTGTTACACTGTATTTGATACACTAATTTTGATATAGTGTTATAATATCGTTGATACACTCTGTTCGTTACATTGTTACACTTTCTTTGTTACACTATGAGGGGAACACAGTCAACAGTGAGGATATGAAATAGTGTAATCACACACAATTATTCAACAAGGAATAAACACCTGTATCTAAATATCTGTATTCACAATTATTCAACAAGGAATAAACACCTTTAACAATCTGGATAATTAATATTCACCATATAACAATATTTTACGAACATAATATCTAAATACATGTCTTATGAATTCATTGTCATTTGTCCGCATATTTTTTCTTCAGCTCCCTACGTATTTTCAGATCTTCTTCACTCCAAGAATTTGGATGGTTGAGAAACAATGAAACCATTTCAGCTCGGAACTTGATTAACTGTCTTGCTGTTAACGTTTCTTCAATCACTTCTCCTTTAGTAAGTTTTTTCATTATGTAACAGACATACACACCGCATGCAACATTGCAGTAATTCCCAATGTTAATATGTTTCGATAGTTTTTAAAAAAATAATTGCATTTGGAGAATGAGTACTTACGAGTTTGACCGTTGTTGTAGACATGTCTGACATGATATGATTGGTAATTCCACACAATTATTCAACAACGAATAAACACCAACATCCCTGAACAATGTAATATTTCAGTATTACAAAAGATTGAGTGTAATTATAACAGTATAACAAAATAAATGTACCAAAAACAGTGTAACAATAAAAGTGTATCAAAAATTTTATAATAACACACTACACAAACATTGTAATATTACATTATGAAAAGCTTATATTTGCATAAAACTTCATTCAAAACAGTACATATATGTTTTGAATTTGGTTACCTGTGCACAAGACTATTGAACACAATAAAAAACATAACCAATTAATTTGACTTTACACTGACTAACAATATTTCAAACCCATATTGAACCATTTGAAAAAAAAAAAATTATTAAGTGTACAAAATCCAAAATCTAAGAGGAAAACATCTAGGGTTTAAAAAAAACATAATTTTAGGGTTTTTGCCAAAAAAAACCAAATTCGTCTTCAATGATCAATTTTATCTATTATGTTACTCAATGGCGACAATATGTCTCCAAAAAATGAATTTAACAAGAACTTTCAGCCAAAACAAAACACCCAAATCAAAATAAACGTAATGTATTTTGATTTTGAACAACCCATGATGTTATTACCAAAAAAATAACATGGAATGCAGAAGATCAACGATCACCTTACTGAGTTCCTGGACAACGAGCAACAACGAGGAGTTTGAAACTTGAGTTTGTGCCGATGAAACCAAAAAAACCTCTGTCAATCGAAGAAACCTCTCACAAAACTTGAGTTTGTGCCGATGAAACCAAAAAACCCTCTGTCAATCGAAGAAAACCCAAATCCCAAATCCTCTGTCACAGTCGACACCCTACCCTTGGTTACGGAAGACAATGATAAATTTTTCTCCAGAGAAGATAAAACGGTTTTGTGAGGAAGAAGCCGTATAACGATATCCGAAATTTTGAAATAAATGTACATAAATTTCAGCGGTTAAGATAAATGCATTTTGACAAATTTTAGGAAAGACAATTTTACCAAAAAAAGGGCTTTTACGTCTTTGTATTTCAATAGTGTACTTATTTTCAAAATATTTTTTGTTCTATGTACTTTTTCACAATTATGTATAATTTGGTGTATCGGCTTCCAAAGGACCCATTATATATTAACATTCAAAAAGTCATGGGCTTGAGTTCCAAAGTCAATTTCAATTCAAAACAGCATATCAACTTGGTCAACCCCCATAACTGCATATCAAAAAATCTTAAGGCATACTCATACTCTAGAACGTATCAAAATCGACCACGATGAAAATAATATTTAGAACCATATAGGCGGCTAACAAAGATAATTACATAGCATTTAATTGACAATGAGAAAGCATTGAGTTTGTGGAAATTAAGCATAATCAAATTTCATAATGGCTTGGAAATAGATTGCAATTTTCTATTTTTTAATTACCTTTTCCTTTTCCCTTTCCTTGAGGGCAGCTGAGCGCGATGGGCTCGTCACTGGGATCGCGGTTGGAAGGGGTTGTCCAAGAATTTCTCATTTGTTCTTGGCCAATGATAGCCTCTTTAGTTTTTAATGCTTCTACTTCTGAGGCAAGAGAAGTTCAGAAAATTCTAGAGACTTATGAGTTGGCTTCAGGGCAGAAAGTTAATCTAGAGAAGTCAGCGATGGTGTGCATAAAAATTGTTGCTATGGAAAAAGCAAAAGAACTTCAAGCAATTTTGGGGGTGCAGCTTGTTCAAGCACATTGACAAATACTTAGGTTTACCAACCATAGTGGATCAGTCTAAAAGAGATATCCTCGAGCCTTAGGTTTACCAACCATGTGGTGCTCGAAATCCGCAAGCATCATGTATGGAAAATGGTATATGTACTAAGAGATATCCTCAAGCCTTTGTGGATTCGACAAGTATGGACGAAGATGGATATCCTGTCTATCGTCGTCGCAATAACAAACTAATGTATATTGTGAGGGGACAAGAGGTTGATAATAGGGATGTTGTACCATACAATCCCTATCTATCAAGAATGTTCAATTGTCACATTAATGTAGAAGTGTGTGCAGGTTTGAGATGCGTGAAATATATTCATAAGTATATCTATAAAGGTCATGATCGCACAACCATGGTGTTGGGAGGAATAAATGAGATTCAATAATATCTTGATGCAAGGTATATTGGACCACCAAAAGCTGCTTGACAATTATTTGCTAATCCGATGCATGAAGAGATTCCAACGGTTGTACGATTGGCACTTCATTTGCCTGGTTTGCACCGTGTTGTCTTTAATCCTGCACAACCATTTGATACAATCCTTTCTAAAGCAGGATACGAGGATACAACTCTGACTGGTTTTTTTAAGTATTATGGTTCCAATGAATTTGCACACGCATTAACCTATCAAGAATTTCCCTAGAAATTTGTTTGAAATAATGCAACGAAGATGTGGACTCCAAGACAAAGGGGATATGCAATTGATAGTATGCACTTTGCTAGCCCTAATTCAGGTGAACGATTTATCTCCGTCTTTTACTCACTGTTGTTAAAGGACCAATACCATTTGATTCCTTACGCACGGTCAACAATATTGAGTATGAGACGTTCAAATTAGCATGTGTTGCGAGGGGACTTTTAGAAGATGATGAAGAATGGATACAATGCCTTCAAGAGGCTTCAATTATGAATACGGGGTATCAATTGAGGAGATTGTATAGTATAATTCTTACAGAATGCTCTCCACTTCATCCACTTGCATTATGGAATCAATTTTTAAAGCAGATATGTGATGACCTTGCACACAAGATTCGTACGATATTTGGCATTGTGAGTCCAACTCAAGATCAGATAGAAGATTATGTGTTATATTTGATGAATCAACTTCTCCATGAGTCAGGCAAGGTTTTTATTGATTTTCTGCCTATGCCACAACCAATTGGGAACTGAAATGTAATTGTTGGTAACAGATTGTTATTTGAACATCAAAAACTCCAGAATGAAGCACAACAAAAAATTTCAGAAATTGATATTGACCGCCTTAATGATGCACAACGCAATGCTTATGCTGCAATCACTTTGTCTGTATTTGACAATAAGGGAACTACATTTTTCTTGAATGGGGGTGCTGGAACAGGAAAAAAATTTATGTACAATACAGTTGCTACTAAATTGCGTAGTCTTGGATATGTTGTTGTTGCCGTGGCTTCTTCCGGTATTGCATCATTATTATTAGTTGGAGGCCACACCGCACATTCAACATTTTGTATTCCTTTGGAAGTGCTTGAGAATTCGGTTTGTGGATTTACCAAGCAATCTATGCACGCAGAGTTGTTCAGAAAAACAAAACTCATAATATGGGATGAAGTTCCTATGCAGTATAGATTTTGTGTTGCGGCAGTACATCGTACACTACAAGATATTTGTGACAACAAAAAGTCATTTGGGGGTATCACTGTTGTTCTTGGTGGAGACTTTCGGCAAATCTTGCCAGTTATACCAAGAGGAGTTCGCGAGCAATTTGTGGGTGCTTCATTGAGACGGTCTATGTTATGGAGGGATATACATGTTTTGACCTTGGATTTAAACATGCATTTGAATAGAACAGATGTTGAAAATACAAATTTCACAAATTTCTTAATGGAGGTAATATTTCATTGATATCCAATTTTGTGAATATATATTGAATATATTGATTTTGATTATTCACTAATTTGTGGGTTTTTATTTTTAGGTTGGCACCAACCCATGAGAAATTATAGAACTTCCATCAACAACACACAAATGTCATAATCTCCACGAATTGAATTACAGTGTTTTTCCACGATTAGAAGTGATTGGTACAATGACCCTAGAATTTCTAACTGAACGCGTGATACTTTCTGTCCACAATGACGATGCCAGTGCTATAAATGTAGCAGCATTGCAAATTTGCCCCGAAGAGACAGTTACATTACATATTTAGTTGCAGACAAAATGTTAGATGCTGATGAAATTGATCGAACCATCACAAATCGATTTCCTAATGAGTATTTGAACTCTTTGAATCCTTCAGGTTTTCCACCTTTTATGTTAGAGCTGAAAGTGGGTTGTCCAATAATGTTGTTGAGGAACATTGCACCGAAAGATGGTTTTTGTAATGGGACGCGATTGATGGTTGTCAGATGTGGTGTGCATGTAATTAAAGTTAGAATATTAAATGGAGATAAATCTGGTGACTTGGTCTTCATTCCAAGAATATCTTTGGCACCGACAACTTTTGAATTGCCATTTCAAATGACTAGACGTCAATTTCCTATCCGGTTAACATATGCTATGACAATTAATAAGTCTCAAGGACAATCTGTGCAATTTGTTGGAGTTGATTTGCGAACACCAGTCTTTAGTCATGGACATCTATATGTGGCACTATCTAGATGTACATCTTCTGATCGTTTACACGTCCTTCTCCCTGAAGATGGGTCGAACTGCATGACAAATATTGTATACCCTGAGGTTTTGTTAAAATGTTCCGTATTCTACAAGGACGAAATAGTATAAATCATTTGCAAGTTCATTTCTGTTGATTGCAAACATTTTAACAATGTTATTTTATTGATCCAACATTTTATTTCTATTATTTCATCTATAGAATTGGGATGAAGAAGTGCAGGAGTTAAAAAGACTAAATGCAACCCATCTTTTTCGATTGGGTTGTTTGAATAAGGTAACTAAATTTATTTTTTATAGTTTTTTTTTGTAATTTCAAGTTTATAATTTAAAAAATCCTGTCGTGTACTAAATTTAACTATTTTTGTAAATGCTAAATTATTGTACATTCCCCCAGTTGGAAGATGCGGATTTGGATTGATATGATGACATTCAAGGCTGTGATGGAGAGAGAGTATTTACAATGACGTGCAGATAAATGACCCATTTTGATAAACTAGATTAAAGAATGACCCATTTTGCAAATGTACTATATATAATTACATTTTGTGGTCATTCTTTAATCTTATTTATGTTTAGGCACAACTATGGGTTTATGACGTGCAGAACAATGGTTATTATTATTTTGATGCCTAAAGCAATTGGTAAATAGTCATGTTTAGGCATGACGATGGTTAATATTATGATTTTTTTTTTTTGGTAATTAGCATGCATATGACATGGTTTAGTTATGATTATAATATATATAAGTTTTGTAGACATGTTGATATATTTGTGATATCATATTTTCAAATGATACTTTGCCGAAAAATTGAAAATTTCTTATATTGATTTCAATTTCTCTCATTACATGGTTTTTGAATTAAGCAAATTTTTTAGTGACCCAAAATGTAATTCAATACCTCTTGCTTGGTTTTTGTTCATTCATTGAGATAGCGATTGATTTATAAGTAGTTTTCATTCATTGAGATAGCCAAAATGGGTTTATTTCAATTTTTTAAGAATCTTATATTCTGTCTGCCACTTTTACAAGTATGCATATAGTTGTTTGTGTAGGAAGAATGGTGTTGTGGTAATTGGTACATAGTTGGATTTCAGTTTGTATATGACATGATTTGATTATGATTATGAAATATATAAGTTTTGTAAACAGGTTGATATATTTGTGGCATCATATTTTCAGAGGATACTCTGCCAAAAAATTGAAAGTTTCTTACAGAGTATCCACATTTTAACCCTTTTTATTTCACTAAAGTCATGACATTAAAAATGACCAAACGATTTTCAGCTTAATGCATGTTTATATTCATTGTTTGATTATTTCGTGTTTAAGAACTATGTACAGTGCCTTCAGACACGTGATATAGGGCGAGTTTAGACTTTCAGTTTAGTACGTGTCCAAGTTCAGTGCTTGGATATTTGGCGTTCAAATTCAATGTTCGATCACACACACACACACAACACAACATGCATCACACACACACACACCACAACATACATCAACAAATTGAAAAACTATTTAAGTCCTTGATCCCTAAATCTAACTCAGTGGTAATCTTACGCCTTGTTATAAAAATGATGGTAGGAGTCTGTTTGTTTCAAGCACATATTCCTCAGACTTGGTCAACCGTCAGTGGCAAAATTGGGAGACTAATCGTAATATATAAGGCAAATTTTTTGGATGAAGCCTTGTCAATTTATAACATGAAAATATTTTCAGGGAAATTTTTTTTATAGCATGATAATATAGATAATAACATATAACTATGCAAACATTAACATAGGTTTACTTTTAAAAATTTAACAATTTTTTGAGATGTGAAAATACTAATTATATTTTCTATAGAAGTTTTATTAATATATCATTTTCAATAAATAATACAGCCATCCACCCAAAATCTAATAGCTAAAAAAATTGTAGGATAAGGATTTATTCTATTTTATATTGGTCCCAATCATAGAAAATAAAAAATTCAGGACTAATGAAATACCCAATGTAAGACGCTCGAATATTGTTTTACGATGTTATTAGCAAAATGAAGATATTTTAATAAACTCAATTCGAATGTAATTTATTAGAAAAACATTAGATTATGGGAAAATAACAACTAAAATAAAATTCGAGTTGTACAAAAAATAGTTAGGAACTGTTTGGAAGAAAAAATATCATATAGTTTTATTACGCATGGTAACTTTCAAAACAAAATTTTGATTTTGTATAACTATTTATGAGTTTTTTGAATTTTGATTTTGAGTTAAATTTTTTTGTTTGGATTTTCAATTTGATGAATTGGGGTTGTGCACAGTGACGGTGTGCGTATATGATTGTGCGATGAGGGTAGTGGTCATGATTGGTTGTAGTAGAGACGACACGATATGATTAGTTGCGACTTGGGTGCTCCATCTCTGTTTCTTATGTTCACCACGGTGGTGTAAGCAAAGATTATTCCTAAAACCACAATCCTTCAAACATGGTTGATTGTGCAGTATACAAAATAACATCTATAACATGTTTGATTGATTGTGGTTTTAGGAATAATCTTTGCTTATAGATGTTAGTTCAACAATGTTATAGATGGTAGTTCGTATACTACACACTTCAAAGTGCAATACCAAAAACCACAATCAATCAAATCAAACATGGTTGATTGTGCAGTATACGAACTAACATTTATACCATGGTTGAAAATGATATATTAATAAAACGTCTATTGAAAGTGCAGTATACAAAATAAATGTTATTTGATACATAATTCAAAGTACAGTACCCATCTATATAGGATGGGTCCAACGTGGTCATACCTTCGAGAGGTACCATGTTAAAAAAAAAGATGTCATTTGATACACACATCATTAATACAATTTCGATGGCCAACACTTAACACACTATAGCAGATTTCATCTCAATATCCAAAACAAACACTTTTCACCAAAAAAAAAGAAAAAAAATATGAAAGAAAATGCACAAACATAGACTTGGCAAGTGCTGCTAGCAACTTATTTGTGTTTTTGAGTTTCCATCCAAGCTGATACATAACAGGGAGCTCAAACATCAGTCATCAGCACACCCACTAGTGCAAAGATTTGTCAACACTTGTATGAAACGTTCCTTCAAAAAGCCTGTAACTCACACAAATAGCATCCATGAATTATCAACAATCAACAAAAACTACTTGAAGCAAAAGAGGTGCTAATATCAGGCACAATTTATTATTTATGTATCTTGTGGGTAAGGCGTTCAAGATGGTAAAACATGGGGGCGGTTGGAGTATCACAGGAGGGACTGTAACGAATCCGTGTATTTGGGGGGCGGTACATCATAGTTAGATACCCAGGACCTCTTTATTTTAACAAAGTGCAAAAAATTCTAAAAAATACAATATTAAAAGAAATTTATTATAAAAATAACAAAAATAATCAATAGCGTAGAGCATGAAATTTACACATATCACTATTTGGCCTTTAGACTCGCTTCAGCGACTTCGCCCATTAAGTGACAAGGGGTATCTCAACACATTCTTCTCCATTTTCAATTCTATCGTCCTGGTTTCATATGTCCAAGACACTTTTGAAAGCCTTACATTTCCTTACTCAAGTGGCAGAAGTATAAAAAGTCCTTCCCTGAATAGGTTAGGATGGCCACGTTCTCTCTCTCAAGGATATTAGTGTACTCCTTCCAAATGTCAACTAGATCTCTAGACCGAGATTAATTTACACATTAACATCACTTGAACGAGAAAAAGTGAGAAGAGAAAACACATGGAGAAAAAAATGGATTGACAGTGGTTTAAGTGTGTGTTAGTACTGGCCATAGTGTTAGGAGACTCACACACCATTTCACAGTGAATTGAGCATGATTTTCCTTTGAATGATAATAAACCAAAAGCTTAAAAGCAAATAAACATTCACCAGATATGTGTGGAAACAAATATAAGAGTGATTATATTCCTAGCTAATGTCTCTATCTAAATGGTTGTTTGGATAAATTCAAGACTCATAAGAGTTGCAAGAAAAAAATTGTTAAATTGAAGCCTGCTGATACATGAGTTTAAGATTCAAAAAATAAATGCAAAAAAGAGAGGAGAATATAAATGTAGAATATAAATAAAACTGAAGGAAATTTTAGAAGATAATTTGGAAATTTAAATATAAAAGAAGGTAATGGTATTAGGTAATTGAATACAAAAGGACAAAATGGCCTTTAAAGTTTGGTATAAAGATAAAAGAGTAAATTAAAAGTTGTTCATCAAATGAAAGGAGTGGAACAAAGTGTCAGCTTCGAGAAACATGGGTATTGAAAATCTTAAGATACTTTTATAAGTAGTATAAAATACAAATATTAGTTCCTTTATGTCATGGCTTAGTATTTTGAGTGCATATAATTGACTCAATGGTAGTAGTTCTGCCAATTGTGGTCGTAGGATCAAGACATAGTGGTCAATGTTGAAGGATCCATCTTTCTAATTAACTACCAATTTGCATACAAATACGTCTAAAAGATGGCATGAATTAATACTCACAAAGACATACCTTTTTCCTAGGATGAATGACTGCTGCTCATTATTAACTTGAATAGTCTTGCTGCTATTGAAGTTGGAAACACAAGTCCTACACTTCGGGCAATCATGCAGATGCAGATGTTCCAAGGAAGGGCATTCAATACCAGCATATCCGGGGTAGAAACTTGCGAGGCATGGAAGATTTTTCAGAAACAAGTTCTTCAGTTTTGGGAAAATTATTTTGTCAGCTTTAGTATATTCGGCCATTCCAATTATTCCCTCCAATGCAGAGCAATCTTCTACCCAGACGTCTTCTAGTTGCAGGAGACACATTGCCACAGTCCACTCGAAAAGATTTCTCAATTTCTTACATTTGAACACTGTCAAGATTTGGAGGTTGTGAAAGATTGCAAGGTGAGCAGGGCCATTCCAAATTTTTGTGAGTTGAGGCAGCTTCTCCAATTTTAGTTTTTTTATGTTTAGCAAGACAATTTGTCCTTCTTCTAGCCCTTCAGATCGAAATACATCTTCTAATGAATTGGAACTTAAACGTATCACTTCCAGATTTTGTAGTCTTTGCAACAAATTAGATGGCAGCAGTCCATCCACCAAGTCAATACATTGTTCCACTTCCAATAACCTCAGCTTACCCAATGACCCATGCGGTAGTTGGCCAACACATATCTGTTTCAAGTAATCCATATTGTAGACGCGCAACTCCTCCAGGTTCTCAAACACAGGTGGTTGGTTTGGATCACAATTTGATGAATTCATGAGATACTGCATCCCATAGCTGTTTTGGATTAGTAGAAACTTGAGGCCAGTTAACCTTCCTTGATCATATTCTGAAAGAATGTTATCTAATCCCTTGCATTCTATGTAAAGTAGTTTCTCAGCTTTCTCAGTCACCACTTTGTTAAACCAATCGGGCAAGTTGTTGATAGTTATATCAAGGACCAAGCCTGTTGAATGGACTACTCCACCTTTCGATAAGTTTACATTCAACATCCTGGTGAACAACTCTCTGCTGACACATATATCAAATTCTACCCATTTTGGCTCAAAGATAACATTCCTAGGGAGACAATCAACATCCGCTATGTCAACTTTTAAAATGGAAAGGTTAGGTAAGCATGTTAGCTCATCAAAACCAGCATTAAATCCTCCTTCTGTTCCATCGACCACCTGCCCCCAATCTCCGAAACTAGCTTGCATATATAGTTCTTCTAACCGTTGTAGGCTCGATATCAATTTGGGTGGAATCCTTATAATATAGCTACTCAAGCTGAAATCCAACACCCTCAGATTGACTAGTTGTCCTATTTCTCCTGGCAACTCCTCAATGCAAGTTTCTCTGAAACTGAGTATCTCGAGCTTCTTCAGTTCTCCAATTATGGACATCTCTGTTATTGACTGACAACGATCTAGACATAGTGTCCGAAGGTTAGTTAGGAGTCCAAGTGACACTGGCAGAGATATCATATCAACACCACTGAAGTCCAACACTCTAAGTGATTTCAACTCCTTAAAGAAGTTATCAGGAATCTCGTGTATGTCAGTATTATTTTGCAGTAATAGCAGTTGGAGTTTTGGGCATACTAGCATATCAGGTAGCTCCACTATTTCATTTGACATTAGCGAGATTGCTGTGTAATCTTCATAGGTATCCTTCCTTGGCCACTCCTTTAAATGCATACCAGCTTCGACCATAATAGCTTTCCCATCCTTGGATGCTGCAATTCGTAAGCCCACATCCCGGACAACATCATGCATCTTTACCCATCCCCGTTGGTCGCTTTCTAACAATAAACTGGAAGCTTTGAGGTATTTGGCCACCGATCGTGCTCTGGCTCTTGTTTTTTCCATTGTGTTGGCATCTTGAAACAACCCTCGGCCTATCCCATACTTCACCAAATCTTCCATGCTAATGTTAGAATCTTCCGGAAAAAGGCAACAAATCAATAAGCATGACTTGGCATCGTCATCTCTTAAATAATCGTAGCTGAACTTTATACATCTAAATACCCCACCATCATCATCAAGGTTTGCTGGCCTAGACCTTTCGAGTTGGTTAGCAGCTTCTTCCCATTCTTCCAGGTCTTTGTCCCCCAGAGCCCTTGCCACCGCTACAAGTGCAATCGGGAGTCCTCCACATTCTTTACTGATCTTCCTCGCTACAACTTGGAAATCAGGGGAGTCAACAACCACTCCTGCTTTACTTCTAAACAAGATCCACGAATCCTCTGCCGATAGAACGTTTAGAGGGATCTTTGCTTGGCTTTCCATTGAAAAGCAGACATTTTCAAGTCTTGTAGAGAGTAAGACTTTGGATTTGCAAGCCTCAAGTTCCCTGCCACTTGGAATTCCTATGTCGGATAACTCTATCCTCTTCCAAATGTCATCCAGGATTATCAGGATTTTACTTCCTCTCATTATCCTCTCCTTCAACATACCTGCTCTTGCAGATTCACTCTCTGCATCTAGTATTAAGGCCAACTTATCTGCAAGTTCGCCCTGTATTCTTCTTAAATTCGGGTTTTGGGACACCACAGCCATTATTGCAAGATCAAATAGCCCATCCTGATGGGCTTCAACACCCACTTGTTTCACCAGGGTGGTTTTCCCCACACCTCCCATCCCATAAACCCCCACAATCTGGACTTTGTCAGCTTTCAATGCTTCCATGACTTCATTCATCGCCCGCTTTGTTGCTTCAAATAGATTGAAATCTCCACTGGACACTGTAGATTCAATTTGTATAGGTCGTCGTCCTACATGGAGAGAAACCACATTGAAACTTCTTCCTGCACCCTCGAGCTCACCAATAGTTTCTGTATTCTTCAGTGCTTTCTTGCTCACCTTGTAACGTGATATTAGATCAGGACACCACCCACTAAAGCACTTCTTATCAACCTTGGCTTCCTCGTTCAGTCTTTCTACGTTCATCATCATCTCATCACAACTTTTCAGCCATTTTTGAACCTCAGCTTTGATTTCTTCTCCACTAATTTCGGCTTCATGGACCATTTTTTTTTTGTCATCTATAACAATCTTAAGGTTTTCGACATGATCATTAAGAGACCCAATGTTCCTTCTTTTTTTAACCAAATAACCCATCTCACGCTTAACTGGAACCCACAAGTACCCCCCAATTGTGACAACAAAATTAACAATCTCCATAGCCATGCCTTCGCTAGAGCGGTCCCTACAGGTGGAGACAAATTGGACGAACAATGAACTGAATTAGGAAGATCTTTCTATAGTGTAAAGTGACTAACCTTGAAGCTTAGCAAGCAACATCTATCTATTTTTCACCATTGATAAGCTTGTTCAACATCTTTCTTCTCAGTCCAGTCAATTGCCATCAAGCCAACATCTTTAATTAGAGCTTTTGACCAATCCCATGGATTTTTGAAAAAAAAGTCCCAAATAAGGGTGATTTTGAAAGTAATTCCCAAATGCGGGTAGTTTTTAAAAATGTCAAACCGATTGACGTTTTTAGGATAAAGACGTCAAACGAACTGACATCTTTATCCTAAAAACGTCAGTCGGTTTGACGTTTTTAAGCCCAAATATGCGGCTCAGTAAACCCTTTAAAAACGTCAGTCCGTTTGACGTTTTTAGAAGAGGCGTCAAACGGACTGACGTCTTTAAACTTCCCATTTGGACAAGCCCAGTAAACTCTTTTTTTTTTTTGTTTCGGAAGGTCATTCCTCACATTTCACTCCCAACCGCAATGTTTGACCCTTGAGTACAAGAAACAAATGAGTTTATTTTATTGTTTTATCTTGTTTTAATTTATATAATTATAATAACTACCCATTAGTTTAGATAATTATTATAACTGCCCCCTAATTTTTATCTTGGATTTTAATTTAGTCCTTAGTGATAGGTTTTTTGCCTTTTTTTTATAAGTAAAATGTTAAATGTTTATTTAATAAAAAAAATTAATTAATAAAAAAAATGTGATATTTTAAAAATTTATAAATTTTGATTGTTATTTATTTATAAATGTAATTACAATCAATAAATTAATTTTTATAATTTAAAAATATATAAATTTCTGACGTTTAACACACCACTCCACCGCCAGTCCATATCATTCAAATTGGGCTATTTTTATTTTTTTTTGCTCCTTTTTTTTGCAAATAGTCACCTTATTTGTTTATCACTCCACTTGATTTGGGTAATTATTATAAAATCCGAGAGCAAAATTTAGGGGTCACTTATGATAATTACCCAAATCAAGTGGAGTGATAAACAAATAAGGTGACTTTTTGCAAAAAAAAGGAGCAAAAAGAAATAAAAATAGCCCAATTTGAATGATATGGACTGGCGGTGGAGTGATGTGTTAAACGTCAGAAATTTATATATTTTTAAATTAGAAAAATTAATTTATTGATTGTAATTACATTTATAAATAAATAACAATCAAAATTTATAAATTTTTAAAATATCACAATTTATTTATTAATTAATTTTTTTTATTAAATAAACATTTAACATTTTACTTATAAAAAAAAGGCAAAAAACCTATCACCAAGGACTAAATTAAAATCCAAGATAAAAATTAGGGGGCAGTTATAATAATTATATAAACTAATGGGTAGTTATTATAATTATATAAATTAAAACAAGATAAAACAATAAAATAAACCCATTTGTTTTTTGTACTCAAGGGTCAAACATTGCGGTTGGGAGTTAAATGTGAGGGATGACCTTCCGAAACAAAAAAAAGAGTTTACTGGGCTTGTCCAAATGGGAAGTTTAAAGACGTCAGTCCGTTTGACGTCTCTTCTAAAAACGTCAAACGGACTGACGTTTTTAAGGGGTTTACTGGGCCGCATATTTGGGCTTAAAAACGTCAAATCGACTGACGTTTTTAGGATAAAGACGTTAGTCCGTTTGACGTCTTTATCCTAAAAACGTCAGTCGGTTTGACGTTTTTAAAAACTACCCGCATTTGGGAATTACTTTCAAAACCACCCTTATTTGGGATTTTTTTTTCAAAAGTGCATGAGATTGGTCAAAAGCTCCTTTAATTATTCGGTGAATTGCGTAGGCTGAGAAAAAGAGGATTTTACTAGTTATCAGAACCGGACCGGACCGGCCGATCGGACCAGTGAACCGGGACCTTCAACGGTCCGATTTACTAAAAAGACCGTTTGGGTAATCGAACTACGTTATAATTTTGTGTCTTATTTTCATTGTTTTTCCTATCTTTGAATTATCCGATAGTACAAACTACAAAATCAATATTTTTTATGGTAAAATTACAATTTTGAAAGAAAAAATTAAAACTGTTCAAGAAAATATCATGATCGATCACAAACCCTATGATTAATCATGAAAATCTCGATATTAATCCCAATATTTTATAATTGATTATATTTTTGAAGTTATAACTTATATTTTAAAAAAATTATAATTTACTCTTACAAAATTATAATTTTTAATATTGATACCACCGACTTTCCACTCCGAAAAAGGGCCATAGGTAGGGGTGTCCATGGGCCGGGTTACCCACGGGTCCCGTTACCCGGCCCGAAAAAATAGGCCCGATAGTTAGCCCGCCCGAGCCTGAGCCCAATATCCTTTAAGAAAGGGCTTGGGTTTATCTCTAAATCCACTACCCGGCCCGAAGCCCGGCCCAATAACCCGCCCACATACCCGAAGCCCGACCGAAGCCCACATACCATATATATATATATATACTAATAATAAAAGTACACTATTAAGAAAAACTTTTGATTGACTACTTTAACTCTAAAACAATATATAAAGACAATACTAGTCTTATTTAATTTAGAACTCATATTAATAAGATTAGATTGATGTTAAACTTTTAATTGGACAACTTGACTAACACAAGTCACAATACTAACATTATTAATATGGAATTTATATTAATAAAACTTCATTAATATTACATATAGGCAAGCCTTTCATATTCTTTCTTTTAAGAGATAAAAATGAATTGTTAAAATAATTAAATTTATTATTATTTATTTATAACTATTTTCATTAATTGATGACAGGTTTCTGAATTTTCAAATGAAATTGCATAAATGCACTAGAGTTTTATTTAATATAAGATTTATTTCAATATAATTTGGATAATATTATCAAACCCTTACTTTTCATTTTGTTTTCTTCTATGTTTTAGTTTTAATAAATCCTCTTTAGTTATTTTTATTGGTAATACTAGAAGCCATTTTATTTGTATCAATTATCAATGCTACGAATATGTTCAATATTACATTAAATTATTTATTACAACTTAACTTTTTAAATTTGCTCAACTAATTTTTATAATTAAATGACCACCATAACTTAAATAGTTCGCTTCCAAAAGGCCCAATAAAGCCCGCCCAAACAGGCCCGCCTAGAAAGCCCGCCCGCAAAGCCTACCCAATAGGTGACGGGCTGGGCTGCGGGTAGCTTATCCCTACCCGAGCCTGGCCCGACCCGCCACTCGCCCGAGTACGGGCTTGGGCCTACACTACCCAAGCCCGGCCCGAAAAAAATTTCACAGGCCAAGCCCGGCCCGGCCCATGGACAGCCCTAGCCATAAGATATGAGAAATGATACTAAACCCAAAACCACTTGCTTATCATAAGTACGGATAATGTCACGTACATCTATATGGGTCCCAATATTACTGGACACGCAGACGAGTACCGAAAAAGGAATGCTGCTGTAAAATATCTCCAAAGCAGATGGCATCTTCTTGGAGGATAGCAATATCGCTTTAGCCTTTTTTCTCTTTAATTATGCCAAGTTCAACCAATTATTAAAGTGACTCTTTTGTCTGAGGATACACTTTATTTTATGCAGGTTTTATTACTCAGGTCAGTTCGAATAAATATAATTGTAAGTATTTAAATTTTAAGTCCATTTGAATTTTGACATCTCCGTACTCTTAGTATATACAACTTGAGCTAATTTTTACACTTTGTATCTCCTCACCCAAGAGTTTCTTTCCTCAACCAATGTCACAAATCCTACACAAAATGGACCCCTAGTCCAGAAGAACCAAAGCAATATTAGTAACTAAGCGTAATCTTACTGTTATAAAATTAGGAATTCTAGTTTGGCTGTCAGTTTAATATTTCTCCAAATGAAAGGCAATATTACTACTTTAAAAGCATGGCTATTCATCCATTGGGAACAATAAACGGGCCTCAAAAGGCTACTTGGTAATTCCTCTCTCCCTCACTCTCTCTCTCCTCAGATACTGGGACAGAGTCACAGGAGGAATAGATGCTAAGTTGTGGCTTCAAAGTTCAAAGTGAGTTGCTCCAGAAGAGGATTGGGTAAAGGTAAATACTGATGCTGCCTTTCAGTCTAAAATGAACCTTACTGCAAGTGGAGTCTTTATTTATAGTCTCGGGTAGGTTCGTGTCAGATTTTAACGGATTAATGTTAAAAAATATTTTATCCATACCCGATTTATTTATTAATTTGTGTATAACGAATCGTGTCATATCGGGGTCGTATCGTGTATGAATTTTGTATAACCGGTATATATAGAAGTTGTCGTGTCGTGTATTTTTTTTTTATTGACTTCACTCATAACCGATTCATTTATTAATCGTGTCGGGTCAAGTTCACTCGTTCACAAAATAGGTGTCTTAAGAAAGACTCAAACCTTTTAATTTTATATCGTGTTCGTGTTGTGTTAACATGTCGTGTCATATTTACTTTCTCAGGTTGTCAAATGGTTCAAAGACAGAATGTTTGCATTTGATATGATCAACTCTTCCGCTGTCTTTCACCACAAACCATTACAAACATAGAAAGCGTCTTTCGAAACCACTATTTTATGGGATTCTCGGATGGTGTAAGTTTATATGTCATCTCTCTTCTCTCTTATTGACTGTTATGAACATTTTCCTTTTTTATTTTAATAAGTGACAGGACTGTCGCCACCGCCACCGCCACCGCCACCGCCACCACCGCCGTCACCACCACCGCCGCCGCTGCCACCGTTGTCGCTGCCGCCGCTGTCATCACCACCACCGTCGTCGCCACCACCACCGCCACCACCACCACCACCACCACTGCTGTCGCCACCACCACCACCGCTGTCGCCGTCGCCGCCACCACCACCGCCATCGTCATCGCCATCGCCATCGCTGCCACCACCATCGCCGCCATCGCCACCACCACCACCACCGCCACTGTCGCCACCACCACCACCACCACCGTCGCCGTCACCACCACCGCCATCGCCATCACCACCGTCGCCACCGCCAACACCACCACCATCATCGTCGCCATCACCACCATCGTCGTTGTCTCCCCCAGCGCCGCCGCCACCACTGATGCCATCGCCGCTGCCACCGATGCCAGCGCCGCCGCCACCACAACCAGCACAGCACCAGCACCACCATCACTACCACCACGGTCATTGCCACCCACCACAACCATCATCGTCTCCTACCATCACCACCTCTCACTCCCACTATAACCAATGCTTAAATTCATTTATCTCTCCTCTATGTTTGTGATTTGATTTTGGATATAAATACAAATATGTTTATTATTTACTATTTTTTATTACTCTGTGCCTCAGGCACAGACAATAACTAGTATTTCAATAAAATGACATCACTTTTCATACTGATTGCCTATCAATTTATAGCACTGTTTTGTCCTGTACCCTCAGATGTCTAACTTAAGTTATGTCTCGAGTGGTTTCCTTGGTGGAGGGGCGGTTTATTTTAATAGTATTATATGAAGAGCAATACTATGTTACTTAAATCTGCAACCCAAATTTGTATCCCAAATGAAAGGGATCATTGAATCAGTTGGTTCTATTTAAAAAAGTTGATGGAACCCACTCATCCAATGGTCCCCCTTCATTTGAAATGTAAATTTGGGTTGCTTAATATTTCTCTTATATGAATTTGTCGTAAATGTGAAATATACGACAAAATGCAATTAACTCAACAAGAAAATATTGTGTGAAAAATCATTTTTTATTACTCGAACACGACACAAAAATAATGCGACATGACACAAAATGACGTGACACGAAAATGTTACGATACAACAAAATTGAGAGGTATTTAACGAGTATTAATGGATAAATTTTTTTTTAGATCATAAATGTAAAATATTTTAATTTGAAGGTGTAATTTGAAATTAGCCCAAACTTTTTTAATAGGAAAATGGACGGCAATTAACTCCCGGTGTACATTGATATAAATTTATGTCTTTCAGGGTGTAAATTGATATTTTTAAACTTTGAGAGTGCAAATTGATATTTGAATCATCTTTCTGGGTGCAATTTAAAATTAACCCTTAAATTTATGTCGTGTATAACCAATATATAAACAAGTCATATCGTGTATTTTTTTTAATTGAGTTCACTCATACTCAATTCGTTTATTAATAATAACGAATACACTCGTTTACGAAACATGCGACTTAAAAGAAAATCTAAACTCTTTGTCATATTTTGATTACCTACTTTGGAGTATGAATTTGGATTTTCGATATTAAAATAAGGGACAAATTCTATTATGCGGTCTTTACACCAATTCATGGAGCAAAGTGGAGGCACTTGGTCACAAAGCCACTATCATCAGAACCTATTCCAAAGAAAAAAAAAATGATCTTGGAAAATATTGACGGTAACAGTTACACCATATTAATAGTGTCATTTTATGTAATTATCTACTAACAAGAAAATAAGTGGACAAGTGAGTACCACAAAATTCAATAACCATCATCCACTCTCTCCATTTTCTAACTTTCTTATTAATCTGTTACATCATGTAGCACTATTGACGTGGTGTAACCGTTACATTGAATATTTACTTGGAATACCATTACATTGAATATTTACTCTAAAATTTCGAGTAAATATTTAATCTAACGGTTATACTACATCAACGATGTCACGTGGTGCAACCGTTCAATTGAAAAACTAGAAAATAGATAAACTGAAAGCCACTTCTTTACATGAACGTGATTATCTATACTACTAATAAAAGTACATTGGCATAAAAAAATTTTGATTTACTATTTTACCCTTATAAATTTTTTTAAATACCACATTATTCTTCCGTAGTTAAATATTAAAATTACCATCATATCCTCGTGTGTTTAAATCTACAAATTACACCTAATATTTCTTTTAATTCTCTGTATATAAATATCAGTATCTATGAAACTTTTTAATTAACTATATTACCCTTAAAAAATAAGCATTTATTAGAATATTGATAAATATTGTTATTTTATTTAATGAATTATAAGTTGAAACCTAATCAAATGAATTTCAAAATGAATTATTTTTAATACGAGCGATAAAAACATAATTTTTATAAACTTGAGTTGTTATTTAATTTAAGTACACATATATACCTAAATTTTTTTATTAATATTTTGTATATGAAAATTATTCATCTGCAATGCACGTGATGCATTGTTAGGAATGATAAAAAGATTCACTATTTTTTTCCAATCGTCTGACCTACATTTAGTGTTAGGGAAAAATATAGTTTGGTGAGGTCCACATCACATTAATTTTAATTGAGTAGAGTCGTGATGCCATTGCCTTTGAGAGTACCAACCTCAATTAATATTCATTTACTTTCAAGGGGCACAGGCTCAGTGAGCTAGCATTCAGTAGTTAATGCACATGTACTAAGGTAAGTAATGCAAAAATGGTTGTTGTTTTTAATTTGGAGTCCAAATAACATTGTAGTTGACTTGGGCTTATTTATTTGGTGCCATGTCATTTGTGTCCCAATAAATACTCCAAATGACATGTTGTCATGTCATTTGGACTCTAAATTTGATCCTAAAATTTGATCAGTGTAGCATTACTCTTAATTTGGAGCCTAACTCTTTACACTTAATTTATTATAGTTTTTGGATAAAAAGTTAAAATTCATAATTTATCTGATAATTGTAGTGAATTAAGTTTCTATATTAGATTTCAAGAACAATACTAATAAATAATAAGATTCACTATGTCTTTAGATTCTTGCAATTATATCAATGCTAAATCATCTTAATTTTCTTGATGCTAACATAAATAATAGTGAAATCTATTATATCGGGCTTAAAAAAAATCTATCATATTCAAACCAATTGAAATAATTGGAAACTCTTGAGTTAGAGTGGCTTTCAATCCCCATGAGGTTGGCTTGCTTGCTTTCTTTCTTTCTTTATTTATATTTATATTTTTATTAATTTTAGTTCATTTTAATTAGGTCACTTGGCTTTCTTTAACAATGAGTTTGGATGTCACTATATCAAAAGAGATATTGCATCAAAAATTATAAGTTAAATTATAATTTTTTTTTTATGATATAACTCTGAGCCATTATCAATGTAAAATGTTGTAAATCTACACTATCAATAAAAGTGGCTTAAGTAAAAAGTTTTTGATTGACTAAAATAACCTCAACAAAATAGATAATTCCGATCCTATCTTTTTGTGGATAATAATAACATTAAATTATATGTAATTATCACAGTTAAGACTATTGGGCTGATGATTGTTGGCCTGCTATTACATATTTGGTTGGAATAAACCCTTCATGTTTTCAATGGGCCAACATAGAAACAGGCATATCTGATTTTGAGAATAGCAAGCATCTCTATAGCCAGCAACCGATGTAGAAATCACACGCCAAAGCCAAATGCCAATACAACTCTTGGCCGTGCAAAATCATGTTGTGAGAATGGCAATCCACGACAATCAAAGCTTCAAGTCTGATTGTGATAATTTATTGAGGCGTGTCAAGAGTCGGATGGGCCTTATTGTCGTCGTCCTTGATTTTTCTAGAAATGGCTGACAGTCACAGTTGTTATAGATGTCTTCAACCATCGCATACTTCCTCCCAAACTCAGTGGCCAACGTAACTCCACTAGGTGACTATTGCCTTTCTCTTCTCTATTGATTTGTAATTACATTAAGTTAGGCTACCTCGAAGAACTTTCGAGAACATATAAATTGAGACATTTGTTATATATTGATAATAAACTGATACTATTGTGAATAGGTTACAATCTATTCCTTGTTCAATTGACACTATCTTGAGTTTGTATACATGCATGTCAAAAATTGGTATTATTGATGTTGTCATGCAACGAATGTATTATTCGATAAAAGATGGTTGGTTTAAGAACTTACGGGGAAAAGGGAAATCTTTGAACCTTAGATTAATCATCATGTAGAACCACCTTGCAATCTTTGTACTTTTTTAATAGGCTTACTTTGTGATTTTTTAACAATGCTCTGTGTATTTTTTCTTCCAAGCATATACACAAAATGGGTCGACACCGGTTTGCATGTACTATTGTATGTGTCTATATTGTATTATCTGTCTTCATTTCTTTGCCTGGATGTTCTGACCCCAGGAAATAGAACAAAAAATTTATTCAAAATGCCATTTTTATGGGGTAATGGAAGCTTGTGATATCCCATCACTGATGAGAAAGTACATAATATCAACAAAAAGAACCTAGATTCAACATCTAAGAGGGGATAAAACAGATAGAGCAAGAAGGTGGGTCAGTTGGAGACGAGATCTATTGACTAAGCAAAATCATTGTTTTGTGAGGTAATCATATAAAATGTATGTATGTCTTTTGCGTTGTTTTTGTTGGTTTGATTTATTGTCCTTTTTTTTTTTGGTTTTGGTGTTCTGGTGAGTTGATTTTGATTTTATTATTAGTATTTTCTTTTGAATATGATCTTGGATAATCAATTTTTTCAGGATCATCAACTTTAAGATGAGAGTGAGCCAGATTTTGTGGTTTAAGTGCTCTCTCTCTCTCTCTCTCTCATAATCTTTTGCCCAAAGACCAACAATTTGTAGATTACAAGAAGGTTGATGGCCAAGTTCACCAGTTGAAAAGTAGCAACTCTAGGTATGTAAATGAATTTTCTACTATACAACCCACACATAAACATTCACACGGGATCATCCTACCATAAGAGCTCAGCGAGAGATCCTTTTATTTTCTGCCCCACTGGAAATTTTTTGCGAGTCATTCAAATTTTTTTCCTTTTATTTTCTCTGATAGTGAAATCAGGATTTTTGCTAATATTCTTTCAGGATTAGTGTGATCTTTGCAGTGTTTGTAGCTATACCCTTCTTGAGCCAATGAATCCTGAAATCTTGTAGGATTACTTGAACACATTATGTCCATTCCTTCAACTTGGCAGTACAAATCTGTATATTTTTTTGTCTTAAGAGACTGTATTTATTCATTATTGCCGAGTATATTTTTTAGAGCATCTATGCCAACATCTTTTTATTTCTTGTTTTTTGTTTCGCTTTAATTTGGTTCGTAGCCACTTCCAGTGTTTTTCGCCATCCAAGCCTCTTCTCTACTTATGTCTGTGTACACGTTCGTTGAATATTGTATAATTTTTTCAAAATATTTATTGTTGTTTCGGACTTTAGGGAGCTCCTTAAATTGCATATTATGAATTGAATTATGGGATTTACTTACTTTAGGAGTTTGGAAATTTTAAGCAGACACATGCTGGCTGGTGCCTGTTGTTTTGATTTTTTTTTTTTCACTCTAGAACAATTCGGAAACATCATGAAATCATAAGGAAACAAAAGGCAAAAGAAACTCTATGTTCCCGTTATATTATGTAAGTGCCTTTTAACAACTCTTCTTTGAAAAAAGGAGGGAAGAAGGGTGGGGTAAAAGAGATTTGTTTAAGTAATCATAACAAATTAGGTGGTTAGTTTTGCCATTCAAGGCATTAATTGAGTGCAAAGGTGAGTATAAGAAAAAATTAGCTCACAGTTTTGAATAAGCTTTAGATTAACAATGCGCCTTTATGTTTATGCCTATATACATTGATTTTTGTTTTATGCATAGTTATAGACATGGGTGTATACAATAAAGTGCATGCTTGTATCTGTGCATTTACTTAGACATATATTGTGCATTAGTTAATGACTATTTGTGTGGTTGGAACTTATGGATATTTTTCGGATTAAATTATAGAAAGTTAAGGAATTTTTAGGTGAATTCATTTAATTTTTGATTTTATATGGTTATTTGCTCAATATACCAGGAAAGGAATGTAATTCATATTTCATGAATGTACATGTGGTTGGAGCTTCTTTTGTTTTTTTTTTTTACTACGCTTTAGTCCAGTTTGTAAGAACTTCAACGGTAAACATTTGGTTGAGGTTATTTTTCTGTCGAAACTCTATAAATTACACGTGTGCATCAACTAGTATATTAAATTGATGAGTAATTAGTAAATTTTGTGGGGCTCACTTGTCCAAATTGTTCACTAATTAGTGAACGGTTACACCAAAATAAATAAGAAATCTTGATCTTCAATTATGAAAGTTACTATTAATAATTAAGTTACAATTGATTGAGTGTATTTTTTTTTTTTGATACAAAAAATAGATATGCAAATAGGTCATTTCACATAGGAGCATTGCCCATCAGCGCCACATATATAACTATATGCGAAAGACTCCATCACACCTACGTCGGGGCCAAATCTAAGATCCCACAACATGCTTTAAGCGCTGAAGAGTAAGTTTAGCTCCACTGAACTACCATAGTTATAAAGACTCGATATCAAGCATTGAGCAAGAAAATCTAAGTTTTTACCATTGGACCAACCACTATGTGGTGATTGAGGTTATTTATCATTGATGAAGAAAGGTTGTGATTGATCATGACTACCTATAACTTCACCTGTAAAATGTGTAACTTTACTTTTAAAAGTTATACATTATGTGATCAATCATAACATTTTGTGATCAATCATACTCTTAGTATTTCTAACTAATAGTCCAAAAAATTATAACTTAACCTTAGATTATAAATCTTGGTGTGATACTTCCTTCGATTTCTTAGCCTTCCTCATGAGTAAAAAGTATACTCCTT
Organism: Ilex aquifolium; assembly: GCA_951799425.1. Lineage (NCBI taxonomy): Eukaryota > Viridiplantae > Streptophyta > Magnoliopsida > Aquifoliales > Aquifoliaceae > Ilex > Ilex aquifolium. The sequence continues at coordinate 21,362,821 of OX637404.1, forward strand.
GACCTTCCATTTTACCTCAACAAAATCACATGGTTGTTCTTCAATATTTATGATGCTAGGGCATACATTCTTAAAAATATTTTAGATATAAGGAAATCCATAAAATTCCATCAAAATTCTCGTAGTCCCAAAAACAAATGATGATGACCATGAGTAATGTATAAGGAAAAAATTGCGTACCGTGGTGAGTGATGGTGATTAAGGTATCTGGTAGTTTTTTGGGGGAAAATGAATAAGCAAAACTCCTCCCTCCTACAAAATGAACACACGGCTAGAGATCGGGGGTCTGTCGGTTGGAGGTACTCCGATGCTTAAGTCAGTAAAGATTTTGATTTTAAGCGAACTAATTTTAAGGGGGAGAAAGAGAGATATTGTACCTTAGACTTAAGCATTAACTAGTATTTATAGTATTTTATGACGTCCTTTCCACTAGGGTTTTTGGCACTGTTCAAGGTGGTAAACCCGTTTCCTAACCAGATCCCATTGATTTACAATGGAACTTCCTTAGGTTTATTTTCTCATTCGTTTATTATTTAGGTCATATTTATATTATTCACCTATGATTTAAACAACTTCCTTATCGATATCGCACCGCCTCTGGTTACCTGGGATAGGCTAGTTACCTCTATCCTAAACAGACTCATAATAGAACTAAAATCACTGTATTTACTCGGTCTTGTCTACTGCTCGGTTCGACTATCAACTCGATTTTCTTAATCGAACACTTCCTCTGTCAATTTGGATTTCTATGGCGTTTGCAAGGGTCGACAAACCAATGATATGCAAAGGCACTCTATTGTAGTCACGTGCCACTCAGAGGTGATTTTTTGCCACGTGTTTCTGGACACGTGGCCACATTAACTAGTTTAATCATGCAGAGTCATTTTGAGGTCCTTCAAGTAGTATATTTATATTTATCTTTTTATTTCTCATCTTATAAATATGTAAGAGGAAAAAATCTCTTACCTTAAGTCGTTAAAATTTGACTGAGAAATAAGAACACGAGTCACTCTCATTTTCCCACAAAAATGAGCAAACTGCTAGAGATCGGGGTTAGACTGGTCGGAGGCACTCCGATGCTTAAGTCAATAAAAGTTCTAGCAGTAGGTATGTTCAATAACAGGAAAGAAGTGTGTACCTTCAATCTAAGTATTTACCCAATATTTATAGTGTCTGTGTCTCATCCTTCCTTTGAGGTTCCTTTCCTTCAGCCATATTAGATGACACATCTATCATAACAGCCACAATTTTCTTCACTTTTGACTTTCATCTCCTCTTGTTTTTCCTTTCACGTTTGTAATATATCCCTATAAATTTGCCAGACTATTTCCCACATTTTCCTCTGATTCACTCAAGTGAATATTACTCTGTTTATTTGAGGAGTAATGATGATTGCTTGGTTATGCGGACTTTATGTGTGTAGTCATTTTATACTCCTTCATTTGCCCCTCAGGGGATGTTTTTTTTCCACATGGTAAATGTCACTTGACATTTTTTTAATTCTTTAATCATGTCACTTTAAATGAGCAGCATGGTTTCCTGCAAAAAGATGCCCTACACCTTTCTTCTGTTGTACAAGCGTGTTACATCATTTATTATAGGTGTCTTTTTGTCTGGGTGTGGCCATTTTGGCGCCTCTTCGATTTTCTTTTTAAGATATCGTCTTCCTTATTTCCTCCATTTCTGCATACTTTCAGGTCTTTTGGTGTTTCTTTCCCTTTTTTCTTTATAAGTGACTTCTCACACTCTCCTCCTCTTCTATATTTTCTCCAATGGCTCCTCTGAAGAAAGATTAGATACCTGATTTTCGATCCAAATATGCTATTCCAGATGATGTGTTTGTTATAGTGGCGACTGAGGATAAACCCCTGTTGGGGTCCTGGGAATCCATTCTTATTCCTACTAGAGCCATCACAGAGGGATGTATTAGGTTTGCCCTCCATCCTCTGCTTCTTTGGGTCCTGCATTCTTTGAAGTTTTTCCCCATTCAGTGTTGTTTCTTCAGGATAGTCGTTGGGGTTGTTGCCTTGAACAACCTCCTTGGTACCAACTTGGGTCTCTGGGAAATCCTCAATTGTTATACGATTCCCCCACTTCTGATAAGAACTATTAGGCAAGAAAATCGACCGTTATCTGGTTACTCACCTCCCTGACTCGAATAGGGGTCATGAAAATGATATCCTATTTGTTTCTGGGAACTGGGAACATAAAGATGGTGAAGAGCCCCACTACAATTGTTTATTTGAAGAGGGTGCACTAGGTGATTTCATCGGTGCCCTTCTTTTCTTCAATGTGTTCTATTGTAAATTTTTTTTTAAAGGTTTATGTATGTGTTGTAGGTGATTCTATGAAGGGCAAGGTGCCTGATTTGAAGGTCAATCTTTTAGATTTGCAAGAAGTTTGGTCATTTAGGGCCATGAATGCTAGGGGTGTTCAAATTTTCAATTACCCGTAAATTTTGACCCTACCCGACTCTATTGATCGGCTATTCGAAAGAATAGGGTACCAATGAAAGATTTTTTGGTATTCCATAAAAAATAGGGTAGGAATGCGGAATACCTACAAAATTTTCGTATTTCTACCCTACCCTACCCTACCCGCATATATATATATATATTAATCCCTAAAAATTAAAATCTAAAAATCTAGAAACCCTAATATTTTATTGATGTTTATGACTTTCTTGTTGTGTTTTATTGTAATTGTTTATGTATTATTGAATTTATTGTGCTTTCTTTAGTGTTATTAGTTTATTGTGTTAATTAATTGGTGCATGTTAGTTAATTAAATTATTAAAATGATCCAAACATTAATAACTAAAAAATATGTGTTCACCCGATTTCTTACCCGACTTCCTACCCGATTGTTTTGGACGAAATTCGGGTAGGAATAGTAAACTTGATCAAGTAGAGTTGGCCAAGAAAAAATTCTTCTGCAAAGTATCGGGTAGGAAGATGGAGTACCATAATTCCTACCCGTAGGGTAAGGTGAACACCCCTAATGAATGCTTTGTGTCGAGCTGCACATGTGTTGCTAGGATGCGAGCCAACCTATAAGTCCTTTAAGTCAAGTGAAATCCAATCCACGAAATCATTTAATCTATACAGTGGTTCCTTCCCTCACTTCGTAGCAAATAGTAGCTCAGAGGGCTGCTCGGGCAAATGAGGCAACCTCATCTTCTATACTGAAGAGTTCTAAGAAGAGAGGTATGGGGAGAAACTAAGTCGCGAAGAATTTCATTGATTTGGTCCTTGGCCCGACTTCTGGAGCAACGCCAAAGTCAGGTATGTTAGCGGTGGTTTGACCATCTATATTTCGAATCGAACCCACTCCGTCGATTGAGCATCTTCCTACGCCACCTCCAAAAAATTGTCATGTCACTACTGCTTCCGAGCTTCTGGCTCTGTTTCCCGAACTCGAGGACGATAATAGGGGTGTTAATTGAGTCGAGCTTTGCGAGTTTAAGCCCGAGTCTGGCGAGCTTATTTTCTAAATAAGCCTAAAAAATTGTTCAAGCTCAGCTCATTTAGAACTCGAGCCGAGCCTGAATAACTCGACTATTTTACATATAAACGAGCCGAGATTTGCGAATTTGAGCCGAGCCTGAAAAATTGTTCAAGCTTAGCTTGTTTAGAACACGAGTTGAGCTCAAGTCGAGTTTTATCTGAGTCGAGCCCGAATAGATTGTCTCGATTAACACTCCTAATGATAATGACCTGACAGAGGATTCTACTTCGATTACCTAGTTGGTAAGGAGACAATCTGTTGGGAAAAAAAAGAAAGTCGTTGTCAAGCCATCCGCTGACAAGGTTGGAAGGGCTCAGGTCTGGAAGCCTCAAATGCGGGCTCATGGTAGAGACATTCATTCAAAGGAATCTGTCGTTGATGATGTTGATGTTGAAGTGGGTTTGGCTAAGGTTAAGATCCTTCCCCCCGATCTACGAATTTCTGAGGATCTGGACGGTGATTCTCTTGCTCAGAGTGTTTTTCAATTGATGGTGGTGGTAAGGCTTAGGTATTCTTTTCCTTTCTCGGATTTTTTAGTATTTTACCCCTTCCTTCTCATGTCTAATTTTAGGGCATGCAATGAGTATTTGATCTTGGGTCTCAAGCTGTGTTTAGGAGGAAAGAGGTAAATGAAGCCCTAACCTCGAAGTCTCTAGCTGTGGAGAAATGAGGGCGTTTGGAGGCGGATTCCCTAAAAGCTCTTGACGATATTGCTCAACCCCAGGCAAATATTGAGGAATTGTCTGGTTAGAACGCGAAGCTCGGCCAAAAGTTGAAGACAACCGATCAATTAGAGAAGGTGGCTTGTAATGTAGCTACCTTGGTGAAGGGGCTCAATTTTTCCCTTGAAACAAATCTAGAAACCCTTCGATCTTCACTCAAAGATGCTGAGGGCAAGGCCTATTAATAAGGTTTTGAGAAGGCGGAGAGTGCCATGGCGGAGCAAATCCCAGTGATTGAAGGTTTTTATTTTAAGAAAGGGTGGGATACGGCCTTGGTGGAAGACAAAGTTCCTACTGATTTTGAGCTTTTCTCTATGCATGTTGTAACCATCCTTTCTTCTTTAGGTGCGAATCTTCCCCTGACCGAGGTTCTTGCGGCCGACACCCCTGTCGTCGTTTCTTCTATGTTCTTGTTGATGATTCAACTATTGATCTTGCTGATCCATCTGATGTGCTTTAAAAAAAATCGTGTGTTGTTTTCTTTTAGACATGTAACTGTTGTTTTATGAATAAAAGATCTCACGTTTTTTTTTTTCTTTTCTGAATTTGATAAGTCACTTTTACTTCCCCCCCCCCCCCCCCCCCAAAGCATTTATGTATGATCATATCTTTACAGTCATGTTAATTGTAGTGATTTTAAGAATTACCCATGCCAAACCTAATTGTCTACGGATAAGCAAAGAGATATGTATATCAACTATGTTTTCAAAATCAATTGTTCAATCAATAAAATAACTTTAATATTAAAAACTTAATTAGGTCAAACTACATATTCAGGGATAAGAATCCCTCATCCGATCATATACGAAATTGACTACTCACTCATGGCGAAAGCAAAACTAAAAGAAATTATTAAAGACATGATCATAATCAAAAGAGAAATCAAACTTGAATTGAAATCAACCAAATACCTTGTATAGAGATGAAAACTATAAACGGTTACAAAAAATAGAATCAACGTATTCTGCTTGGGAGAATTAAAGGACTAAAGAAAGACAATACTTCATAAATATAAAAGAAGAAGAAAAATCGAAGAACTGGTAGAAAACTTAAAGAAAAACCCTAGCTGCTAAGGTTGGAGAGAAGAAAAGAAAAAAATGTGTAAAAAGTAGTGAAGGATCTATCCCCTCTCCCTTGCTCAGCTCCGATTTTTATAGGGAATAATCGGCTGAATTTCTTCCTCTTTTTCTACCAATGAAGGCCCTTTAAAATCCTTAGCCGTTAGACTTTTCAAAGGAGTCCTCACTGAAATAAAACACTGATAAACCTGTAGGAAGCAAGTCCCGACCTACTGCTAACAAAATTACTGTTCAGATCTACCAGTAACTCATTATCAATGAGCCAGTATCAAACTTTCTATTTCAGATGAACTCTTAAACATGAATGAATCAGTAACAAAGTTTTTCTTTTGAATGAACTAGTAGCACTTCACAGCTACTGGTTAGTCTGCTGCCTGACACCTGATGAACCAGAAGAAAACCTACCATAGAACTTCACTTTTTTCTAAAATTGAACTGCAATGCTCCTGGCTTCAACTCTAGCTCTCCTAACTCATTCCCAAAGTCTTCCAAATCATAAAAAATTAATGGAAAATGTTGTTTTTACCTTAAATCACCCGCAAACACAAAAATTCCTCATAAAAATAAAATTAAACTAAAACAAAACATATAGCTAACAAGCAAAGTTAAAATGAATGGTATGAGACATAAAATATGCAATATTGTGCACTCATCAATCATTTAAATGTGGAGTTAGATTGTTATTTTAGAGTCTGTCTTGAATAAGTGACTATACAAATTGGATTTTGACTTGATAAATGTTCTTTGGAATATATGTATCAATGGTTCTTAAATTTTCTGAGAGCAAATTTTTTGATCAAATTAATTATTAGTATGAAGTCCAAGATTAATCTGATACATTGTTTGATTTTATATTCTTGTATATTAAATACTATTCGGATTGTGCATTGCATGTTAAATAATGTTCGCATTATGGTGCGCTCAAGCGGGAAGAGTCTTGCTCAAGCAAGTCTGGAATATTGATGGTCACCAACCACTATAAAACATATGTACTAGCCTACTACTTAGATCATAGATATGGCACCAAAAGTTTCCAAGAAGACTCGCACGCAACGAGATACAGTCCCAACCCATTACCTTCCGGATGAGTCTTATGTTGAGACTCACACCATGTTCGCCAAGAGGTCAGTTCTTGTTGAGTGTCTTATCAACTTTGAGGACTTACCCTATTCGAGAGCGATTTCCACATTTGTCAAGAGGCAATGGCTTGAGATGTTCGCAGCTCCAGATGTCACCATAGTCAGTGTTGTGCATGAGTTAGATGCAGACATGTGGTTTGTCGAGGACTCCCTTGTACTTCAAAAATGGGTTTGTGGATCACTTCAGACTACCGAGGGTATAATATCCCAAGTACCCACCCATAGGCGATGCTCATCAGCTTGATTTTTATTTAGTTGCTAGCCTTTGATAGGCGAGGTTGCATAATGGGTTGTATGTTCCATGCACACTATGAGGAATTTAGAAAATAAACAAAAAATAGAATTGGGGGAGAAAACCCGCTTCGAAGGGGTGGAGATCTCCAATGGTTCAATTCGAGAAGAACCTAATCTCCAAAACTTCCACAAGAAAGTTCAATACAAATATCCAACATATTCATTTCATTGATAGGAAGACCTTTAAATACAAGATAATAAAACTATCTTAATAACTAACCTAACCCATAACTCCACTATCTTAGTAATCACCTAGGAAACTACACACAAAATACTCTATTACTAACTCACTTACTAAAATAACTCCTCAATAACTACCTCAAATACTACATAAAAAATATATTAAAAATGCGCACATAACAGTGTACATACAGTGATGATTATAGATTCTCACACCACCCTTCAGACTACTCATAGGATACTGGTGTGATCTCACCCTATTGACACATATCGACCATAGGACAGGAGGAAGCGAGATTGGTCTGTGCCATACACATCGGAGCCACTATAGATCTTCCATTTTGGATTTCTAGGCTCATTCGAAAGGATCGAGTGTCACCCGCATGTACTGCTCCATCAGGTGTTTTATCAATCGATTGGTACTTGCGAGGGGACTGCATACAGTACCTGGTGATGAGATTCTTCATCCTATTAGTTCCATCAATAGCTCCATCCTTCCCTTGAATGATACACATGTTCTAGAGGATAGGCATCACCGAGCTCAATAGTAGGAGCAGTCGTAATTACAGCAACCACAGCCAGAGCAAGTTGATATCCCACCTATACCTAATTAGGGTGACTTAGCCCAATGAGCACCACAGGGAGATGCTAAGGCAAAGGCTCCCAACGTCTACCTCCACCTCTATTGGATGACCCTCTAGTTGATAATGCTACAATTTTGACTAGGATGCAAGATCAGGTCTTTGGGAGGCTAGAAGAGATGGGCAGAGGATTATTTGAGAGGATCACTACTATGAAGATGAGAGTTACACCCCCATGGAAATAAAATTACAACCTTAGAGCAGGGATCAGAGACTGGCACTATAGAGGACATCTACTTTGAGTTTGAGGGATTATTGGCTGATCCGACCCCGCAGACGTAGGGATATCTAGTCCGTGTTTGTTTTTTTCTCTTTGTTGTGTTTGTTCCTCTTATAATAAAACTCATAATATTTTGAGGTTATATGTATAATGATTGAGTTGAATTTGTTTCTATGTTGTTGTTTAAGATTTATGTGTTTCTCTGAGTATTATTGATATCATGATATGCTTTCTTGTTTAAATCATCTATGTAATTTCTGCTTTTGTCATTCCATGAGAACAAGAGGGAGATAGAATAATACACATTGACAAGGAAAGAGGGGAGTAAATTGTTTATGCTAAGTTTAAATAGGGAAAAAAATACACACATACACATAGAGAGAGAGAGAGAGAGATTTACTTGATATACATGTTTATTTCATATGTGGTGTGTTTGTGAATTTGTGGGTTACATTTCATACTTGTGAGTCTTGATTATTTCATATATATATCTCCACACGTCTTCACAGGTGTGTTGAGCGTGTTTAGGTAAACAGGTGATTGAGATATCAAATTGGTTTAACGAGTCGATGATTTGATTACTACTTTGAGTCTACATTGAGTTTGGTTTTGATGTAATTCAATTTTTTTTGAGAATTATTTGGGCCATGTCATTTACTTATACTCATTGTATGTTTTATCACGGAACTGCCAAAGGAGAGATTGTTATGGATTTTATGGATAGTAAAATTTTAAAAAGAAAAATATTTTTTGCTATGGGAAAAGACGACATACAATCTAAATCCATGGATATTGTTAAAATTTCAAGAATGTTTTATCAATAAATATCGAACAACAGAATTTAAATCCATTGATACAAACCTTAAATGAGATGAACAACCTCCGAAAACGTTTATTGTCGGGTTCACAATCCAACCTTCTATGACTATTAGGACTGGTACTCTTGGAAACCACGATGTACTACGACAGCTGAATGTAAGATAACAAGTGATCCCCGAAAAGTATACCATTGCTTTTTCCACACCCAACCACGCATGGTTGTATGTGATTGCCCCACACCATAGTCCAGACATAAATGGCTAATGACTTCACTTACACATGTCATATGTTTGGCCCGTGACCAACTATAAGATCAACAACCAAGGTAGAACTCATTTTTTTACTTTGTTTTGTGTGTAAGATGACTCTGCAAGTGTAGTCGTTGGTCATGGGCTTATGTATAAATTCATAGACTTTTTTTTTTTTTTGGTCAGAATTCACATACTGTTAGCACCTCATGAAAATTGCACATGATAAGCTTAGCCTCTATTTGATTAACAAAACCTTATTTTCGATACATAAAATGATGTCAAATTGATTACCGATAAAGATTTGCAACGATGGACACACTTCATCCTCATGCCTGAAGCACTTGCAACTCATGTGTTTCAATTTATAAAAGAAAGCTGAACAACAGTCTTGGCGAGGTCCACATTGCTACCAATGCATAATATTGAGGGTGCAAATTGAGTCGTTTGTCAACCTTAAAATCGAGTCGTTCGTCGACTATTTTTATTTATCTAGAACAACGTGATTCACGTCGATCGTTAACAACACATGTTACAACAAAAGAATAAAATAATATTTTAACATTAAAAAATATCAAAAATACCTCCAACGTATAGACCGACTATGCAGATTATTGTTAATGGTAAGGCTGAAAATCAAAGTCCATTGATCATCAGATATGGAAGAAGAATGACCTTCAAATCTTCTTTCAACTAATAGGATAGTGGAAACCGAGATCGTAAGTCAGCCTCACATCACACAATCCGGAGTTGCGCGAACCCAAACATTCTAGGTTCGTGACCTAGATTGTTCAAAATTTTTATCCTAAATTGCAAACCTAACTTCAAATCCACCCACGATCCAAGTTACCTAAAATTGTAACCCTATTACCACAGTGTAACCCTAACTCGTACTGCAGAACTCTTATCTCAAATATAAAATAAATATTAATAAACTATTTGAGTATGTATAATTATATATGGGGAAATTGGAAAGGGGTACACCAAATTAGAGTTAATTATAAAAAAGTACACAAAAAAATGTAGGGTTAAAAAGTCTTTAATTTTGATACTTATTTGTTTCCAAGTACATTATTTGAAATTTTTATATTTTCTTCTGACCATTGTATCCTCCCTTGATCTATGCGTAATTTTTTTGGAAAGTGGTTTTGTTTTCAAATTATATTTATGCATTAAACATCTCCTAGTTTTATGAGATTACTTTAATATTCCATCTATATTTGGATATATGACTGTGTTTGAATTTTAAATTTTGAAACTCTCCCTTTTTTACCATAGTCGTCTTCTTCGACTGGCTATATGTTGAAAGACTGAAGACAACTTGTATTCGACTAGCCAGACCCCTGCCTTTTTTACTATAGTCGTCTTCTTCGACTGGCTATACACAAATTTTTTTTGGCAAGACGTTGGAAGCCTGAAGTGTTGTTGTCTTCGACTGGCAAGATGCTGGAAACCTGAAGTGTTGTTGTCTTCATAACAGCATCAACAAGGTTTGAATTCATGTCTTTAATATTTTGCCATTCAGCAAGGTGTGACTGTTGATATTGTGAATGACATGTGTTCATGTTGTCAGTGGCAAATAAATGAGTTTTCTTGTTCACATGCTGTGTCGGTAATACGAAAGAGTGGGTGGAATATGCTTGAATTTGTTGATTACTACTATCATGTGAGTACATACTAGAAGTCATATTCTGAACATATTTATCAAATCCCGACTATATATCGTGCTGAAAGTTCGGAGGAAGATGTTAATATTTTGCCACCATATTCCAAGAAGAAAACTAGTAGACCAAAGAATCGCAGAATTCAGTCTAGGAGGGAACTCATTAGGCTAATTCGTTGTAGCCGGTGTGGGCGTTTAGGCAGTCACAACAAGAAATCTTGTAACTAGTCGTTATCAACTTAGTAATGCTATCATTTAATGACATTGTTCACTATTTTAAGTTTATTACATTTTGTTATTACAATCCTTTTTTGGGTTTGTTTGTTTTAGTGACGTTTTTACATTTTAAGTTATATGTTTTTTTTTTGTCTAACATTTGATGGATTACTCTGTATACAACCCATACTGGTTCTGGAAAGTGAATTTACACACCGTTGGAAGAGTGTATCAATGACAGTGTATCCATAACAGTGTATCAAGAACAGTGTAACAATATCTTTCTCCAAATATAGTCTCAGAAGTTCTTGCATTTGGTTCCAGCCAAATGACCAAAATGGCACATCTCCAAAGAGTTTTATCTGTGGTCACACACAGATTGCTATGGTAATTCAAGTATTGAATGACACATGTTAGGAAGTGTATATACACAAAACTAGAGTGAGCTTGGTAGCTGACTTGGTGCAACCTCCGACCTTTAAAAGCCTGTCATGGCTTAATGTGAAAACAATAAAGATGAAGAATTGTGTCATTTTGGTCAACAATGAATTTGAGATATTTTCTTTGTCCACTTGAAAACTATCTAACATTTGATGGATTATTCTGTATGCAACCCACACTGGTACTGCACAGTGAATTTACACACTGTTGGAACAGTGTATCCATAACAGTGTATCAAAAACAGTGTAACAATAACATAGACACAACTAGCTCTATATTGGATTTATTAACATATTTGTCAAAAAAACTGGTCTCTATCTTTTGTAACATTGTTACACTGTATTTGATACACTAATTTTGATACAGTGTTATACTATCGTTGATACACTCTGTTCGTTACATTGTTACACTTTCTTTGTTACACTATGAGGGGAACACTGTCAACAGCGAGGATATGAAATAGTGTAATCACACACAATTATTCAACAAGGAATAAACACCTGTATCTAAATATCTGTATTCACAATTATTCAACAAGGAATAAACACCTTTAACAATATAGATAATTAATATTCACCACATAACAATATTTTACAAACAGAATATCTAAATACATGTCTTATGAATTCATTGTCATTTGTCCGCATATTTTTTCTTCAGCTCCCTACATATTTTCATTTTTTCTTCACTCCAAGAATTTGGATGGTTGAGAAACAATGAAACCATTTCTGCTCGGAACTCGATTAACTGTCTTGTTGTTAACCTTGCTTCAATCTCTTCTCATTTGGTAAGTTTTTTCATTATGTAACAGACATACACACCGCAAGCAACCTTGCAGTAATTCCCAATGTTAATATGTTTCGATGTTTTTTAAAAAAATAATTGCATTTGGAGAATGAGTACTTACGAGTTTGACCGTTGTTGTAGACATGTCTGACATGATATGATTGGTAATTTCACACAATTATTCAACAACGAATAAACACGAGCATCCCTGAACAATGTAATATTTCAATATTACAAAAGGTTGAGTGTAATTATAACAGTATAACAAAATAAATGTACCAAAAAAAGTGTAACAATAAAAGTGTATCAAAAATTTTATAATAACACACTACACAAACACTGTAATATTACATTATGAAAAGCCTATATTTGCATAAAACTGCATTCAAAACAGTACATATATGTTTTGAATTTGGTTACCTATACACAAGACTATTGAACACAATAAAAAACATAACCAATTAATTTGACTTTACACTGACTAACAATATTTCAGACCCATATTGAACCATTTGAAAAAAAAAATTTACTAAGTGTACAAAATCCAAAATCTAAGAGGAAGACATCTAGGGTTTAAAAAATACATAATTTTAGGGTTTTTGCCAAAAAAAACCAAATTCGTCTTCAATGATCAATTTTATCTATTATGTTACTCAATGGCGACAATATGTCTCCAAAAAATGAATTTAACAAGAACTTTCAGCCAAAACAAAACACCCAAATCAAAATAAAGGTAATGTATTTTGATTTTGAACAACCCATGATGTTATTACCAAAAAAATAACATGGAATGCAGAAGATCAACGATCACCTTACTGAGTTCCTGGACAACAAGCAACAATGAGGAGTTCGAAACTTGAGTTTGTGCCGATGAAACCAAAAAAACCTCTGTCAATCGAAGAAACCTCTCACAAACCTTGAGTTTGTGCCGATGAAACCAAAAAACCCTCTGTCAATCGAAGAAAACCCAAATCCCAAATCCTCTGTCACAGTCGACACCCTACCCTTGGTTATGGAAGACAATGAGAAGTTTTTCTCCAGAGAAGATAAAACGGTTTTGTGAGGAAGAAGCTGTATAACGATATCCGAAATTTTGAAATAAATGTACCTAAATTTCAACGGTTAAGATAAATGCATTTTGACAAATTTTAGGAAAGACAATTTTACCAAAAAAAGGGCTTTTACGTCTTTGTATTTCAATAGTGTACTTTTTTTCAAAATATTTTGTTGGGAAATTTGGAGGCCGGTCCCCCTATATGGACTTGTTTGGACTTAAGTCCGTCAAGGAAACTTATTTGTTATGAAGTCCGTTTTTTGTCAATTTTACCATACTATCCCTTCTCTTTAGAAGTGAAATAAAACTAAAAATTAAAAACTCCTAAATCTTAGGAGTTTGACTAACATTAAAATCTTTTCTCTCTCATATCTATCTCTATCCATATATAGGTTAAGAGTTTGACTAACATTAAAATTTTGCCTCTCTCTTATCTATCCATATCCATATATAGGTTAGGTGCATATATATATATATATAGTAACATTAAAAATAAAAAATAGTAACATTCAAATACAAAAAAAGTTATGATTTGGATACAAAAAATAATACATTTAAACACAAAAAAATAGTAACATTTAAACATAAAAAAAAAATTGAAACATTCAATATTAATATTTTTAAAAAATAACAACAATAACATGTTCAACAAAAATTGTAACATACTTAATAATAATTATTTCTCTCAAATTCAAACACAAAAAATAGTACCATTCAAACACAAAATATAGTAATATTCAAAAACAAAACAAATAATAACATTGAATATTAATATTTAGTAAAATAATAGTAGTAACATGCTCAACAAAAACAGTAACATGCTCAAAATAATAGGAACATGAACTGTAACATACTCAACAAAAGTAGTAACATGAACAGTAACATAATAAAAAAAATAATAACATGAATTTGATATATATATATATATCACTTTCCTCACCATAGCACTACCACCATCGTCACCTCCCGAGCAACGTCAACCATCACGTTGTCATCATCTCCACAACAACGCTCACCACCACACAAAAGCTCATTCAAGTTCCACTTCGATGGCTCATTTTTACTCCATACCACCGCCACCACTATACTTGCATCATCTCATAACAACTCAGCGTATATATATATATATATATATATATATATATATATATATATATATATATATATATATATATATATATATATATATATATATATATATATATAGAGAGAGAGAGAGAGAGAGAGAGAGAGAAAGAGAGAGCTTTGAGTTTGAATTTTAAATTTATGATGGAAATTTTATATATATATATATATATATATATAGAGAGAGAGAGAGAGAGAGAGATCTTTGAATTTGAATTTTAAATTTATGATGGAGATTTTATTGGCATATTTTAATTGATCTTGAATTAAGGGATAACAATTTCCAAAATAGGAAATTAATTTAACTTCCTTTCAATGAAGGGTATTTTTGAGATAAAAAAAAAAAAGTGGACTTAAGTCATTATATATAATTTTAAACATGGACTTAGCCCCTTATAAGTTTCCTTGCCGGATTCATCTCCAAACAAATACATCTAGGGGCACTCACTTCCAATTTTCACTATTTTGTTCTATGTACTTTTTTACAATTATGTATAATTTGGTGTATCGGCTTCCAAATGACCCATTATATATTAACATTCAAAAAGTCATGGGCTTGAGTTCCAAAGTCAATTTCAATTCAAAACAGCATATCAAATTGGTCAACCCCTATAACTGCATATCAAAAAATCTTAAGGCATACTCATACTCTAGAACGTATCAAAATCGACCACGATGAAAATAATATTTAGAACCATATAGGCGGCTAACATAGATAATTCCATAGCATTTAATTGACAATGAGAAAGCATTGAGGTTGTGGAAATGAAGCATAATCAAATTCATAATGGCTTGGAAATAGATTGCAATTTTCTAATTTTTAATTACCTTTTCCTTTTCCCTTTCCTTGAGGGCAGCTGAGCGCGATGGGCTTGTCACTGGGATCGCAGTTGGAAGGGGTTGTCCAAGAATTTCTCATTTGTTCTTGGCCGATGATAGCCTCTTTAGTTTTTAATGCTTCTACTTCTGAGGTAAGAGAAGTTCAAAAAATTCTAGAGACTTATGAGTTGGCTTCAGGGCAGAAAGCTAATCTAGAGAAGTCAACGATGGTGTGCAGAAAAATTGTTGCTATGGAAAAAGCAAAAGAACTTCAAGCAATTTTGGGGGTGTAGCTTGTTCAAGCACATTGACAAATACTTAGGTTTACCAACCATAGTGGATCAGTCTAAAAGAGATATCCTCGAGCCTTAGGTGTACCAACCATGTGGTGCTCGAAATCCGCAAGCATCATGTATGGAAAATGGTATATGCACTAAGAGATATCCTCGAGCCTTTGTGGATTCAACGAGTATGGACGAAGATGGATATCCTGTCTATCGTCGTCGCAATAACAAACTAATGTATATTGTGAGGGGACAAGAGGTTGATAATAGGGATGTTGTACCATACAGTCCCTATCTATCAAGAATGTTCAATTGTCACATTAATGTAAAAGTGTGTGCAGGTTTGAGATGCGTAAAATATATTCATAAGTATATCTATAAAGGTCATGATCGCATAACCATGGTGTTGGGAGGAATAAATGAGATTCAACAATATCTTGACGCAAGGTATATTGGACCACCAAAAGCTGCTTGACAATTATTGAGATTCCAACGGTTGTACGATTGACACTTCATTTGCCTAGTTTGCACCGTGTTGTCTTTAATCCTGCACAACCATTTGATACAATCCTTTCTAAAGCAGGACGAGGATACAACTCTGACTGGTTTTTTTAAGTATTGTGGTTCCAATGAATTTGCACATGCATTAACCTATCAAGAATTTCCCTAGAAATTTGTTTGGAATAAGGCAACGAAGATGTGGACTCCAAGACAGAGGGGATATGCAATTGATAGTATGCACTTTGATAGCCCTAATTCAGGTGAACGATTTATCTCCGTCTTTTACTCACTATTGTTAACGGACCAATATCATTTGATTCCTTACGCACAATCAACAATATTGAGTATGAGACGTTCAAATTAGCATGTGTTGCGAGGGGACTTTTAGAAGATGATGAAGAATGGATACAATGCCTTCAAGAGGCTTCAATTATGAATACGGGGTATCAATTGAGGAGATTGTATAGTATAATTCTTACAAAATGCTCTCCACTTCATCCACTTGCATTATGGAATCAATTTTTAAAACAGATATGTGATGACCTTGCACACAAGATTCGTGCGATCTTTGGCATTGTGAGTCCAACTCAAGATTAGATAGAAGATTATGTGTTATATTTGATGAATCAACTTCTCCATGAGTCAGGCAAGGTTTTAATTGATTTTCTGCCTATGCCGCAACCAATTGGGAACTGAAATGTAATTGTTGGTAACAGATTGTTATTTGAACATCAAAAACTTCAGAATGAAGCACAACAAAAAATTTCAGAAATTGATATTGATCACCTTAATGATGCACAACGCAATGCTTATGGTATAATCACTTTGTCTGTATTTGACAATAAGGGAACTACATTCTTCTTGAATGGGGGTGCTGGAACAGGAAAAACATTTCTGTACAATACAGTTGCTACTAAATTGCGTAGTCTTGGATATGTTGTTGTTGCCGTGGCTTCTTCCGGTATTGCATCATTATTATTAGTTGGAGGCCACACCGCACATTCAACATTTTGTATTCCTTTGGAAGTGCTTGAGAATTCGGTTTGTGGATTTACCAAGCAATCTATGCACGCAGAGTTGTTCAGAAAAATAAAACTCATAATATGGAATGAAGTTCCTATGCAGCATAGATTTTGTGTTGATGCAGTACATCGTACACTACAAGATATTTGTGACAACAAAAAGTCATTTGGGGGTATCACTGTTGTTCTTGGTGGAGACTTTCGGCAAATCTTGCCAGTTACACCAAGAGGAGTTCGCGAGCAATTTGTGGGTGCTTCATTGAGACGGTCTATGTTATGGAGGGATATACATGTTTTAAACTTGCATTTGAATAGAACAGATGTTGAAAATACAAATTTCGCAAATTTCTTAATGGAGGTAACATTTCATTGATATCCAATTTTGTGAATATATATTGAATATATTGATTTTGATTATTCACTAATTTGTGGGTTTTTATTTTTAGGTTGGCACCAACCCACGAGAAATTATAGAACTTCCATCAATAATACACAAATGTCATAATCTTCACGAATTGATTTACAGTGTTTTTCCACAATTAGAAGTGATTGGTACAATGACCTTAGAATTTCTAACTGAACGCGTGATACTTTCTGTCCGCAATGACGATGTCAGTGCTATAAATGTAGCAGCATTGCAAATTTGCCCCGAAGAAACAGTTACATATTTAGTTGCAGACAAAATGTTAGATGCTGATGAAATTGATCGAACCATCACAAATCGATTTCCTAATGACTATTTGAACTCTTTGAATCCTTCAGGTTTTCCACCTTTTATGTTAGAGCTGAAAGTGGGTTGTCCAATAATGTTGTTGAGGAACATTGCACCGAAAGATGGTTTTTGTAATGGGACCCGATTGATGATTGTCAGATGTGGTGTGCATGTAATTGAAGCTAGAATATTAAATGGAGATAAATCTGGTGACTTGGTCTTTATTCCAAGAATATCTTTGGCACCGACAACTTTTGAATTGCCCTTTCAAATGACTAGACATCAATTTCCTATCCGGTTAACATATGCTATGACAATTAATAAGTCTCAAGGACAATCTGTGCAATTTATTGGAGTTGATTTGCGAACACCAGTCTTTAGTCATGGACATCTATATATGGCACTATCTAGATGTACATTTTCTGATCGTTTACACGTCCTTCTCCCTGAAGATGGGTCGAACTGCATGACAAATATTGTGTACCCTGAGGTTTTGTTATAATGTTCCGTATTCTACAAGGACGAAATAGTATAAATCATTTGTAAGTTCATTTCTGTTGATTGCAAACATTTTAACAATGTTATTTTATTGATCCAACATTTTATTTCTGTTATTTCATCTATAGAATTGGGATGAAGAAGTGCAGGAATTAAAAAGACTAAATGCAACCCATCTTTTTCGATTGGGTTGTTTGAATAAGGCAACTAAATTTATTTTTTATAGTTTTTTTTTTGTAATTTCAAGTTTATAATTTAAAAAAATCATGTCGTGTACTAAATTTAACTATTTTTGTAAATGCTAGATTATTGTACATTCCCCCAGTTGGAAGATACGGATTTGGATTGATATAATGACAGTCAAGGCTGTGATGGAGAGAGAGTATTTACAATGACGTGCAGATAAATGACCCATTTTGATAAACTAGATTAAAGAATGACCCATTTTGCAAATGTACTATATATAATTACGTTTTGTGGTCATTCTTTAATCTTATTTATGTTTAGGCACAACTATGGGTTTATGACGTGCACAACAATGATTATTATTATTTTGATGCCTAAAGCAATTGGTAAATAGTCATGTTTAGGCATGACGATGGTTAATATTATGATTTTTTTTTTTGGTAATTATTATACATATGACATGGTTTGGTTATGATTATAAAATATATAAGTTTTGTAGACAGGTTGATATATTTGTGATATTATATTTTCAAATGATACTCTGCCGAAAAATTGAAAATTTCTTACATTGATTTCAATTTCTCTCATTACATGGTTTTTGAATTAAACAAATTTTTTAGTGACCCAAAATGTAATTCAATACCACTTGCTTGGTTTTTGTTCATTCATTGAGATAGCGATTGATTTATAAGTAGTTTTCATTCATTGAGATAGCCAAAATGGGTTTATTTCAATTTTTTAAGAATCTTATGTTCTGTCTGTCACTTTTACAAGTATGCATATAGTTGTTTGTGTAGGAAGAATGGTGTTGTGGTAATTGGTACATAGTTGGATTTTAGTTTGTATATGACATGATTTGATTATGATTATGAAATATATAAGTTTTGTAAACAGATAGATATATTTGTAGCATCATATTTTCAGATGATACTCTGCCAAAAAATTGAAAGTTTCTTACAGAGTATCCACATTTTGACCCTTTTTATTTCACTAAAGTCATTACATTAAAAATGACCAAACAATTTTCAGCTTAATGCATGTTTATATTCATTGTTTGATTATTTCGTGTTTAAGAACTATGTACAGTGCCTTCAGACACGTGATATAGGGCGAGTTTAGGCTTTCAGTTTAGTATGTGTCAAAGTTTAGTGCTTGATTATTTCGCGTTCAAATTCAATGTTTGATTTTTTTTTTAGTTGCACTGTGCCTTCAAGCACGGGTTATCCCTACTATATAATAAATCAACTAGTATTGTGAAAGTTTATCCCCTTCACATTTTCCGCTCATCACACCAACTCTCTCAACAGTCCCTGACACGCATTGCCCCCAACGCATGCAAGTCTGACAAACACACGCACGCTGTTGATATACCCAACTCTCTGTTAGCCCCCTCCCCTCTATGCGCTAACATGCCGCCCCCCCCCCCCCCCTTTCCATACACACACACACACCATATTTCTCGCACCCTCTCCCCATTTCTCTCTTGTCTCTCTCGCGGTGTGCAACAATGAACTCTGGTGAAACTCCGAGTCACTCTCATACCACAACATGCATCACACACACACACACCACAACATACATCAACAAATTGAAAAACTATTTAAGTCCTTGATCCCTAAATCTAACTCAGTGGTAATCTTACGCCTTGTTATAAAAATGATGGTAGGTGTCAGTTTGTTTCAAGCACATATTCCTCAGACTTGGTCAACCGTTAGTGGCAAAATTGGGAGACTAATCGTAATATATAAGGCAAATTTTTTGGATGAAGCCTTGTCAATTTATACCATGATAATATTTTCAGGGAAAATTTTTTTATAGCATGATAATATAGATAATAACATATAACTATGCAAACATTAACATAGGTTTACTTTTAAAAATTTAACATTTTTTTGAGATGTGAAAATACTAATTATATTTTCTATAGAAGTTTTATTAATATATCATTTTCAATAAATAATACAGCCATCCACTCAAAGTCTAATAGCTAAAAATTCAGGACTAATGAAATCCAAATACCCAATGTAAGACGCTCGAATATTGTTTTACGATGTTATTAGCAAAATGAAGATATTTTAATAAACTCAATTCGAATGTAATTTATTAGAAAAACATTAGATTATGGGAAAATAACAACTAAAATAAAATTCGAGTTGTACAAAAAATAGTTAGGAACTGTTTGGAAGAAAAAATATCATATAGTTTTATTACGCATGGTAACTTTCAAAACAAAATTTTGATTTTGTATAACTATTTATGAGTTTTTTGAATTTTGATTTTGAGTTAAATTTTTTTGTTTGGATTTTCAATTTGATGAATTGGGGTTGTGCACAGTGACGGTGTGCGTATATGATTGTGCAATGAGGGTAGTGGTCATGATTGGTTGTAGTAGAGACGACACGATATGATTAGTTGCGACTTGGGTGCTCCATCTTTGTTTCTTATGTTCACCACGGTGGTGTAAGCAAAGATTATTCCTAAAACCACAATCCTTCAAACATGGTTGATTGTGCAGTATACAAAATAACATCTATAACATGTTTGATTGATTGTGGTTTTAGGAATAATCTTTGCTTATAGATGTTAGTTCAACAATGTTATAGATGTTAGTTCGTATACTACACACTTCAAAGTGCAATACCAAAAACCACAATCAATCAAATCAAACATGGTTGATTGTGCAGTATACGAACTAATGGTTGAAAATGATATATTAATAAAACGTCTATTGAAAGTGTAGTATACAAAATAAATGTTATTTGATACATAATTCAAAGTACAGTACCCATCTATATAGGGATGGGTCCAACGTGGTCATACCTTCGAGAGGTACCACGTTAAAAAAAAAGATGTCACTTGATACACACATCATTAATACAATTTCGATGGTCAACACTTAACACACTATAGCAGATTTCATCTCAATATCCAAAACAAACACTTTTCACCAAAAAAAAAAAAATATGAAGGAAAATGCACAAACATAGACTTGGCAAGTGCTGCTAGCAACTTATTTGTGTTTTTGAGTTTCCATCCAAGCTGATACATAACAGGGAGCTCAAACATCAGTCATCAGCACACCCACTAGTGCAAAGATTTGTCAACACTTGTATGAAACGTTCCTTCAAAAAGCCTGTAACTCACACAAATAGCATCCATGAATTATCAACAATCAACAAAAACTACTTGAAGCAAAAGAGGTGCTAATATCAGGCACAATTTATTATTTATGTATCTTGTGGGTAAGGCGTTCAAGATGGTAAAACATGGGGGCGGTTGGAGTATCACAGGAGCGACTGTAACGAATCCGTGTATTTGGGGGGCGGTACATCATAGTTAGATACCCAGGACCTCTTTATTTTAACAAAGTGCAAAAAATTCTAAAAAATACAATATTAAAAGAAATTTATTATAAAAATAACAAAAATAATCAATAGCGTAGAGCATGAAATTTACACATATCACTATTTGGCCATTAGACTCGCTTCAGCGACTTCGCCCATTAAGTGACAAGGGGTATCTCAACACATTTTTCTCCATTTTCAATTCTATCGTCCTGGTTTCATATGTCCAAGACACTTTTGAAAGCCATACATTTCCTTACTCAAGTGGCAGAAGTATAAAAAGTCCTTCCCTGAATAGGTTAGGATGGCCATGTTCTCTCTCTCAAGGATATCAGTGTACTCCTTCCAAATGTCAACTAGATCTCTAGACCGAGATTAATTTACACATTAACATCACTTGAACGAGAAAAAACGAGAAGAGAAAACACATGGAGAAAAAAATGGATTGACAGTGGTTTAAGTGTGTGTTAGTACTGGCCAGAGTGTTAAGAGACTCACACACCATTTCACAGTGAATAGAGCATGATTTTCCTTTGAATGATAATAAACCAAAAACATAAAAGCAAATAAACATTCACCAGATATGTGAGGAAACAAATACAAGAGTGATTATATTCCTAGCTAATGTCTCTATCTAAATGGTTGTTTGGATAAATTCAAGACTCATAAGAGTTGCAAGAAAAAAATTGTTAAATTGAAGCCTGCTGATACATGAGTTTAAGATTCAAAAAATAAATGCAAAAAAGAGAGGAGAATATAAATGTAGAATATAAATAAAACTGAAGGAAATTTTAGAAGATAATTTGGAAATTTAAATATAAAAGAAGGTAATGGTATTAGGTAATTGAATACAAAAGGACAAAATGGCCTTTATAGTTTGGTATAAAGATAAAAGAGTAAATTAAAAGTTGTTCATCAAATGAAAGGAGTGGAACAAAGTGTCAGCTTCGAGAAACATGGATATTGAAAATCTTAAGATACTTTTATAAGTAGTATAAGATACAAATGTTAGTACCTTTACGTCATGGCTTAGTATTTTGAGTGCATATCCTACAACCACAATTGGTTCATTCGTGTACTGTCCATGAAAATAATTGACTCAATGGTAGTAGTTCTGCCAATTGTGGTCGTAGGATCAAGACATAGTGGTCAATGTTGAAGGATCCATCTTTCTAATTAACTACCAATTTGCATACAAATACGTCTAAAAGATGGCATGAATTAATACTCACAAAGACATACCTTTTTCCTAGGATGAATGACTGCTGCTCATTATTAACTTGAATAGTCTTGCTGCTATTGAAGTTGGAAACACAAGTCCTACACTTCGGGCAATCATGCAGATGCAGATGTTCCAAGGAAGGGCATTCAATACCAGCATATCCGGGGTAGAAACTTGCGAGGCATGGAAGATTTTTCAGAAACAAGTTCTTCAGTTTTGGGAAAATTATTTTGTCAGCTTTAGTATATTCGGCCATTCCAATTATTCCCTCCAATGCAGAACAATCTTCTATCCAGACGTCCTCTAGTTGCAGGAGACACATTGCCACAGTCCACTCGAAAAGATTTCTCAATTTCTTACATTTGAACACTGTCAAGATTTGGAGGTTGTGAAAGATTGCAAGGTGAGCAGGGCCATTCCAAATTTTTGTGAGTTGAGGCAGCTTCTCCAATTTTAGTTTTTTTATGTTTAGCAAGACAATTTGTCCTTCTTCTAGCCCTTCAGATCGAAATACATCTTCTAATGAATTGGAACTTAAACGTATCACTTCCAGATTTTGTAGTCTTTGCAACAAATTAGATGGCAGCAGTCCATCCACCAAGTCAATACATTGTTCCACTTCCAATAACCTCAGCTTACCCAATGACCCATGCGGTAGTTGGCCAACACATATCTGTTTCAAGTAATCCATATTGTAGACGCGCAACTCCTCCAGGTTCTCAAACACAGGTGGTTGGTTTGGATCACAATTTGATGAATTCATGAGATACTGCATCCCATAGCTGTTTTGGATTAGTAGAAACTTGAGGTCAGTTAACTTTCCTTGATCATATTCTGAAAGAATGTTATCTAATCCCTTGCATTCTATGTAAAGTAGTTTCTCAGCTTTCTCAGTCACCACTTTGTTAAACCAATCGGGCAAGTTGTTGATAGTTATATCAAGGACCAAGCCTGTTGAATGGACTACTCCACCTTTCGATAAGTTTACATTCAACATCCTGGTGAACAACTCTCTGCTGACACATATATCAAATTCTACCCATTTTGGCTCAAAGATAACATTCCTAGGGAGACAATCAACATCCGCTATGTCAACTTTTAAAATGGAAAGGTTAGGTAAGCATGTTAGCTCATCAAAACCAGCATTAAATCCTCCTTCTGTTCCATCGACCACCTGCCCCCAATCTCCAAAACTAGCTTGCATATATAGTTCTTCTAACCGTGATAGACTCGATATCAATTTGGGTGGAATCCTTATAATATAGCTACTCAAGCTGAAATCCAACACCCTCAGATTGACTAGTTGTCCTATTTCTCATGGCAACTCCTCAATGCAAGTTTCTCTGAAACTGAGTATCTCGAGCTTCTTCAGTTCTCCAATTATGGACATCTCTATTATTGACTGACAACGATCTAAACATAGTGTCCGAAGGTTAGTTAGGAGTCCAAGTGACACTGGCAGAGATATCATATCAACACCACTGAAGTCCAACACTCTAAGTGATTTCAACTCCTTAAAGAAGTTATCAGGAATCTCGTGTATGTCAGTATTATTTTGCAGTGATAGCAGTTGGAGTTTTGGGCATACTAGCATATCAGGTAGCTCCACTATTTCATTTGACATTAGCGAGATTGCGGTGTAATCTTCATAGGTATCCTTCCTTGGCCACTCCTTTAAATGCATACCAGCTTCGACCATAATAGCTTTCCCATCCTTGGATGCTGCAATTCGTAAGCCCACATCCCGGACAACATCATGCATCTTTACGAGGTTTTGACTCAACTCATGTAATTTTCAAAAGTTATGCACAAAAGGGGGTCGGTTTCAAAGTATTTCCCAAACCCATGCACTTTTAAAAACGTCAGATGGACTGACGTTTTTAAACAAAAGACGTCAGTCCATCTGACGTTTTTAAAAAAAATTGATCTTTAAAAACGTCAGATGGACTGACGTTTTTAACATGCCTTTTGTTAAAAACGTCAGTCCATCTGACGTTTCTTGTAGAAGGCCTCTAAGACACGTCAGATGGACTGACGTTTCTACTACCTTTCCTCTCCCCCTGTTGGCCTTCTGATAGTTCAAGCAACAGTTCAATGCCTTATGATAGTTCAAGCTCGCACACCACCTAAATTATATTAGTATTAATATTAGTTTGGGTAATTTTAATAACTGCCCCCTAAAGTTTCTATCGAGTTTTTATTTAGTGCCATAAATTTTTATTGTTTTAATTTAATCCATCAATTTTATTTCAATTAAATCATTTCATTAATTTTCATTTTTCGACATACTTTTAAAAATTTTCGACTTAAAATAATATTATAAAATTTATAAATAATTAATATAAATTAATATTAGTTTAGGTAATTATAATAACTGCCCCCTAAATTTTTTCTCGAGTTTTTATTTAGTCCCATAAATTTTTATTGTTTTAGTTTAATCCATCAATTTTATTTCAATTAAATCATTTCATTAATTTTCATTGTTCGACTACAATAATATTTTCGTTTTCAACTTACAAGATTAATTTTTATTTTTCGACTTACTTTTAAAAATTTTCGACTTACAATAATACTATAAAATTTATAAATAATTAATATAAATTAATATTAGTTTAGGTAATTATAATAACTGCCCCCTAAAATTTCTCTCGAGTTTTTATTTAGTCCCATAAAAATTTATTGTTTTAATTTAATCCATCAATTTTATTTCAATTAAATCATTTCATTAATTTTCATTTATCGACATACTTTTAAAAATTTTCGAATTAAAATAATATTATAAAATTTATAAATAATTAATATAAATTTATGGGATTAAATAAAAACTCGAGAAAAAATTTAGGGGGCAGTTATTATAATTACCTAAACTAATATTAATTTATATTAATTATTTATAAATTTTATAATATTATTTTAATTCGAAAATTTTTAAAAGTATGTCGAAAAATGAAAATTAATGAAATGATTTAATTGAAATAAAATTGATGGATTAAATTAAAACAATAAAAATTTATGGCACTAAATAAAAACTCGATAGAAACTTTAGGGGGCAGTTATTAAAATTACCCAAACTAATATTAATACTAATATAATTTAGGTGGTGTGCGAGCTTGAACTATCATAAGGCATTGAACTGTTGCTTGAACTATCAGAAGGCATTGAACAGGGGGAGAGGAAAGGCAGTAGAAACGTCAGTCCATCTGACGTGTCTTAGAGGCCTTCTACAAGAAACGTCAGATGGACTGACGTTTTTAACAAAAGGCATGTTAAAAACGTCAGTCCATCTGACGTTTTTAAAGATCAATTTTTTTTAAAAACGTCAGATGGATTGACGTCTTTTGTTTAAAAACGTCAGTCCATTTGACGTTTTTAAAAGTGCATGGGTTTGGGAAATACTTTGAAACCGAAACCCTTTTGTGCATAACTTTTGAAAATTACATGGGTTGAGTCAAAACCTCCATCTTTACCCATCCCCGTTGGTCGCTTTCTAACAATAAACTGGAAGCTTTGAGGTATTTGGCCACCGATCGTGCTCTGGCTCTTGTTTTTTCCATTGCGTTGGCATCTTGAAACAACCCTCGGCCTATCCCATACTTCACCAAATCTTCCATGCTAATGTTAGAATCTTCCGGAAAAAGGCAACAAATCAATAAGCATGACTTGGCATCGTCATCTCTTAAATAATCGTAGCTGAACTTTATGTTAGTAGTATGCTCTAAGACCAATCATATAGATGATGTTTTAGAGTTGTACTAGCAATATTCATTACTTAATTAAATAAAAGGGCAAGTTTATTTATCATGTTTCTACTTTATTTCATTTTAATATACATGATATAGTCCATAGAGTATAAGTTAAGAAGATAGTTTCTCAAGGTGTTGAGAAGAGGAGACCTATACTTCTTAGTACTTAACTCTTAAATGTTCCTAGTCAAAAGATTATTATTTGGGCATTACGTAATCCGGATAGACTAGCACACACTGTATTTACTCATATTTGATATGAGGTGACTCGTCCAAGTCACTAGTGTTGGGACACTAAAGCAGGTGTGTGGGTGCTTGTTAGAGAACAAGTACACTGAACGTGACCATTAACTAAAGTAGGATTTTTCATATGTAGTTTTACATGCCTGTCAATGTTAAATCCTAAAGTTATAGTTATGCAACTGATCCTTAGACTTGAGACACCATGGTTGTCTTGTACATGGACTTCTATACTTTAACTATACAACATATTCATATACTAACCATGTAACTTGGATATGTATTGTTGGACATAGTTAGGCATGCATGAAGACTTATGAGTGTACAAAATAGAATCTATCATTCTTAGTAATTAAAGGGAGAATGTCCTATGTGATCTTCTGGGATATGACTCAAAGAGTCATTGGCCAAGGCAGAATGACAATTAGAAAAGAGTTTCTAATTTATCATTAAGAGTTATAGTCCTAAGATCGAACACATAAGATTGAATTAGGGGTTTGACAGTAATTCCATACCCTAGTAATTCAATTGGGGCATTGTGTGATAGAATGATTGAATTGCATGGCAACTATAGACTGAATGGGTTCTTTACCTACTTCGTGCTATCCGGAGATTGATCATGATATGCTGCTAGGTGTTACTCATGATTAGTAGAAGCTCGAAGAATTAAATTAATATAAATATATTAATTGTTCTTCATAAAGGGAGGATTAGAAGAGTTCTAATTCAAGCTAAATTAGAAAGAGTTCTAATTTGAGATGCTACTTGTAGTTAGTATCGAATGCCTACAACCGGGTATGCTTGAACCTATAGGGTCACACACAATAGAATTGATTGGAAACTAAAGAATAAAATAGAGACAACCAATTAAGAGTTAATTGGGGTGAAAACTTAATTAAGAGTTAATTAGGGACTTTATTACAATTAATGTTAATAAAGGGGTTATATGTAATTATGAGATAATTGCAACTTAACCCAAATTAGGATTAGAGCCTTTAAAGCTCTATAAATACTTTTATGTAGGAGGTGGATATATATGATATATGATATAACAACTCTCTTGCTAACACAAGAAGAACCATCCATCATTCTCTCTCTCTACTAGTTTTATCAATGACTAAAGTAGATCCTTCAAGTTTGTCAATTCGTGTGGATACTGATAGAGGCCAAACGTTTGTGAGGCTTGAAGTAAATATCAAATTCAGATTTGAAGATTTAAAGTTTTTGAGAATGCTTGAAGATTGCTAAAGGCACGCTTCAAGAGGTAACCCTTAATCTTCTATATAGATCTAAGGTTTTTGGGTTTGTATTAAACATGAATAGATCTTGGTATGAGAAATCAAATTATTATTTTTTTAAATTCCGCTGCGTTTATTATATGATTCCTTTCACTTTATACATCTAAATACCCCACCATCATCATCAAGGTTTGCTGGCCTAGACCTTTCGAGTTGGTTAGCAGCTTCTTCCCATTCTTCCAGGTCTTTGTCCCCCAGAGCCCTTGCCACCGCTACAAGTGCAATCGGGAGTCCTCCACATTCTTTACTGATCTTCCTCGCTACAACTTGGAAATCAGGGGAGTCAACAACCACTCCTGCTTTACTTCTAAACAAGATCCACGAATCCTCTGCCGATAGAACGTTTAGAGGGATCTTTGCTTGGCTTTCCATTGAAAAGCAGACATTTTCAAGTCTTGTAGAGAGTAAGACTTTGGATTTGCAAGCTTCAAGTTCCCTGCCACTTGGAATTCCAATGTCGGATAACTCTATCCTCTTCCAAATGTCATCCAGGATTATCAGGATTTTACTTCCTCTCATTATCCTCTCCTTCAAAATACCGGCTGTTGCAGATTCACTCTCTGCATCTAGTATTAAGGCCAACTTATCTGCAAGTTCGCCCTGTATGCTTCTTAAATTCGGGTTTTGGGACACCACAGCCATTATTGCAAGATCAAATAGCCCATCCTGATGGGCTTTAACACCCACTTGTTTCACCAGGGTGGTTTTCCCCACACCTCCCATCCCATAAACCCCCACAATCTGGACTTTGTCAGCTTTCAATGCTTCCATGACTTCATTCATCGCCCGCTTTGTTGCTTCAAATAGATTGAAATCTCCACTGGACACTGTAGATTCAATTTGTATACGTCGTCGTCCTACATGGAGAGAAACCACATTGAAACTTCTTCCTGCACCCTCGAGCTCACCAATAGTTTCTGTATTCTTCAGTGCTTTCTTGCTCACCTTGTAACGTGATATTAGATCAGGACACCACCCACTAAAGCACTTCTTATCAACCTTGGCTTCCTTGTTCAGTCTTTCTACATTCATCATCATCTCATCACAACTTTTCAGCCATTTTTGAACCTCACCTTTGATTTCTTCTCCACTAATTTCGGCTTCATGGACCATTTTTTTTTTGTCATCTATAACAATCTTAAGGTTTTCGACATGATCATTAAGAGACTCAATGTTCTTTCTTTTTTTAACCAAATAACCGACTTCACGCTTAACTGGAACCCACAACAACTCCCCAATTTTGATAACGAAATCAATAATCTCCAAAGCCATGCCTTCGCTAGAGCGGTCCCTACAGGTGGAGACAAATTGGTTGAACAATGAACTGAATTAGGAAGATCTTTCTGTAGTGTAAAGTGACTAACCTTGAAGCTTAGCAAGCAACATCTATCTATCTTTCACCATTGATAAGCTTGTTCAACATCTTTCTTCTCAGTCCAGGCAATTGCCATCAAGCCAACATCTTTAATTATTCGGTGAATTGCGTAGGCTGAGAAGAAGAGGACTTTACTAGTTATCAGAACAGAACCGGACCGGACCGGCCGGTCGGACCAGTAAACCGGTGAACCGGGATTAGTGAACCGGTGAACCGGGACCTTCAACGGTCCGGTTTATTAAAAAGACAGTTTTGGTAATTGAACCGTTGGAGAACCGGAAAACCGGCCGGTTTAGGTCAAAAACCGGTGAACCGAATATTAAAAAATTGGCGGTTCAAAATCAGCCTTCGTCTTCTCCGCCTTCTTTGTCTTCTCCGGATCAAGCACTCGAACAGCGGCACACGACACCACAGATTTAGATCTCGAACACCAGATCTTGAAAACCAGACTTACTCCTCACTGTCTTCTTCGTCTTCTCCAGATCGAGCTCTCGAACAACATTCTTCTTCTTCCCCTCTCTCTCTCTCTCCACGCGGACACACACTCACAGTTGGTAATGGAGTAAGAGATGCTGGGTCTTGTCTTTTTTTTTCTCTCTCTCTTTGTCTACACGCGCACACATACACGGTCAATATGAATATAGACAATTTTCCTTTAATAAACACCCTCAAGGGGCTCAACAATCAAAACACACAGGACAGTGGACACTATAATACACCAGACACAGATTACACTATTTAGTTTTTTATTGTGATTATGAATTTTTTAGTAAAACTATTATATTTTATTTTTTTATTATAAGATCGGTTTAATCAATTGACTCAATGCTTAAACCAGTGAACTATTGATCCTCTCCTTTTGCCGGTTCGATATTCGGTCCAGTTCTGATAATACTTATGGACCCATAAAAAAATTCTCTACCTTACTTTCAAAATTTACTACGTATTTTTATAAATTTTTCGGTAATTTTATAATTAAAATATTTATAATTTTTATGGGTGATTTATCACTTTTGTATGTATTTTTACTACTATTATGATACCTATTTTTATCACTTTTCTTCGATAAAAAAAAAATTATCACTTTCACGAGTGATTTACCACATTTTGTGAGTGTTTTTATAACTATTGTGATAACTATTTTTATTATTTTTTTTGGTATTATAACAATGATAAAAATACTCATAACAATGATCTAAATATCTAAAAATGTAATAAATAGTGGTATAGTGCCTTTTTTTTTTTTTTTTTCTGATACAATAGACAACTTTGAAGGGAAAACTCTATGGTACCAAAAAAAAAAAAAAATTCGGTACTTGTACAGCTGATTATTTCTTGTTGGAAGTTGACTCAAACTTTTTAATTATCAAAAAGAAGTTTGTTTCGTAATTGTGAGAATACCAAATGGAATAGAAAACATATTGGATGAATGTTAATAAATCATGGATAAGTTTATTAGTGACTTGATAGGAAACATAGAGATTTAACAATATTCAAATTGTATTAGGTTGTAATATTTTATCCCCATAAATATTAGATGATCAGATTTTTAATAAATAATACATCGATGTAATTATTTGGTCCGTGAATATAAATATGGTGTATTAGGAATATATGTTATATCGAGCCACATTATATCTTTGTGTCTTATTTTCATTGTTTTTCCTATCTTTGAATTATCCGTTAGTACAAAATTAATATTTTTTTATGATAAAATTACAACTTTAAAATGAGAAATTAAAACTGTTCAAGGAAAGATAATGATCGATCACAAACCCTATGATCAATCATAAAAATCTCGATATCAATCTCAATATTTTATAATTGATCATATTTTTAAAATTTTAACTTATACTTTAAAAAAATTATAATTTACCCTTACAAAATTATAATTTTTGATATCGATGCACCGAGGTCCCACTCCAAAAAAAAAGAGACATAGGATAAGAGAAATGATACTAAACCCAAAACCACTTGCTTATCGTATTTACGGACAATGCCACGTGGAGAGGACTGTCATAGCACGATATATTTCAATAAAATGACATCACTTTTCATACCGATTTGCCTATCAATTTATAGCACTGTTTTGTCCTGTACCCTCAGATGTCTAACTTAAGTTATGTCTCCAGCGGGGGTGCAGATTGTTTGCGGTTGGGAAGAAACCGCATGAGATGCGGTTTTATGAAATGTCGGCATTTCATTCGTTTTTTCAAATTTTTTTTTTATTTTCCCCTTACCAAAACGACGTCGTTTTGGACCTTTTAAAAATCAGATTCAGTCCCCTCCATTTTCTTTCTCCCGCTTGTTCTTCATCAGGTCTGGTTCTCCTTCATTAGGTCTGGTTCTCCCGCTTGTTCTTCATCGGGTCTGGTTTTCCCGCTTCTACACAGCTCAAACTTCTCCATCTTCTTCTTCGTGTGGTTTGGTTCTCCCGCTTGTTCATCATCATTGCCCGAATGTACAGTGAGCTGAGACCAAATTGATTTACATCACATATTGTGTAATGGTCATGTTTCCTTGGCTTTTATATCTTCCTTTTCAATTGGGTTTTTGGTTTGTTTTTTTTTTTTTTTACACTTTTAACAGGCTTTTCTGATACTACATGTAGATTTGGTAGGTAGTTGATTTTGTGATTACAGGTGGATGAGGGTTGGTGTAACTTATTAAAACTCTTTAACTCAAGGTTGTTTTACATCATGTCAGTCTCTGAAACAATATCTCTGCATGCAAAATAAAATTATATGGACTTTCCTTATTTCCTTATGTAAATTAAATTGGAATTTCTTGATGGTTGCAGTGATAAAAACTTAGTAATTGAGGACTTGGTTAGGATTTACTCTGATGGAACTGAGTGGATCTGTGTCACAGATAATAATGTGAATTTATTTACTAGGATTCCCACAAAAAGCAAATATAGGTAACCAACATGATTGGTTACTCCAATTTATTTCATTTAATTAAATACTTAATTACTCAGCCACAGATATATGTAATTTTGATCTTACCTAGTTAGGACCATCTATAGGAATGTTATTTCTCTGGTTTTGTTGTAGCAAACTACTTTTTTATTTCTCAGTTTTGATCCACAGAGTTGTCTCATTTTTCATAAACTTGAAATGATAGTTTCCATTGTGCATTGTAAATAATGATTATGCTATGATGTTTTCACCCAAATCCTTGCCATTGAATGTTGTAAAGAGCTAAAATCTCTCTTATTGTTGTATCTAAATGTTGCTCTTATTATGTGTATTAATCTTATTGTAGGATACTATGATGAATGATTTGGGAGTTAATGCGACTGATAATATACCTCATATTGGTATGCATTTTGATACGGAGGAAGATGCTTATGCGTTTTACAATAGTTATGGAGGGTCCGTGGGATTTAGCCTGAGGAAAGATTTTCAGAATAAAAGTTTGAAAGATGGCGTCGTCATTTACAGAAAATATGTTTGTTGTAAACAAGGTCAAAGGGGTAGTGATAAAAGAGAGTGCAAAATAAGGAAGCCTTAAGCAGAGACAAGAACAAATTGCAAAGCTCATATGTGCATATCTCTTAATAGAGAAATTGATAAATTTCTTGTGGTGAAGTGGGACGACAACCACAACCATCCTTTGCACCTTCATGAATGTATGTATATGATGTCATCCCAACGGAAGGTTACCGAAGCACAAGACATTAATATTGATATGACAGCGGATTGTGGATTGTCACTTAAGGCTTCCTATGAACTTTTAAGTACTCAGTCTGGAGGAAAGGAAAGTCTTGGTTTCACTCGTCAAGACCAAAAGAATTACCTCCGTGAAAGTAGGCAACGAGACTTGAGGTATGGTGAGGCGGGTAGTTTGTTGAAGTATTTTCAAACGGAAGCAGTGAAAAATCCTTTATTCTATTATGGAGTGCAATTGGATGCGGAAGAGCATATTACTAATATTTTTTGGGCTGATCCAGTGATGATTATTGACTATGGCAACTTTGGAGATGTTGTCTCATTTGACACTACTTTTAGAACGAACAAGGAATATCGACCATTTGCATGTTTTACTGGGTTCAATCATTTCAGGGAGACAGTATTATTTGGAGCTGCATTATTGTATGATGAAACGACAACATCATTTCAGTGATTGTTTGAGACATTCCTACAAGCTATGTCTGGAAAATATCCTATTACCATCTTCACGGACCAAGATCAAGCGATAACTAAGGCTATTTCTATTGTCATGCTAGAGACATACCATGGGTTATGTACTTGGCACCTTTGCCAAAATGCTTTGAAACATTTGGGGAACATTTATAAGGATGGTTCACAATTTCCTGCTCGATTTAAAGAGTGTGTGTATGGATATGAGGAAGAGCATGAACTATTTGAGGCTTGGGAATCGTTGCTTGCGGAGTATAAATTGGATGATAATATGTGGATCAAAGCCACTTGGGCATTGCGAGAGAAATGGGGGCATGTGTATATGAAGATGACTTTCACTGCAGGAATGCGAATCACCCAATTGAGTGAGAGCTTGAATGCAGCCTTACAGAAGTACTTAAAGCCAGAAAATGACATTGTTCAGTTCTTTGTGCATTTTGAAAGAGTTGTAAATGATAAGCGGTATAAGGAGTCAGACTCAAAATACTAAGCTAGGCAAAAATTACCTAGATTGAAGTTAAAAAGAGCTCCGATGTTAGCGCAAGCAGGGCAAATGTACACTCCTTCTATGTTTGAGCTGTTCCAAGAGGAGTATGATATCTTTTAGTGTGCTATTACGACACCATGTGATGTGTTGGATGAGTGGCATCAATTTGTGGTTCGATTATATGATGAACATAGGGAGCCTTTGGTCTTGGTTAAGGCTAATGAGGAGCTAGTCAATTGTAGTTGTTGGAAGTTTGAAATGGAGGGAATATTATGTGGCCATGCACTTAAAGTCTTGGACATGATGAATATTAAGCAAATTCTCGGGCAATACATATGTAAAAGATGGAGACGAGATGCAAGAATGAGTTGTAGGACAGCCCCCATTTTAATGTCAAATGAAGAGAATCCTAAGTTGATGGTGGCGTCACGTTACAGGCAGCTTTGTCCTAGAATGGTACAACTAGCTGCTCGATGCTCTGGTCTTCAACCTGCAGATGAATTTGTGTCACGTGGTGTTGATGAATTGTTCAAAGAAGTGGATAGTATGTATGCATCAATTGGAGATGGTGGCGATGATTTAATCCATGAAAATGTTGACTCAAGTGGAATAGAAAATGTTGACCCAAAACTTCTCCAAGTTAAAGGTTTAAAAAGAAAAGAAGGTAGTTACAAGGGTTGGGGTCGACTAAAATCTTGGCATGAGAAAGCAACAAAGAGAAAAAAAGGAGCTTCCCAACCATCACTTATGTCTATGGTATCGTATAAATATAATTGTAGATTTTTTTAATTCACTTCCTATTTTTATAAACATAATTGTAAGTATTTTTGTATTTCAGGTACAAGGTTTCAGTCACCCGTGTACATCAGCATATGGTCATTTGATGTCTTCTCAAGCTTCAAATAGTGTACAAAGTGTTATGGTATGTGACCTTATTGTTAAATTTATTGATTCACATATTTATCAAGTTTCTTTGTCTGACCCCTTCTCATTAATGTAGGGTACTCCGACTGATTCAACATATGTGCATTCTTTAAATGACGCTGAATCATTTTTCGTGAATGGAAGATACAACTTGTAATGATGGTTGGAGAATTAGCAGTTATAAGGATGCAGATGGAGACTTCTCATTTTGTTGAAAACTTTTTATTTTTAATGAGACTACTAGCTGTTGTAAGGATGCTTATTGTATTTTTAATGAATCTAATCTTTTTTAAATGAATGTGGTCTTTTTAATGAATGAGATCTTCTTCTTGAATGTGATCTTTTTAATGAATGAGATCTTCTTTAATGAATGTGATCTTCTTCCCATCTGTGATCTTTTTTGATGAATATGATCTTCCAAGTCACAACAATATACAAAACCCATAATTTCATTCAAATTAAACGCACAAGTTTATTTACAATACAAGTTTCATCACTACACCATTGCTCTTCTTCACTACAATCACAAATATAACCATCACTACTACAAAAGTGACTACAAACATATATGATTTCATTGAACCTTCTTTAGCCACAACACGTTGAACTACATTACAAAGTTCTTCAATTCGTCGTACATTGTCTTCAATTCGTCGTACATCCATCCACTCATTTGTAATTTCCGAAGAGGGGAGAGTAATAGGAGTCATCCACTTAAAAAAGTGATGGGAATCGTCTTCACATTTGCAGTATAGCTTCCTAGGATTTTGTTCAGATTCGGATACTTTGATAATCGCTCTTTTGCTACAAACAGGGCAATGCTATTGCGAAATCTTAACTCGTCGTTGCTTGTTGCCATGCTTAAAGATGCCATTTTTCAAAACTACAAACATGAAAGGACAATGGTATTAAAACTCAAGATTACAGCATAATGATATTCAGCACACATAGCAACAACCTTGATGAGGCTGCAGCAAACATTGCAGCACAGCATTACTATATCATGTTGTGATCTTATTCTTTTTTCATGGACAGTAAAGGCTGGCCAATGGAAAGTTTAAAGAAGAAATGCAGATTGTAAATAAATTTAAAGGGACACATTAGGGGGCATCAATGGTTGTTATGTATTATTGAAAGAACAGGACATTGAGTTACTACCCAGATGCAAGAAACATGGCAGTGATTGATAACTATTGATGCTACAAATCTCAATACCAACAAAACAGTGAAGCAAAAGGTGCAAAAACATTCCATGGTCTGTTGACAAACAAGCATGAACTAAAACAAGCATGAACAAACATCACATTTACTATTGCCATCATTAACCAATCATCAACTCCAGCACCCATTTAGATAAAAAAAACTTCATTTGTTTTCAAATGATTTTACACATTTGGAATAAATTAAAATTAATGAAATCAAGTTTTACAAAGTTTAGCATAATCCCAAATCAGTTGCACAAGAGGCCTGCTGGTGGTTTGTAAATCATTCAATTTTTCAAATGGTTCTTGCCATGAAGTCTGCTGGTTCTTTGTAAATTTGATTCAACCATTGCTGCACAAGTGGCACTAATTCAATTCTTCATTCCACACGTTAAAAGTATTTGCACACAATAGTCTTGCAATCAGCTGCAATTTTACTATTATTCCTGATACTAAGTAGAAAATTGAATCAGCAGGATCTTAACATTAGTACTATTGCATCTATATACATTGGATCAGAATAAGAGCAGCCATGAAATACAACAGGAAAGCTTAAAAAAATGGACTTGGGTTCTAATGGTTATCAATATGGTTTTCAAGAGAATTGGAGATCCTAAAAAGCGCCATATTCTGAGGGCAACAAACTGGCAATGCGTATTCACTGAAGAATTTTATATGTATCGTTCTGCTATTTGAAGATAACAGTAAGGCCATTTTTTAATTAAATATGCAAAAAAAAGCTTGAACCACAGTCCATTCTTCCAATGTCCCAGCAAATTCCATGAGCATTTTCTCTTTTATTGGTGCAGTCCCCAAGGTATCTTGTTGAAGGGTATTTTCACATGCAATTATCATCACCAAAACCTTTCTGGCATTTTCTCAAACAGGTGGAGTTCCATCAACATGAAATGCTCATGGAAGACAGACATATAGATTGAATAGAAAATACAAACATATAGATTGAATAGAAAATACAGACATATAGATTGAATAGAAAATACAGAGAACTTGAATGAATGTAACAAAAAAATTGCAAGAGATCCCCGAAAATCAATAACCCAAAATCAAGTTTACCCAAAATAGCACCACAAACCTGGGCGCCTGAGTCTGCCGAAGGTAGGAGAAGAGAGAGAAAAGAGATGAGCGCCTGAGTCTGCCGGAGGTAGGAGAAGAGAGAGATGAGCGCCTGAGTCTGCCAGAGGTAGGAGAAGAGAGAGATGAGCGCTAGAAGCAGAAGGAGGAGAGGGGTTTTTGAATCAGATTTTTAAAAGGTCCAAAACGACGTCGTTTTGGTAAGGGGGAAACAAAAAAAAAAATTTGAAAAACCGAATGAAACGCCGGCGTTTCATTAAACCGCATGTCATGCGGTTTCTTCCCAATCGCAAACAAGCTACACCCCTCCGGCGATTTACTTGGTAGAGGGGTGGTTTATTTTAATAGTATTATATGAAGAGGAATGTTATGTAATTTAAATTTGTAACTCAAATTTGTATCTCAAATGAAGAGGATCATTGAATTAGTGGATCTCATTTAAAAAAGTTGATAGAACTCACTCATTCAATGGTCCCCTTTATTTGGAATGCAAATTTGGATTACAAATTTGGGTTACATAGTATTTCCCTTATATGAATTTGTCGTAAATGTGAAATATACGACACAAGATAATTGACTCAACAAGAAAATATTTTGTGTGAAAAATCATTTTTTATTACTCAAACACGACACAAAATGACGTGACACGAAAATGTTACGTTACAACAAAATGAAGAGGTATTTAACGAGTATTAATGAATGAATTTTTTTTTGGATCATAAATGTAAAATATTTTAATTTGAAGGTGCAATTTGCAATTAGCCAAAACTTTATTAACGGCAAAATGAACAGCAATTAACTCCCGGTGTACATTGATATAAATTTATGTCTTTCAGGGTGTAAATTGATATTTTTAAACATCGATGGTGCAAATTGATATTTGAATCATCTTTCTGGGTGCAATTTAAAATTAGCCATTGAATTTATGTCGTGTATAAATCGTATATAACCAATATATAAACAAGTTATATCGTGTATTTTTTTAATTGAATTCACTCATACTCAATTCATTTATTAATAATAACTAATATAGTCGTTTACGAAACATGTAACTTAAAAGAAG
Organism: Ilex aquifolium; assembly: GCA_951799425.1. Taxonomy (NCBI): domain Eukaryota; kingdom Viridiplantae; phylum Streptophyta; class Magnoliopsida; order Aquifoliales; family Aquifoliaceae; genus Ilex; species Ilex aquifolium. The sequence goes on from OX637404.1 coordinate 21,401,112, forward strand.
ATCTAAACTCTTTGTCATATTTTGATTACCTACTTTGGGGTATGAATTTGGATTTTTGTTTTCCATATTAAAAAAAGGGACAAATTCTATTATGCGGTCTTTACACGCATTCATAGAGCAAAGTGGAGGCACTTGGTCACAAAACCTCTATCATCAGAACCTATTCCAAAGTGAAAAAAAAAAAACAATGCTAAGTGAAGTCACTATGGGTGTGCGCGTGTGATCTTGGAAGATATTGACGGTAACAATTACACCATATCAATATCAATAGTGTCATTTTATGTAATCATCTACTAACAAGGAAATAAGTAAACAAGTGAGTCTCACAAAATTGAATAATCATCATCCACTTTCTCCATTTTTTAACTTTCTTATTAATATGTTACATCACGTGGCACTGTTGACGTGGTCTAACCGTTATATTGAATATTTACTTGGAATACCATTACATTGAATATTTACTCTAAAATTCCGAGTAAATATTCAATTTAACGATTATACTACATCAACGATATCCTGTGGTGCAACCGTTCAATCGAAAAACTAGAAAATAGATAAACTGAAAGCCATTTCTTTACATGAACGTGATTATCTATATCTATATCTATACTACTAATAAAAATACCTTAGTATAAAAAACTTTTGATTCACTATTTTACCCTTAAAACTTTTTTTAAATACCACATTATTTTTTCATAGTTAAATTCCAAAATTATCACCATATCCTCATGTATTTAAATCTACAAATTACACCTAACATTTCTTTTAATTCTCTATGTATAAATATCAGTATCTATGAAACTTTTTAATCGATTATGTTACCCCTAAAAAAAGCATTTATTAGAATATTGATAAATATTATTATTTTATTCAATGAATTATAATTTAAAACCTAATCAAATGAATTTCAAAATTAATTATTTTTAATACGAGTGATAAAAACATAATTTTTATAAAAAATTTTATTAATATTTTGTGTATGAAAATTATTCACGTGTTGCAGGTGGTACATTGCTAGTAATGATAAAAAGAATCACTATTTTTTTCTAATCGTCTGAACTGCATTTAGTGTTAGGGAAAAATAATATAGTTTGATGAGGTCCACATCACAATAATTTTAATTGAGTAGAGCCGTGATGCCATTGACTTTGAGAGTACCAACCTCAATTAATATTCATTTACTTTCAAGGGGCACAGGTTCAGTGAGCGAGCATTCAGTAGTTAATGCACATGTACTAAGGTAGGTAATGCAAAAATGGTTGTTGTATTTAATTTGGAGCCCAACTCTTTACACTTAATTTATTATAGTTTTTGGACAAAAAGTTAATCCTATTTAATGTTAAAATTCACAATTTATCTGATAATTGTAGTGAATTCAGTTTCTATATTAGATTTCAAAAACATTACTCATAAATAATAAGATTCACTATGTCTTTAGATTCTTGCAATTATATCAATGCTAAATCATCTTAATTTTTTTGATGCTAACATAAATAATAGTGAAATCTATTATATCGGGCTTAAAAAAAATCTATCATATTCAAACCAATTGAAATAAGGTGCTTAGGGAGGCCGGTACCTCCCAAAAAACTTAATAGGATAAAAGTACACTTTTTAAAATAATTGGGATAGAAGTACATGTGCTAAAAAAAAGTCATAAAAGCCCTTTTACCCCTACCATAAATAGTGCATACCTAATTGAATGTGAGACTTTCAAGATTCCTTTTGATATTTATGTATCATTTGAATTTTGAAATTTTATATATATATATATATATATATATATATATATATATATATATATCTATGCAAACAGTGTCACCAAAGAGAGACACGATATAAATTGTCATGCAAACAGTGTCACCAAAGAGAGACACGATATAATGACAATAGGGGTCCAATCAATGGCATCATGTAATGCCCCCTTCATAGTGCCCAAGCAGTGTTAGTAAAGAGTGACAACAGTAGATTGTACCTAAATTATAACAATATATATTTTGCCCACTAAAAAAGTTGCACCTAAAGGGGGAGTCGAAAAATTGTCATGCAAACAGTGTCACCAAAGAGAGACACGATATAAATTGTCATGCAAAGAGTGTTACCAAAGAGAGACACGATATAATGACAATGAGGGTCCAATCAGTGACATCATGTAATGCCCCCTTCATAGTGCCCAAAACAGTGTCAGTAAAGAGTGACAACAGTAGATTGTACCTAAATGATGACAATATATATTTTGCCCACTCAAAGAGTTGCACCTAAAGAGGGAGTCGAAAAATTGTCATGCAAACAGTGTCACCAAATAGAGACACGATATATATACGTGTGTGTATATATATATATTAAATTTCAAAATTCAAATGATACACAAATATCAAAAGGAATCTTGAAAGTTTCACATTCTAATCTTGAAAGTCTCATATTCAATATTAAGTATGCACTATTTATGGTAGGGGTAATTATGGAATACAATTTAGAAAGAATTTGAAAATCTTTTAAAATGTGTACTTATTGACAACTATTTGATGAAAAAAAGGACTTAAAGGAGAATAAGTTTGGAGGTGGTACTTAAAGCCAAATAAGTTTTGGAAAAGGTACTCACATCCCATTATCTCTTGAAATAATTGGAAACTCTAGAGTTAGAGTGGCTTTCAATCCCCATGAGGTTGGCTTGCTTTCTTTCTTTCTTTATTTTTTTTTAATTTTTATTTATTTTAGTTCATTTTATTTCATTTTAATCAGGTCACTTGGCTTTCTTTAACAATGAGTTTGGATGTTACTATATCAAAAGAGATATTGCATCAAAAATTATAAGTTAAATTCTAATTTTTTTTTTATGATATAACTCTGAGCCATTATCAATGTAAAATGTTGTAAATCTACACTATCAATAAAAGTGGCTTAAGTAAAAAGTTTTTGATTGACTAAAATAACCTCAACAAAATAGATAATTCCGATCCTATCTTTTTGTGGATAATAATAACATTAAATTATATGTAATTATCACAATTAAGACTATTGGGCTGATGAATGTTGGCTTGCTATTACATATTTAGTTGGAATAAACCCTTCATATTTTCAACGAGCCAACATAGAAACAAGCATATCTGATTTTGAGAATAGCAAGCATCTCTATAGCCAGTAACTGATGTAGAAATCACACGCCAAAGCCAAATGCCAATACAACTCTTGGCCATGCAAAATCATGTTGTGAGAATGGCAATCCACGACAATCAAAGCTTCAAGTTTGATTGTGATAATTTATTGAGGCGTGTCAAGAGTCGGATGGGCCTTATCGTCGTCGTCCTTGATTTTTCTAGAAATGGCTGACAGTCATAGTTGTTATAGATGCCTTCAACCACCGTATACTTCCTCCCAAACTCAGTGGCCAACGTAACTCCACCAGGTGACTATTGCCTTTCTCTTCTCTATTGATTTGTAATTACATTAAGTTAGGCTACCTCGAAGAACTTTCGAGAACATATAAATTGAGACATTTGTTATATATTGATAATAAATTGATACTATTGTGAATAGGTTACAACCTATTCCTTGTTCAATTGACACTATCTTGAGTTTGTATACATGCATGTCAGAAATTGGTATTATCGATGTTGTCATGCAACGAATGTAGCATTCGATAAAAGATGGTTGGTTTAAGAACTTACGGGGAAAAGGGAAATCTCTGAACCTTAGATTAATCCTCATGTAGAACCACCTTGCAATCTTTGTACTTTTTTAATAGGCTTACTTTGTGATTTTTTAACAATGCTCTGTGTTTTTTTTCTTCCAAGCATATACACAAAATGGGTCGACACCGGTTTGCATGTACTATTGTATGTGTCTATATCGTATTATCTGTCTGCATTTCTTTGCCTAGATGTTCCGACCCTAGGGGATAGAACATAAAATTTATTCAAAACGCCACTTTTATGGGGTAATGGAAGCTTGTGATATCCCATCACTGACGAGGAAGTACATAATATCAACAAAAAGAACCTAGATTCAACATCTAAGAGGGGATAAAACAGACAGAGAAAGAAGGTGGGTCAGTTGGAGACGAGATCTATTGACTACACAAAATCATTGTTTTGTGAGGTAATCATATAAAATGTATGTATGTCTTTTGCGTTGTTTTTGTTGGTTTGATTTATTGTCCTTTTTTTTTTTTGGTATTGGCGTTCTGTAGAGTTGATTTTGATTTTATTATTAGCATTTTCTTTTGAACATGATCTTGGATAATCAATTTTTTCAGGATCATCAACTTTAAGACGAGAGTGAGCCAGATTTTGTGGTTTAAGTGCTCTCTCTATCTCTCTCTCATAATCTTTTGCCCAAAGAACAACAATTTGTAGATTACAAGAAGGTTGATGGCCAAGTTCACCAATTGAAAAGTAGCAACTCTAGGTATGTAAATGAATTTTCTATTGTACAACCCACACATAAACATTCACATGGGATCATCCTACTGTAAGAGCTCAGCGAGAGATCCTTTTATTTTCTGTCCCACTGGAAATTTTTTGCGAGTCATTCAAATTTTTTTCCTTTTATTTTCTCTAACAGTGAAATCAGGATTTTTGCTAATATTCTTTCAGGATTAGTGTGATCTTTGCAGTGTTTGTAGCTATACCCTTCTTGAGCCAATGAATCCTGAAATCTTGTAGGATTACTTGAACACATTATGTCCATTCCTTTAACTTGGCAGTACAAATCTGCATATATTTTTGTCTTAAGAGACTGTATTTATTCATTATTGCCGAGTATATTTTTTAGAGCATCTGTGCCAACATCTTTTTATTTCTTGCTTTTTGTTGCGCTTTAATTTGGTTCGTAGCCACTTCCAGTGTCTTTCGCCGTCCAAGCCTCTTCTCTACTTATGTATGTGTACACGTTCGTTGAATACTGTATAATTTTTTAAAGATATTTATTGTTGTTTTGGACTTTAGGGAGCTCCATAAATTGCATATTATGAATTGAATTATTGGATTTACTTTAGGAGTTTGGAAATTTTAAGCAGACACATGCTGGCTGGTGCCTGTTGTTTTGATTTTTTTTTTTCACTCTAGAACAATTCGGAACATCATGAAATCATAAGGAAACAAAAGGCAAAAGAAACTATATATTCCCGTCACATTATGTAAGTGCCTTTTAACAACTCTTCTTTGAAAAAAGGAGGGAAGAAGGGTGGGGTAAAGTAGATTTTTTTAAGTAATCATAACAAATTAGGTGGTTGGTTTGGTCATTCTAGGCATTAATTGAGTGCAAAGGTGAGTATAAGAAAAAATTAGCTCACAGTTTTGAATATGCTTTAGATCAACAAATCGCCTTTATGTTTATGCCTATATACATTGATTTATGTTTTATGCATAGATATAGACATGGGTGAATACAATAAAGTGCATGCTTGTATCTGTGCATTTTTTTTTCGGAAAATAAAATGTATTAGAGAACCAGAAAGCCAAGGGAAATTACCCTCAATTTGTACAATGAAATCACTCAGGACTCAAAGACACAACACAAGTCTGTAAGAGATGCCCTGAATATAGGTATTTCCCACAGAATTGTAGACAAAAAATACATTGGAACCAAGATTTACAAAAAGTCAGGGCCAATTGAGCTCCTGAACACCACCGGGAAAGACCAGCACAAAAGCATCATGGGCAGGACACATGCAAGTACCAAGAGAGTGGGGCAAGAGCATGAAAAGAGGCTGCCCAAAACAAAATCATATCAGAAAAATCAGAACATTCAATCTGCTGGGAAACCCATCAGCTCAGATCAAGGACAGACATCCCAGAACAACAAGCAGACCCAACATTCCAAGAAGACATCCCAAGCAAAAAACACTTCACCCGCAACAGAGCAAAGATCCACCTGCGCCATGACAGCCTTGGCAAACAGCTCCCTCACCAGCACTTCTCATATGAAAGTCAAAGGATTTCTTTACAACTCCAGTGGAGATGAAGCAAAAAAAGCATGGGCCAAGCCTGCAGCATGCCCAGCAACAGTGGGCAGCACCAAGGGAGTAACCAACAATACCACACCAAAGGTCCCAAAGTCAGAAGAAACGCCTATTGAAATCCAGCAACCGATCATGCAACACAAATTAAAAAAAACAAGAAGTGGGGAGGTTCCATGACTGGCCAGTGAGAAGGTTGTTGGCGGATGCTTTGAACTTCAAGGTAGAAACTCTGTTCCTAATAGTCTGATGGATGAGCTGGGTATCTGTGCATTTACTTAAACATATATTGTGCATTAGTTAATGACTATTTGTGTGGTTGGAACTTATGGATATTTTTTGGATTAAATTATAGAAAGTTAAGGAATTTTTAGGAAAGGAATGTAATTCATATTTCATGAATGTATAAGTGGTTGGAGCTTTTTTTTTTTTTTATTACGCTTTAGTCCAGTTTGTAAGAACTTCAAGGGTAAACATTTGGTTGAGGTTATTTCTCTGTCGAAACTCTATAAATTGCACGAAACTGAACTTGAAAAGGAAAAAAAAGTTACCCAAAAAAAAAAAAACTATTAGTAGTTGATTTGATTATTTAAGGATTGATATTTCCTAATAGTCTAATACTATCCCAGTTTGAGTAGCATGTTCTGCACCCTAAACGGTCCTTCTATAACGTATAAGCGTTAGAAAAAGCCAAAAACAAATCTCACATTAGCCATTTGATAGAAAAACTTGGTGTGAGACTTCTTGTAAAAAAAGAGATTTATGTGAGACTTCACGTTCCATTCTTTTGTATCTTGATCTAATCAATATTTCAGTATATTAAATTGATGAGTAATTATTAAATTTTATGGGGCTGTCGAAATTGTTCACTAATTTGTGAACAGTTACACCAAAACAATAAGAAATCTTGATCTTCAATTATGAAAGTTACTATTAATAATTAAGTTACAACTGATTGAGTGTATTCTTTTTTTTTTTTTGGTACATAAAATAGATATGCAAATAGGTCATTTCACATAGGAGCATTGCCCATCAACGCCACATATATAACTATCTGCGAAAGACTCCATCACACCTACGTCGGGGCCAAATCTAAGATCCCACAACATGCTTTAAGCGCTGAAGTAAGTTTAGCTCCACTAAACTACCATAGTTATAAAGACTCGATATCAAGCATTGAGCAAGAAAATCTAAGTTTTTTCCATTGGACCAACTGCTCGGTGGTGATTGAGGTTATTTATCATTGATGAAAAAAGGTTGTGATTGATCATGACTACCTGTAACTTCACCTGTAAAATGTGTAACTTTACTTTTAAAAGTTATACATTATGTGATCAATCATAACATTCTGTGATCAATCAAACTCTTAGTATTTCTAACTAATAGTCCAAAAAATTATAACTTAACCTTAGATTATAAATCTTGGTGTGATACTTCCATCGATTTCTTAGCCTTCCTCATGAGTAAAAAGTATACTCCTTGACCTTCCATTTTACCTCAACAAAATCACATGGTTGTTCTTCAATAGTTATGATGCTAGGGCATACATTCTTAAAAATATTTTAGATATAAGGAAATCCATAAAATTTCAGCAAAATTCTTGTAGTCCCAAAAAAAATGATGATTGCCATGAGTAGTGTATAAGGAAAAAATCACGTACCTTTGTGAGTGATGGTGATTAAGGTATCTGGTAGTTTTTTGGGGGAAAATGAAAAAGCAAAACTCCTCCCTCCTACAAAATGAACACACAGCTAGAGATCAGGGGTCTGTCGGTTGGAGGTACTTCGATGCTTAAGTCAGTAAAGATTTTGATTTTAAGCGAACTAATTTTAAGGGGGAGAAAGAGAGAGATTGTACCTTAGACTTAAGCATTACCTAGTATTTATAGTATTTCATGATGTCCTTTCCACTAGGGTTTTCACACTGTTCAAGGTGGTAAACCCGTTTCCTAGCCAGATCCCATTGATTTACAGTGGAACTTCCTTAGGTTTATTTTCTCATTTGTTTATTATTTAGGTCATATTTATATTATTCACCTATGATTTAAACAACTTCCTTATCGATATCGCACTGCCTCTGGTTACCTAGGATAGGCTAGTTACCTTTATCCTAATCAAACTCATAATAGAACTAAAATCACTGTATTTACTCGGTCTTGTCTACTGCTCGGTTCGACTATCAACTCGATTTTCTTAATCGAACACTTCCTCCGTCAATTTGGATTTCTATGGAGTTTGCAAGGGTCAACAAACCAATGATCTGCAAAGGCACTCTATCGTAGTCACGTGCCACTCAGAGGTGATTTTTTGCCACGTGTTTCAGGACACGTGGCCACATTAACTAGTTTAATCATGCAGAGTCATTTTGAGGTCCTTCAAGTAGTATATTTATATTTATCTTTTTATTTCTCATCTTATAAATATGTAAGAGGAAAAAATCTCTTACCTTAAGTCGTTAAAATTTGACTGAGAAATAAGAATAGGAGTCACTCTCATTTTGCTACAAAATGAGCAAACTGCTAGAGATGGGGGTTAGACTGATCGGAGGCACTCCGATACTTAAGTCAATAAAGGTTCTAGCAGTAGGTATGTTCAATAACAGGAAAGAAGTGTGTACCTTCAATCTAAGCATTTACCCAATATTTATAGTGTCTGCGTCTCATCCTTCCTTTGAGGTTCCTTTCCTTCAGCCAGATTAGATGACACATCTATCATAACAGTCGCAATTTTCTTCACTTTTGACTTTCACCTCCTCTTGTTTTTCCTTTCACGTTTGTAATATATCCCTATAAATTTGCCACACTCTTTCCCACATTTTCCTCTGATTCACTCGAGTGAATATTACTCTGTTTATCTGAGGAGTAATGATGATTGCTTGGTTATGCGGACTTTATGTGTGTAGTCATTTTATACTCCTTCATTTGCCCCTCAGGTGGTGTTTTTTTTCCACATGGTAAATGTCACCTGACATTTTTTTAATTCTTTAATCATGTCACTTTAAATGAGCAGCATGGTTTCCTGCGAAAAGATGCCCTACACCTCTCTTCTGTTGTATAAGCGTGTTACATCATTTATTATAGGTGTCTTTTTGTCTGGGTGTGGCCATTTTGGCGCCTCTTCGAGTTTCTTTTAAGGTATCGTCTTCCTTATTTCCTCCATTTCTGCATACTTTTAGGTCATTTGGTGTTTCTTTCCCTTTTTTCTTTATAAGTGACTTCTCACACTCTCCTCCCCTTCTTTATTTTCTCCAATGGCTCCTCTGAAGAAAGATTAGATACCTGATTTTCGATCCAAATATGCTATTCCAGATGAAGTGTTTGTTAGAGTGGCGACTGAGGATAAACCCCTGTTGGGGTCCTGGGAATCCATTCTTATTCCTACTAGAGCCATCATAGAGGGATGGATTAGGTTTTCCCTCCATCCTTTGCTTCTTTGGGTCCTGTATTCTTTGAAGTTTTTCCCCATTCAGTGTTGTTTCTTCAGGATAGTCGTCGGGGTTGTTACCTTGAACAACCTCCTTGGTACCAACTTGGGTCTCTGAGAAATCCTCAATTGTTATACGATTCCCCCACTTCTGATAAGAACTATTGGGCAAGAAAATCGACTGTTATCTGGTCACTCACCTCCCTGACTCGAACAAGGGTCATGAAAATAATATCCTATTTGTTTCTGGGAACTGGGAACATAAAGATGGTGAAGAGCCCCACTACAATTGTTTGTTTGAAGAGGGTGCACTAGGTGATTTCATCGGTGCCCTTCCTTTCTTCAATGTGTTCTATTGTAAAATTTTTTTTTAAAGGTTTCTGTATGTGTTGCAGGTGATTCTGTGAAGGGCAAGGTGCCAAATTCGAAGGTCAATCTTTCAGATTTGCAGAAAGTTTGGTCATTTAGGGCCATGAATGCTAGGGTTGTTCAAATTTTTAATTACCCGTAAATTTCGACCCTACCCGACTCTATTGATCGGCTATTCGAAAGAATCGGGTACCAATGAAAGATTTGTTGGTATTCCGTAAAAAATAGGGTAGGAATGCAGAATACCTACAAAATTTTCGTATTCCTACCCTACACTACCCACATATATATATATATTAATCCCTAAAAATTAAAATCAAAAAATCTAGAAACCCTAATATTTTATTGATGTTTATGACTTTCTTATATATGATGTATTAATGTATATGACTTTCTTGTTGTGTTTTATTGTAATTGTTTATGTATTATCGAATTTATTGTGCTTTCTTTAGTGTTATTAGTTTATTGTGTTAATTAATTGGTGCGTGTTACTTAATTAAATTATTAAAATGATCCAAAAATTGATAACTAAAAAATATGTGTTCACCGGATTTCTTACCCGACTTCCTACCTGATTGTTTTGGACAAAATTCGGGTAGGAATAGTAAACTTGATCAAGTAGAGTAGGCCAAGAAAAAATTATTCTGCAAAGTATCGGATAGGAAGATGAACTACCATAATCCCTACTCGTAGGGTAAGGTGAACACCCCTAATGAATGCTTTGTGTCGAGCTGCACATGTGTTGCTAGGATACGAGCCAACCTATAAGTCATTTAAGTCAAGTGAAATCCAATCCACGAAATCATTTAATCTATACAGTGGTTCCTTCCCTCACTTCTTAGCAATTAGTAGCTCAGAGGGCTGCTCGGGCAAATGAGGCAACCTCATCTTCTACACTGAAGAGTTCTAAGAAGAGAGGTATGGGGAGAAACTGAGTCGCGAATAATTTCATTGATTTGGTCCTTGGCTCGACTTCTGGGGCAACGCCAAAGTCAGGTACGTTAGCGGTGGTTTGACCATCTATAGTTAGAATCAAACCCACTCCGCCAACTGAGCATCTTCCTCCACCACCTCCGAAAAATTGTCATGTCACTACTGCTTCCGAGCTTCTAGCTCTGTTTCCCGAACTCGAGGATGATAATTAGGGGTGTTAATTGAGCCAAGCTTTGCGATTTTAAGCCCGAGTCTGGCGAGCTTATTTTCTAAACGAGCCTAAAAAATTATTCAAGTTCAGCTCGTTTAGAACTCGAGCCGGGCCCAAGCCCAAGCCGAACCCGAATAACTTGACTATTTTACATATAAACGAGCTGAGATTTGCGAATTTGAGCCGAGCTTAAAAAATTGTTCAAACTTAGCTCGTTTAGAACACAAGTTGAGCTCAAGTCGAGTTTTATTTGAGTCGAGCCCGAATAGATTGTCTCGATTAACACTCCTAATGATAATGACTTGACAGAGGATTCCACTTCGATTACCTAGTTGGTAAGGAGGCAATCTGTTGGGAAAAAAAAGAAAGTCGTTGTCAAGCCATCCGCCGACAAGGTTGGAAGGGCTCAGGCCTGGAAGCCTCAAATGCGGGCTCATGGTAGAGACATTCATTGATTTGGTCCTTGGCTCGACTTCTGGGGCAACGCCAAAGTCAGGTACGTTAGCGGTGGTTTGACCATCTATAGTTAGAATCAAACCCACTCCGCCAACTGAGCATCTTCCTCCACCACCTCCGAAAAATTGTCATGTCACTACTGCTTCCGAGCTTCTAGCTCTGTTTCCCGAACTCGAGGATGATAATTAGGGGTGTTAATTGAGCCAAGCTTTGCGATTTTAAGCCCGAGTCTGGCGAGCTTATTTTCTAAACGAGCCTAAAAAATTATTCAAGTTCAGCTCGTTTAGAACTCGAGCCGGGCCCAAGCCCAAGCCGAACCCGAATAACTTGACTATTTTACATATAAACGAGCTGAAATTTGCGAATTTGAGCCGAGCTTAAAAAATTGTTCAAACTTAGCTCGTTTAGAACACAAGTTGAGCTCAAGTCGAGTTTTATTTGAGTCGAGCCCGAATAGATTGTCTCGATTAACACTCCTAATGATAATGACTTGACAGAGGATTCCACTTCGATTACCTAGTTGGTAAGGAGGCAATCTGTTGGGAAAAAAAAGAAAGTCGTTGTCAAGCCATCCGCCGACAAGGTTGGAAGGGCTCAGGCCTGGAAGCCTCAAATGCGGGCTCATGGTAGAGACATTCATTCAAAGGAATCTTTCGTTGATGATGTTGATGTTGAAGTGGGTTTGGCTAAGGTTAAGATCCTTCCCCCTGATCTACGAATTTCTGAGGATCTGGACAGCAATTCTCTTGCTCAGAGTGTTTTTCAATTGATGGTGGTGGTAAGGCTTAGGTATTCTTTTTTCTTTCTCGGATTTTTTAGTATTTTACCCCCTTCCTTCTCATGTCTTATTTTAGGGCATGCAATGAGTATTTGATCTTGGGTCTTGAGCTGTGATTAGGAGCAAAGAGGTAAATGAAGCCCTAACCTCGAAGTCTCTAGCTGTGGAGAAGTGAGGGTGTTTGGAGGCGGATTCCCTGAAAGCTCTTGATGATATTGGTCGACTCCAGGCAAATATTGAGGAATTGTCTGGTCAGAACGCGAAGCTCGGCCAAAAGTTGAAGACAACCGATCAATTAGAGAAGGTGGCTCGTAATGTAGCTACCTTGGTGAAGGGGCTCAATTTTTCCATTGAAACAAATCTAGAAACCCTTCGATCTTCACTCAAAGATGCTGAGGGCAAGGCCTATTAATAAGGTTTTGAGAAGGTGGAGAGTGCCATGGCGGAGCAAATCCCAGTGATTGAAGGTTTTTATTTTAAGAAAGGGTGGGATATGGCCTTGGTGGAAGACAAAGTTCCTACTGATTTTCAGCTTTTCTCTATGCATGTTGTAACCATCCTCTCTTCTTCAGGTGCGAATCTTCCCCTGACCGAGGTTTTTGCGGCCGACACCCCTGCCGTCGTTTCTTCTATGTTCTTGTTGATGATTCAACTATTGATCTTGCTGATCCATCTGATGTGCTTTAAAAAAAATCGTGTTGTTTTCTTTTGGACATGTAACTGTCGTTTTATGAATAGAAGATCTCATGTTTTTTTTTGTTTTTTTGTTTTTTTCTGAATTTGATAAGTCACTTTTACTCCCCCCCCCCCCCCAAGCATTTATGTATGATCATATCTTTACAGTCATGTTAATTGTAGTGATTTTAAGAATTACCCGTGCCAAACCTAATTGTCTACGGATAAGCAAAGAGATATATATATCAACTATGTTTTTAAAATCAATTGTTCAATCAATAAAATAACTTTAATATTAAAAACTTAATTAGGTCAAACTACATATTCAGGGATGAGAATCCCTCATCCGATCATATAGGAAATTGACTACTCACTCATGGCGAAAGTAAAACTAAAAGAAATTATTAAAGACATGATCTTAATCAAAAGAGAAATCAAACTTGAATTGAAATCAACCAAATACCTTGTATTGAGATGAAAACTATAAACGGTTACAAAAAATAGAATCAACGTATTTTGCTTGGGAGAATTAAAGGACTAAAGAAAGACAATACTTCATAAACATAAAAGAAGAAGAAAAATCAAAGAACTGGTAGAAAACTTAAAGAAAAACCCTAGCTGCTGAGGTTGGAGAGAAGAAAAGAAAAAAATGTGTAAAAAGTAGTGAAGGATCTATCCCCTCTCCCTTGTTCAGCTTTGTTTTTTATAGGGAATAATCGGCCGAATTTCTTCCTCTTTTTCTACCAATGAAGGCCCTTTAAAATCCTTAGCCGATAGACTTTTCAAAGGAGTCCTCGCTGAAATAAAACACTGATAAACCTGTAGGAAGCAAGTCCCGACCTATCGCTAACAAAATTACTGTTCAGATCTACCAGTAACTCAACATCAATGAACCAGTATCAAACTTTCTATTTCAGATGAACCGTTAAACATGAATGAATCAGTAACAAAGTTTTTATTTTGAATGAACTAGTAGCACTTCACAGCTACTGGTTGGTCTGCTGCTTGACACTTGATGAACCAGTAGAAAACCTACCGTAGAACTTCACTTTTTTTCTAAAATTGAACTGCAATGCTCCTGACTTCAAGTCTAGCTCTCCTAACTCATTCCTAAAGTCTTCCAAAGCATAAAAAATTAATGCAAAATGTTGTTTTTACCTTAAATCACCTGCAAACACAAAAATTCCTCATAAAAACAAAATTAAACTAAAACAAAACATATAGCTAACAAGCAAAGTTAAAATGAATGGTATGAGACATAAAATATGCAATATTGTGCACTCATCAGTCATTTAAATGTGGACTTAGATTGTTATTTTAGAGTCTGTCTTGAATAAGTGACTATACAAATTGGATTTTGACTTGATAAATGTTCTTTGGAATATATTTATCAATGGTTCTTAAATTTTTTGAGAGCAAATTGTTTGATCAAATTAATTATTAGTATGAAGTCCAAGATTAATCTGATACATTGTTTGATTTTATATTCTTGTATATTAAATACTATTCGGATTGTGCATTGCATGTTAAATAATGTTCGCATTATGATGCGCTCAAGCGGGAAGAGTCTTGCTCGAGCAAGTCTGGAATATTGATGGTCACCAACCACTATAAAACATGTGTACTAGCCTACTACTTAGATCATAGATATGGCACCAAAAGTTTCCAAGAAGACTCGCACGCAACGAGATGCAGTCCCAACCCATTACCTTCCGGATGAGTCTTATGTTGAGACTCACACCATGTTCGCCAGGAGGTCAGTTCTTGTTGAGTGTCTTATCAACTTTGAGGACTTGCCCTATTCGAGAGCCATTTCCACATTTGTCAAGAGGCAATGGCTTGAGATGTTCGCAGCTCCAGATGTCACCATAGTCAGTGTTGTGCATGAGTTAGATGCAGACATGTGGTTTGTCGAGGACTCCCTTGTACTTCAAAAATGAGTTTGTGGATCACTTCAGACTACCGAGGGTACAATATCCCAAGTACCCACCCATAGGCGATGCTCATCAGCTTGATTTTTATTTAGTTGCTAGCCTTTGATAGGCGAGGTTGCATAATGGGTTGTATGTTCCATGCACACTATGAGGAATTTAGAAAATAAACAAAAAATAGAATTGGGGGAGAAAACCCGCTTCGAAGGGGTGGAGATTTCCAATGGTTCAATTCGAGAAGAACCTAATCTCCAAAACTTCCACAAGAAAGTTCAATACAAATATCCAACATATTCATTTCATTGATAGGAAGACCTTTAAATACAAGATAATAAAACTATCTTAATAACTAACCTAACCCATAACTCCACTATCTTAGTAATCACCCAGGAAACTACACACAAAATACTCTATTACTAAATCACTTACTAAAATAACTCCTCAATAACTACCTCAAATACTACATAAAAAATATATTAAAAATGCGCACATAACATTGTGCATACAGTGATGATTATAGATTCTCACACCACCCTTCAGACTACTCATAGGATACTAGTGTGATCTCACCCTATTGACACATATCGACCATAGGACAAGAGGAAGTGAGATTGGTCTGTGCCATACACATAGGAGCCACTATAGATCTTCCATTTTAGATTTCTAGGCCCATTCGAAAGGATCGAGTGTCACCCGCATACACTGCTCCATCAGGTGTTTTATTAATCGATTGGTACTTGCGAGGGGACTGCATACAGTACCTGGTGATGAGATTCTTCATCCTATTAGTTCCATCGATAGTCCATCCTTCCCTTGAATGATACACATGTTCTAGAGGATAGGCATCACCAAGCTCAATAGTAGGAGCAGTCGTAATAACACTAACCACAGCCAGAGCAAGCTAATATCCCACCTATGCCTAATCAGGGTGACTTAGCCCAATGAGCACCACAGGGAGATGCTGAGGAAAAGGCTCCCAACGTCTACCTCCACCTCTATTGGATGACCCTCTAGTTGATAATGCTACAATTTTGACTAGGATGCAAGATCAGGTCTTTGGGAGGCTAGAAGAGATGGGCAGAGGATTATTTGAGAGGATCACTGCTATGAAGATGAGAGTTACACCCCCATGGAAAGAAAATTACAGCCTTAGAGCAGGGATCAGAGACTGGCACTATAGAGGACATCTACTTTGAGTTTGAGGGATTATTGGGTGATCCGACCCCGCAGAAGTAGGGATATTTAGTCTGTGTTTGTTTTTTTCTCTTTGTTGTGTTTGTTCCTCTTGTAATCAAACTCATAATATTTTGAGGTTATATGTATGATGATTGAGTTGAATTTGTTTCTATGCTGTTGTTTAAGATTTATGTGTTTCTCTGAGTATTATTGATATCATAATATGCTTTCTTGTTTTGAATCATCTGTGTAATTTCTGCTTTTGTCATTCCATGAGAATAAGAGGGAGATAGAGTAATACACATTGACAAGGAAAGAGGGGAGTAAATTGTTTATGCTAAGTTTAAATAGGGAAAAAAATACACACATACACAGAGAGAGAGAGAGAGAGAGAGAGAGAGAGAGATTTACTTGATATACATGTTTATTTCATATGTGGTGTGTTTGTGAATTTGTGGCTTACATTTCATACTTGTGAGTCTTGATTATTTCATATATATATCTCCACACGTCTTCACAGGTGTGTTAAGTGTGTTTAGGTAAACAGGTGATTGAGATATCAAATTGGTTTAACGCATCGATGATTTGATTACTACTTTGAGTCTACATTGAGTTTGGTTTTGATGTAATTCAATTTTTTTTGAGAATTATTTGGGCCATGTCATTTACTTATATTGATTGTATGTTTTATCACGGAACTTCCAAAGGAGAGATTATTAGGGATTTTATGGACAGTAAAATTTTAAAAAGAAAAATATTTTCTGCTATGGGAAAAGACAACATACAATCTAAATCCATGGATATTGTTAAAATTTCAAGAATGTTTTATCAATAAATATCGAGCAATAGAATTTAAATCCATTGATACAAACCTTAAATGAGATGAACAACCTCCGAAAACGTTTATTGTCAGGTTCACAATCCAACCTTCTATGACTACTAGGACTGGTACTCTTGGAAACCACGATGTACTACGACAGCTGATTGTAAGATAACAAGTGATCCCCGAAAATTATACCATTGCTTTTTCCACACCCAACCATGCATGGTCATATGTGATTGCCCCACCATAGTCCAGATATAAATGGCTAATGACTTCACTTACACATGTCATATGTTTTGCCTGTGACCAACTATAAGATCAACAACCGAGGTAGAACACATTTGTTTACTTTGTTTTGTGTGTTAGATGACTCTGCAAGTGTAGTCGTTGGTCATGCGTTTATGTATAAATTCATAGACTGTTTTTTTTTTTTTGTCAGAATTCACATACTGTTAGCACCTCATGAAAATTGCACATGATAAGCTTAGCCTCTATTTGATTAACAAAACCTTATTCTCAATACATAAAATGATGTCAAATTGATTGCAGATAAAGATTTGCAATGATCGACACACCTCATCCTCATGCCCGAAGCACTTGCAACTCATGTGTTTCAATTTATAAAAGAAAGCTGGACAACAGTCTTGGCGAGGTTCACATTGCTACCAATGCATAATATTGAGGGTGCAAATTGAGTCGTTTGTCAACCTTAAAATCGAATCGTTCGTCGACTATTTTTATTTATCTAGAACAACATGATCCACGTCGATCGTTGACAACACATGTTACAACAAAAGAATAAAATAATATTTTAACATTAAAAAATATCAAAAATACCTCCAACGTATAGATTGACTATGCAGATTATTGTTAATGGTAAGGCTGAAAATCAATGCTCCATTGATCATCAGATATGGAAGAAGAATGACCTTCAAATCTTCCTTTAGCTAATAGGATAGTGGAAATCGAGATCGTAAGTCAGCCTCACATCACACAATCCAGAGTTGCACAAACCCAAACATTCTAGGTTCGTGACCTAGATTGTTCAAAATTTTTATCCTAAATTGCAAACCTAACTTCAAATCCACCCACGATCCAAGTTACCTGAAATTTTAACCCTATTACCACAGTGTAACCCTAATTCGTACTGCAGAACTCTTATCTCAAATATAAAATAAATATTAATAAACTATTTGAGTATGTATAATTATATATGGGAAAATTGGAAGGGAGTACACCAAATTAGAGTTAATTGTAAAAAAAGTACACAAAAAAATGTAGGGTTAAAAAGTCTTTAATTTTGATACTTATTCGTTTCCAAGTATATTATTTGAAATTTTTATATTTTCTTCTGACCATTGTATCCTCCCTTGATCCATGCATAATTTTTTTGGAAAGTGATTTTGTTTTCAAATTATATTTATGCATTAAACATTTCCTAGATTTTTTAGATTACTTTAATATTTCGTCTATATTTGGATATATGACTGTGTTTGAATTTTAAATTTTGAAACCCACCCTTTTTTACCATAGTCGTCTTCTTTGACTGGCTATATGTTGAAAGCCTGAAGACAAGTTGTATTCGACTGGCCAGACCCCTGCCTTTTTACCTTTGTCGTCTTCTTCGACTGGCTATACACAATTTTTTTTTGGCAAGACGTTGGAAGCCTGAAGTGTTGTTGTCTTCGACTGGCAAGATGCTGGAAGTCTGAAGTGTTGTTGTCTTCATAACAACATCAACAAGGTTTGAATTCATGTCTTTAATATTTTGCCATTCAGCAAGGTGTGACTGTTGATATTGTGAATGACACGTGTTCATGTTGTCAGTGACAAATAAATGAGTTTCCTTGTTCACATGTTGTGTCGGCAATACGAAAGAGTGGGCGGAATATGTTTGAATTTGTTGATTACTACAATCATGTGAGAACATACCATAAGTCATATTCTGAACATATTTATCCAATCCCGACTATATATTGTGTTGAAAGTTCGTAGGAAGATTTTAATATTTTGCCACCATATTCCAAGAAGAAACCTGGTAGACCAAAGAATCGCAGAATTCGGTCTAGGAGGGAACTCATTAGGCAAATTCGTTGTGGCCGGTGTAGGCATTTAGGCAGTCACAACAAGAAATCTTGTAACTAGCCGTTATCAACTTAGTAATGCTATCATTTAATGACATTGTTCACTATTTTAAGTTTATTACATTTTGTTTTTACAATCCTTTTTTGCGTTTGTTTGTTTTAGTGACGTTTTTACATTTTAAGTTATATGTTTTTTTTTTGTCTAACATTTGATGGATTACTCTGTATACAACCCACACTGGTACTGTAAAGTGAATTTACACACTGTTGGAAGAGTGTATCAATGACAGTGTATCCATAACAGTGTATCAAGAACAGTGTAATAATATCTTTCTCCAAATATAGTCTCAGAAGTTCTTGCATTTGTTTCCAGCCAAATGACCAAAATGGCACATCTCTAAAGAGTTTTATATGTGGTCACACACGGATTCCTATGGTAATTCAAGTACTGAATGACACATGTTCTGAAGTGTATATACACAAAACTAGAGTGAGCTTGGTAGTTGACTTGGTACAACCTCAGACCTTTAAAAGCCTGTCATGGCTTAATATGAAAACAATAAAGATGAAGAATTGTGTCATTTTGGTCAACAATGAATTTGAGATATTTTCTTTGTCCACTTGAAAACTATCTAACATTTGATGAATTATTCTGTATACAACCCACACTGGTGCTGCACAGTGAATTTACACACTGTTGGAACAGTGTATCCATAACAGTGTATCAAAAACAGTGTAACAATAACATACACACAACTAGCTCTATATTGGATTTATTAATATATTTGTCAAAACAACTAGTCTCTATCTTTTGTAACATTGTTACACTGTATTTGATACACTAATTTTGATACAGTGTTATCCTATCATTGATACACTCTGTTCGTTACATTATTACACTTTCTTTGTTACACTATGAGGGGAACACAGTCAACAGTGAGGATATGAAATAGTGTAATCACACACAATTATTCAACAAAGAATAAACACATGTATCTAAATATCTGTATTCACAATTATTCAACAAGGAATAAACACCTTTAACAATCTGGATAATTAATATTCACCACATAACAATATTTTACAAACAGAATATCTAAATATATGTCTTATGAATTCATTGTCATTTGTCCGCATATTTTTTCTTCAGCTCCCTATGTATTTTCAGATCTTCTTCACTCCAAGAATTTGGATGGTTGAGAAATAATGAAACCATTTCAGCTCGGAACTCGATCAACTGTTTTGTTGTTAACCTTTCTTCAATCTCGTTTCATTTGGTAAGTTTTTTCATTATGTAACAAACATACGCACCGCATGCAACCCTGCAGTAATTCCCAATGTTAATATGTTTCGATGTTTTTTAAAAAAATAATTGTATTTGGAGAATGAGTACTTACGAGTTTGACCGTTGTTGTAGACATGTCTGACATGATATGATTGGTAATTCCACAAAATTATTCAACAACGAATAAGCACCAGCATCCCTGAACAATGTAATATTTCAGTATTACAAAAGATTGAGTGTAATTATAACAGTATAACAAAATAAATGTACCAAAAACAGTGTAACCATAAAGTGTATCAAAAATTTTATAATAACACACTACACAAACACTATAATATTACATTATGAAAAGTCTATATTTGCATAAAACTTCATTCAAAACAGTACATATATGTTTTGAATTTGGTTACATGTGCACAAGACTATTGAACACAATAAAAAACATAACCAATTAATTTGACTTTACACTAACTAACAATATTTCAGACCCATATTGAACCATTTGAAAAAAAAAAATTATTAAGTGTACAAAATCCAAAATCTAAGAGGAAAACATCTAGGGTTTAAAAAATACATAATTTTAGGGTTTTTGCCAAAAAAAAACCAAATTCGTCTTCAATGATCAATTTTATCTATTATGTTACTCAATGGCGACAATATGTCTCCAAAAAATGAATTTAACAAGAACTTTCAGTCAAAACAAAACACCCAAATCAAAATAAAGGTAATGCATTTTGATTTTGAACAACCCATGATGTTATTACCAAAAAAATAACATGGAATGCAGAAGATCAACGATCACCTTACTGAGTTCCTGCTTCAGGTTGAGTTCCTGGACAACGAGCAACAATGAGGAGTTCGAAACTTGAGTTTGTGCCGATGAAACCAAAAAAACCTCTGTCAATCGAAGAAACCTCTCATGAAACTTGAGTTTGTGCCGATGAAACCAAAAAATCCTCTGTCAATCGAAAAAAACCCAAATTCAAAATCCTCTGTCACAGTCAACACCCTTCCCTTGGTTATGGAAGACAAAGAGAAGTTTTTCTCCAGAGAAGATGAAACGGTTTTGTGAGGAAGAAGCCGTATAACGATATCCGAAATTTTGAAATAAATGTACCTAAATATCAGCGGTTAAGATAAATGCATTTTGACAAATTTTAGAAAAGACAATTTTACCAAAAAAAGGGCTTTTACGTCTTTATATCTCAATAGTATACTTTTTTTCCAAACATTTTATTCTATGTACTTTTTTACAATTATGTATAATTTGGTGTATCGGCTTTCAAATAACCATTATATATTAACATTCAAAAAGTCATGGGCTTGAGTTCCAAAGTCAATTTCAATTCAAAACAGCATATCAACTTGGTCAACCCCCATAACTGCATATCAAAAAATCTTAAGGCATACTCATACTCTAGAACGTATCAAAATCGACCACCATGAAAATAATATTTAGAACCATATAGGCGGCTAACATAGATAATTACATAGCATTTAATTGACAATGAGAAAGCATTGAGGTTGTGGAAATTAAGCATAATCAAATTCATAATGTCTTGGAAATATATTGCAATTTTCTATTTTTTAATTACCTTTTCTTTTTCCCTTTCCTTGAGGGCAGCTGAGCGCGATGGGCTCGTCACTGGGATCGCGGTTGGAAGGGGTTGTCCAAGAATTTCTCATTTGTTCTTGGCCGATGATAGCCTCTTTAGTTTTTAATGCTTCTACTTCTGAGGCAAGAGAAGTTCAGAGAATTCTAGAGACTTATGAGTTGGATTTCAGGGCAGAAAGTTAATCTAGAGAAGTCAGCGATGGTGTGCAGAAAAATTGTTGCTATGGAAAAAGCAAAAGAACTTCAAGCAATTTTGGGGGTGCAGCTTGTTCAAGCACATTGACAAATACTTAGGTTTACCAACCATAGTGGATCAGTCTAAAAGAGAAGTTTTCAGCGGTATAAGAGAGAATGGAAGAAGTATACTGAAAAATAAATGGTTTATCAGGGTATCTCAACCAATCCGGTGGGAATTACACAAGTTGCGGCAGAGTATACTGAAAAAATACAAGAGGCACTAGAGACAAGGGCATCAAATGATCGTCCACCCCCCTGCAGTTTCAGAAGCTGCAGCCGTATGAGTTCCTCCCAAAGCAGGTATATTTGAGGTTAATTTCAGTGTGTCCGTTATGGATTTAGGCCAAACCTATGGCATAGGACTTGTCATTAGGAATGAACTGGGAGTGTTTATGGCTGGCCTCTCAAAGAAAATGGATGCAACTTGGGCAGATCAAGGAACTCAAGCAGCTGGTTTGTATGGTATGAGTGAAGCTATTCTCTTTTCCCAGCAACAGGGGTTTGATGAGATAATCATTGAAGGAGACTTGCCCAATGTTTTGAAGACATTCAAAGAATCAAGAGACGTGACTTCTTCTACGGGTTATACGGAAATTCTGTTCTTACGAAGTGGCGATCGTCAGTAGACAGGGCAATAGGGTAGCAACTAGATTAGCTCAACATACCAATCTGATTGATAATGTATTTGTTTGGCAGGGGCAGGCACCTGAGTTTATTATGCCGCTCCTTATTTTCGACATTCGATTAAAAATAAAACTTACCGCTTCTATTCAAAAAAAAAATATATATATAGAATTACAAAGATATGAAAAAATCCTGAACTGTAACAGAACTGTTAAATGTCAAATTGCTGAATCAAAATAAATAGACAAAGTTCGATTATTCAAGAACTAAAAAGATGTGTCAAACAAAGTACAATTCTAGACAAAGAGAATGGGGGACAGCAGAATTACAAGTTCAAAGCAGATAGAAGCTTAAGAAATGAAATCAAACCTACAGAAGTCAATCCATTCCTTGACCAAAATCGCTAGAGATTCAACCACCACCAACATAGAACCTCATTACTTTAGCTGAAAAACTCACTATCAGAAACATGGAAGGAGAATAATCAGAATGAACCAAAAAACAATGAAAAAGTTGATGCTTAAGACAAATTCTTGGAAGCAGGATAAAATAGGTTTTTCCAATAAAGACCCAACTTTTTCACGAGTTTTGTTCAGATTACCATCTCCCCATACAAATCAAGTAAGAAAATTTCATAGTAACCTCCATAGCAAAGTCTCCAAGTGTTCATTGCGGGAGAAAGGCATAAGAATACCCAAATGGAACACATTACACTATTAAACAGTTCAAAAGTTACCAAAATCAGCATGCATTCTTATAAAGAACAGTGGCAATGACTATGGTCCTGCCCTCTTTTCTTTTGCTTATTTTATTTTCGTAAATTGATAGTATGTGCATTTGTTTTTTTTTTTTTATTTTGACGTAATTGAAATGGATACGTGAAATAGCACCATCTGCAACTCAAGATATAAAATATGGAAAGTTATACCAATAGCTGGAAGAGTAAGAGATGGTATCATTCTATATTGTGTTGAGTTTATGGATGGATCGAGATACAACATGAGACTTGCGTTAGGCAGAAAATTTGCGGCTCTCTCCACTTAAAAGTAAGTTATCTGGAACAGCATCGTCCAAAGGTGAAGACATGTTATAGAGAAAACAATTATAAGCATTTTTTTCTCTTTGGGGGGCAAGGGTGAATCATTGGCATAGAACCAAGATGAATTTCAACTTAAAATCTTACAGTGATGATACGAAAGCAAGTTGATCATAATTGAAATAAGCAATTCCTTGCTTCTTGGAGAATCTATCAGCAGCCCATCTAATGTCCATATCATGGGCGCTGAATTCAAAGATTGCATTCTTTGCAAAACCATCACAGTTCTTATTTCTACATATGACCCAAGCAAATAAACCTCTAGTTCTTCCAAATGAGTCAGCATCCTACAAAATGCACTTTATACAAGGAAATTTCCCATAATTTAGTAATGTTTGTTTTATGGATCAACAACATCTCAATTTGAATTGTATTCATGTTTTACCACCATCTTTAGACAATTGATGTCGCTTTGCAACAAAGATAGCTGCCTCCACCTGGTTGGTGAAACATCTAACTCATTTATGTCCAACCTCGGTCATTCCCAAACGCAAATTTTCAAACCCACCACTTTCAATCACTTTACATCAGTGTTAAAGGTCAATTTCTACAATTTCATATTTGCTCCCAAACTGGACCCTTTCTGTTTCTTCCTTGATTTTCTCTACTCAACACTCGCTCCGCTGATGCAAAATATTTAACCTATTCAACTTCTGTGGAACCCTCGTTGGATTTATTAGTTAAATCCTTAGCACAAAACCTCTTCACATTGCCATGTAATTTGTCAAGAATCCTCCATGTTACAGCATCTGGAACCACCCCATTATTTCTCATTTCTCCCAGAATCTGATAAGCTTCTCTCTTCAGACCTAATTTGCAAGCACCGTCGATCACAATGTTATAGTTTACAACGTTGGGAGTTACTCCACAATCTACCAATTCATATAGAAATTCAGAGGCCTCATTAAATTTTCCAGAGCGACAGAGCCATTTAAGAATAGCTGCATAGACAAAATTATCATGAGCCTTTGAGGTCCGGATAACCTCATCCCAGAGCCTCTTAGCTTCAGGTATTTGGTCAGACTCGCATAATCCATCAATTATAATTGTGTACGTAGTACTGTTGGCAACCACACCACCTCTCACCATGCCATTAAAAACCTCCATAGCATCATCTGCCCGATGTAATCGAAACAAGCCTCGGATAACTGCATTATAAGTTACAACACTAGGACTAAGATCCTTTTTAGGCATAACATTATGCAATAGATCAAAAGCTTCTTCGGTTCTTCCAATGTTCAACAACCCACATATAATAGAAGTGAAGGTCACCACATCAGGCGGACAGAACTTCCCCGTCATCATATCATGAAATACTTTTAAAGACTCTTCAATTCTCCCCATCTTGCAGAACCCATTGATAACTGTGTTGAGGGTAATAACATCCGGCTGGCATTCAGTCTGAAGCATGCAAACAAGTACATTAAGAAGCTCAGTCGAGTTATTCGTAAGAGAAAGGGCCCTCAAATATATATTGTAAATTCTAGTTTTATCCACACCTTTCTTATTCAACATGATTTTAAGAACTTCCCTGGCCTTGCAAAGGTCGCATTCTCTGCAAAGACCCTCCATCAAAACCTTGTAAGTAAACTCCGAGGGCAAGTACCCGAACTTTACCCCTTCTTCCAATAATTGATAAGCCCTCGTACAATCATCCTCCTTGCTGAGCCCATGGACAATAGAATTATACGCCACTAAGCTCGGCGTACACCCTCTCTTCCTCATCATATAAACAATCCTGGCAGCCCCATTGTATCTTCCATATCTACAAAATGAATCTATCATTTGCCCGTAAGCAAACTCGTCAAAGACACTCTTCCCTTGAGGCATGTCCTCAGCAATCTTGAAAACCTCATGAAACAATCCTTCTCTACACAAACAGTCAATTAAATTCCCAAAAGCCAAATTGTTCACAGACGGATCATCTTCATCCACCATCACCTCCCAAAGCTTACTTATTAGTATTTTCCCATGTTCAACGTCGTGTTTTCGAAGAATCCCACGAATGAAAACACTGTATGTAAGTGAATTCGGTCTCACTCCACATTCAGACATTTCATCAAGCAACTTCTGAGCAGTACCCACTTCACCAACTTTACAGTACCCGTTGATGAGAGTAGTGTATGAAACTGTGTTTGGACTATGTCCCCTAGTTTTCATATCAAAAAACAACCCGTGAGCTTCATTGAGCTTCGAGAACCAGCACATTTGATCAATCAAACGGTTATAATTCATCAAAGAAGGCACAAACTCGGGCTTTTCTTTGATCAAACAATGAATAACATGCAATGTACCAAATGGGGTTCTTGCATCCAGTAACCGAGCGATGAGTACGTTGCATGTTCGCTCATCGGGTATGCAATTCGAAGTAAGAGAGAGAACAAAACGATTATGAGCTTCGGAGAAACGGTGGGCGTCGCACAGTGCGTGAATTATGCTGCCGATGTTGAGGGAGTCGGGGCGGTAACCGCGAAGACGAAGATGGTCAAGAAGGTTAAGGGCCTGGTCGACGTTGCGGTCGATGACACAGAGCTTGTGGATCTTTTTGGTCCAGTAGCACCTGTTGGCTATGCTCTCATTTTGGTGGTGTTCTTCGACTGCAGGTTGTGGGCGTTGGTTTGGTTGAGGTGGGTCTGGAAGTGTGAAGAAGAGAGCAAGAGATGGAGTTATAGATTTGCGGTTAATGGAAGGTTTTGGTGGTAGTAATGGAGGGAGAAACATTATGTTACCATGTTTGTTTGAATCGGAATTCTGTTTGGTGCGACTGCAATCTTGAACCATGCGACTAAGTAATGTGAGAACATAGCATCTTGGGTTGAGCAATCCGATTTCAACTCGAGCCCAACTTAAAAAAATTAGGGTTTGGACTAGGATTTTTAATACTTTAGTTGAGCTTGGGTCAAAAAACTTCAACATGAATTCAATTTGGGCTGGTATCGGATTGAGCCATCGAGTTCACGGGTTGAACCCGAATATTAAAATCGGGTTCAACCCGATTTAATAATCGGATTCAATCCGAATTAATATTATATAAATACAATTTTATAATTTATACTAGGGTTAATCTAAACTCAGTCTGCACCTCCCTTAACCCTCACTCACTCTCTCTCGGTCTCTCAGTTTCTCAGTCTCTCGGTCTCCCAAAGTCTACAGAGGCACCTAGTGAGCTCACATCGCCTCCGCCTCTCTTCGCCATCTCTAACTCAGATCGCTCATCACTCTCACTTAGGTCACATCTCACTTAGATCGCCTCCAGGTATGATCTATATGCTCTCTCTCCCTATCCCTCTCCCTCTCTGTCTTTAGATAATGAAAAATCATTTCAAACATGCCTCTCTGTCTTCAGATCCCATAAATCCCTCTTTTCTCTGGTATATGTCCTTCTTTCTCTCGCATTGGTCCTTCTCAACTAGATATAATAGGAGTTATAGGCGTTGTTGAAGACATGGTTGAATAGAAGTGTGCATTTATATATAAATTAGAACTTTAAAACTAAGATTTCATTACTATGTATCCGGTTGATAGCTACACAGTAAATGAAGCTGGTGTTTATTGCAGATTCAAAACCAGTGGGAAAATCTAGTCTTGTTTGCATAAGGCTAACTTGAAAATCTAGTATATTGTTTAACCTGAAATCAATCCGTAAAGTAACTTGAAATCAGTCCGAAATCATTAACCCGAATTCAACCCGAGCTCGCCCGAATTAAACTCGGGCAGTGCTTGAGTTGAGTCTATCAACCCGAGGTAGGGTTAGAGTTAGGGTTAAAGTTGAAGATTATATACCTAAGATTGAACTAGAGATGACTGTCCAACTCGCCCAACCCACCCGAGTTGCACCCCTAATAGCATCAATCTCCATGGCCGTTGGGCTCTTCACTCATGGATTCTCTTTTGATCAAAGAAATGAAAATTGGAAACTCAGTCCAATGTGACTATCAATGTCAGTGTCACCATGGGCGGATTCACCGAATCTATTACCAAAATACTATTATATCAATTTTATTTTTAACAAGTGATATAGCAAAAAAGAAAAAAATATTTTTGTAAATATTAAAAGTATTCTCGTTGATTCCACTTTTAAAAATTGTAGTAAATCGATAAATAAGTTTAAAAGTACGGTAGATCAATATTTTAGTAATAGATTACGAATTCACCCTTGGCCTATCTCAAATTTTTGATAATTTTTTTTGGAAAAATTGGCAAGCGGTAAATTTTAGATAACTTATTTATCTTAAAATACATAGCTTAAATTTTTCGGTCTTTAAGTCATTATTCTCCTAAATATTTGGTGAGCAGGTACACATTTATAGTTTATATATTTTTATATTACCTAATTGTCCTTATCCTTAATTCATGCATATTAGATTTAATAGTTTCCTTATTTTTTGAATCATGCTCATGAGATAACAAGTTTCCTAAATTAAGAGATTAAAAATCGAGAGTCCTAATTTGAAAAAAATTTATAATTAAGACACATACATACATACATACATACATATATATAATAAAGTAGCTTACAATTCAAATTTTAAAAGATAAACAAAATGACTTTTGTTTTTCGCGGTTGAGATCGTTTTAAATTTTACTTTAAAGTTAATTTAACGGTTAATATTAACACCCTAAATTTAATAGGAAAATAGGGCCCTAAGGGTGTGTTTGGAGTGATTTTTTAAAAGTACTTTCTAGAAATTATTTTTTATAAGTACTTTAAAAAAAATAATAGTGTTTGAAACCGCCCTACCACCACCCCCACAACCACCACCACTGCCACCAGCATTGCCGCCGTCGCCACCATCACTGCCGCCGCCGCCGCCACCCCCACCGCCGTCGCTGCCACCACCACCGCCGTCGCCACCACCACCGCCGCCACCATCTCCGCCGTCCTCGCTACCATCACCGCCACCACGGTCATTGCCACCCACCACAACCATCACCGTCTCCTACTACCACCACTGCCGCCCACCCACCTCTCACCCCACTACAAACCGATACTTAAATTCTTTTTATCTCTTCTCTATGTTTGTAATTTGATTTTAGATATGAATACAAATATGTTTATTGTTTATCATTTTTTATTACACTGTGCCTTCAGGCACAGACAATAACTAGTATATATATAAAATTCCTTAATTTTAGATAATTTCTAAAATAAGAATTATTTCTCTATCTGATATTAAATATATATATATATAATAAATCAACTAGCATTTTGAAAGTTTATCCCCTTCACATTTTTCCGCTCATCACACCAACTCTCTCAACAGTCCCTGACACACAGCCCCCAACGCATGCAAGTCTGACAAACACACACACACTGTTGATATACCCCAACTCTCTGTTACCCCCCTCCCCTCTATGCGCTAATACGCCCCCTCCCCCCCCCACCCACCCACCCCAAATTTCTCTCACCCTCTCACCATTTCTCTCTTGTCTCTCTCTCGGTGTGCAATATTGAATTAGAGGTGGCCCAACAACATTTGAGGCCTAAAGCAATGACGGTCAATGATACTTTTATATTTTTTTAATAATAATTTAAAATTTTCAATTTAAAATATATTATTTTTACTTTTTGATGAGATTCGAAATTGCTAATTTTTTTATTTAAAATTTTCTAATATATTTTTTTTAATTAATAAATATTTATAGGAATAAAATTAATTTCTTCATTAATATTTTTATGTTTTTTTTATTTGTTTTATATATTCTTTATCGAAATTGTGGAATTAGATGATTGACTTTATTATAAATAAATTCATTGTTATCTTTCTTTTGAATTATTTTACTATCTTTGAATTTTATTTATTTATCCATTCATCTTTCACCTAAATTTTTGTTATATTTTATTTGTTACGAATAAGAACTTTATCAAAACATTTTTTTACTGAGAATGAATGGCTTAATTGGTGTTTTGCGTTTAAATGAGAAAAAAAAAAAAACAAGTTTAAAAGAAGTAAAGAATGTGTCTGGTTTAATTTTTTTTTTTTTTTTAACTAAAGAGAGATGTTTATTACACTTCTTTCATTTGGAGAAAGAAAAGATTTTGTCAGCATTTTTTTTTTATTAATCTTTTTTGTCCTTTAATAAATGTGATTGTGTGAGTAGGTCTGAACTTTTGGGCCCAAATTTTTAATTTTTTTGTTGGTTTACTCTTTCAAAAATTAATTTGTTAGGCAATATTGTAGTAAATTTTATTTTTTAACTTATATTATATTTTTGATCTTTAATTTGGGGCCTTTTTCGTATGTGGTGCCTAAAGCCTCCACTTTTATTTTTAGTGAAAATTGAGGGTGAGTCCCCCTAGATGGACTTATAATGACTTGAGTACTGGAAGGAAACTTATTTGGGGATAAGTCCATGTTTAAACTTATATGTAGGTACTTAAGTCCACTTATTTTTTAAATCTCAAAATTACCCCTAACGGTGTTAGTTTTGTCCAGTTATGGAAAGTCACATAGATTAGATCATTGAGGTATATATGGAAACCCTTGAATGAGTTATATATGGAAACCGTTTATTAAATATTATGATAATTAACAAAAGTTTTATATGAAAGTTATATATTCTGATAGTTATATATGAGAAGCTTAATGTACGAATAAATTGTTGGTCTATTAAGTTAAAATCAGATCACAAAATTTCCTTAACAATAGTAATGCATAATATAGGGAGGCTAAAACAATGTCAACAGAGTTCAGTAACACGAATGTTAATGTATAGTAACATTCATGTTACTATATGATTGAAGTTACAATTAGGGTCGTGTTACCAGTACAGTTGTGTTACTACTCTGACACTAATGTTACTATAATGAATTTTAACATACAATTGCAAATCTTAAGACGTATATTATGTAACATACACTTTAATATTCACATTAACATCAAAACTTTGTGCTCAGTAACACATCTAATTTTACAAAATACAAGACAATAGTTTTTTACAATAACATCAACTTTCAAATAATTTTAGTGAACATACGATCCACAAATTGAAAATTTACAAAATAACGAATAATAATACACAATCGACAGTTGAATTACGACACTCAATACCAATTGTGAACATCAAGACATCGAAATTCTGAACTTCATTTTTTGGTTCACGTACAGTAACATTAACTTTTTCCACAGTAACCCAATCAAGGAATACTCGTTTCTTGCGCAACAAAAAAATCAACAAAATCAAAATCTATAATACTTTAATTTAGTACTAATGTATGAGTTCTCTTGAATCTTGGTTATAAGGTTAATGCCCACTTTGACATAATTAAATCCCTAATTGTTATTACTTTTTTACCATGTTACTA
Source organism: Ilex aquifolium (assembly GCA_951799425.1). Lineage (NCBI taxonomy): Eukaryota > Viridiplantae > Streptophyta > Magnoliopsida > Aquifoliales > Aquifoliaceae > Ilex > Ilex aquifolium. Next base: position 21,432,092 of record OX637404.1, read on the forward strand.
TTTTTTTAGTGACCATGTTACTACTGCCTTTGTTGAGTATGTTACTATTGTTATTTTTTAAATATTAATATTCAAATTAATATTTTGCCGATAGAGTCCAAAGTGAATTGGAATAATAAATTGAAATTGTATTTTATGGAATGTAATGAGTTTGAAATTTGAATATGAACGGTTTTTGGTAAATGTCGGTTTCTTGTTTTCCGGATAAGAAAACATTGAGGCTTGGAAGATTGTAGCCGGATTTGAAGGCGATTATGAAGGAGATGTATATGGCTGGTTATTGTGTCCATAAATGTCGTTTATAACATTCCTATAGAGAAGAGTTACAACAGTAAAATTGACAAAAAACGGACTTAAAACTAAATAAGTTTCCTTAACGGACTTATCTTCAAATAAGTCCATATAGTAAGACCGGCCTCCAAATTTTTCTTATTTTTATGTTATAGGGCCGGCCCTGCATTGAACTCTGGTGAAACTCCGACTCACTCTCAGGTTAGTCTTTTTCTATCCCCCTCTTCTTTTTTCTTTCTCTTCTCTGCTCTCACTTCTCTCATACCACAGCATGCATCACACACACACACACACCCCACAACATACATCAACAAATTGAAAAACTATTTAAGTCCTTAATCTCTAAACCTAACTCAGTGGTAATCTTACGCCTCGTTATAAAAATTATGGTAGGTGTCTTTTTGTTTCAGGCACGTATTCCTCAGGCTTGGTCAACCGTTAGTGGCGAAATTGGGAGACTAATCGTATTATATAAGGCAAATTTTTTGGATGAAGCCTTGTCAATTTATACCATGATAATATTTTCAGGGAAATTTTTTTTATAGCACGATAATATAGATAATAACATATAACTATGCAAACATTAACACAAGTTTTGCTTTTAAAAATTTAACATTTTTTTGAGATTTGAAAATACTAATTATATTTTCTATAGAAGTTTTATTAATATATCATTTTCAATAAATAATACAACCATCCACTCAAAGTCTAATAGCTAATAAAATTGTAGGATAAGGATTTATTCTATTTTATATTGGTCCCAACCATTGAAAATAAAAAATTCAGGACTAATGAAATCCAAATACCCAATGTAAGACGCTCGAATATTGTTTTACGATGTTATTAGCAAAATGAAGAAATTTTAATAAACTCAATTCGAATGTAATTTATTAGAAAATCATTAGATTATGGGAAAATAACAAATAAAATAAATTTCGAGTTTTACAAAAAATAGTTAGGAACTGTTTGGAAGAAAAAATATCATATAGTTTTGTTACGCATGGTAACATTCAAAACAAAATTTTGATTTTGTTTAACTATTTATGAGTTTTTTGAATTTTGATTTTGAGTTAAATTTTTTTGTTTGGATTTTCAATTTGATGAATTGGGGTGGTGCACAGTGTCGGTGTGCGTATATGATTGTGCAATGAGGGTATTGGTCCTGATTGATTGTATTAGAGGTGACAAAATATGATTAGTTGCGACTTGGGTGCTCCATTTCTGTTTCTTATGTTCACCACGGTGGTGTAAGCAAAAGATTATTCCTAAAACCACAATCCTTCAAACATGGTTGATTGTGCAATATACAAAATAACATCTATAACATGTTTGATTGATTGTGGTTTTAGGAATAATCTTTGCTTATAGATGTTAGTTCAACAATGTTATAGATGTTAGTTCGTATACTACACACTTCAGAGTGCAATACCTAAAACCACAATCAATCAAACATGGTTGATTGTGCAGCATACGAACTAACATTTATAACATGGTTGAAAATGATATATTAATAAAATGTCTATTGAAAGTGCAGTGTACAAAATAAATGTTATTTGATACATAATTCAAAGTACAGTACCCATCTATATAGGGATGAGTCCAACGTGGTCATACCTTAGAGAGGTACAACGTTGAAAAAAAAAATGTCATTTAATATACAGATCATTAATGCAATTTTGATGGCCAACACTTAACACACTATAGCAGATTTCAATCTCAATGTCCAAAACAAACACTTTTCACCAAAAAAAAAAAAAAAAAAGAAAAAAAAATATGAAAGAAAATGCACAAACATAGACTTGGCAAGTGCTGCTAGCAACTTTTTTGTGTTTTTGAGTTTCCATTCAAGCTGATACATAACAGGGAGCTCAAACATCATTCATCAGCACACCCACTAGTGCAAAGATTTGTCAACACTTGTATGAAACGTTCCGTCAAAAAGCCTGTAACTCACACAAATAGCATCCATGAATTATCAACAATCAACAAAAACTACTTGAAGCAAAAGAGGTGCTAATATCAAGCACAATTTATTATTTATCTATCTTGTGGGTAAGGCGTTCAAGATGGTAAAACATGGGGGCGGTTGGAGTATCACAGGAGGGACTGTAACAAATCCGTGTATTTGGGGAGCAGTACATCATAGTTAGATACCCAGAACCTCTTTATTTTAACTAAGTGCAAAAAATTCTAAAAAATACAAAATTAAAAGAAATTTCTTACAAAAATAACAAAAATAATCAAGCGCATAGAGTATGAAATTTACACATATCACTATTTGACCTTTAGACTCGCTTCGGCGACTTCGCCCATTAAGTGACAAGGGGTATCTCAACACATTCTTCACCCTCTTTCTTCTCCACTTTCAATGCTATCGTCCTGGTTTCATATGTCCAAGACACTTTTGAAAGCCTTACATTTCCTTACTCAAGTGGCAGGAAGTATAAAAAGTCCTTCCCTACTATAGGTCGGGATGGCCACGTTCTCTCTCTCAAGGATGTCAGTGTACTCCTTCCAAATGTCAACTAGATCTCTAGACCGAGATTAATTTACACATTAACATCACTTGAACGAGAAAAAGCGAGAAGAGAAAACACATTGAGAAAAAAATGGATTGACAGTGGTTTAAGTGTGTATTAGTACTGGCCAGAGTGTTAAGAGACTCACACACCCTTTCACAGTGAATTGAGCATGATTTTCCTTTGAATGATAATAAACCAAAAACATAAAAGCAAATAAACATTCACTAGATATGTGAGGAAACAAATATAAGAGTGATTATATTCCTAGCTAATGTCTCTATCTAAATGGGTGTTTGGATAAATTCAAGACTCATAAGAGTTGGAAGAATATAAATGTAGAGTATAAATAAAACTGAAGGAAATGTTAGAAGGTAATTTGGAAATTTAAATATAAAAGAAGGTAATGGTATTAGGTAATTGAATACAAAAGGACAAAATGGCCTTTATAGTTTGGTATAAAGATAAAAGAGAAAATTAAAAGTTGTTCATCAAATGAAAGGAGTGGAACAAAGTTTTAGCTTCGAGAAACATGGGTATTGAAAATCTTAAGATACTTTTATAAGTAGTATAAGATACAGTGATTAGTTCCTTTACGTCATGACTTAGTATTTTGAGTGCATATCCTACAACCACAATTGGTTCATTCGTGTACTGTCCATGAAAATAATTGACTCAATGGTAGTAGTTCTGCCAATTGTAGTGGCCAATGTTGAAGGATCCATCTTTCTAATTAACTACCAATTTGCATACAAATACATCTAAAAGATGGCATGAATTAATACTCACAAAGACATACCTTTTTCCTAGGATGAATGACTGCTGCTCATTATTAACCTGAATAGTCTTGCTGCTATTGAAGTTGGAAACACTAGTCCTAAACTTTGGGCAATCATGCAGATGCAGATGCAGATGTTCCAAGGAAGGGCATTCAATACCAGCATATCCAGGGTAGAAACTTGCGAGGCATGGAAGATTTTTCAGAAACAAGTTCTTCAGTTTTGGGAAAATTATTTTCTCGGCTTTAATATCGTCGGCCATTCCAATTATTCCCTCCAATGCAGAGCAATCTTCTACCCAGATGTCAAGTAGTTTCTCAGCTTTCTCAGTCACCACTTTGTTAAACCAATCGGGCAAGTCGTTGATGGTTATATCAAGGACCAAGCCTGTTGAATGGACTACTCCACCTTTCGATAAGTTTACATTCAACATCCTGGTGAACAACTCTCTGCTGACACATATATCAAATTCTACCCATTTTGGCTCAAAGATAACATTCCTAGGCACACAATCAACATCCGCTATGTCAACTTTTAAAATGGAAAGGTTAGGTAAGCATGTTAGCTCATCGAAACCAGCATTAATTCCTCCTTCTGTTCCTTCAACCACCTGCCCCCAATCTCCAAAACTAGCTTGCATATATAGTTCTTCTAACCATGATAGGCTCGATATCAATTTGGGTGGAATCCTTATAATATAGCTACTCAAGCTGAAATCCAACACCCTCAGATTGACTAGTCCTATTTCTCCTGGCAACTCCTCAATGCAAGTTTCTCTGAAACTGAGTATCTCGAGCTTCTTCAGTTCTCCAATTATGAACATCTCTGTTATTGACTGACAACGACTGACAACGATCTAGACATAGTGTCCGAAGGTTAGTTAGGAGTCCAAGTGACACTGGCAGAGATATCATATCAACACCACTGAAGTCCAACACTCTAAGTGATTTCAACTCCTTAAAGAAGTTATCAGGAATCTCGTGTATGTCAGTATTATTTTGCAGTAATAGCAGTTGGAGTTTTGGGCATACTAGCATATCAGGTAGCTCCACTATTTCATTTGACATTAGCGAGATTGCTGTGTAATCTTCATAGGTATCCTTCCTTGGCCACTCCTTTAAATGCATACCAGCTTCGACCATAATAGCTTTCCCATCCTTGGATGCTGCAATTCGTAAGCCCACATCCCGGACAACATCATGCATCTTTACCCATCCCCGTTGGTCGCTTTCTAACAATAAACTGGAAGCTTTGAGGTATTTGGCCACCGATCGTGCTCTGGCTCTTGTTTTTTCCATTGTGTTGGCATCTTGAAACAACCCTCGGCCTATCCCATACTTCACCAAATCTTCCATGCTAATGTTAGAATCTTCCGGAAAAAGGCAACAAATCAATAAGCATGACTTGGCATCGTCATCTCTTAAATAATCGTAGCTGAACTTTATACATCTAAATACCCCACCATCATCATCAAGGTTTGCTGGCCTAGACCTTTCGAGTTGGTTAGCAGCTTCTTCCCATTCTTCCAGGTCTTTGTCCCCCAGAGCCCTTGCCACCGCTACAAGTGCAATCGGGAGTCCTCCACATTCTTTACTGATCTTCCTCGCTACAACTTGGAAATCAGGGGAGTCAACAACCACTCCTGCTTTACTTCTAAACAAGATCCACGAATCCTCTGCCGATAGAACGTTTAGAGGGATCTTTGCTTGGCTTTCCATTGAAAAGCAGACATTTTCAAGTCTTGTAGAGAGTAAGACTTTGGATTTGCAAGCCTCAAGTTCCCTGCCACTTGGAATTCCTATGTCGGATAACTCTATCCTCTTCCAAATGTCATCCAGGATTATCAGGATTTTACTTCCTCTCATTATCCTCTCCTTCAACATACCTGCTCTTGCAGATTCACTCTCTGCATCTAGTATTAAGGCCAACTTATCTGCAAGTTCGCCCTGTATTCTTCTTAAATTCGGGTTTTGGGACACCACAGCCATTATTGCAAGATCAAATAGCCCATCCTGATGGGCTTTAACACTCACTTGTTTTACCAGGGTGGTTTTTCCCACACCTCCCATCCCATAAACTCCCACAATCTGGACTTTGTCATCTTTCAATGCTTTCATGATCTCATTCATCGCTCGTTTTGTCGCTTCAAATACATTGAAATCTACACTGGACTGCGTAGATTCAATTTGTATAGGTCGTCCTACACGGTGAGAAAACACATCAAACCTTAGATCAGGACACCACCCATTAAAGCACTTCTTACCAACCTTGGCTTCCTCGACCAGTCTTTCTACATTCATTATCATCTCATCACAACTTTTCAGCCATTTTTGAACCTCACCTTTGATTTGTTCTCCATTAATTTCGGCTTCATGAACCAACACTTTTTTGTCATCTCTAAGAATCCTAAGGTTTTCGACATGATCATTAAGAGACTCAATGTTTTTTTCTTTTTTTTAACCAAATAACCGACTTCATGCTTAACTGGAACCCACAACAACTCCCCAATTTTAATAACGAAATCAATAATCTCCGAAGCCATTTCTACTAAATCTCCACAATTTAAGGCAATACAACAAAATTTTTTATAAAAAAAAGGAGACAAATTGGATGAAAAATGAACTGAATTAGGAAGATCTTTCTGTAAAGTGACTACTAACCTTGAAGCTTAGCAAACAACACCTATCTTTCACCATTGATAAGCTTGTTCATCTCATCACAACTTGTCAGCCATTTTTAAACCTCACCTTTGATTTGTTCTCCATTAATTTCGGCTTCATGAGCCAATACTTTTTTGTCATCTCTCAGAATCCTAAGGTTTTCGACATGATCATTCAATGTTCTTTCTCTGCAAAGCTATTGCTTGTCTTCTGTTGGTATCTAAATTGCTACAATTTAAGACAATGCAACAAATGTTTTTGAAAAAAAGGAGACAAATTTGGATGAACAATGAACTAAATTAGGAAGATTTTTGTGTAACGTGACTAACCTTGAAGTTTAGAAAGCAACATCTTTCACCATTGATAAGATTGTTCAACGTCTTTCTTCTCAGCCAAAGCAATTGCCAACAACCGAACATCTTTAATTAGAATTCCGTAGGCCGAGAAGAAGAGGACTTTATTACGATACCTATAAAAAAATTGGGTACCTTACTCTCAAAATTTACTATTGAATAGTGTGTGAGTGGCGCTACCACACTTCACAAATCTTCACTCTCATTATCAAACTATTCAGTTCACCCTTATGTACACACCCTATTAGTTACTAAGTTAATCTCATGCTACATACACCCTCTTAATAGTGAAGTGTATGGGCTATTTGATAACACCACTTAAAGCCTAAAACTGAATACTTTAAGTACTTAATAAATTAAACCCGTTTGATAATCTAAAACTCATTATTTAATATTTTAAACACTTTTTAAAAATAGGCTAAAATTTTAAGTAGTAAGCCACCTGCTTATTATTTAATGTTGCAAATGTTAGTCTATAAGCATCTCCAACCTTGACTCAAACGTAGACTCAAATTTAAATTTGAGTAAAAATGGCCTAAAAAACTTCTCCAATTTTGGACTCAAACCTATAGCAAATCAATACAAAACTTATTCTGAACCAAAATTGAAGCAAACTCAAATTTATACCAAATTTCTAATAGTAACTTTTTAATCTATCCAAAACTAAAAGACTTATTCGACAACTTATTTTCATTTGAAGGCATGTAGATAAGTTTTTTCCTTTTCATCTTCTATCTTCTTGATTTGTTATATTTTTCAAAACTCTAATCTCACCCATCTTTCATACTATCTAAACCCTAAGTCTACCCATAAATTTTTTCTTTGATTTTTTCAAGTTAAACATTATTGATAGTACAATTTCAGGCTACTAATTATTCCTGAAATTTTAATCATTCACTACCCACAAATTTAAAAAATTCGTCATTTTATTTCTTCAATCTTCCATTTTTGTTAAAAACGTATGTTTTTGTATTCTTCATACTACACACATGTCAAAATAGTTATATTTTTTTTATCTGAAATTATAAATAATAATAAGGAATTAGAACAATCTTAAAATTTTGGGGTAGTTTCTTTATTCCCATGTAGTGTTGAGGGCATATCCGTTTTTTTTTTTTTGAATTACTATTTGTGGAGAGATATGAAAGTTTCATTTATTTTATCAGATATTATGATTTGAATGACATAAAAAAATGAGTTTTGGGACAATAAGCGAATTTTTTAAAAGATTTGAGTAGATATTTGAGTTTGCCCAATGAAGTACTCTATATCAAATCAAGTTTTTTACTTAAATTTGAATCATGGTTGGAAATGCTGTAAAAATTTTATCAATTTCTCATAATGGACAAATATGCCCTCACCATCATTGTATCATCGCAACTACCACCAACATTATCACCACCACCACCACCATTGTACCACCGCCACTATCACCATCATCACCACCACCACCACCATTGTGCCACTGTCACCACCATCATTGTTGCTACCATCACTACTATTGTGCCACCACCACCATTGTCGCCACCACCTCCACCACCATTGCCGTCACCACCTCCACCACCATTGTGTCGTCGCCGCTACCACTACCATTATGTCACCTCCACCACCACTATTGTGCCACCGCTACCACTATCGCCACTGCCGCCGCCACCACAACCATTATTGCTGCCATTACCATTGCCACCACCACCATCACCACCACCGCCATCACTGCTGCCACCACTACCATTGTGCCACCGCCATCACCACCACGACTATTACCATTGTCGCCACCACCACCACCGTCATCTCCATTGTGTTGCTGTCACCACCACTACCATTATGTCACTGCCACTACAACCATTGTGCCACCGCTACCATCACCACCACTATCGTCGCCACCACCACCACCACCACTGTGCCACCCCCGCCACCACTACCACCACCATAGTGTTACCGCCACCACTAGCGTTGCTATCGCCACCATTACCATTGTGCTACCGCCGCCACCACCACCACCATTGTCGCTACCACCACCACTATGTCACCACCATTACCATTGTGTTGCTGCCACCACCACCATTGTCGCTGCCACCACTACCACCACCATTGTGATAATGGTGATAGAAATAGGGCAGTTACAGAGAGATGGTTAAAGAGAAGGGCAAAAGTAGAATAATACTAATTTTCAGACTTCAACTCCTTATATTTGTCAAACAATTTGATTAAATTCAAAACTTAAATTTCAGTTGATACTAAACAGCCTGTGAATTAAAAAATTCTGCATTTAAAATTCAACATTCAGTTTTCAGTGTTCAGCTTTCAGTTTTATCAAATACTACCTTACTCATTCTATGTGCACCTCTTTAATGAAAGAAGTCATCGTAAGAAAAAAAATGATGAAAGAAGACAATTAGTTTGAATGCATAAATATATTTACGAAACAAGAAAAAAAAAAAAAAGCAAAACTGAAATAAGAAAAAAAAAACCAAAAACGAAATAAGTAAAAAAAAAATAAAGCATGCCGAACAAGAAAAAAGAAAAGAAAAGAAAGAAGCAGACCGAAACAAGAATAAAGAAAAGAATGAAACAAGAAAAAAATATAAAAAAAGAAGCAAACCGAAACAAAAAAGAAAAAAAAAACAAGCAAAGATTAAAGGAACAAACAAAACTACAAGACGCAAAACCACAAGATGCAACACTGAACATGGAAAAAAAAGAGCATAAAGCGCAGACACAAAATCGAACAAGAAAAAAAAAAGCAGCATAGATGTAAAAGCAGCATATATATATACACACACACACACATATAAATTCTAAATAAAAAAATTATTAAACTTTACAGAGATATCAACATATATTGAAAATAATGAAAATCCATATAACAAACATGAAATCAAACATAGAATTAAATTGAGAAGTAATACTAACTTGTATCTCAGTGGAAAAATTCATATTGAAAAAGTGTTTTTGTGAGTGCATGAGATAAGATAGAGAATGAAACCCTAATTATGACAAAATATAAAGTGAATTTACTCATTAAAAGGAGTGTATGTAGCATTAGCTGGACTTAGTTATTAATGGGGTGAACATAGAATGAGTGAGTTTAGTAGTTTGATAATAAGAAATTAAATAAGGTAGAAATGGAGATTTGTGGGGTGGGAATAGCCCTACCCAATTTTATAACTAAAAAATTTATTACTTTTGTGAGTAATTTATTATTTTATGATGGGTATTTTTAGCACTGTTATGAGTATTTTTTTTTCATAACTATTTTTACTATTTTTCTTTAGTATAAAAAAAGTGATTTATCATATTTGTTGGTATTTTTATAACTATTTTTATAATTTTTTTCGGTATGACAACAATGATAAAAATACCCACAATAATGATAAAAATATTTACAAATGTGATAAATAGAGGTATGGTACTATTTTTTATAGTTAATTAGGGAAGGGTTTCTCCTTTGGTGTGTAAACTAATTTTAGTCATGTTGAATTTTTAGTATTAAAAAAGGTACTTCGATTTTTGAAAAAATTTGCATGCGGTCTCTGTGTTGGTGGAGTAAATATTGAATGCAACGATGATACTACGTTGCTATTGATGACATAGTATCACCAACCAATAATAAAACTCCAAGTGGGTAAGGTGAATCTCATTTGGACTTACATAGAGGAAGAGTGGAGAATTATTTATTTACATGACATGTTACTTATTAATTTTTGTGGGGTCTATTTACTTATTTGTTTTAATATTATTGGTGATGTGGTATCATCGTTGTAATAAATATTTTCTCATGTGATGGCACGAATATTAAGAAATTAATTTTTATTATCTATTTTACCCTCATCACATAATTTTAGCTTAAATTATAGTTAAGTCTAATGCATCCCAGTGAGTTTTCGCTATAGTCAAGTCCTAAATGAAAGGAAACGAGAAGTACGATAAAGCAAAAAAATATAATTATAATCGAAGGAAGACTACAACAAAGTAATTATCTAACTTATAGTTTCCAAGAATGACGAATTGTTGGCGTACTACCTGCTACTGAAATGAAATAAACGAGTGCTCAGCCAATACAAAGCTGATTACCTCTTTGGCTCTCCTTCTAACAGAGGCATGCCTTCGTCTCTCTTCAAAGATGTCAGAAATAACAAATGTGAGGGGGTGTTTCTTCTTCTCTGTGCAGTCATCTTCCCCACAAAGCTGTTTGGTTTTCTGTCTCTTCAGATGCTTTGACTTCTGATTTTCATGCCGGATCATCTTCATCTATATTTGGATCTCTCTTTAATGGAAGCCTTTCGCTGGATATTCATCTTCTGCAATGATCTTACGAGGAGGTTCTTTCATCAGAAGCTCAACAGTTCTGCCGGCTTTATCTTCGTTTTTTCTACCCCAGAGAACACAAATTGAAGTTCTTTCTTCTCTTTGGTTTCTGTTGGATGTGAACTCAAAGGATATTACTCATCTTTCTCATCTATCTCAAGATCTTCCCTCTCTTTTCAGATTTCTCTTGGGAGCTTTTTTGGATTTCTCAGAGATAGTGTTTCGTCAGAGGCTATCCATTTGCCTGACAATGGGACTATCAATATGTCTCCTGAGTTCTCATATCAGGAGTCTTCCCTTATCAGACTCCTGCCCTTCACAGATCAGATATGGCTTACCATCGTCCTTATCAGGACATTAACTCGCCTAGATTGCTCACAGCTCAATGGCGGCTTCAGCTCATTGGCAGCTTCTCTTTCAGCTTGCTCACCAGCTCATGCCAGCTGGGAATTTGGACTGCTCAGCTCTTCTCAATGGGACTGTTCAGCTTTTCCCTCAGCTCAATGGCAGATTGCTCACAGCTCTCCTCTTACCTCATTTAAGTTGCCTGTTTGCAGCTTATAAATGAGTTTAAGATTTTTCAGCAACCCTTAATATTTTTATAGGTAGTATGCTTAGTGTTTTATTTATTTTCTTATCTATTGTACTAAGCATGCATACTGCATTTTTTATTCTTATTATATGTAATTAGATTGCATCGAGGGGTAAGGTACATACGTTCCCCCTGGCTAGGTGTAATTTAATTTTAATCAATAAATTTCCCTATCACCGTTGAGGTTTTCCAAAAAAAAAAATACAAAGCACTGATTCAATACTTATGCACATTGAGAATGCAAGATGCTGAGGATGCCCCCCTTTTTTTTTTTTTTTAACATTTGTTGTTGAAGTTTTTGTAGTATATTTTATTAGTTTTGAAATTCAAACTCGTGAATCAAGCAATTTGGATATTATGATGATATGTGTTTTAGTGTACCTGTCTGACGATCTGTGTTTATGGAGAAGAATGTAAATTAACGATATGTGTTTTAGTGTACTTGTCTGATGATCTGTGTTTATGTTGAAGAAGGTACATTAATAATTTGTGTTTTAGTGTAGTTGTCTGACGATTTGTGTGTTTATGGAGAAGAATGTACATTAACGAACTGTGTTTTAGTGTATCTTTCTAACGATCTGTGTGTTTATGAAGAAAAAAGTACATTAACGATATTTGTTTTAGTGTATTTGTCTGACGATCTGTGTTTTAGTATAGTTATAGGACGATCTATGTTTATGGAGAAAAAAATACATTAACGATCTGTTTTTTAGCGTACCTATCTGACGATCTATGTTTTAGTGTAATTGTCTGACAATATGTGTTTTACTGTACATATTTGACGATTATTGCATACTTGTTATTTTTTTATTGCGTACCTATTATTTTTTGGATTGAAGGTATATATATAGGTAAAATTTGGGAAACAATTAAAATATATTGGTCCATTATGAAGACCGGCTTCCATTATACCTAAGATGCTGGTTTCATAGTCTATGAATCTAGCATCTCTTAAGCATAATAGGACTGATGAGGTGACTCCTTCTTGTCCTAGTGGCTTGATTGCTACTTGAATTAGACCAAGATGGATAAATTTATATCCTTTTGATATATGTTTTTTCATGGCTTCTTTACTAAGTAATTGAAAAATTTCTTCCTCTTTTGTGAGAGCATAAACTTGTTCAATTGTTTTTACTTGTAATTCTGACTTGAAAGCTGTTGGAATCCAACTTGTTCTATAGATTTCTCTTGTTGGGACTCGGGGAATATTCCATTCCTTCCAGTCTGTGTGTGACTCATGATACTCATGTTCTTCTTCATTTACCATAAATAGTATAGAAGTTAATGAAGATCTAGATGAGCTAGTCATAGAATTAGATCTGAATAATCTATTCATTTTTAAATCTAAAATTTTTCAACTTTGTAAATTACTTGTAAGTTTTTGCTTCGTTACACATACCTCTTTTATGCACATACTCCATAGATTTGTTGTCTTCTTCTCCTATTCTTCCTCTCACTAGGACTTATACCGGGATCTAGACTCTCTAGGCTTGGGTGGCAAAGCTAAGGTGGCAAAGAAGATAAGACTTGTAAGAGATTTACTAATTGAAACATCCAGGATTTATCAACAAGTAAGATGAAACAAATATAACTCAATGGTTACCTATATTCCTTTTTTCATTTATGTTTTGTTACTACTTTGACTGATTTGTAATGGTTCTCTAAGTAATCAAAGAAATAGATTTCACGTCTTATTTCATTCATAAACTTGGTCCATTTTTCAAATATTCTTAGTTGTTTGCTATCACTATATTTGCTGTTAAATTCTCGTCTTTTAGGTTTATTTTCCTTAGACTTGAATTCATCATATAATCTGTCTACATCAATTATAAACAAATCATTTGATTTACTAATTGTAAATAACTTTTATTTATAGGGGGTTACTCTCCAGGTCCGTAGCAGAAGGAGATGGTGTAAAATCATCTTCTTCTTCTTCATGAAACCGTGATTGTGGAGTGTAACATGATTTACTAATTTGTGGAGATGAAGTATTAATTCCTTTTAGCTTAAATTTTTTTTCAAATTCATTGGCTAAATTCTTCTCTCTTCTAGTTAGATTAGAATGTACTGACTCAGATTTGCTTCCTTCATTAATTTGAAGTGGTTTGCTACTAGATTTGTTAGATCTTGCCCTATCAAAGGAGATTCTTACTGATCCATCAGGAAACTGTTGGATACCTTCTAAATTTGCTAAAGTATTTTGACTATTTTGATTATAACTTTCATTTTCAAGTATCCAGCATTCTGAAAGCTTGACATCTTTCCAAAGAATTCTCTTTGGAACTTGTATGTTTGCTTTAGTAGTACTTGCTTGGATAAACAAGGTCCTATCTTTAGGACTTTTCTTTAATGCATGAACATTCAGGTTTGTTGTTATGCATTTGTAATAAATCCTATAGATAAGTAGTATTGATCTAGCTCCTTCTGTCATATTAGCAAATTAACTTGCAGTTTTTATACTTAAGGTTAATGTTGTTAACATAGTAGGATCATCAAGGCTTAGGGTAAAATTTGGGAAACAATTAAAATCTATTGGTCCATTATGAAGATAGGCTTCCATTATACCTAAGATGTTGCTTTCATAGTCTATGAATCTAGCATCTCTTAAGCATAATAGGACTAATGAGTTGACTCCTTCTTGTCCTAGTGGCTTGATTGCCACTTGAATTAGACAAAGATGGATAAATTTATGTCATTTTGATCTATGTTTTTTTCATGGCTTCTTTACTAAGTAATTGACAAATTTCTTCCTCTTTTGTGAGAGCATAAACTTGTTCAATTCTTTTTACTTGTAATTCTAACTTAAAAGCTGTTGGAATCCAACTTGTTTTATAGATTCTCTTGTTGGGACTTTGGGAATATTCCATTCCTTCCGGTCTGTGTGTGACTCATGATATTCATGTTCTTCTTCATTTACTATAGATGGTATAGAATTTAATAAAGTTCTAGATGAGCTAGTCATAGAATTAGATCTGAATAATCTACTCATTTTTAAATCTAAAATTTTTCAACTTTGAAAATTACTTGTAAGTTTTTGCTTCGTTGCACATTCCTCTTTTATGCACATACCCTCTAGATTTGTTGTCTTCTTCCCCTATTCTGCCTCTCACTAGGACTTACACCGGGATCTAGACTCTCTAGGCTTAGGTGGCAAAGTTAAGGTGGAAAAGAAGATAAGACTTATAAGAGATTTACTATTGAAACATCCAGGATTTATCAACAAGTAAGATGAAACAAATATAACTCAATGGGTAACTATCCAGGCCGTCAAATCTGAGTCAGTACATTCTAGTCTAACTAGAAGAGATAAAGATTTAGCCAATGAACCTGAAAAAAGAATAATTGAGCAAAACAACTTTACCAATCAGTGTCTAACAACAATTGGTAAACAGTTAAATAAAATCGAAACTAAGATTGATGAGATTAAACCATCAATAAGTAAAAAATTAGAGAAACCTCTAATTCAGTTACCAGAAGATAGTAAAAGACTTCAAAAAATTGAAGAAGTTATTCAAAAAATGGAAGCTAAACCAGAAACATCCCAAGTTAACACTATCAATCAAAATAATGAACAAACCTCTGAAGACAACCAATCTCCAGAAACAAGTGTATCAGAATGTTCTACTGATTCTGAAATTAAAGAATTAGAAGAACAATTTGAAAGCCAAAATCTTAACAAGTTAACATTTTCAGAAGTCAATCCAACAAGCACCACAGAAAATTGGTATTCTAGGCCAACACTTCCTGATCTTCAGTTTGAAGAAAGGAACATTAGTAACCAATTCTCAGTTCAATACAATAAACTCTATAAATGGAACATAGATGGATTAAGTGAACAAGAAATACTTAACAAAGTTAATCATATGTCCATGGTTATTAACAGTTATATTAACAATCTTGATCATACTGAACCAGGAATAGTTGATCTAATTACTTCTGGATTCACAAGAATGTTAAAAAACTGGTGGGATAACTACCTTAGTCAAGTACAACAAAGCAGTATCAAGTATGCTGTTGAAGTAGATAATGAAAATAATCCATTTTTTTATGAAATAATTGGAAGACCAAAACCAGATGGGATTAACACTCTCATCTACACAATAATTAAACATTTTGTTGGAACACCTAGTAACATAGTATCAAGAATTCATGATTAGCTTAGTAACTTACGATGTCAAACATTAAGTGATTTCAGTTGGTACAAAGATGTATTCATCTCAAGAGTAATGCTCAGACAAGACTGTGACAAGTCTTTCTGGAAAGAAAAGTTTATCAATGGCTTACCTAATCTCTTTGCCCATAAGATTAGAGAAGCATTAAGCAAAACTAAAGGAATCATTGAATATGATCGGTTAACCTATGGAGATATTATCAGTACCATTCAGAAAGAAGGTCCAAGAATGTGTATTGATATGAAAATTAGTAAGCAAATGAAAGATGATAGGAAAAAAGCTAAGTATGAAATGGGTGATTTATGTGAACAATATGGTCTCCCTTCAGTAGCACCATCTCGCAGAAAACACAAGTCACACAAACCTTATAGCAGAAGTAAGCATTACTACAAAAGAAGCAAAAAGAATTTCCAAAACAGGAATATTATGGAAAAACAAGCAAAAAACATAGAAAATCTTATAAGCATAAAACTTATAAGAAAAAGTCAGGGAAAAAGACTAGCAAGGAAATTGAATGTTATAATTGTGGAAAAAAAGTACATATCAGTCCAGAATGTCCACTTAAAAAGAAGTTAAAACAATTAAAATTAACTAAAGAAGAAGAAGTGAAGATCTTAACAATCTTTAAGTTAAGTAATCTTAGTTAAAATAAAGAAAGTTCAGATAATTCAAGTAATCCTGAAAGTTCTTCAGATTATCAATTAATCTCTAGCAACTCCAGTGAACCTGACATTAAGGTAGGTTGTAAAGATAATTGTTGTAAAACAGTTAGAGTTTTAACCAAGCAAACTAAGGAAGAACATGTCCTCATTGATCTCATTAGTAAGATTTGTTTGTCAAAAAATACATTAAGCAATCTTTTAGTGAAAAACAATTAATCAGTTTTGGGAAATGAACCCTACCTCTTGAAGCGTAAAACAAGTGGTAGAAGCCTTCAAGAACCAAAATCAAGCCTTAGCCCTTGATTTCCCCAAATCCCGTCTTTTGAACTTCGTCAAAATCCGTGTTTTTTGGTACGTAGGCGTAGCCATCGTCGCGTAGATAAACTTTGATTCTTGGCTCGAGTTGATTCGACGAACGTAGAGCCGTAGATCGTAGAGAGAAATTGGAGAATCTTCTCTTTTCCCTCTCTTCCCCTTCCAACGAAATCAGCTATCCCAAAATGGGGAGAAAATCTGATTTTCTTCCCTATTTATACTGCTTGGACACTTGGCCCACGTTGCGCCACACGTCCTCCTTTCCCGAGTCCGATTTCGTCCCGAATTGATTAAATCTCATCCCGGTTCAAGTTCAAAATATTTTTATTTGAAATTACTTTAAATTATTTTCCAACTTTCAAAATTTAATTCCCGATCTTGTTTATTTAGGTCACGCGACACCCGATCGTCTCGTAAAACATCTCGGAATTCGACGAAAATTGACTGGGTAACTCGATTTCACGAGACGAATCCAAAGGTGAGGTCCATTTTGTTATCCGAGTTCTAGAAAAATTTAGGTTTTTAACCTGTACCGTAATGGCTAATTACCGTTTTACCATTTTTCATAACAATTCAAATTTACTTGAGTTTTACAATTACCAAAGTCAGAACTAATTTCTCCATCTTTGGGTAGCTTTTCTCAGCCCCCCTCAGAGCTCTGCTGCAGTAGTAGACTGACTGCTGAGCTCTATCTAGCTCCCTTACCAGTGTTGCGCTTGTGGAGAAATCTGAGACAACAAGGTATAAAGTGAGTATTTCCCCTTCTCGAGGGCTAATGAGGACTGGGGGCAAGCTGAGAAATTCTTTAAGGGATTTAAACACCTCCCCACACTATTCATTCCAATGAAAAGCCTTTTTTAGTATCTTGAAAAATGGCTGGCATTTGTCACTTGATCTGGAGACAAATTGGCTTAACACTGCTATTCTCCCTGTCAAACATTGTACTTCCCTTGTATTTGTGGGCGGCTACATGTCAGTTATTGCTTGAACTTTCTCTGGATTAGCTTCAATGCCTCAGATGTTGACTATGAAGCCTAGAAATTTTCTTGCGAAGACCCCAAAGGCACATTTGGCAGGATTGAGCTTCCTCTGGTATTTCTTGAGAATCTAGAAGGATTCTTCGAGGTGTTGGATGTAGAGCTCAACCTTCAACGACTTCACTAGCATTTCATCGATGTAAACTTCCTTAGATTTTCCTATCTATCCCTGGAACATACGATTCACCAATTGTTGATAGGTGGCACCTGTGTTTTTTAGTCCGAATGACATGACCTGGTAGTAGTATGTCCCATACTCAGTTATGAAGGACGTCTCCTCTTGGTTGTTGGGGTCTATTTTGATCTGATTGTACCCTGAGAAGGCGTCCATGAAGCTAAGTAGTTCATGTCCTGTTGTGGTGTCTACGATCAAGTCGATTCGAGGGAGTGAAAAATTATCCTTAGGGAGGTGCTGTTTAGGTTAGTAAAATCGATGCAGAGGCACCATTTGTTGTTAGTCTTCTTTACGAGGACCACATTGGCCAGCCAGGTCGGGTAATCCACCTCCCTGATGGCCTTGGCATGGAGGATTTGAAGACTAATGACAAAGCTCCTTCATTTCTGCTTTATGGGTTTGAAGGTCTGGTTTATGCTGAGCTTATGCACAATAACCGATGGCTCAATTCCTTGCATGTTCTCTTATTTCCAAGCGAACACCTCGATATTTTCCTTTAAAAATTGAATGAGGAGATGCTTGATTTCCTTGAGCAACCATGACCCAACATACACTAGGTGCGCTGGGTCATCATCCAGTTGGACAAGTTCCAGCTCTTCCGAAGGCTTGGGCCTTGTCTCCAGCTCGTCCCTTATGTCAAGCTCATCTAGTTGTATGGCTTCGACCTCCTTTTTCTTCATAGACACCATGTAGGCGCCTGTCAAAATCAAAGCCAATGTTAAAAAAGGGTGCCAGAATAGTGAAAGAATTAAGAGGCGAGCAGGATCGCCTTACCTAGTCGAAAGGCGTCGCACTCTCCCTCCCTGGCAAAGCCTAGGACTTTGCCTTCGCTACTCAGCACGTCGATGTCAGCCTGCCCAACCCCCCATCGCCGCCGCCCAACTCCCCGTCTATGCCAGCACTTGCGCTAGCGGCATCGCTAGTGCCAGCGTCGTCACCCAGAGCCAGCGCCGTCACCCAGACATGCTCCAGCGCCAGCGTCGCCTCTAGCCCCAGCAGTGGCCCAGACATGCTCTAGCACCGGCGTCGCCTCTAGCCCTAGTAGCGGTGTCGCTAAGACCTGTTCCTGCGCCGGCGTCGCCTCCAGCCCTAGTAGCAGCATCGCCCATGCCTACACTTTGCCATTCGGCGCCGCCTTGCCCATGAACTCCGTTGGCCATAGGGCTACCCATGGCGCAACCCATGGTGTCTCCCATGTCTTCGCATGGCACCCATTGTTTCGCCGTGGAGCTCGTTATCCTCCACTACGTCGTTGTCCCTCTAATATCCATGTTTCCTCCTCTTCGTCGGCTTCTCTGAACAAAGGAAATGAAGGGGTTTTCAAAGAAGGAATGGAATATAGGTGGCTCACCCTATAGTACCCTATAAAACCCTAAGCTTGATGCCCTAAAATGAAAAAGGGGTTTCTATTGTGGAAAGATGGAGTTTTTTTGAATCTAATGGAAAACCCAGCGGAGGAGGACTTTTGCTAGCACAATAGGTGTCCAACAATGGTATAGGGAAAATGAGGAAGTAAACTTCGCAAATGTAAAGGGATGGAAAGCTGAAAAAGCCACCCTGTGGAACAAGATACCTTGGTCTACCCAAATGAAGGAGCTCACTCATGCCCTCAACCACCAATCACCACTAGGGCTTGAGGCATGGGTGGAAAATGATGAGCCCAGATCCAACTGGGCTTGGGCCTAGCCCGTGGGTTAAGCCTAAATCTTCAAAAGGCAGGTTATGCTTGGCTCAGAGCCTCAGTCCAGTTCAAAGCTCAAGAGTCAACGCACGTGAGAAAACAATCGTCGGGATAGCCATGATTCTAAGATGGTGTCTATCCCCAATTATAGCTATTCTCCCAGTAGATTAGTAGCTTGACATTCACGACACCGCCACAACTAGGGCTTTGTGCCTATAAATTGTAAACCTCTTACATAGGGTACACACACTACACCTTGAGCATACTCTTGCTTTCTCTCTCTCTTCCTTGCTACCTTATACTCTCATTAATAGAGTTCTCCGGCCACCGTTGCCGCCTTCAGTGGTTAGGTCACCCAGACCCAACCACAAAATCTTTGTCTACTATTATTAATCGCTTTACACCATACACACTCGACTGATTTGATCATGCATAATCGACTTTGTGCATCACCAAATCTCATACCCAAAATGTGGTAAACTCCTGCCTAAAGTTATAATCTAACCCCAAATGTTGTAATCACACCCCAAAATATTGTAATTCCACCTTAAAAGTTGTAACCCTAATCAAGACAAATATTTTGACTATATGTTTCTGAGAATCAGATTCTATAAAAATTTTATAAACTTCCAAACCATACCTCAATATCATCCTGAGCACATCCAACAAAGCAAGGCACTCAGCCCGCATATTAGTCCCTTCCCCATAGAAAGAAGCTGTTGCTAGAACCATATGACCCTCTGGATTCCTCAAAACCATACCACCTAGAAGACTAGGATTTCCTTTAGCTGCCCCATCCACATTTAGCTTCAGGACACCCTCTGAAGTAAGGGTGTTCACCCTACTCTATGGGTAGGAAATATGATCTTCTATCTTCCTGTCTGATACTTTGCGGTAGAATTTTTTCTTGGTCTATCCTACCCGATCAAGTGTAGTATTCCTACCCGACTTCCGTTCAAATTAATCAGGTAGGAAGTCGGGTAGGAAATCGGGTGAACATGTTTTATAGTTATTAATTTTTGGATCATTTTAACAATTCAATTAAGTAACTTGCACCAATTTAACAACACAATAAACCACTAACACTAAAATCTAAAATAATTACAATAAAACACAAGAAAGCCTAAGACATAAACATCAATTCATTATAATTGTTGCACAAATACAATAACAACTATTTTAAGTTTATATATGTGGGTAGGGTAGGGTAGGGTAGGAATACAAAATTTGATGGGCATTCCATATTCCTACCTGATTTAATCGAAAGACTAAAATTTTTTTCGCATTCCTACCCGATTTTTTCGGTTAACCAATCAATAGGGTCAGGTAGGGTTAGATAGGGTAGAAAATTGCGGGTAATCAGAAATTTGAACACCCTTACTCTGGAGGAGGGAACCAACTCACCCCAATCAGCCTTAGTGAAAGTACTGTAATTGCACCTCTACTGCAAAGCCTACAACAATGCTCTCCCAGCTACATCTTCTGCTCTCTTAGGCTTAAAAGTAAAAGCCAAATATCTCAGAGATCTCATAATCTGAGACCCCTTAAATCTCCTCCTACACCTTTCTTTCCAAAGAAACCAAAAGACAATCAAGGAAATGCCCCTGACCAGTCCATGACTAAGAGACTGAAATTTGAAAATTCTGACAAGCCTAATCATTCTAGTCAAAGGAGGTTAATTACCAATGATCTGAAACCTCATAGCCGCAACTAGCCTCCTCTAAACAGACTCAGAAAACTCACAGTTAACAAACATGTGAAAATTACTCTCAATTGCCTGATAACAGAAACTGCACCTACTCACCAATGGAATTCCAACACTCTGAATTCTATCATCTACAGAAAAAGCTTTCTTAAAAATCTCCCAACCAAGCAACTGAGCACTTGGAGAAATTTTCTGACTCCAAATGGCCTTAGCTATTTCACTTTTCAACCCTTGACTCCTCACTAAATTCCATGTAGACTTGAGAGAGAACAAACCAGAATTAGTATGCTGCCAAATCCTCCTATCAACTCTATCTGTCATAGAAATATCAGAAGACAATATCTCATCCTGAAGCTGAACACTCAACAATTCTGTCACCCCTTGTAACTGCCATTGGTTCCCCAAAAACACCTCAGAAACTCTGGGAAAAACATCAAGAAGGGTAATAGGTTACCCATTAAATTCCAAATTTTTTTTTTTTCAATTTTTGGAGAAGAATTTTGTTAATCGCATGAAATTGGAAGTTGACTTGATTGTTGGGTGTTAGTATTATGAAATAGGGTTTTGGTGATTATTTTGATGAAATTGGAAGTTAGGTTTACGAAATTTGTCGGTTAATTGAGTTTTTAAAAAATTATTGATTTTTATTAAAGTTGGTGTTAATTATATTTAATTTATGAAACTGAGCGTGTAGTCACCCCTGTTGCAACCCCAAACCACCGAAAAATGGACGACATAACTATTTATGGCAATGTAAATTGATTGCTTATTTAATTCTTTCCAAACGACTAGAGCACACACACAATGAGAAGAAGAAGCAGGGCACACACTCAACACATGCACACGACACATAAAGAGCACATCCACCCACGGTCCTGCACACACACACATTACACACACACAATCACACACAAACACACCACACTCGCACACAAACACACCACACACAGAAAAAATGTGTGTGGGAAAAAGTGCCAACACTCTCGCTATTTTTGTTTCAGATCTGATCTGAGCTCTCTTTATATTTGGGGATCTCGCCCTTGAATGTAAGTTTTTCATTAATTTATGTTATGAGTTTGTTGTATTTTGAATTGTTCATTGGTATTTGATTTGATTTTTTCTTTCTTTCCTATGATGGGTTTGGTGTATTGGGATAGTCCAGGACGTTTAAGTTGTCAAATGAGGGCTATGTGTTGCTTTAGCTTGCTCATGCGGCTGGGATTCAAAACAGGTGAAATTTGCTTCCACCAATTTTCGAAGAGAGTATGCAGTTCAATTATGTGTTCTACTCCATGATTTCACGTAGGAAAGGGAGCATAATCATTTGATGGTTGCAGTTGTGTGTCAATTGTCAAAATAACCGGTTCAAATTTTTGTTGCACAAGGACTGCATTTTTTTTATATTTATGGCAGTGCCAACTTGTTTCATGTCCTTGGAAAAAATATCAGATGATCTATGTGAAAAAATCAAAATTTTGAGATCTACAGAGCTGGCTAATACGATGTTCATATTCTGCAATTAATCTTCTGAATCTTTACATCCCTGGATTACTTGTGAGCATTTACTTGAACATCATGAATTTAACACTACTACTAAAAATTCTCAACTTGGTTTTGTTTGTAAATAATGTGTTTCAGGCACAACAGTGGTTTGATTGTAAGTCTAGCATTTTAGGATATGATTATCAATGTACAAAATTTTGTACATAAGTTGATATTTTTTGTGGTCTTATCTATAAAGAAAATTTTATCAATTTTTTTTATTTAAGTAGTGTGCTCAAATTGATTTCAAATATTAATTCAAATTGTACAGTACTTTCAAGTACGGATTATTGTTAGTATTCAGATAATTCAACAATCGAATGCTCTTACCTCAAATTTGCTCTCGTATATATGCATCACTATTGACCCAATCATAGATGAATAACACTAACTGAATTCAATGACATTATATACAACAAAATTCTCGGTATTGGTGCAAGGGGCCCTAAGGATCCATTAGTTGCCTGTACTTGTAGGCATATATTTCCAGTAGAGTACTGTTGCTCTTGCTGCACATGGTATTGAGAGGTAGTGTCCCGCCTCACTTGCGAAAATGAGCCCCACCTCGAAAGGGAAGTGAAACGCCAATTCAAAAGGTTTAAACATTATTCTCAACCTCAACCATAGACACAGCTTCAAAAGCTTAGTCTACTTAAGGGTATGGTTTAGAGAACCAAGATTGTGGAATATACTTTGAGCAAGGACAATGGCAGGTCCCTCACAGGGTTATGCGGTAGGGGTCCATAGTGGTATGTGCAAGCGGGGTCTCTCATAGGTCCTTGCCCTCTCGTGCTTGGTTTACCTCATGTCTCCCAGTCTGTGACTCTTCTACCTCGAGGACCAAGACCCCTATCTCACATACAAAACCACGTGTATCCATAGTATCTTCCACATAAACAATTAATTCGTGGACATATGACATGCATACCCCATTTGGTCGCATAAATATGGTCAAGGTTGTTGGGGGTATCGGCAGCTAGTACACATAGTGTGACCTTCCGTACAAAGATGGTTAGGAGTAGTTTATATCGGCCCTGGCCTACCCAAGTAATTATGCTATAAATACCCCATTACTCACCCTCCATAACAACTAAGCCTAGGTGGTAAGAGAGTATTCATTTCGCCTACACATTAAGTTTTCACTGCCCTATTCGTCCCTAGGTTAATTGGTAGCTTGGTGTCTCTTCTAGACCCTCAATCCTATTATTCCTTGGTATTGATTAGTGGGAGGGGGAGATTTGAGTGGATTTTCCCTCATGATTATACACGTGAAATTGTTAGACACAACCTAATGGGGGGTGAATAGGTTTATTAAAAGTAAGGCTTACAAAATCACTAATTTTAAAACTAAATGACCAGAATACCAAATTAAACAATGAATTTGTCAATTGACCCTTTGAACTCCTTTTACCCACAAGAACAACCTCTTATTAATGGATGGATGCAATATATGTATGTTTACAACGAGCCCATCAATCCAATCAATCATGTCAATTTCACCAACCCCAACTAAATCGAAGAATATGTCAAATAGAGAAATTAAACAAGCATTTTATCGAAGACATTTTGTGCGCGTTTATGCTATTATAAGTGTATATAAGAAATATAACAATAAAGATCATCGACAACACAAATAATTTGGTGACGTGAAAACCCTATTTGGAAAGAACCGTAGAACAAGTTTCAATTTATCTATAGTCTAATTCACTAAACTCAAAGTTAATTTACAGGTACTCAAGTCCTATAGCCAACTAATCCCCTTGGTTAGATGCTCATTTCCAATGTAAATCTCTCATATGGATAACACCCATTGAAATTTTGAGAAGCGTCACTTGGATGTGCTCACCACAATTGAACCGTCTAGGCCCCTCGAGTAATCTTCTAGGACGCACCCAAAATTCTCGGTATGCAAACACTAATGCGGGTTTATGGTAGAATACAAACAAGATCTTCTCCAATGTGTGAAGTTGAATAGGAATGATCAAGATGATTTGACCTTTTGGATCTTAGGGGGTCTAGAATTGTTCTTAAAGATCTATCTCATTGAGACTTACCCTAGGTGAAAAATATAGCCCTATATATAGGCCCCAAAAATAATGTTCACAAGAAAACTTAGATTCATTCCTGACCATTCAAGCCGTGAAAGGGCGGTCAGAGGTCAGTGGTTTATGGAGTGAAAAATGAGTTGTCTCTCTTGCTCTGGCGGCAAGAGAGACGCCTCCACCTGTTTTTCACTTCAGTCTCCCTAAGTTTTCAAAGATCGCTCTAGCCAAATACGAGCGAAGAGAAGGCAGTATCTACTGGTTTTTAAGCTAGAAACCCAACAAAAACTCGACCTATTGAGCATTAAGGAGTGTTTCTCAAATAGGATCCAATGCATGACTCATTCTATATTTTCAAAACACATTAAGGTTTAGAAGATATTTTTCATGAAAAGCCTAAGAATCATTCATGGATAATCCTAATTCCAATTCCATTGGGTTTTGATTTACACCATTGCTTCATGAAATTAGCAAATTTCCTAACAATTAGTGCGCTTACTTGAGGTGTTGTTTGAAAACCGAAAATTAAGTACTAAAAACTACATGTTGAATTTTAAGTGCTAAATCCTAACTTTTTAATATGAAAACTATTTGGTATGTACTGAATTTTAAGCATTGAATTGATTCGAACTATTAGACCAATATAATGAACTGAAGTTTGAAAACTATTATTTTCCTACTTTGCCGTTTTTCATCCATCTGTCTACTAACATTTTCCTACCACCACACACACACCCCACCAACGGTGATGTTGGTGGACTAGTGGTGTGGTAGTGGTGATGGTGGTTGTGGTAGGGTGTTGGGAGATGACAAGACAATGGTGGCAGCGGGATGGATGAAGGTGAAGGTAGTGGTGAAGGTAATAGTGATGGTGTGGAGGTGGCGATAAGGGGGTGGAAGTGGTGCCACCATCACCACCTCACAATCGTTTCTACCAACACCACACACACCACCACCACATTTGATGTTGGTGGAGTGGTGGTTAGGTGATGGTAGTAAAGGACGACAGGCGGTGGCAACAGTGTTGGCCCAAAAGCAACCTCGGGGGAGAGGGGGGGGGGGGGGAGAGAGAGAATTAGGTTGTGTGAGTTAATGACCAATTTTTAGCTTTCATGATATTTGAACAACTATACAATGTAAACAATTATATGAGGAGTTATACAAAATAAATGGTTTTATGATTAAAAAAATTATGTATATGATAGGTAATTTAATTATTGATATGATGGAGATGATGATGTATATGATAAGTAGTAGGAAAAAAGAAAGAAAAATAAGATTTATAGAGATTCGGCCCCAACCACGATAACCTACGTCATCTCTTCCCTTCCTCCACGGAGCGTCTTTCACTATCAAAATCTCCTTCAACGGGTGAAGATTAAACCTTTACAATCACCGTCTTCTTCGATAGGTGAAGACACACCTCACAACTATAAGATCACTCAATACAATAAGCTTCCCCTTTCTTTACAAAGATGATCACTCAACAAGATTACAATAAGAGAGAAGAAAAGAACAAGCTTTATAGCAGAATTTTCACAATGTATAATACTCTTTGAATGTTTATAACACTTTTGCAATGCTCAATAGGATGTCTTCTCCACTCCTTTTCATTACCTTTTATAGTTTAGGTCTCTTGAGTTTGAGATTTGAATTATTCTGGCCGTTTGGTATCTTCATCATTAATGTCCCACGCTCCCCTTGACAAGCTGTCCAGATCTGTGCATTTAGGGAAACTTGCATACCATTTTTGGCTAGGAAATAATTCGAATTTGAAAATCTCTATTTCTGGAAAAGTTGTAGCCCTAGATGTCTACGTGTGAACCCAGTTTGAATCAAAGAATGTGGATGTTGGCTTACAAAGTTATGGCCAAAATACTGAGACTTGTCTGATCGCCCTGATTGACAGAATCTGTACACTACCCTCAACTTACAAGTCATTTGTGACCACAAAAAAATTTGAATTTCAACATTTATATTTCAGTAAAAATTGTAGTGCTGGATGTATTATTTACAAACATATAAATTTCACATCAATTGGACTTCTAAGTAAAAAGTTATACCCAATTTACCAATCCTATGTCAATTTGACAAATTCTGGAATTTTATCACCTTTTGCATTTTCTCTTCTACTCTTTGCATTATTCCTTCATTTCATCACACCAATCAACATATTTATCTTTATAACTTGTACAAGAATCCTAGAGTTGTGAATTTAACCTTTAATATTTTTCACTCATCAAAATAAACTAATGATATTTTTGCATATGTTTCTCATGACAAGAACTTGTAAAGTTTGGTGTACAAAACTACTCACTCAAGTTTTTCTATCAAATATGTACAACACTTTAAATAACACGAAGATGATTAATTAAATAACAGTGTTTTTTATCATCAAAATTATGCTTAACTGAGCATAGGATCAACATACAGTGGGGTGGATGGAGGCGGTGGTTGTAGTATTCGAAGGTGGGATTATGGTGGTGGTGGGGTGGTAGACATGGAGTTTGTGATAGTGTGAAATCATGTGGTAGTGGTGGCTGGGTGGGTGTAGAGATGGTTGTGGTGGTGGTTATGGTGCTGGTGATTGTGTGGTAGGATGATGGCAACAATGGTGGTATGGTTAGCATAGAGGGTCGTCTTGGAAGTGGCGGTGGTGGTGGTGGTGGTGGTGGCGACAGTGATTGTGGTTAAGGAATTGATTATGGCAACGCCAATGGTGGTTCTGGTTTTGGTTGTGGTAGGGTGGCAAGAATAGAATTAAAGTTGATGGTTGTAGTAGTGGTGGTGGAGGTAGCATCGGCGGCCGTGGTGTTGGTAGTGGTGGTGTGTTTGATCAGTTGGCAGATGGTGAAAATTTGGGAATGAGATGAATTAAAATCAAAATATTTTAGGGTGAATTGCTATCATTAAAAGTTCATGAAATCCTTATTCACTAGTAATTTAACATTAAGTCATAAGTAGGTGACTAGCTACTTAAAAATTTTGTCTATTTTTAAGAGGTAATAAAAATATTAAGTGATGAAATCTTTGGTTATCAAACACACTTAATTGAAAAAGTGTGTGGAATGTCTTCAGTTTTAATTGCTTAATTGGGTTATCAAACACCACCTTAGTTATTAGCTTCCCACCTCCATTTTTTAGCAATTCCACTGGAGAGAGGATCTCTAACACCTCGGTTCTCCCGGTATATGTCACCTATAACGCCCTGCATCACACGAGTGCGTTATCTAATCGCTCTGATTCCACTCTTGCAAACACTCCGGTCCAATTTCATATAAATAACGAGTTTTTGTTATTAAGCTCATAAAGATAAACATATTATACATGACTATTGTACAACTCTACCACAGACTTATAACATTCCACACACATATGTGAAACTTATTACAATTTACATGCCTCAACAACATTGTTCAACACTTAGATAAAAACCAAGAAAAACTGGCAGTTCGAATATTCGCGGACTTCCCCACCACTTGTTAAGCTGAAAAAAGGGAAATAATATAGAGTTAGCGTCAACCAACTTAGTAGAGTAACTCGATTCCAAAGCACACGAGTTGGAAAATAAGTAAATTTGACATAATTGGGCATCAAAACAATTCCTTACGTACATAAATAATAAACCAGTAAACATTAATCGAAAACAGTTAAGGTTGAAAATAGTAATACGATCACAACATCAATATAATGCCACACCAGAGAACAAATAATCCTAATAGACCATTTAGGGTCGATACGAACCAATCATTTAGGGGACTTGCACCCCAAGGAAGACATACTCCCTAATTCAATACGATCCAATTCGGTACCTAAGTCTGAAGATCAACAGGGCCACCCAAGCATTTATGAACTTAATGAAACCCTCTACGGTCTCAACTGAAAACGCAAACCCTCTGTCATTCGATCTTGTGTGCACTTACATTTAATTCAAAAGGATCTCGAAGTTTCATTTTAATACATTAAATACGAGCATTTCAAATAGTTATGTGAACCGCACATCAAAACCCTTAGTAGGGTTCCAAAACAGTGCAAACAACTCAATCATAAATCAAATAACATTTTAAACAATATAAATAACATAATTGATAAGTGTGGAAAGAGCTTGAAAAATTTTGCCTGTTTCGAAATTGGGAAACCCTACCTTAATCTCGTGCCGATTTGAAACTGCCAAACATATAAAAATGACAATTTTTAGTAATATTTTAGGAATAAAATTAATTTATCTCACTAAATTTATTTTTAAGTTAGTTAGACCCAAGGACAAAATGGTCATTTCATGCAATTTTGCCCGGAGTGTCAGATCGCAAGACGGAGACCATTTTTAGAATCCTTATGAAAAATTAAGTTGGGCACCATTGATTAGATCTCCAAAAATCACCTGACAAGCCTCCAATCGCCGTCGAAAATTTTGACCACTATTCATCATCTTCTTCCTTGTACCCTTAGACCAAAACCCTAGGTTCCCAAAATTCTGTTCAACCATGGTTCTCACACCTCAGTACACCTTTTTCACTCATTTCAAGACCTAGCTACACTTTGCATAACCTAGTTTCCAACCCAATTGGTCTCACCCCTCGAATCTTACTTTAACTCCATCAAAATTATGGTCAAAGTTGACAAAAACTCATTTTTTTACACACAATGGCAGACTTGCAACTGCTTGTTTCATCCCCCAAATCACCTCCAAATCCAATTCTGAAGTTGAAAATGAGTTCCTAAGGTCCAAATTAGACCCAAGTCCCCTTTCGGCCGACCTCCAAACCATTTCTAAGCTACTCCAAATCCACCCAAGAACAGCTCTATATAATTTAATTGAAGCTTAGAACACCCTAGCTATGAAACCCGTTTCAGGAAATCCAAAACCCATCAACTTTAAAACACAAATTGATGGAGTTAAATTAGCACAAATCAAATTCTAACTATACTTGGAGATTCACTAGAACAAAATAAAGCTTGTAGTATATCTTTAGATGTTCGAAGCTGCCTCCTAAGGAATTCAAATTTTTCAAAGTGTTTTCCTCTATCTCTCTCTCCAACTATTTTTCTGCCCTTTTAAACCACTCAAGATGCTGAGTAATCCCTTCCAAGCACCTTTGCGAAGGTCATGCAGACCTTGGAAGCCTCCTCTTGCCACCTACCTCCATGGATGAAGCATGAAGCTTCTTGAACATTTTGGTCTTTTCCCCTATTTTGGCCAATTTCAAAAAATTATTTAAAAATATATATATTTTTTTTCAAAATTTCAATCATGTTAAATAATTAGTTATAAAAATTCTAATTAATTTATTCGGACCTAAATTAGCCTTCAATTTAACCAAAAAAATTCGTCCGAACCCCCTATCTTCATGGTACGCTCTAACCCTACTGCGTTCGACTTGTTTTCTCTCCACCACTCATGTTCCTTCACTATATACTAACCCTAATCATCTCCAGAACATCTACACAACCTCTTTGGAACTATGAATACCTAATCCGGCTCTTTGGACTCTGAACCCCCAGGCACTCACGCACTCTTCTCAACTTCAATTCTTGATAACTGAACTTTGGGTTGTTACAGGTTCTCCTCTCTAGTTATGCCCTTAGAAACTAGGAGAAGCAAAAGTTTAACCTTATTGGCTAAAGAAGGCTACACAAAAGCTGTGAAAAATCCAAAAGAATGATGGGTTAAAATACTAAAAGGGTTATATTTTCCTTCAAAAAAATTAGGGCAAACCAACCAAAGTTGGTAATAGGAACGAGCTATAAATCTAGACGTTCTGAATTCGGATCTTGGCAACTCTTTGGGGCCAAACCATGAGTGATTTATCCCTCATGAATTTTTTGGTTCCAATGTAGATAGTCTGCCTTTGACCTGATCGAGGAGGGGATTAGTCGAGGTGTGCATAAGCAGTCCCGAACACTCCTCACCGTTTAACCCAAAAAAAAAAGGTATCTAAAAGGCAACCAGAGCTTCTAAATTGAAAGCTCATTTTATTCACAAGTCAGGGTTGAGCCATTGCATGCTGAGCTTAATGGCTAATGAGCTTCAAGCATGGATTGGTTTCTCTTGAAAGAGATCTTCTAAATATAGAGAATGTTTAGGGATTCTCACATGGTTCAAAGACAGAATGTTTACATCTGTTATGACTCTTCCACCTTCTTTCACCACAAACTATTTAAAACATAGAAAGTGCCTTTCGAATCCATTATTTTATGGGATTCTCAGATGGTATAAGTTTCTCAGTCCTCTTCTTTTTTTCTTATTGATTGTGTGATCTCCCTTCCACATAAAAATTGATCATAGAATGAGGTAATGAAAAAAAATTTTACACTATTTTCTGCCTCATCAATCTATTTAAGCTTTCTTTACCTAAAAAAACATAAAATTATAAAATGACAAAAGATTTACATGGAATTGTAGCTGAAATTAGACATAGTCACATACCCTAACACTGCCACAGACATAATCAAATAGCAACCTCCCCAGTCAAATGTTGGATGTGTAGTCTACTACATATTTGAAGAAAACATGACATGATGAACAAAATAGAGCAATCGTGACTACAATGAGTCGTTTAGATGCAAGTTATCTGGGTAGACATGCAACATTTTCGTTGATGTGGGCAGACAATGGTTTGATCCATATCCAAGGGCGAAGTCACTCATGGACGAGAGGGGGAATTCCCCCCCCCCCCCCCCCCCCAACTTTTTGTATTCCCTTACAAATGTACCAATATGAGATTTTACTTTGGTTTAATTGAATACATTTGTCCCCCCTTACTTTTTTCAAAATTAGTATACTGGTCTTGTTCGTTTTTATTTTCAGGAAACTTATGATCCACGAACCTCCAAAAGCAAATATTTTTGTATTTAAATTGATTAAAACACATTTCAAATGTTCTAACTTGTATAAATATTGGTGGAAAATAATACCTATTTCATATTTTTTAAAACAATTATATAGTTGCCTTTGGTTATTTTTTAAAAAGTTTGTAGTAACCCCATAAAACATTGATTAAATGTAACAGGCAAAATGCCACTCAGACTCATTCCCAAAACACCTAGTCCCCAGTTGAGACACCATATTGGACTATATGTCTTTGGTTTCTTAATCTTAAGCCACATAAAACATGGATAAGCCAAAGTCACAGGTAATGCAATTCCTCCAATTAAACCAGCCACACTAGACAGGAATGGAATTGCCACGGCAACGAAGAAGCACCCGTATCCGAACATAGCCCGAATAATTACCCGAAGCCACCATGGGCATGGTTTCTTAAACCTTCTTGTGTAGTTTGACTCCATATCGTCAAACATTGGCATGCCATAGATTTGGAAGGAGCTCACTGCATTTAGTATGACAAATAAGCTTGTTAGCCCCAGAATGGACCTTGCTATGTCTTTTCCATGAAATGCATACAAGGCTGTTAGCATGCCACCGTTTGCTGGTATCTGTCAACAAAAAACAATTACCTTTAGATTGCATCCCTGACTATGTAATTGTAGGCAATTTGAAGATTTGAAAAAAATAGTGTGCTCCATTTTTATATATGAATATATTCGGTTGATAAGTACGAAGAAAATTTGAATGTATTTGTTGTTCATGTTTGTTTAGACTAAATAAAAACTAATTTTACTATATCATATCTTAATTTAGTCTTAAATCATAACATATGTTATCCCTCTTAAAATGTTTTTTTACTTGTATTCTCTGGCCCATCTAACAGAATTCTAGCTCCTACTCTGTCCATATCAGCTACAAATTATCTAACAGAAACCTTTCCATAAGTTCAAACTATTCATTGCACAGTTAAGTTCTACAAACAAAAGAGAAACATGATAAAAACAGTTTAGCCTTGCACATCAGGAGGTTATTACATGCATTACCTTGAGTTAAGTTCTCCACTATCAGGTCATTCATCGAATTTTAGCACCTCATCTAATCCACGTGATTCAAATAAGTCCTCAATGTGGTCTATAACAAAGGAGGATGCCTCAACATACTTGTTCATCTTAGCCACTACTGAGTCCCCTGAAGAAGAAAAAAAAAGCAAGAATATTGAAAAATAGTATCATAATCAAGCTCATCCAAAAACACTACAAACATTAATATATGTGAATTCAGTATTTTGGTGCAAGCAAATTTAGGAGTAGATAAAAGATTTGCGCAAGTAACTGTTCATTATACATATTACATACAATCAAGTTAATAAGGTCTAGCTTTAAGCACGCAACTTAACATTCGCCGTTTGGTATGTCAACCAAATAACCAACTAAGCAACATGAAAAATCATATATATAATTTTTGACAGTTGGTGGCTCGAAGTCAATATCAACGTAGCCTGACAGAAGAAATCTGGCGCCGGTGTGGGCTGTTGGTGGTGCCATTGTCGGTGGGCTGCAGGTGGCGCTGGTGTGGGTTGTCGGTGGGTGCCAAAGTGGCGCCAAATATGTGCCGAATCTGAGACAAAGTCTTCTTCCTCCAAGCAGCTCATGAAGTGAAAAGGAAGAAGACAAAGCTTCTGAAAATTTGATTTTTGGCCTTAAGTCATTGCCTTGAAAGTTCCACTTATTTACAGTTATGCCATCAAGACTTTGCCTATAAATAGGTAGTGCATTCTTCAGTTTCCAGCATTCGAAAATCACTCGAATTCTGAGTGTATTTGTGTAGCGAGAGTCCAATTAACTCTCTGCCTTTTTTTTTCCCCCATATTGAGTGGTGAGATTTGAGTGGGGTGTACAAGGGGTATAAAATAGCTCGGGTTTGGGATAGTAAATTCGAGCAGTAAGGCTTGTACTGTGTATTCAAATTTTTTTCTCAATAATGAAGGTGACTAGATCACGCCTCATGGACGTAGGCAGGAGTTTTGTCGAACCACGTAAAATATCGGTTTTCTTTGTGTTTTGATTTTTTATTATTTTATTTATTCATTTTCTCACCATTTTACTGACCAATTTGCTGCGAGTATTTCTCAACAAGTGGTATTAGAGCTTTCAGGTTCAACACGAAAAATTGGGATATTAAGAACAAGGCGCACTGTTCTTAATTACTTGTACTCAAGTACAATGGTAGGAAAAGGAATCTCGATGGGTAAATTCGAGGTGGATTTCTTTGACGGAAAAGTTAATTTTAGCTTGTGGAAAAGTACGATGAAAGATATTTTGGTGCAACAAGGCCTAGTCAAAGCACTCGATGGTATTGAGAATAAACCAGCAACAATGACAAAGGAAGACTGGGATGAACTTGAGATGAAGGTTGTGAGCGCCATCCGCTTATGTCTCGTATCGGAGGTAAAATATAGTTTTCTAACTAAAAAATCTACTTATGAATTGTGGAAAAAGTTATATATACATATATATATATATATATATATATATATATATATATATATATATATATATATAGACACATATATATATATATGTCCAAATCACTCACAAATAAATTACGTCTCAAAAAACAATTATATCAATTGCGGATGGAAGAAGGAACGATTTTATTTGATCATCTCAATGTTTTCAATAAAATTATTACTCAGCTAATTAATGTTGAGGTGACAGTTGGAGAAGAGGATAAGGCTATTGTTCTCTTGGGTTCTCTTCCACATTCTTATGATGCACTTGTGACTATACTTTTGGTTGGAAAAAAATACTCTCAGTGTTGATGAGGTGACAACTGTTCTTTTGGAGACTGAGGCATTCAAGAAGCTTGGAAATAGTTCTCAAGCAGAAGGACTGGTGGCCAAAAGTGAATTGAGTCAACAACGCAGAAGGAGCAACCGAAGGACCCTGAAAATAGAGGGAGGTCTCATTCCAAATCAAAAGGGAAGAATAGCAAAAAATACAAGTGCTACTTCTGCCACAAGGAGGGGCACTTGAAAAGGGACTGCAATCAACGAAAGCAAGATCTGGAGGGAAAAGGAAAATCTCCTAATTTTTATCAAGTGGGCATTGCACAAGATAGCTCGAACGAAAATGGTGATTTATTATCAGTCACCACATGTACGAATTATCTTGCTGACAAATGGATTTTGGATTATGGGTGTTCTTATCACATGTGTCCTTATAGGGAATGGTTTGATACTTATAAAACTTATAATGGAGGAACAGTTCTAATGGGGAATGATTCAGTTTATAAGACCATTGGAATTGGGACCATCAAAATTAAAATGTTTGATGGTATGGTAAGAACTCTAGGTGATGTGCGACATGTCCTTGATCTTAAAAAGAATTTAATTTCCTTGGATACACTTGATTCTAATGGTTTCACCTTCACGGTTATGGGTGGGGTCCTAAAAATTGTAAGAGGGGCCATGGTTGTCATGAAGGGGAAATGACAAGGAAATTTATATACATTGGTAGGGAGTACTGTTATAGGTGGAGTAGTTGTGACCACTCATTTGGATCTGGGTACTGATGACACTACTCTATGGTATTTATGCCTTGGCCATATGAGTCATTTTGTAATGCTCATATATGTAATGACGTAAGAATGAACCACATAGATTGTAAGAGTAGAAATAAAAATTTGGGAGAGGTAATATGGGGTGTATTAGAAGTTAGGAAGTATTCCGGAGTTAAAGCGTATTTTAGAAAGAATTAGGGTAGGAAGGAATTTGACACTATCTTAGTATTTAGACCATAACTTTCCACCACGATGTCCGATTGATCTAAAATTTTTACAGTAGATACTAGACTTCTAGGGCTACAAAAGTGTATTTACAAAAATTTTCTAAATCGACTTCTAACTAGGCCAAAACTTTCCCGAAAGTTTAGGTAAAAACTAAATTCCTTTCGAACGCGAATGGATCCATTCGAACGATAGTTAGTCCCAGTGCTTTGGTGCCTGAAAGAAACTCTGATAGAAAATCAAACTTCTAGGAGCAAAAAAATTCGAATTCCAATGCTACGTTCGAACTCCCCGTAGATAGTTCGAACGTCAAGCTTCTAGTTCAAATGTACTATCTCAATTTTGAATATCAAGTCTACGCTGATTAGACTATTTTATCATCGTATAAATACCTAAGGATGCCTTCCCTAGCTTTATTTCATCATTTCTTAACCCTAGAGAACCTTAGAGAGCAAGAGAGAAGAAGAGAAACACAAGATTGGAAGGGAATTCTCACGTTGGAACAGATCAAACACGTTAGGTTTATGCACAAACTATGGAATCAAGGTAGGAATTTCTTTATCATTGAAACGTAGTTTTGAACAAAATATATGTTTGGGTTCAAGAAATACTTGTTCTTGGTTCCCAAAACCCTAGTTTTGCTAGATACATGTTTGATTATGAAAAATACATGGATTCTTGATTTCTACATTTCTATTCTTGATTAAATCATGTTTTATATCTAATACTTGTTCTTGTTCCAAGAAATTGTGATTATTGGCAAAACCCTAGAATTTGGATATTGAAATTGTAAAGGTTTTCTTGATATGATCTCTTGCATATTTTAATTCTTTTATTACTGTAGTCTATTGAGAAATTTTCAATTATGATACTTGAATTGTTAATGAAAATTGCGATTGGTTAAGATTGTGGTTGTTGAGAAAATTGTAGTTTCATCTCTTGTATGGTTTGGGTGTGAGGGACTTGAATTCCTTTCGAGAGTTGCCGTAGAGTGTTAGAGGTAAGTCTATCACAGTGGAGGTGAAATGGTTGCCTAACACTTGTAGTGGATTGTTGTTTGTAAGAGTAACCACTATTGTTCACTTAAGTTTGAGGCTGAGGGATGGTATACTTTTTCTAGGAAGGATTCGTCAATGCCATGGGAGACGGTATAAGCCCTTCCTAAAGTGGTTTGTGATGTGGTCATGCGGGGAATGATTGAGATTGTGTGGTTGTGATGTGTAAAAAAGGTAGAATCTTTGTGTAGATTCTTGAGAAGCAACCAATATACATGAGAATGTGAGATAATGCTACTGAGTTATTTATTGATTGTTTTAATTTATTGCAAGTTTATTCCTATCATTGATTTACTGTATTCTGTACACTTGAGATCATTATAACTGTCATGGTTTTACTCTAAAAAATATTATATATGCAATTTTTCAAAAGAGACTTGCTTTCTTTATGTTGTTTTAAAACCTTGTTGGGATTTGAGAGAGATTTTTTTACGGGCTTTTGCTTACCCTCTACAACACACTTACAGATTTTGATATAGAAGAGAATGTCAATGTGGATGAGCAGGTTGATTACAAACCGTTGGAGGATCAAGATGTTGACTCTATCTTAGAGGAATATAGTTGTTTTAATTTTGGTTTAGAATTTGAGAGATTTCTATGAAACAATGTTTCAGCTAGCTTTAACTATTCCGCTGCTACATACTATTTGGTTTTGGATTTGTAAGTTGAAGAAGTTACAATATAATATTGACTTTATTATTTATTCTTTGTCAGATGGATGAATGATTTATTATTTAATGGTTATTGTTAGTTGCTCTCATGATTGGATGGTTTCTAGATAGTAATGTCTTTCGAAGTGGATTTTGGGACGTTACAAGCACATTATATACTTGAAATTAAAATTTTTAGAGATAGAAAGCAAAGAAAATTGAGTTTGTCTCAAAAATCTTATTTGAAAAATATTTTAAAGAAATTCAAAATGAATTCTTGTAAACCTATTGAATCATCCATTTACAAAGGAGCAAAATTGTCTAAGAATATGGCTCCTAAAACTGAAGAAAAAATACAAGAAATGAAATCTAAACCTTGCACGGAAGTTGTTGGTAGTCTTATGTGTGTTATGTTATGTACTAGAACGGATCTTAGCTATGTTGTTAGTTTGATTAGTCTTCTTTTTTTTTAAAAAAAAAATTTTTGGGGGGGAGGGGGGGACTTGAACCCTTGACCTCAAGAAGGCAAAACCATCACAAGGTAAAGAGTACCATTGGACCAAAGGTCCGTTGGTTATATTGGTCGATATCAAAGTAATCCGGGTATACTACATTGGTTAGCTGTAAAATGTGTACTTAGATACATACAAGACACATTAGATTTTTCATTAACATATCAAGCTGATGATATGAATGTTAATGGTTATTGTGATGCTGATTTTGCTGGTGATATTGATGAAAAAAAATCCACCACAGGTTATATATTTGTTTTTGGTGGTGGTGCTATTTCATGGTCTAGTAAAAAGTAAGGTTGCGTAGTTAAAAGTACTATGAAAATTGAATATATTGCTTGTAGTATGACTGTTTCTGAGGTTGTATCATTGAAATGGTTTCTAACTGATTTAAAGCTTACCTAGGAAAATAATATGCATATTCGTATTTTTTTGTGATAATGAGGTTTCGATAAAAACCATTAAAAATGGAGAAATCGGGCCCAAATGTAAGCATATTGAGTTACGATATCACTAAATAAGTGATATAATACAAAAAGAGCAAGTTACTATTGATTATATTTGTACAAAAGATATAGTTGCAAACCCATGACAAAACCTATTGGAACCGAAGAATTTAAACGAATGTCGTTGCTATGGGTTTAAATTATGAATGAACATCTCGGGCTTGTAGCCAAGTGAGAGATGTTTGAATATGTGGTTAAAATTCCTCAGTATTAATTAAGCCAAGGCTGGTGGTCAAATTTGGAATATATAAAATCCCAATCCGTTAGTAAAATATTACATTATTCATGACATATATTATAGATGCATTTTTTGTGAAATTATTATGTATTAAATATTATTTTATAATGTGCATGCATAAATATGTATTGTATTGATATAATTGGATGTTTGATTTGAATTTTTTTTAGTCAGAATGGGTGACTTGGCTTGAGGAACCCATCAAGTAGTTAAAGACTAGTCAATCTTATTTGGAGTATTTTTAGCTTTCTTTGACTGTAGAGAGTTAAGGAAATATTGGTGGAGTTGAGAAAATATTGATAGAGTTGAGGATATTATGGTGAGTGGTAACGACTAGTTGATATAACCTCCACTATAAATAAGGTTCTCTGGATACAAAGAGAACACACCAGAAAACACCTAGTTGAGAGAAAATCCATTGAGGAGAAATCCCAACTTTAGTGCTTTCATATCAAAGAGAGTTTTTAACTCTCAAAGGCTAACTCTCCATTCATCAAAGTTATCAAATCTTATTCTGCAAATTCCTATAGGGCAAATAAATTCATATTCATACCAATCCATCATACTCCTCAGGCCCACAATCACATTTCACAAAATAGGCCTCAAGTACACTTCGTACATGTGTCAATGAGTCCCAAATTATTTAGCCTCAAATACAGGTCAAATCAACAAAACTTACAGAATTTCATATCAACAGAAAATACCAAACAGGAATACATATTTAAGATAATCAAAAGGACCATTTTATAGAGAGATTGAAAGACAAAAGTATATTGTATACTATCTCATGTCTTTGGTTTTATCTCGTATCTAGATCGTGCATTGTGTTAAAACGAGACCGAGAAATAATTTAGAATAATTATAACAACTTTTGGAGTTAATAACAAAAAATAACAATTTTAAGTTTGATTCAAGGGAAAAACGGAAGCGGGTACACAAATATAGACTTATTTGAGTAAAAGGGTACTAATAAAAACTTATTGGGCATAAGTGCATCTTGATGGGAAAAGACCAAAACCCCTAACTCTTGCAAAAACCGGATTTTTGAAACAATTACATCACAATTCGAATTGAATGCTCCAGTTATCACGAAACCCCCAAAATCCAGACAGATACACCCAAAAATTAGGTGGTTTTGTTCCACATTCTTCATATTTTCTTGGAAATATTATAGCATTGATTTTGAAAGAAGTTTCACAGTTCTTATCTTCCAAAGCCGAATTTGTTTTAGACGAGGAAAATAAAGGATTTCGATAATGATTTGACTTTTTGCATAACTGGTTGTCGGAATCTGTGGCTCAGTATCCCTACGTCGGTGTCATTGTGAGATCTCAGACGATTAATGGTAAGCATATATATATATATATACTGAAAAACTTCAAAACAGAAAATACAAAGCCCTAATTTTTGTTTGAAATTATAATTTTTTTTTATTTTTTGTGATACGCCTTATTAGTGTATCTCTTTGGTGTATCACATTCGTGTATCAATTTTTCACATCAATTAGGGATTAATCTTACTGTTATAAAATTAGGAACTCTGGTTTGACTGTCAGTTCAATATTTATCCAAATAAAGGCAATATTGCTTTAAAAGCATGGCTTTTCATCCACTGGGAACAATAAACAGGCCTCGAAAGGCTACTTGGTATTTGATAATTTCTCTCTCTCTCTCCCTCTCTCCTCAGATACAGGGACAGAAGGAATAAATGCTAAGTAAGTTATGGCTTCGAAGTGAGTTTCCCCAGAAGATGATTGGTAAAGGTAAATATTGATGCTGCTTTGGGGAGGGGGGAGGTCGGGCTCTACTATATTTTATGAAAATTTCAACGAGGGCAAGGTTTTAGAAAGTTAAAATTTTTCAAACTATAATTTTTCCACCTACCTCTGTTCTCATAGGTGAAGCCATTGCTCTAAGGGTTTGTTTGGATGAATTTTTTGGAAGGGTTTGGATTGGCTTCCCCAAATCCTTCCAAACTCAAACCCCTCTTTAGAAAGATGAGATTCAACATTGAATCCATTTTATACCCATGTTTGGTATGCCCACGGATATATCACTATTATGATAATATATTTGTATATAAATGATTATTTTGCCCATTCATCAATATAATCCAAACTTATGTTTGTATACGTATGAGGTATAATTATCTTTTTGTATCCTAAACCCGTTAACCCTCATTCGAACCCCTCCTCCCCCTCCCCCCGCGGGTTTGATGAAACCCATGATTTGGGATTTAAGGTCCACGCCAATAGTGGGCTGGGCTTGGTAACCCAGACTTCAAATTTTTGGGCAACCATGGGTTTTGTGTGTCATTTGGACTATTTTTCCCCAACCCATCTTCCAAAGTCCCCCCCCCCCCCCTCCCCAATCCCATATGCCAAATAGCCCCTAAATGTAAAACCCGGATAAATTAGAATTTTTATGAAAAATAGCAAAACAGTAATTTGCCACTTCGGTACAGGTTGAAAACCCGAATTTTTTTAGAACTCGGATGACGAAATAGACTCACCATTGGATTCGTCTTGCAAAATCTAATTACCCAGTCAATTTTCGTTAAATTCCGAGACAATGGAATTTTTTGCGTTTTACGGGGCGATCGGGTATCGAGTGACCTAAAAATAAGACATGAAATTAAATTTTAAAAATTGAAAAATAATTTAAAGCTAGTTCAAATAAAAATATTTTGAACTTAAACCCGGACGAAATTTAATCGTTTCGGGATAAAATCGGACCTAGGAATGGAGGACGTGTGACGCGATGAGGGCCAAGCATTCCAAGGGGTATAAATAGGGGAGAAAATCATCTCCCCATTTCAGCTGGGTTTTTACGTTGGAGAGGGAAAAAGAGAGTTTCAACTTCTCTTTACGATTTACGGCGTTTCTTTGATCGAATCGACTTCGGCCAAGAATTAAAGTTCTTCTACGTGACGAGGGCCACACTTACATACCAAAAAAGATGGATTTCACCGAAATTTCAAAGACAAGATTTTGGGAAATTAAGGGGTAGAGCTTGGATTGTGCTCTTGAAGGGTGCTACAACTTGTTTTAAGCTTCAAGATGTAGGGTTCTTTCCTAACTAGGTTTATTTCCAACCTAGGGTTGTTATATGGAATGGGTAGGGTGTTAAAGGTGTAATCTCTTATGAGACATTTACCTATGATAGTTGAAATGTGGAAAGTGGGTATAGAAATGGGTAAAGTCAATTCTAGCTTGAATTGAGTATGTAGAAATTACTTGATGTGATTTTTTGAGAAATATGATATATGTGGGTGTTTGATAAAATGTCTTGAATGATTGAAGTATGTTGTTTTGATGAAATCGGAATAACATACTTGGATGATACTGTAAATTGTAATTATATGCTTATAATATAATTGATAATTGGAAATATTGAATGAGATGAAATGTTGTTCTCAATGTGCACATGACATATGGAACATGATGTTAAAATTGCAATTGAGA
This sequence comes from Ilex aquifolium, assembly GCA_951799425.1. Classification (NCBI taxonomy): domain Eukaryota; kingdom Viridiplantae; phylum Streptophyta; class Magnoliopsida; order Aquifoliales; family Aquifoliaceae; genus Ilex; species Ilex aquifolium. Next base: position 21,473,961 of record OX637404.1, read on the forward strand.
TCTTAGTTGTATAATGATATGAAATGCAATTGTACATTTGCATTGCCTATACACGGAAAACATCACATTCGTTGGCATTGACATTAGTGTGGATGTGTGTGCATGTTGTTGGATCAAGTATCATTCTTGGTGGATGATGCGTGGGCTCGGGATACTTGGACCGAGGTTCGACTGAGTCGCACGGTTTGCATGGAACATAGGGTCGGGGTTAGCAAAAAGGGCTAGATTGTCCCTCGGGTGCAAGACCCGGTGATTGGATACGCATTCCGTTGGTGTAGAGTCTATAAAGTGTATCAGCGTATGCAGAGCCGTTGGTGAAAGTCCATTAATGCCGTGTCGGTAGGGTGCCTGTTGGTGTGAGTCCATAAATACCCACCCCAAGAAAGATCTGGGATTTATAATGGTCATTGGATGTGCAACTTCAATGGCGAGGGCTTGGAATGCCCGGATTCATACGCATGGCGCTGCATGTGTTGAGGGAGCCGGTAAATGCTCGGGTTGAGTTGCATGTGTGAGTATCATCTCATATCATGGCATGACATAGAGGATTTCATTGCTGAATTGCATATTCTTGAATTGAGTGATTGTTGTTTTTGAATTGCATATGAACATTTCATATGCATCAAGGTTGGGGAGTAGCCTCTTTAGGAGATATCCTATTGAGCGTGGTTCACCCTTTATGGGGACAATATTTCAGGTGCGGGACAAGCGCCGGTGGACGGCTCTCAATCGGGCCCTCATTGTTGAAGAAAAGCTAAGATGTGTTTTTTTAATCCTATTTTTGTAAAACTAAGATGTAATCTAGTTTTTGGACATATGATGTCATGTAAAGGATTGTAATAGAACTCATATGAACTGTATTTTGTTTAATATAGATGTTATATGAGTTTGGGTTGGTGTTGTAAAATATTGGAATAGATTGGAATTGAAAATTGATGAAAACGGGGGAAAACTGGTAAGACATACCGGTAGAACGATGAGCTCTTCTACCGGTAGAACTTTTCCAGTATGCGTTTCCTACCTGTAGAACGTCACATTTTTGCGGTAGAACATTTCCAGTGAGTTTTCCTATCGGTAGAACTTTGATAAACCTACTGATAGAACATTCCCAGTAGCCTTTTTCTACTGATAGAACTTGTACATCTTTTACCGATAGGTTTTGTTCAAATCTCAAATTTTGAAATGCTTTTGCTAGGCCTTTGGGTCTTTGGTTCTTTTGTTCAAATGATATAAATGGGCCATAAATGAGAGTAAATTGATGTATATTGGATTTTGGATGGGTCATGTGATTGAATGATATACAAGTTATGCGTTTGGGAGTGCCCGGTATAAGGGAGACTCTGCCCAAACTTTGTATTGTTGTGATCCCGATAAAGGGGATGTTGTTTCTTGGTGTCGCGTTATGTGGCATTCACTGGTATTTTCACGGGTTGATGGGTGATCAACGGGTTGACAAAAAATCTCCCGTTTTAGGGGCATCACACTAAAGGCTTCTGCCGGAAATCGTTACCATATCTTGTGTTTCCAGTGTAAGTTCAAGTCAATGCCCCACCCACCCCACCCACACCCACATAAACGTGAGAATAAATAACAGTAATAAAAAAATCATAAATATATAAAAATCAGAATAGAGAAAAAAAATAAACATCTAACGGACAAGTCAAGTGCCTAAATTAAAAGCTAATTTTCTTTCCAAGCGAGGCTTGAACCATTACAAGCTCAGCTTAGTGGCTGATGGTGCTCGAAATCTTCTTACCCGATTACAGAACAACAAAGAGATGAGGCCTAGAGGGGCTTGGTGTGTGCTGGTGGGTGAGAGTGTGTGGCGTGTAAAAGGGATGATGAGGCAGATATATGAGTGGTTCACCTCAGTCGAAGGATTGAGGTTACATCCACTGTAAAGGAGACTCTTGCTCATTGGGGGCTATATTTCTTGGGGAAGAAGATGGTAGTTACAGAAGGTTTGGCTAGGAGCCTTTTACAAGGTATTTTCTAGGTTGCCTCTCTCTGTCTTATCTTTTTTTTTTTTGCTGCCCTTACACAGTAATATCGTTGGCTATTTATACATCTTGCTACTAGGGTTTCCATGGTGTTTCCTTTTCTGACTGATTCGATGGTCCCCTCATCATTAGTCCTGTGGCTGAACCCAGCACCCTGATATTTTCTGCTTCCACTATGCCTGGAACGAAATACACGAGGTATCTCCATTATCTGTGAATATTCGTTCGTTAGAGCTGTTAGGTATTGTCCCCTTGTTCCCCACCCACGTGGCGTGACAAGGGCTCCTTGGGTCTATTAGTTGTCGAGCTCCATTATCCCGAGCAGATCCACTTCGCCAAGTTCCACATCCCGAGCAGACCCTTTCTGCCACATTTGTATATGCCGAGCTGACATCTATCCTGGGCTAAATGACTTTGAGCTCTCAAGGGGCCAGGCTTGTAGCCCAAGTTGTCATGGAGAGCACCACCTCCTAGGGGACTTGGGTCGTCTTAGTTGGGCCTTCAAGGGATTTTGGGCTTAGAAAGGCCTCAGACATAAATTCATCATCATTAGTGGCTAATGAGCTTCAGAAATGGATTGGTTTTTCTTGAAAGAGATCTTTCAAATGTAATTACTTTCTCGGGTTCTCAAATGGTTCAAAGGCAGAATGTTTGCATCTGATATGATCAACTCTTCCACTGTCTTTCACCACATACCATTTTGTTAGAGCATGTGTGGCTAATATTTGTAGTGTGCACAATGGCAAGGAGGCAGATGCCAAAGCGCAGCGTAGCGAAGTGGAGCGGAGCCCGTGACGGCATTTGCCTTGCGGGATTGATATATCGAGAGGATGCTGATTAGTTGGGGGTGCGGGGGCAACGCCCCCACAGTACGGTACAGGGGTATTTTGTAAATACGTCCGTACTAGGGTTATATATAAATACTTAAGATGTAACCGTACTTATTTTTGGATAATAAGAAAGAACGGCCGCTCGCTCCTGTGGATGTAGGCACATTGCCGAACCACGTAAATCTCTGTGTTATTTCTCTTGTTTTCTTAGTTGATTGTTTTCTTGATTCTTTACTATAATTGCTGCACAATCACAACACATTTCAAACATAGAAAGCGTTTTTCGAAACTACTATTTTATGGATTCTCAGATGGTATAAGTTTCTATTTCATCTCTCTTCTTTCGTATTGATTGTATGATCTCCCTTTGGTATAAAAATTGATCTCAGATTGAGAGGCAAAAAGGAAAAAAAAAAAAAAAAACTTTTACCATCATCACACCAGTTTTCAAAATTTTTCTACACATTAATCTATATTGGCTTTCTTTACCTACAAAAACAGACAAAAAGGAAATGACAAAAGATTTGCATGGAATTGCAGTTGGAATCAGACATATCCTAACACTGCCACTCACATGATCAAATAGCAGCCTCCCCAGTGAAATGTTGGATGTATAGTTTGTTATATCTTTGAAGAAAACATGACATGATGAACAAAATAGAGCAACCGTGACTACGATGAGTCATTAGATGCAAGTTATCCGAGTAGACATGCAACATTATGGTTGATATAAGGCAGAAACTAACATGATTTGATCCATATCAGGTACAAATGATCTAACAGAAGCCTTACCATAGGTTTAAGTGGTTCATTGTACAGTTAAGTTCTACAAATAAAAGGGAAACATGATAAAAATAGTTTAACCTTGCACATCATGAGGTTATTACATGCATGTATTACCTCAAGTAGTTCTCCGACATCAGGTCATATTACAAGCTTAAAGGAGAGTAATAGCTGATTATACCAATCCTAGCAACTCGAAAACTGATTCCCTTGAGTGAAATAAGTTCTCAATATATTGTATGACAGGAGCCGATGCCGTTACATAGTTTTGCATCTGAACCAATGCTGAGGCCTCTGAAGAAAAAAAAAGAAATGAATTTTGAAAAATAGTACCGCAATCAAGCTCATCTTTCAAACATCAATACACGTGACAAGTAGTTTGATGTAAGCTAATTTGACCTTTGTTACTTGAAAGTGTACAAAATATTGCTCATGTATTCATGCGACCGTGGCAGCAGATTATGTTATAGTATCCACTCACCACTTTCATTTAGTTTCTTCAAGACTTGTGCCTGTGAAGGAAGAGTATATAATGCAGTAGAGACAGCAGTCCTAATAGTCCAGCCATGGTATGGAGCAAAAACCTGCTCATAAGCTATGGCAACTGGACCAATTATGGAATTTCCCCTGCAAATGAAATCCAGGTATTCTTTAAAACTTCTTAGATTATTCTAACAGCAGTATATCTGGAAGGAAGAATAAAGTTCCCTGATAAATGGAAAACCAGCAAACTGTTTATGGATGAGATACATGCAACCCCAAGAAATGGGCCTATCTGTTCTGTCTCAAGAATTATGTAAGCACCCATCGGTAGTAGCTCGACTTACTGATTATGAAAGTCACTTATTCATTAGCAACAATTACTTATTTTCGGAGCTAAAGGGTAAAATCTTATAATTTAATATAAAATTTATAAACTAAAAGAAGGTTATTTAGGAAAAGAGTTAATTACCTATTTAGCCCCTTGAACTATACCATTTGTGTCAATCAAACTCATAAACTATATTTTGTGTCAATTTAACCTATGAACTATACAATTTAACTCAATGTGGCTCCTTCGGTCCAAATTCGCCATTAATTTTGACAAAAACTCTCAAGTGCACATCATGTGACCCCTGAACTATAACATAATCTCTGACTCACGTGAGGTGCACCTAAAAATTTCTGTCAAATTAACGGCGAATTTTGATGGAAGAGCCACATTGAATCAGATTGAATAGTTTAAGGGACTAAATTGATATAAAACATAGTTTAGAGGTTTGATTGACACAAACATTATAGTTGAAGTGCCAAAAAAGTGGATAACTCACAAAGGAAATAAACCTCATAACATATTAGTAGCATATGTAATGGCAGCCTTAGCTGAATTTTGAGGTCCATCCATTTGTATCCTCTTGACATTTCGGTTTTGTTCACATTGATGAAAACAACTTTTCATGGTAGAAGGTTTTTCATTTCATGCCAAATATATATATGCAAAGCTCACAGCTCTGATATGACCTCTCAGTTTTTTTCGACAGAAACCTTATATCTCTCAGAGTTTATGGTCTAGAATACTAAATCGGCCATGACTCATAAGAACACAACGTTCCTAAAATCAAATGATTTGTACCTATTATATCATGGGCGGATTGACGCAGGGGCTAAGGGGTCACTGACCTACCCTCAATTTTTATATATCTAATATAGTAACACTTCAAATATATATAATTGTGTCCATTCTATCATTTGCACATAGGTCCATATTTAGAGGACATAATTAGGGTCACCATCTTATGAAAATATGATCATGTTATAAATAAAAAAACCATTGTGATCATGATATAAACTATTTAACATTGGGATTTTAAAAATCATATATAAATATTTTTGTCTGATGAAATTATTATGAATTAAACGAAATTGAGGGAGTTACCAAGAGAATTGGAGAAAAATAAAATATATATACATATATCATTTGACTTTAAAATAAATAAAATTTTGTAGTTAAAATGACCTACTCTAAAATAAATTTCTAGCTCCACCCCACCTATTATTGCCATGAATTCACAAAAATAAAGATATATAAAATGAAATTTTTATAAATTACCTCTGGATCAGAATTTGCTCAAATATTATCCTGAGCATGTCGATTGAACGCTTCACTCTCACAAGGTCTCTCGAATTACTATTTGCGACTTTTGCACAATTCTGTTCAATATCATGATCAATTAAGGCCTCTAGAGTATCGATTGACTTCGATGCCTCCGTTAGTGTATCAATCTTACAATCACACAGAAAAACAACAATTATTAATGAATAAGTACCACCATTTAACCAAAAATATATGCATACAAAGGGCCAAGTATACTTATGTGTGTGTGTGTCTATATCTACCTATATCTATGTAATAAATCAGACAGGTTTTTGAATTTATAGGGGGTAAGCACACACTTTCCCTCAAATTTCTCAAACCTAACACACACTCCACAACACACAACTACACATAAATACACACACTCCAACGCATGCACAGTATCATAATTCAGTGTATAGTGACTTTGGTTGTGGAGTATCGCTAGTATATATATATATAAGGCTCCCTTTTTTTCCTTAGAATTTAGAATTTTTTAATTCTAACCTTAAGGCTCCCTTCAATGACGTTGACACATGTCATTGTTAAATACCCACCAACTCTTCAATAACAAACCATTATTTTTTAAAAATTTTCAAAAAAATTACTTTTTATCACCAAAAAACTTAAATATAATTATTTATTTAACTTCTCAAGTAATAAAATAAAATAAAACACGATTTATAATCTTGTGCATCGCACTAGCCCGGCTACTAGTCTATAATCTATAATCTACAATAAAAAACATGGCAGATTTTAATGAGCCCATCCGACGGTCTCAAATATACTCATTCAACGGCTACCAACATCCCTCTCAAAATCATTCACATTGAATTTTCTCCTCCCTTCCCCTCCAAAATTCATCACTTCTCACTTACGTTGCATTGTGCCTTCAGGCACGAGTTACTCCTAATATATATATAAAACAATCATTGTTTGGGAAGGCTTCTCAAACTTGACATAATAATAAGAGTTTTTGGCTCAGAGAGCTTCTCAAAACTCTTATTTGTCTTCTCTGAGCCATAATAAGAGTTTTTGGCTCAGAGAAGACATAATTTATAATAGAATTAGCGGTGGTGATGTCAAATTTAAATTTGAATTTTAGATTTTATAGAAAAAAAAAATTATTATAGATTTTCATTAAAAATGATTTAGCGTTAAAAACTATTTTCAATGTTACAGAAAGAGGATTTTTGGGAAATTAAAAAAAATTAGAATTAACTATTAAAATATAACTTATTTCCAAATAAGTTTAAGTTATAGATTTAAGTCATTAAAAAATTTCTTAAACTTCACCCCAATTTTTACTAAAACTTATGACAGAGTGATCAATCCATTGAAAAGGAAACTCATCCATGAATGAAGAACAACAAAGTGTAATAGTAAGTGAAAACTATGATCACCTTTGCCGAAAATTCGATGGCGGCGAACTTGAAAGCCATTCCTAAGTAGCCTATGATAGAGGCAACAAAGCGGCAAGCGGAAGCGAACTGCCCAACCTCGAGACGCGGCGTCGGAGATTCCAAACAATGAGCAAGTTCCTTAAAAGACTCCGCAACATTTGTCAGAAGTTTCTCTCTCTTCGCCGCCATTGATGAGAGGGCTTCGGAGCTCTTCATAATTCGTTGTTGGTTTTCTCTCTCTCTGATTGCTACGATTTAAGAACTAAAAAGATACCTGTCGACCTATCCTATATTATATGCATTTTCGTCTTATATGCATTTTCGTCGTCCTTGCCTATTCTGTCTCTACCAACAAAAAATATTTGCAAGTCATCATGGGATCCTATAGTAAGGTCAACCTGCAATTTCTACCCTTTTTCTCTCCAATAATATTGCACACACCATCTTTTTACACCATTTTTCTGCACTACCTCACTATGAACCATTAAATTAGTATTTAGTAGGCCCCGTTGAATGCATTGAATATTTACAAGTTAAGATCATGCTATATTAAATCATTATTGTTTTCTCTCCCTCCCCCAACCACCCCTCATATTGCAACCCGTCACTTGTCACCAATATTTTTGGGATATGTCAATTTTGGTCCCCCACGGTTCACACTCCACTGTTCTCCTTGGTCCTTCTCACTCTTTAAATGTGAATGTGGGACATTCTAACTGTTTTATGTGCATCTAGAATACTATTTAAATAGAGTCATGCTATTTAGATTTAAAAATTTAAATTAATGCCAAATTTTAATATTTAATGAGACTTACAATCAATACAATAATTATAGTGGATTAGGTCAATAAATTAAATTTAAATAACATTGTTCTTTAAAATATAAATACAGAAATGAGGTTCACTATTTCCTCATATCCTATTATAAAAGAGCCAATGTAATTTTTGGGAGCTTTTACCCAAAAGCAAGGGATTTTTCAAACTTATACCCAAAAGAGGGTAATTTTCAAATTAATTCACAAACTCAAGTACTTTTAAAAATGTCATTTTAATACAAACGTCAGTCCAAGTGAACGCTAGTGGACGTATAAAACGTCAGTGCAAATGACGTTTTATAGAAAACGTTGGTCCAAATGACATTTCTAAAAAATGTCATTTGTACTGAAGTTTTACAGAAAAGGTTAAAACATCATTTGTACTGACGTTTTTTGTATTCTACCTTGTTTTCATCAAGTTATTTTTCAAAATAAAAAAATAGGAAACAAAAATTATATTTGCATTATTTCACAATAATATAAGATTTTGAATTTAAAAAACGTTTCAATACAAACATTGAAACGTTTATATTTAATTAATTTTAATTTAACTTTCAAACATAAGATTTTGTGATTGATGTCGACAATAATGTCTATTAAAACAAAGTGGAGTGTATGTAAAAATCTAATTTATTCAAAACCAAAAAACAGAGCATTTATTTCATGATACTTTCCAGTGCACTTGATGGCACAGTCACCCAATCAACTTAGGATGGATAGCCGATGTTTGGCTAGATCAAGCATTCTAGTTGAATAGGTTGGTGGGCTAAATTGTATAAGGAATGTTAGCGTGGAAGAGATTGTTGCAATGTTCTTGAGCATCATTAGCCATTATGAGAAGAATAGACTGGTAAAACTCAATTTCATTAGATCTGGTGAAACCGTTAGTAAGTATTTCAATGCAGTGTTACCGGCGGTGCTTAAACTATGTCGCTTGTTGCTACAAGCTCTAGAACCAATCACAGAGTAATGTACTGATCATAAGTGAAAATGATTTAAGGTATTATAATGTAAAGCACATTGTCAATTGTGTCGTGCAAAGGCTTGAATTCTTAAGTTAACCATTTGATTACTATTTTTTCCCTTTTAATTGAATTGTGTTGGGGCTTTAGATGACACTCACACATTAGAGCTAGTGTGCTACTAGTTCACCAAGCAAGATATAGGATAAGAAGGGGTCAAGTTGCAACAAATGTCATGGGTGTATGTACACGTAACATGAAATTCATATATGTCCTACACGGTTGGGAGGGATCTGCGGCCGATTCACGAGTGTTGTGCAACACAGTCACAAGACCAAATTGGGTTAAGGGTCCAACGGGGTAAGATAGAAATTGGATATTCTCAATGAAATTCATATATGTCATCAATATCGTAATGTAATCTAATGGCTATATTAAATTATTACCACAAGCAAATATTACTTATGTGACGCTGGATACAATAATGACGAAGGTTTTCTAGCACCTTTTAGGGGTCAGAGATATCATCTTGATGAATTCGAGAGTGACTAAGGGGCTCTACAAAGTGTCGAAGAATATTTCAATCTAAAACAGTCATCCGCTAGGAATATCATTGAGCGGTTTTTTGCTCTTCTAAAAATTCAATGGACAATTCTTCGAACACCTTGATTCTACCCTGTCCCCACACACAACCGAATTGTTGCGGCTTGTTGTCTGCTACATAACTTCATAAGAACGGAGATGGTTGTTGACCCATTAGAAGAGTGCTTACCAGAGCATGTTGTAAATGACGCCGATGCCAATATAAATTCAATTGATACTGTTGACACATCTAATGAGTGGACTGCTTGGAGAAATCAATTAGCAAATAAAATGTACAACAATGGGATGATGTCTAGATGAATGTGAAGTGTGTTGCAACATTTGCCTGGAATTTCTATGTTATGCCTTGTTTGACAATCTAAATATTTACTTTGTTATGTAATGCCATTGCTAGTGGACTACTTTTGTTACATTAGTTGTGAATGAAATGTAATGAGTTGTATGTGAAGGTTGATATATTTCATTTAATATTCTGAATTTCATTCTATAATAAAGTATAGGATAGCTAGTGTTGGGAGTTCCCAAACTATGAGTGGCATTCAAGCTGAAAAGGGCACTAGGCAGACGTATATGGACTGGTGGTGAAGAGGCACAGTTGATATATGCATTGAAAGATCTTTATGTAGCGGGCCTGAAATGACCTAACGGCACATTTAGGCCTGGATGCTTACAAATGTTAGAGCACAAATTGGGGGACACATTGGGTAACACTACGCTGCGAGCTACACCACACATAGAATTGAAGATCAAAATGTGGAAGCGACAGTATAACTACATATTGTCTATGATAAACACTAGTGGCTTTGGTTTTAATGACACAAATAATCGAATTGATGTGGAGTCTGATGATGATTGGGAACAATACTTGAAGGTACTATTACCAATATTTAGAAACCTAACTTTATATTACATATTACCATTTTTTATCACACATAATATAGTTGCTTATTTTTGAATAGAAGGATAAGCAAAGAAAAGGGAAAGCATGAAAATGTTGGCCATACTACAAAGATTGGGGAATAATATTCAACAAAGATCGTGCAACCGGAAAATTTGCAAAGGATGTTGATAAAATGGTTGAGGGGAATGAATTTGAGGACAATGTTAGCATAGGTGACCCACCTTCAACTAATGACGAGATTAGGGGAAGTCAAATTATTAGTTAGGACATGTTGGGTAACAATGACACTCCTGCTCGTAAAAGCAAAAAAAAAGAGGGTTGTCATAGCGGCTGAGGTTATTGCAAGTAGTTTGGGTAATATGACCAAAGTGTTGGGCGATTATGTTGACTCTTGTGGTAAGAAGCTAGAGCATATCGCCAATAGGGTTGGCCATGATCAAGATATCTCTGATGCGTGCCGAATGATATTTTTTGAGTTGGCAAAAATTGACTGGATTGATGAGGATTTGATCCTGTCAAAGTTGATTTGTTCTTCACCTTGCCTGATAAGCCATCGTGGATGAGGAAGTTATTGTGTGGTAACAATTACCCACAAGTGTAATTGATCTAGTGTGATGATTAATATTTTGTATGTATGTTTCTACCGTATGACATTACAAAACTAAAGTAAAGTAGGGTGAACATGGGGTTACACTCCAATTTTGTATAAAAAATAGGTTTGCTTATAAACCACTTTCTAACCTTTTGTATGTTTCCCTATATTTTGGGTTGTAATATAATTTCATGCATGTAATGAAGTAGAATATTAGCGTACATAATTTCATTCGCTTTGCTTTATTATATGGGTGGTAGTTGTGGTGATGATCTAATGGATACAATGAATTGGCTTGTTGTTAGGTAGATAAGTTATGCATAGGCATCAAAGATATTATGTTGTGTTCATTGGCAGACAAGTTGGTATATATATGACATGGCAGGAATGCCCTATCAAAGTAAATAGGTATCCTGGTGAATTGTACAAGTCGTATGACTTGTACCAAGAGGAAGAAAACGCACTGTTCATGTATGTTGCGCAAGCCGACAGTGCACTAGACGTTAATCCTATATGCAATGCCGCTGCCCAGCTAGAGCCACCATTACATAATCAGGACAATGAAATGGCTATTACTGCACCTAATGTTGCGGCGAAAAATGGCGGGGAAAACCATAGCCATTGCAATTGCTTAATGTATGCCGTTATGTTACTATAGTGTTCACTCATATTTTGTACTCCTTTTGGGGGAGAATAGGGTCAAGTGGTGAACGTATCTTCTTCTTATATGAATGTATTTTTTGGGATTTCTACCACCATTAACCTTTTGTATGTTGTAAGATTGTCGAGTTATTATGTAAGAATTTTTATGTGAATTGAAGTAACTAATTTAGCAATGTTATGTAATTATTATAGTTATATATGTCGAAGGTTCCCATAACAGAGGATGAATGTGAGGTGCTCATTGATTTGTTAGTTGTGTATAAAGCTCGCAGAATCATGCCATAACCAGGAAATTAATCAAAGACTTCTTTGAAAAACTGTTGAACCACTTGAAGCGGAGGATGCCTAATTTTGGGTTGAAACTTAGGGATCTTGCATCAAAGATAAGGTTCTAGGAGAAGCAATACTTCACCATTGTTGCAATACTTAAAACTTGAAAGTTCGCCTGGGATGACAATTTAAAGCAAGTTGTCGATGGGTCATTCCATGGGGGTGACAGATATTTGAAGGTATGTTTAATTTGGTAGACTTGTATTTGTTGTTAAAAGTTATGAATTGATTCACATTATAATAGGTCTATACGTACTTTACCGACGATATTATGTGGAGACATGTAGAAAAACAGGTTCAAGGGGGAAGTACTGCACCAACCCATGCCCTTTGTTTGAGAAACTAAGTGACATCTTCGCACCCCCATCAGTCAGTTCAACTAACTTTTCTGAAAGTGTTGATTCCTCTCCAATCCCTTTGGACATGAATTAAAGAATGAAGAGGTTATCACCATAGACGATTAACCTATTTCAATTTCTTGTATGAACATATTTATATTAACTGCTATGTATGCTAGAAATGGCTCACCGTTTATGGGGATGTCTTGTGGGAACAGTATTTTGCGATTGTAAGAAAGTGATGTGGTCTTGTGGGCAAGCTTTGGAAAAATGTACATCCCCATGTTTTGGTTGTAGGTTGACAAAGAAGGGTAGCCATGTAGTTTGTGTAGTTACCCTATGTAATCTAAAGTTGTGTAATTAACTTTGACTATGGTTATGGATACCCAAATTTGGGAATGTTCCTACGGGAACGAGTAAAGCTAATTCTAGCGAATCAATGGCTTTATATATATATTTCATATAGACTTGGATGTGTGTATGAGAGTAATGAATATTCATGTGGACTTGAGAAGATTTACGAAATTTTCAGCTACGAATAGGCATAGAAAGTATTAAACCAGTGCATATTGCAAAATATGTAAACAAACTAAGGAATGGAATGGATGGTATTAGGGGTAAACATATATATTTGCTAATTGCTAGATGAGATGTGACAGAGTTGATGGTTATTGGTGGAACGTACCAAAATACATATTGCTCAAACAAACATGGGATAGAATTGTATTATTCATTATTACCGGTACTAAATTCCCTCCGTAGTGCAAATGTATGGAATATAATACCCAATCCCATGCTTAGAAATCTACCAACCAAACACACCCTTAGGGCATGTTTGTTTGAAGTATTAGATTTGGGTGCTATTGGAAATGATATTCATTCCACTTCTACCCAATGTGATACTATACCCGGTATTAAACTTTTATCCTATCATTCCCCTTGTTTGTTTGTTACAAACATTATTTGTGTTATACCTACCAAAAAGGTGTGTCATATGAACTATTCACTGTAAAAAGACAATTGTAACCTTATAATCCAAAACAATCCATGCCCTTGTTTATTTGTACAACCACCTGTGCATGACTAACACCAAAAACCTTGTTTTTTTTTTTGTTCCACGTGTTTTGCATGCACTGTTGAACCTATCTCCCAGGTGTCACACACACACACACACACACACACAGACGAACATATCCTACACACAAAAAAATTCCAATAACACTTCACTTTCTAGCAAAATTCCAGTTCAAAAATGGAATTCCAGCATACATATTTCCAGCAAATTTCCAGCACTGCTGAATCTGTATTCCAGCAGTACACTGTCATTCACTTTAAAAAAAATAAACTGAATGCACAACACAGCAACATATATACTGTATCAAGCAGTACGTCTACTGCCACTACATATAAGATAGCAGTGCAATGAGCTAAGAGCCACAAAATAGCAATAACAGCTGACTCCACAAGCCTGCTTATAACATCCACCATAAATTTTTTTACATACATAATATAAACACCAACATTCTCAAAAGATGAAACTCCCCAGGACTCTTGAACAGCAACTACTACCACACGCATTCATACCCAAAATCAAAATGGCAAGTGGAAAAGCATATTTTATATACAGTCATAATCGGACAGGGACTAAACTTAATCAGAAACATCGATAATCTCTATGTCTTGTGCTGGATCACCACCCGAACAGGAGCCCACACTTTCAATCAGCTCTTCCGGGGACACGTTGTCGAAAACCTCCATCATTTTCTCAAACAAAGGACATGGCTCAATGCAATGTGTTCTTGCAAACTTGTTTGCCTACAAGTTAATCACTCTTAAACACATTAAGAATTCAAGCAAATGTGAAAAAAAATTAAACAAAGAGACAGAAGATGAAATTCATTAATATAGTTTTGAATTAAACACTTACCACTAGGTAGTCACGCGCTCCAGCAATCGGCCCATCAACGACGCACAAATTAGCCGAGTCCCAAGCAAACATCCTCATCTTCAACGTAGCATTGATAGTGAAGTATTGCTTCTTCCAGAAAAAAATAATCTTAGCAAGGTCAATTTGATCAATGCAAAATGTCGGCAGTCTCCTTTTCACCTGCATTAATAGATCCCTGAATTGTTGGGTTGTCATGCTGCCTCGTTCAGGCACTATGCCCCGTCGTTTTTTTCAAAGCAACAACCACATCAACTCTTCAGTTTCTGCAGGACTAATTCGAGGAACCGACATTTTCTACATAATATTGTGCAAATCAAATGCACAAACTATTGACACACCACCAATTTATACAAATTCATTAAACAATACAAACATATCATAACACAAAACTCAATTACAATAGATATTCATTCATAATGTTGCCCCTATTCATACATTCCCTAGTTAATGTCAAAACATAGGAGGTAACATTACAAACACTAACCATAAAGTGGAAACATACTTTGTCTTTTTGGTAGTGGGGGTGTCAATGAAAACATCCATGCCTTGAGTCGTACTATGACTTGTACCATTTGTCTCATTTTCATTGTTAATGCCTATCGGGTCAACTTCATGGTCTGCATCGTCATTATCATTCCCTCCAATCATTTCATCAACATCCTTAGCAAATTCTCCTATTGTGTGATCCTTGCCAAAAATAATTCCCCAATCTTTGTAGTATGGCCAACATTTTTCACGCATCCCCTTAGCCTGCTTATCTTTCTACAACAATTATACCACGAAATAACATGCCTCGAATAAGTGGAGTAATAAAGATAAGAAAAGACCTCTATTAATTAAAAGGTGGTATATCAGACCAAATTACCTTTCAATACTCCTCTCAAACATCATCAGAATCAACTTCGATTTTGTTATAAGTATCATTAAACCTGAAACCACTCGTATTCATCATAGATAGTATACAATTGTACTGCCTCTTCCACATTTTTATCTTTGATTCAATGTGGGGTTGTGCACGAAGTGTACTGCTGCCAATTCTTTGTTCGAGCATCTACAAATAACCTGGCCTGAATGTACCCTTAGGACATTTCTAGCCTGATGCACATAGTATGGCTACAAATAATCTTTGTAGTATGACCAACATTTTTCATGCATCCCCTTAGCCTGCTTATCTTTCTACAACAATTATACCACGAAATAACATGCCTCGAATAAGTGGAGTAATAAAGATAAGAAAAGACCTCTATTAATTAAAAAGTGGTATATCATACCAAATTACCTTTCAATACTCCTCTCAAACATCATCAGAATCAACTTCGATTTTGTTATAAGTATCATTAAACCTGAAACCACTCGTGTTCATCATAGATAGTATACAATTGTACTACCTCTTCCACATTTTTATCTTTGATTCAATGTGGGGTTGTGCACGAAGTGTACTGCTGCCAATTCTTTGTTCGAGCATCTACAAATAACTTGGCCTGAATGTACCCTTAGGACATTTCTAGCCTGCTACACATAGATCCTTAAGTGCGTCTAATAGTCGTGTCTCTTCCGCACTTGTCCATATTCGCTGGGTACTTTTTTCAACTTGAACACCACTCATAACATGCGAGCTGCCAACACTAACCATATTCTATGTGTCTATATATATATATGGCATACAAAAAATGTAGAATATATTGCATAATAACACCACCAAATAAATTGTTTTACATAACATTCATGACATCCATTAATCAAACCATACAAAGTATCAATAGCACATTACAAACATATCACTAAAACAGTGTACTAATTGAAGGTCGCAAAATAACCACCTCCCCCCCCCCCAAAATTCATCTACCCATTTGCCATGCCTCGTACATTTCATTCGCCAACTGAGTCCTCCAAGCAGTCCATTAGAGGTTTCAACACTATCAACTACATTGGTATTGGTATTGTCATCGTCATCATTAAGAACATACTCAGGTATGTGGCCTTCCAATGGGTCAACTGGCATCTCATTTCTAATGAAATTATATAACAGACAATGAGCATCAATAATTCTGTTATGTGTGGGGACTGGGTAGAAACAGGCAGTTCAAAGGATTGCACATCGAATCTTGAGGAAAGCAAAACACCTCTCAATAACATTCTTAGCAGATTAATGTTTTAGGTTAAAATATTCCTCGGCATTACGAGGAGCTGCCCTTCCACTTCCAAATTCATCAAGATGCTATCTTTGACTCCTAAAAGAAGCTAAGAAACCCTCACCATTGGTGTACCCAACATCACATAAATAATATGTGTCTGTCGTAATTGTGTATATACCCATTAGTAAACAATTTCCACAAACAAATTGTTTAAAAAAAAAATTAGACTAATGCTAAAAATTTCCACCATAGCTTACCCCGTTGAACACGTAACCCAGTACGTCTTGTAACTGCGTCGCGAAAGACTCGTGAATCTACCGCTGATCCGTCCCAACCAGGCAAAACATAAATGATTCTCATGTCAGGCGCACATACACCTAACACATTTGTTGCAATTTGCCCATTCCTTGTCCTATATCTTGCTTGGTGCACAAGTGGCACTTTTGCTCTAATGTGAGTGTCGTCTAAAGCCCCAACACAGTTCTATGCAATAGGAAATAAACATATTATCAACTGATATTTCGCTATCTACATACTATGTGACGTGACAACTCAAATGTGGATATACTTTAAAAAAACTTAGAATACCTTAAAAAACTTCCACTTATGGTCAATGCATTCATCTGTGATTAGATCAGGGACTACAAGCAGTAATCGACGTAGCCTAAGAATCGCCAACAACACTGCATTGAAATACTTGCTAACCGTCTCATCGGATCTAATGAAACTGAATTTTACTGGTCTATTCTTATGATCATGACTAATAACGCTCAAGAACATAGCTACCATCTCTTCAATGCTAACATTCCTTGTACGACTAAGCCCACTAAATTGTTCAACTAGTGTGCACAATATAGAAAAACATTGTCGGTCCATCCTAAGTTGATTGTAGCATGTTATATCACTTTCACCTATCAGTCTAGTGAGATGCTCTATTTGCAGTCGGGTTCACGTGATTGAGCTTGGGATACTATTGTTGTTTTGAATTTCATGAAATTCCAGCAAATTTGCAATCACAGCAATCAGACATGAACATATCATAACCATATCAAAGAGGACAATATCCAAAACAGCCACCAATGGCACACTGAGATCATTGTCTTCATCCATAACAACTGCCACTCACACAAATTACAGTAAACATCCACAGCCAACAAGCAGCGCTTGTTATGGAGCGCTTTAAATTACCAAAACAAAACATATTATAGGAACAAGCATGCATGTAAAATTCCACAACAACTAATCATACATATCATCACAACAAAGAATACATCTTTTTTTGTTAAAATATTAAAAAATCATACAAACATTCTGGGCATTATAAGGGCTAAAATATGGATAGGGCCAACATTCCGCAACAAATATGAAAACAAACTACCCAAAAATCGAATAGGTGTATTTCACTAAAACAAGAAAAAAAAATATTTTGGCCTTGTATTTCACTTTCCAAAAACAAATGGTTAAAAAAAAAATACCAACATTAGAACGCAAATTGATTGAGAAATTAGAACTCAATAGTGTTCATTAGATCTCAAATTGATCTGTTTCAATGGTCCTGGGGTACATTACAGTCGTAGGGTTCGAGACGATATCGAAAAGTACCTTTCGATGTCTTACCCTTTGTAATTCATTATTAAGTTCAGGTCCTCTACATGAATACAAGTACAAAGTGAATTAAGGGTAGGAGACATCTCCCCCATTACATGACTTATTGGTGGGGAAATTGACCATACCATGTGAGAGAAGATAGAAAGATCGTTTTCAATATTGTTTTCTCTGGAATATCATTTTCAACATCGTTTTCAGGCCCTCAAACTAGTGGTCCTAGGGTGACCTCAAAATGCTTCAATATCATTTTCTCCGGAATACACTCCAATCTAGTTCACAGGAACACAAATAGAAAAGTCCCAAGGCTTTAACCCCCCCCCCCCCAAACAGAATGTCTTAAGGCCTATTGTTATTTTTATTTCAGAGGTCGACATAGACCAGATCACCAGCGATCGTCTCCCCGTCTTACACCATTAACACAGCATTAGCGTAATCGACTCTACTAAGAACGTACTCGTGTGCCATTTGTAGAAAAAAAGGGTTCAGCAGCGTTGAGATTAGCTAGAGAGATACCAGCGTTCAGAGTGGCTAGGGAGATACCAGCGTGAAGATCTGCCAAGGGAGATACTAGCGTTCACAGTGGCTAGGGAGATACCAACTTTCAGAGTGGCTAGGGTTTCATATTCGTTCAGAGTGGCTATGGTTTCGGCATCAAGGCGAGTGGCTAAGGTTTCAGCATGGGTAGGGTTTCACCATGGGTAGGGTTTGATCATCGTTGAGGGAGGCGACTGATGGTTTCAGTGTCTTGAGGGAGGCGACTGATGGTTTTAGCATCTTGAGGGAGGCGACTGATGGTTTCATCGAGTGGCTAAGGTTTGTTGGTAGAAATTTCGCTTTTATATGGGGATACTATACATGAGGGCATTTGTGTCATTTTACTCTCTTATACCGTCCTTTCATTTGTACCGGGAAGATAATACCACTGGGTAGGTGATATTCATTAATACCATATACAAGGCATTTAGGACACTATTCAAACCGGGTCAGTATTACAACCCGAAAAATAGTATTGAGTGTAAAATGCCAAACAAACAAGGTATAAGGTGGGCCTCACGTACTATTTCCTTCTATCCCACCCTATAATACCATCTAATCATTCTACCAAACATGCCGTTAATGTATTAAAACTGTTATAATGTGGTCTTTTTATTAGTTTCTGTTACTCATTCTGTCAACATCAATGAGATAATTTTTGATAGAGTAAGTTTAGATTTTACGATATACCATGATCCTGGACGGGACTTTCAGGATTTTGGGATGATATATTCTTAGATTGAGACAAGCCTAGATTTTGACTTTAATTCGAAACAGGAGGTCATTTCTTACCAGATCATAACTACATCTGGTTGATTTGGGCTATTTCCTCAGAAATATGAACCATCTGGCAAGATAAGACTAGGCTCTACCTTCCAAAAATTCATCAAACTTTAGAGGTCCAGCCGTTAGGTGCTACACTCCCCACATCCCCTAAGACTAAATAAGTATGAGAACCATCGGTATTGTTCAGATTGGAAGTCTCAATCATCATTCGAACGGAACTAACGGAATGACTACATTGTAACCCTTTTCAATATATTGAGGGTGCAAATTAAAAAAATTTAAATCTTTCAAATTACAACGTTAGATTTTCCCTAAAATCTAACGTTGTAATTGGTAAGATGTCATATTTGGTATAGGAAATGGATGTGTCAATTGTCGTTATTATACTGTTCTTTTTTCAATTTTACCGAGTTGTATAACATAAATTCAAGCTGGATTCCTAGGTTGTACATCCACATGAACAACAGATACTGATTTTTTTTTTTTTTTTTTTATAGTAGATAATCTATCATTTAAAAAATAAAAAAATATATAATATAGAGCATCTAAATCCATTTGCACTTACCATAAAAAGCTTGATGTTCTCAAATATGGAGGTCAAGGAATGGCCCCGAGTTAGGAATCCGTCCCATCCTGCTGGTGGATAATCTATCATTGATAAAAATTGTTTTGGATGAAATCGGAATTTAATATTTCCTTAGGGCCACACACACACACACACACACACACACACACATATATATATATAATTTATTTGTATTTTTTTTTTTTGAGAGAAATTTATTTGTATTTAAATATATATATTTCAGAGGTAATGCTAACAAATAATATTAAAAAAGTTGGACTTGTAAAACTTTTTGGTGGCTGGATTAAAATGTTAATACAAAAAATACCAATTTATATACAAAACAGGTAGAACGCCACAAATTCTATGTTAAGCGTAGTTAAGATACCAAACCAGAAGGGCATAAAATTATGCCACGTGGATTAGCAGGTGAAATGGGCACGTGGTCATGAAAAGACATGTCACGTGGATGAAAGTATCAGTAATATGGAGCAACCGAACCGAGTTGCAACAACCAAAATTCATGTTCTATTATGACATTTGTTGAAATAAAATCAAAAATAAAAATCTAATTTTTTCTTAAAAAATCATAATTAGTATACAATTATACTATCTATTGGAATTTAATTTGGTCGTTTAAATAACCAAATTAAAATACCAAATTACTCCAATTAAAGTTAGAAGATATTGTGTCAATTATAGTTGGATCCCTTGTTTAATTTTTTAGTTTTATTCTAATAGATAGTATAATTAAATACTAATTATAATTTTTTAAGAAAAAATTATATTTATATTTTTGATTTTATTTCAATAAATGACATAATAGAACATAAATTTTGGTTGTAAAATTCATGTTCTATTATGAATGACTTAGACCTTTTGTTTAATTTTTTAGATTTATTCCAATAGATAGTATAATTATATACTAATTACGATTTTTTAAGAAAAAATTATATTTTTATTTTTATTTTATTTCAATAAATGATACAATAAAACATGAATTTTAATTGTAAAATTTAAAATATTTGATATTTTATCTTTGATTGGGGTATTTGTTGTCTAAGTATAACATTTTAAACTTGAAGGGTCTAAATATTATACGCCTACAAACTTTAGGAGGTCTGGGTGCAATTTACTAACGGATATACTAACGGACATTTGACAGTAGGGATTTAAGTGTTACGCGCGTATAAACCTCATATGTTTGTATATAATATTTCAGGGGGTCTGAGTGATTAAGTGACAAACTTCAGGAGGATCTGAGTGTAATTTTTCCTAGAATATAGGGTAAATTGCACTGATGGTTGTAAGGTTTGTCACTTGTTGCACTTTTATCCCTAAACTTATAATTTTGTCAATTTCATCTTTAATGTTCACATATTCAATCACTTTGATCCTTACCTCTAACTTATGTCTAAATAATAGACGGGAAAATATCATATGCCAAGGGTATTAAGGGACATTTTTGGTATTTTATAACTATTTATCCTTCCATCTCTTGCTTCTCCTTCCTTTCTTTTTCTCTTCTCTCTCCCTGTCTCCCGCAAAAATCCTTCTCTCTCTCGCTCTCTCACTCTCTCTTTCTATATATATATATATATATATATATCTCGTTACTACGTCTCTACCCCCCAAACCCAATACAGCTCGCGTTCTCTCTCTCGTTATCGCGTCTCCACCCCCCAAACCCAACACATCTCTCTCTCTCTCTCACTCATTACTACGTTTTCATCCCCCCAAACCCAACACGTCTGTCCCTCGGAAACCCTAACACAAAACCACAAATACACACCAACAACACAAACACATAGTTACACACACAAACGTACAAACCCAGCAACTATATCTCTCTCTCACTACATATAAATACAGTCACACACACCACCAATACCGCCACTGATCCATCACCTACTAATCAAATTTTCAGCCAAGTTAAAAACAAATACGAATCAAAAATCATAAATAGAATGATAAACGAAATCAAAATCAATATTTAAATCATAAATCGAAATCAAGTTTGAATTCAAAATCGAAATCGAAACTAAAAATGAAATAAAAATCAAAGAGATTTTTAAGGGTGGAGTGATTGGCAATGGGATAGGGGGTAGAGCAGAGAAAACTCTTAGGGAGGGAGGAGCCTGCTCTGGTGGGTTGATGGAGGTCGTGTCAAGCGTATGGGTTTTGCAATGCCTATTTAGGTTAGGGTGTATATTGTATTTGTGTGTGAAGCGCTGAGAGTGTAAGAGGGCGGAGAGAGAGAAGAGAAAATAGAGAGAGAGACAGATGATGGATTCTAGCGGTGGCGATCGATTCCAACAATAATGGATGGTGGCAATCGATTCCAGCGGTGGTGAATGGTGGCGGTTGATTCTAGCAGTGGAGTCTTGCACACACACACACACAGAGAAATGGGGTGGTCACCAGGAGAGAGAGAGAGAGAGAGAGAGAGAGAGAGAGAGAGGGTAAATTTTTTTTTAATCTTTTTGTGAGACTATTTTATTTTCTCATTTATGCCCAATGTTTTGAGAGTATGATGACAAAAATACCTCTCAATACCCTCATGTGCTTTGACACATGACATTTTCCATCACTTTTTTGGATGGAAGTTAGTGTGGAAGACAACATTAGTTGAATGTGTGAACATTGATGATGAAATTGACGAAATTAGAAGTTTAGAGACAAAAGCACAAGAAGTGACAAATATCAGGGACCATTGGTGCAATTTACTCTAGAATATATATTTTAGGTAAATTTCAGTGACACCCTCTTGAGATTGACCTAATTGTAGAGACACCCTTTATGGTTTTTGAAATGCCACTGTCAGCACGAACCAGGTTATATAGTTAACAGACTAAACATAAATGCGATTTTACTGAATTACCCTTCAAGGCTTCAACCCTATTGTTTATCCTTTAACCTCTATAATTTTTGAATTACCCTATACACCCTCCAATTTAATTTAGTATTTAGATTCATCAAATTGACATTAAATTGGCATTTAATTTAATTAATTCAAATATTAATTTCATCACACTAACACTCATTTCATTAATTTAACACTAAATTAATATATAATTTCATCAAATTAATATTTTAAAATTTAATTTGATCAAATCAAAGTCAAATTAACATTCAATTTATTTAATTTAGAATTTAGTTTCATCAAATTAACATCAAATTAAACTTAAATTTTATCAAATTGAAATTTAATTTTATTAACTTAAATATTAATTTCATCACACTAACACTAATTTTATCAATTTAACACCAAATTAATATCTAATTTCGTCAAATTAAAATTTCAAAATGTAAATTTTTCAAATAACCGTTCAATTTATTTAATTTAGAATTTAGTTTTATCAAACAAAATTAAATTGATGAAATTAGTGTTAGTGTGATGAAATAGATATTTGAATCAATGAAATTAAATGTCAATTTGATAAAATCGAAGTTCAATTTGATGAAACTAAATTAGAAATTAAATAAATTGAATATTAATTTGACAAATTTAAATTTTAAAATGTTAATTTGATAAAATTTAATATAAATTTGATAAAATTAAATATTAATTTGATAAAATTTAATATAAATTTGATAAAATTAAATATTAATTTGATGTTAAATTGATGAAATTAAATGTCAAAGTCGACTGAGGATGTTGCTGCTATGAAGTAGTGAATTTTGCTCAATAAATAAGAGGAGAATATGGATCACAGATCTCAGTCAACATTGAGAGTAAATATGGTATATCATTATAAGAGAATGCGACATCACATATTATGTTACATGTCAGTAACGTCAGTGGTATTATGTGAAACTTATGATAATCTAATTTACCCTAATTTTAATATGTAAGGGGTTTAGTGGGTGGGGTGGTTACGGGGCGGGATAAATTTCAGTTCATTTCTGCATGAGTTTATACGAGTATCTTATATATGTTTGTCATCCGCTATATATAGTCCATCTCTAGTCTTAATGGAGCAAGTTTGGATGAATCTTTTTTTTTTTTTTAATCTACTGTCATCGCTAAAATAGGTCACCAAAATAAACTTATGGACAATTTTCACTATTAAAAAATGTGATACTTTTTGGTGGGTAGAATTACCTTTTTGTCACCTTGATTTGACATAAGAAAATTGACGAAAGTTAATAATTTAAATAATATAAAACTCAAATTAATAATTTAAAGTATAATATATGAAATAAAATAATTTAAATAGTAATGTGAAATAAAATAGATAATTCAGGATAACTAAGTGTAATTTTCTCATATGTTTATTATTGTGGAGGTGGGTGGCTGTAGGGATGACAATCGAGTCGTGTTGTGTCGGGTTCGTGTCGTGTCGAATATTAGTTATGTCGAACATTAATCAACCCTAACCCAACCCATTTAACTAATCGTGTCGTGTCGAGTTGACCTGTTTATTTTCGTGTCGTGTTCGTGTTCGTGTTCGTATTCGTGTTGACCCACATAAACTTTGAATAAAAAATTTAACGCTAAGATTTTATTTTCACTTAATTGAATCTCTTCTCATACTTTTTCTACAAATTAAAAATTAACTTCTTAATAATAATAATGAGTAATAATATTTTTTTATACAATAATTATGTCAGTGCTTGATAAACAGTTACAAATAATTAATATTTTATTTCTATAATACTAATTAAATATGCTAATCGTACATCGCGCAACCAAATTAAATATCAGAAGTAATGGAAAAAACAAGTCATCAGAACATGAAAACTCATACATGTAATGAAAATGTCAAGTCAATCTCCTTTGAGTTAAAAATTTCGTGTTGGCGGGTCAATTCGGGTTAAGTTGGTTGAACTCGAACACGACTCATTAACACTTCGTGTTGACATGTCGTATCATACACGGGTTTTGTACCAAAAAATAGTCAACTTAAACTCATTTATTCATGTCGTATTCGTATTAAGTTATCGTGTCGTGTCAAAAATTACCACCCAGGCTGTCAATGGAGCAATCCCGCTGTTTACGGGCTGGATTTAAACGCGTGCAGGCCGCCATTAACGTTTTTTTTTGGGGGTAAGTAACCGCCATTAACGTTCGTGTGTTACGGACCGTCATTATTTTTTAAAGATTCGATGGGTCATGATTTTGGAAATATGTGCTGGGATGTAATTCTCTCTGATTTTTTTTATTTTTTATTTTTTTAGGTTAATTATTCATTATTATTAAGAGATCTTTATATAGAGTAAATTATATTTTACTTTTTTGAACTATTATCTTTATTTTACTTTACACCCTTAATTATAAAATTTCTCATGTACACCATAAAATATCAATTTTATTTCATATCACTCCAATAGATGACGATTGTTAATTTTTAGACTGGATATTGCACATGTGCAGGTCAAAAATTACAGAAAATTATTCATCCATGACTTTGCTCTTCCAATAAATGTAGTAAATTAAATCAATAAATAAAATCAACAAATTAAGTTCAAATTTCATTCTTCTTTCTTAAAACACGCGGGATACAGAACTTGGAAAGCAGTTTCCCAAAAAAACATAATAATAAGGGTTCGTAATTCTTATCACAACTTATTGAGTATAGATTTTATTTTAATAGGCTTGAATAATCAGACTAATCTCCTATAGTTACTTAATAAATAAATCATGTATGAGTTAATTTAATTCTGACATAACTCATTATAACTCAGACCAATCGAACAATCCCTCCTTTCATCAATCATGTATAACATTGCAAATAAACTTGTCAAGAGGTCAAATTCAAATCTTATTTCATTTTGTTTTGAATCTGAATTCGCTTTTGGAACACTTGCTTGAATCCAATTTAAATATTGTGTATTGTAATCTATTGTTTGGTAAGAAAATATTGGATTAAAAATGGGATAATAGAGTAATAATTACATATTGACTAAAAAATCATCAATCTTATATAGTTATTAATGTTTTTGTTTCTCTATTGGGTAAAATAGTAAATTTATAACTTAATACGCTTGAATTGGACTATAATACCACATTTCCAAGTGGTATTATAATCGGCTCAATTGTACGGATAGAATGTATTATTTTGACAAGCAGTGTATTATTAGATAAACATTTAAAATAAGACTATATATAATACAAAGTGTTTTTTGCAAACAAATTTATAATATAAAACAACGTAAACTTCAATAAATCCATCTGACGGTTTCAAATAAACTCATCAAACGGTCACCAATATTTCCCTCAAAACCATTCATATTGAATTCCCCTCCCCCCCCCCCCCCCCCCCCTTCATCCATCACTGCTCACTTACTGTACCTTCAGGTACGGGTTACCCATAGTGTAATATAAAATTGAATTAGAAAGTCTTAATTTGTTATGACATAGTAATCCACCATTTAATACTTTAACAAAACAACCCCTTAGGGCTTGTTTGAATGAATTTTGAGGAGGAGTTTGAATTGGCTTCTCCAAACCTTTCCAAACCCAAACCCTCTTTGCAAAGATAAGATTCAGCATTCAATCCAGTACATACCTATGTTTAGTATGCAACACATACATATGTAGGACCCACGGATATATTATAATTATTAACAACTATTTGTCCTATAAATGACTATTTTACCCTTGATCAATCCAATTCATATCCATGTTAAGGGATACAATTGTCTTTTGGATCCTTAACTCCTTACCCATCTTCCCAAACCCACCCTCCCCTAGGTTTCACGAAACTCACGATCATGAGTTTAATCTTCGAACCAGTTACGGGCCGAGTTTGAAAACCCGGGACTAAATTTGGAAACATGAGATTTGGGAGAACTTTGAACTATTTTTCCCAAATCCATCTTGTCAAACCCTCTTACCAAACAGTCCCTTATAGAGTGTTTGGATTGCAGGATTCGGAGGGATTACTAGGAGGATTGGGTTAAAATTGTGAAAGGGCCCACAAATCCTTGCTTTGGCTAAAATTTTTGGATGGAATAATCGTTGTTCTTGAAAAACTCGGGCCGTAGTTTTTGAAGGCCTTAATCCCCTCTGAGCCAGATTCTTGTATCCCAGGTGAAGTTTGGGATTGTGAGGTGCAATGGTAGGATTAATTGTGAAATGACTAAAATATCCTCTACAGTAACTAATTTAGGGTTTTTATCAACATTTTACTTTCACTTTCCTCTGGTCCCCCTCTTTCCGTGAATGGTGCAGCTCTCATGTGAACAGCGATTTGCTTCTCTCTCTCTCTCTCTCTCTCTCTCTCTCGTATACATGTCTAATGTATGTCGTATTGAACTCTCCATAAACCTGACCAAAGAAAAAAAAAAAGAACTCACCATGAAGAATATATATCATCTTCATTGCGATTTTGGGGATGGATGCTTGTTAATGTTTACAGATCTTTCTTTGTCTCTCCTTTTTTTTTTTCCTACATCCTTGTTAATGTTGGTGAAACCGCTAGTTCAACCCAATGGCAAGGGCCTTTCCCAGCTTTTGCTTTTCCTCCATACTCATCTCTCTATCTGATTGAGATCCTTAGCCTTCGGCTTCAGCTGCTTTGTGGAAGATCCTCTGACAACCACTGGTTCCCTGGCACTCGCATGGAGGATGGAGAGGGTATGTGTGATTGCAGAGGAGCTGGGTTCAATGGAGAATTTGATGGGTTTGAGGCACTTGACCCACTTTGCATTTTAGTCTTTTTTATTTGTAATTGGGGGTTTGGGCTAGTTTTCGATTTTTTTTTGCTTTTTCTTGGGTTGGAATTTGACTCCAAGAACTAGCTAGCAACTAACACTACAACAAAAATCGTTTTTTGCGACGTTTTTTTCGTCGCAAAATTAAAAAAAATCGTCGCCAATTATTTTTTGCGATGTTTTTTTTTCGTCGCGTGTTCGTCGCAATAGCCTCGTCGCAGAAAACATTTTGCGACGTAAATTTATTTTCATCGCAAAAAAAAAATTTTGCGACAAAAAAAAAAACGTCACAAAAACTAAAAAAAAACGTAGCTAAAATATATTCTACCAGGATAACAAAATAAAAAATAATAATGTAATTAATTTTTAGCGACGTAAAAAAATCGTCGCCAATATTTTTTTCCAAAAATAAAAAAGTAAAAAATAATACTTTAATTAATTTTTAGCAACGTTAAAAAATCGTCGCGAATAACGTTTTTAAAAATAAAAAAGTGAAAAATAATAATTTAATTAATTTTTTAGCGACATCAAAAAATCGTCGCTAATAATTTTTTAAAATAAAATTTAAAAATAATAATTTAATTAATATTTAGCGACGTAAATAAATCGTCGCGAATAATTTTTTACAAAACTAAAAATGTAAAAAACAATAACATTTGCGATGTATATAAATCGTCGCAAAAAAAGATTTTCTGTAATTTTTCGCGACGATTTTAATTTCGTCGCAAAAAAGCTAATTTTTTTTTAAAATAATTCATAAAAAATGATATTCCAATAGAAATTTTTACCTGTACACCAATAATACATGTGTTCAATAAAAAATAACACAATTAATACATTTCACATCTTTTCCATTCAACATTCATTCTCATCTTTTTTTTAAAAAAATAAAATTTTATTTATAAAAACAATGAATTACAAGAATCAAAGAACATGAAGTTCTAAAAATTGAAAAAATGGTTTTAATCCTTCAAGAAGATTTAAAGCATCTCTAATTACATTTAATGTCCAGCTGATCTTCGTCCATTATGGTATAAGAACCAACTCCAGCAGTATGTGGAGACCTAAGAGAAGCCAAATCCTGATCAGATTTTGAAGCTGATAGTTTCTTCATAGTCATGCTCCTTCCTGGGCCAGAGGATATTGAGTTGACAGAACTGGACTGTATCATGCCCTTCAAATTGCTTGATGCATAAATGGAACCATTGTAATTGGGTGCTACACTAGAAACTCAAAAAAAAAAAAAAAAAAAAAAAAAAAAAAATCGACTTCGTATTTTTCAAAAAAAGGTAATAAACATTAGCTCGTTATTAATATAATGATTTTTGTGATTAAAAGTGTATTGTACAAATTAAATTAAATAAATGAACAAAATATTTATTACAATATTTTGTAAAAAAGTGTAATTTTTTTATTCATATTTTTTTTTCGTAAATAAGATAATACTAATGGATTGGATTTTTTTTCATTCCATTCCAAACATGGTATAGAATTGGATAATTTTTTTTACACAAGGGTAAAATGGTCATTTTAGTATGTTTTATTTTCACATGTGAATGAGGCCCACAAACTAAATGAAACCTATCCAAAGATGGAATAAGATTTGAATCCGAACTTTATAATCCTCCAATCCGGACCACTTTACATTGAGTTGGATTGGGTTCGGATTCAAATCCAATCCAATCCAAGCCTCCCATGGTGATCCAAACACCACCTTAATGTATCTAGCCTTAGCATTAGCATTAGCATTAGCATGTGCTTGTGGCACGTGACCATAAGATGCAACGGACCCAGGGGTAGTCCCATAATAATATAATATCAAAACTCATCAATTGGGATCTTGTCGCCTTGTCTGTGCCAAAGTCAACTCCTATCACTTACCCCCAAAAAAGATTCTACTCCTCTCCAAGTGCTGTGTACTTCCCACGAAAAAAATTCGACTCAGTCTAGTCAATTCACAGAATCAGAGAAATCAGAACAAGATCCTAAGCTTATCAATGGTGATAGATGTTGCTTGCTAAGCTTTAAGGTTAGTCACGTTACAGAAAAATCCTCCTAATTTACTTCATTGTTCAGCTAAATTTGTCTCCTTTTTTTCTTCAAAATTTTTCTGTTGTATTGCCTTAAATTGTGGAAATTTAGAGGGGAGGGAAAAAACAAAAACAAAAGATCAGCAATGGCTATGGCTATGGCTATGGCTATGGCTATGGTTATAGCGATTGCTAATTTCGTTGTCAAAATTGGGGAGTTGTTGTGGAATCCAGTTAAGCGTAAGATGGGTTATTTGGTTAAAAAAAGAAGGAACATTGAGTCTCTTAATGATCATGTCGAAAACCTTAAGATTGTTATAGATGACAAAAAAAAAATGGCCCATGAAGCCGAAATTAGTGGAGAAGAAATCAAAGGTGAGGTTCAAAAATGGCTGAAAAGTTGTGATGAGATGATGATGAATGTAGAAAGACTGAATGAGGAAGTCAAGGTTGATAAGAAGTGCTTTAGTGGGTGGTGTCTTGATCTAAAATGGCGTTACAAGGTCAGCAAGCAAGCGCTGAAGAATACAGAAACTATTGGTGAGCTCGAGGGTGCAGGAAGAAGTTTCAATGTGGTTTCTCTTGGTGTAAGACGGCCAATACAAATTGACTTTACGCAGTCCAGTGGAGATTTCAATGTATTTGAAGTGACGAAGTGGGCGATGAATGAGGTCATGGAAACACTGAAGGATGACAATGTCAATATTGTGGGGGTTTATGGGATGGGAGGTGTGGGGAAAACCACCCTGGTGAAACAAGTGGGTGTTCAAGTCCATCAGTATGGGCTATTTGATCTTGCAATAATGGCTGTGGTGACCCAAAACCCGAATTTAAGAAGAATACAGGGCGAACTTGCAGATAAGTTGGACTTGAGACTAGTTGAAGAGAGTGAATCTGGGAGAGCAGGTAGGCTGAAGGAGAGGATAATGAGAGGAAGTAAAATCCTGATAATCCTGGATGACATTTGGAGTAGGATAGAGTTATCTAACATTGGAATTCCGAGCGGCAGCGAACTTGGGGCTTGCAAATCCAAAGTCTTACTCACTACAAGACTTGCAAATGTCTGCTATGCAATGGATAGCAAGGTGAATATACCTCTAAACGTCCTATCTGAAGACGATTCGTGGACCTTGTTTAGAAATAAAGCAGGAGTGGTTGTTGACTCCCCAGATTTCCAAGTTGTAGCGAGGAAGATTTGTAAAGAATGTGGAGGACTCCCCATTGCACTCGTAGTGGTTGCAAGGGCTGTGGGGGACAAAGAGCTGGAAGAATGGAAAGAAGCTGCTAACCAACTCGAAAGGTCTAGGCCTGCAAACCTTGATGATGATGGTGGGGTATTTAGATGTATAAAGTTCAGCTACGATTATTTAAGAGATGACGATGCCAAGTCATGCTTATTGATTTGTTGCCTTTTCCCGGAAGATTCTAACATTAGCATGGAAGATTTGGTGAAGTATGGGATAGGCCGAGGGTTGTTTCAAGATGCCAACACAATGGAAAAAACAAGAGCCAGAGCACGATCGGTGGCCAAATACCTCAAAGCTTCCAGTTTATTGTTAGAAAGCGACCAACAGGGATCGGTAAAGATGCATGATGTTGTCCGGGATGTGGGCTTACGAATTGCAGCATCCAAGGATGGGCAAGCTATTATGGTCGAAGCTGGTATGCGTTTAAAGGAGTGGCCAAGGAAGGATACCTATGAAGATTACACAGCAATCTCGCTAATGTCAAATGAAATAGTGGAGCTACCTGATGGGCTAGTATGCCCAAAACTCCAACTGCTATTACTGCAAAATAATACTGACATACACGAGATTCTTGATAACTTCTTTAAGGAGTTGAAATCACTTAGAGTGTTGGACTTCTGTGGTGCTGATATGATATCTCTGCCAGTGTCGCTTGGACTCCTAACTAACCTTCGGACACTATGTCTAGATCGTTGTCGGTCAATAACAGAGATGTCCATAATTGGAGAACTGAAGAAGCTCGAGATACTCAGTTTCAGAGAAACTTGCATCGAGGAGTTGCCAGGAGAAATAGGACAACTAGTCAATCTGAGGGTGTTGGATTTCACCTTGAGTAGCAATATTATAAGGATTCCACCCAAATTGATATCGAGCCTATCACGGTTAGAAGAACTATATATGCAAGCTAGTTTTGGAGATTGGGGGCAGGTGGTTGAAGGAACAGAAGGAGGATTTAATGCTGGTTTTGATGAGCTAACATGCTTACGTAACCTTTCCATTTTAAAAGTTGACATAGCGGGTGTTGATTGTCTGCCTAGGAATGTTATCTTCGAGCCAAAATGGGTAGAATTTGATATATGTGTCAGCAGACAGTTGTTCACCAGGATGTTGAATGTAAACTTATCGAAAGGTGGAGTAGTCTATTCAACAGGCTTGGTCCTTGATATAAACATCAACAACTTGCCCGATTGGTTTAACAAAGTGGTGACTGAGAAAGCTGAGAAACTACTTTACACAGGATGCAAGGCATTAGATAACATTCTTTCAGAATATGATCGAGGAAGGTTAACTGGCCTCAAGTTTCTAGTAATCCAACACAGCTATGGGGTGCCGTATCTCATGAATTCGTCAAATTGTGATCCAAACCAATCACCCGTGTTTGAGAACCTGGAGGAGTTGCGCATCTACAATATGGGTTACGAACAGATATGTGTAGGCCAACTACCACATGGGTCATTGGGTAAGCTGAGGTTATTGGAACTGGAACAATGTATTGAGATGGTGGATGGACTGCGGCCATCTAATTTGTTGCAAAGACTACAAAATCTGGAAGTGATACGTTTAAGTTCCAATTCATTAGAAGATGTATTTCGATCTGAAGGGCTAGAAGGAGGACAAATTGTCTTGCAAAACATAAAAAAACTAAAATTGGACAATCTGCCTGAACTCACGAAAATTTGGAATGGGCCTGCTCACCTTGCTATCTTCCCGAACCTCCAAATCTTGACTGTGATCAAATGCAAGAAATTGAGAAATCTCTTCCAGTGGACTGTGGGAATGTGTCTCCTGCAACTAGAAGACATCTGGGTAGAAGATTGCTCTGCATTGGAGGGAATAATTGGAATGGATGAGGTTATTGAAGCTGACAAAATTATTTTCCCAAAATTAAAGAATTTGTTACTGCAAAATCTTCCATGCCTCGCAAGTTTCTACCCTGGAAATGGTACTATTGAATGCCCTTCCTTGGAACATCTGCACCTGCATGATTGCCCATTGTTTAGGACCTCTGTTTCCGACTTCAATAGCAGCAAGGATATTCAAGTTAATAATGAGCAGCACTCACTCCTCCTAAAGAAAAGGTATGTCTGTGCGAGTATTCATGCCATTTTTTAGTTGTATATGTATGCAAATTCCTAGTTAATTAAAAATATGGATCCTTCAACCTTGACCACTATGTCTAGATCCCACTACCACAATTGACAGAACTACTACCATTGAGTCAGTTATTTTCCTGGGCAATGCAGGAATCAGTTGTGGTTGTAGGATTTGCACTCAAATACTAAGCCATGACGTAAAAGAACTAACATCTATATCTTTCCTTCTATAAGAAAGTATCATAACATGAAAAACTTTTAATTCACTTTTTTATCTTTATAAAAAACTATAAAGGCCATTTTTTCCTTCTGTATTCAATTTCATACTACTGTTCTATTCTCTTATATTTCTTTCCTCAGATATCTTATGTTTATTCGCGTTTATGTTTTTGGTTCATTGTCATTCAAAGAAAAATCATGCTCTAACACACTAGTCAATACTAACACCCACTTAAACAACTCTCAATCCATTTTTTGTCGATGTGTTCTATCTTCTCGTTTTTTTCTCATTCAGGTGATGTTAATGTCTAAATTAATCTCTCACTCTGTGTAAATTTCATGTTCCACACACTCAAACGTTTTTTGTTATTTCATCTGGTGATGTTAATGAAGGTTTATTTGTGTTGTGGAGATACAGGCTTTCTTGAAGGTACATACGAGTCTTGACAAATCTTTCCATTGGTTGGTGTGCTGATGTTTTGAGCTCCCCTGTTATATACCAGCTTGGAAGGAACCCCCCCAAAAAAAAAAAAAAAATTTGTAGCTTGCCAAGTCTATGTTTGTTCATTTTCTTTCTTATTTTTTTTTTGGTAAAATGTGTTTGGTTTGGACATTGAGATTGAAATCTGCTGTAGTGTGTTAAACTTGTAGGGTTGGACATCGAAATTGCATTAATGAAGTGTGTATCAAATGACATCTATTTTGTGTACTCCCTTTCGCATTATTTTCCTTGCCATGTTTTGATGGATTATAGTGCTAGAAATAATTTTTTTTTTTTTAAATTTACATAGGTGGTAGTTAATTGGTGGGAATGAGAGGTGGTTATATGAGACTTGACATTTGGTAAATTTTTGTGCTGTAATTAAATAGATCAAAATTCTAACAAAGCAGCAATAATAGCCTTACGAAAATTGTAAAAAAACTCCAAATGACAATTACACATTGAAAAGTTTGAAGAAAATGAATGCATTTATTAATCGACAACTATTACATTTGTATTGTTTGAGCAAACTATACATATAATCCTCGAATTATGACCCTTGTGTCAATTAAGCTCCTTGAATTTTTTTTTTGTGTCAATTGAGCCCTGAACTCTCAATTTGTGTCAATTGACCCTTTTGTCTGCTTATGTTTGAGTGTGCCACTCACGTGACCATATGACATAAAAAGACAGAAGAGCTCAATAGACATAATTTGAGAGTTTATGGGTTCAATTGATACAAAAAAAAATTTAGGGGCTTAATTGACATAAAGATCATAGTTTAAGGGTAGTATGCATAGTTTACTCCAATTTATTTGTGTCAATGTGAGTGACACATTTTACCACTTTCTATTAAAAAATCTAACGAAGGCAGACAGAAGAGCTCAATTGACACAATTAAAAAATTCAGGGGCTCAATTAACAAAAAAAATTTAGGGGCTCAATTGGCACAAGGTCATAGTTTAAGGATTATATGTATAGTTTATGTTAGATTTTTTTTTTTTTCATATTAGACTTCCATTAATTGATAGTTGATTTTGTGTTTATGAAAAACGGATTAAATTTATGGTCCAATGAGATGAACCCAAATATTATTAAGTGACCATAGGATTTTTTGCCTGTGGGTACAATTTTTTAGACTTATTTGAGGAGAAGTGTATGAATATAAGTTGTTTACTCTATTAAGTTCAATTTTAATTAAACATATTGTGTTTATGTACAAAATTTAAATGAAATCAAAATTTGTTTACCTAAATATTCTCCCTTAAATTATACATTTTTGATTGGCAGTTATATATCTAATCAAATATGAAAAGATTTGTTAGACTCTCTCACTATCTCTCCCCTATTTTCTCTTTCTATCTATTATTGATAATTTATTTTCTTTTCAAATATGTAAAATGTAAATATTTGGTTTAATTTTTCATCTCTCTCTCTCTCTTCCTATTTTTTCTCTCTCTCTCTCTCTCTCTCCCTCTATTTTCTCTAACCGTTTCTCTCTCTATTTATATTAACATTACAACAATACAAATACACTAATCAGTTACAATTGTCATATAATACATCATACAGTTATTCTCGCGTTCTAATAAACCAAACAGTTACACCAAACAATTACACAAAATTATGACGTCAACCCAATTTGTCATTCAATTATTTATATAAACTAAATAGTTGCACTATTTAGTATCGCGATATCGTTACACCAATTATATATACCAAATTTAGTATAATGGTAAAATCTTTTGTGTAATGATAAACCCAATTTAGTGTATATAATTGGTGTAACCACGTCGTGATACTAAATGGTGTAACTCTTTGATTTATATAAATAACTAAGTGACAAATTGAGTTGGTGTTATAATTTCGTATTATTGTTTAATGTAACTGTTTGGTTTATTAGAATACATGAGTAACTATTTGGTGTATTATAGGGTAAGTGCAACTAATTGGTGTAATTGATTAGTGTAATTGTGTTGTTGTAACGTTGATATAAGGAGAGAGAGAAAGGGAGAGAATAAGGAAATAAGGGGAGAAGGAGTGAGAGAGAGAGAGAAAGAGAAAATAGGGGAGAGAGATGAAAAAATTAAATCAAATTTTTACATATTTTTAAAAAATAAATTATCAATGTGAGAGAAAAATAGAGAGAAAATAGGGAAGAGAGAGTGATGGAGAGAGAGAAGGAGAGAGAGAGTAATGGAGTAATAAATGATCTTTTAGTCTTTTTTCAAAAAAATGCATTTATGACCAAATAAGTTTTCTTAATATAGTTTAGCTCAAATAAGTCTAAAATTTTGTACCGGCTTCCAAATTACCCTGGACCCTTTAGAAGCTGATACACCAAATTAGACTTATTAGAGGATAACTCAATAGTAAAAAATATTTTTTAAAAAAGTGCTATAGTGATGTACAAAGACTTGACTACCCTTTTTATACATAGCAATTTTCAAAACTGATTTTAGAAAACAAAAACCCATATTAATTACTCTCCATACCCGTCTTAATACATAGCAATTTCCTAAATCGGTTTTGGAAAACAAAAACCCATATTAAATGTTCTCCATAACTATTAGTGTCTCTCTCTCTCCCACGACGCTTCAACTTCATTAGATCACTTAGCAAGACAACTATTATCGTCCTCTGTAAACGATGCTTCAAATTAAAAAAAGGCATTGTCTCTAACATATAAACTTGCATTGTGGGTTTGATTTGATTTTTGTTATTCCGATTTGGGCTGCTGCTACACTGTTGGTCGGAATTCAACCGAAAAAAAACCACCGTGCATATTGTTAGTGGCTGCATTATAAACGGTAAGCAAAGCTCTATTTTCGTTTTAATGGTATAATATTTGTTTCTCAAATGTTTTTCACTAATTTATACTGGTGATTGTGGATGGTTTTGTTTTTATTTTTTGTGTGACACCCCAAAATCCAGTGTCCGTAATTAATCCGTTGATCACCCATCAACCCTCGAAATATCCGTGGATACCGTGAATACCATGTAACCCAATATCATGTCGTTACGCCCCATTTACCGAGATCCATAACTTAACATAATTCGGCCAGAGTTTTCTTTTTACGGAAAACCCTACCCAAAATACAACATGTGCAATCATACAACATTGACCACACCGGGTCCATTCATTTATACTCAATCGCATAAATCGAATACTACCATAATCATCATATCTAGTTACATTTATTCATAAAAAAAATTAAAGGTTTTAAGGAGGCTGGTACCCTTTTTAGAAATTATAGGGCAGAAAATACTACTTTTAAAAATATAGGTCAAAAAGTACATAACCTCTAACAAATCTCTAAAATACCCTCTTCAGTAGAATGAGAACCGATTCCTATATTTTTGCTTCCACAACCGAAACTTAAGGGATCTCAACTGTTACACATAAATCCCTTCAATATCGCCGGCAGCCCTATTCTTCAAAAAACTTCCATAAAACCTCTTTTTAGATTTTCAAAACTTCTGATCGTTGCTGAAGAAAGTATCTTTTCAAAACTTCACGATCCAAATCTTCACCTTTGTCTACATCATAAAGACACCAACCAACTACAACCCAAATTTAAGGACATAAGTTCTAGAAAATTTACCAACACTGCCGTCGATAACTCCGACGGACTGGGAAATTTCAGAGATCTGAAAGTCACGAGTTTCTGGCACTTTTAGCTCTTCACTGGAGAATTGGTCAGAGGGAAAATTAGGACTTTGCTTAGGTGGGGTTTCACTGGGATTAATTGGGTTTGTTGGGGTGATTGAGGGAGGGGTTTGGGAGAGGGTTTTGTTATGGTTTTGAGGATTATGGGGGTGGAGATAGTTTTTTCTCTTGATGGGTTTTGATAGGAATGGAGTGAAAGTACAAGAAATTAAGAATGGTTTTCTGTGAATGAGTGACTGTAGCAGAAGGATGGGAATGGTTGAATTTTTTGGAAAAGAATTTGATAACTAAAGAAAAATGTTGTTTCTCCCAACGTTTTTATTTTATCTACCTTTTTTTTCCTCAATTACCTTTCTACTTCTGGTGCTTGGTACTACATGCACACCAAGTGTTCGATCATTTGCCAAAAAAAAAACCAAAGAGGTCATATACATTGTGATATGCGTCATGTCAATATATGCAGTGTGACATTGGTTTCTAATAGTGTGACATTTTCTAGTACAGTGTGATATTGTCTTGTAGCACTGTGACATTATCATGTGAGGCAACAAATCATCCTCCGAATCAGAATCGTCATCTTGATTATTACGATCATCCCCATTTGAGTCATCATCTTTGACATTTATCCTCACATAAACATGATTTACGTTAAAAGACCGTTACAATTTTAAAAAAAAAAACATATGGAGGACATTGTAGCAGTGTGAATTTGGTTTGTAGCACTATGACATTATCGTGCGAGGCAGCAAATCATCCTCCGAATCAAAATCATCATCTTGATTATTACGATTTATTAAAAAAAAAAACAAATTATACAAATATGGAAAAGACATGAATGTTTGAATAACTTAAGTTGAATGAAAGAGAAATATATAATTTAAAATTCAAAAATGATATTCCATAAATTAAGAAACTGAATCCGTAATATAATTGTCATATTTGTCTCCCATTAATAAAGGAAAAGAGCAATTTCGTAAGAGAAAAAATTACAATTCAGCAAAAGTGTACCTCTTCACCAAATATTTACACACAAAGGTGCTTATACACATATTTTATATTGAGGTACTTTTACACAAATAAGTATGAAATTGTGTACCTTTTCACAATTTTCCCAAAAATTAAACATCCCAAAAGAGTCACATATACATGTCTTTTTAATATAAAATAAGTTTTCGTTTACAAAAATTGTACAAGGTCAAAAGTAAATATATACAAGAGACTACAACATCAAAATAAGAGCTACAGTCCGACTCTGTCCTCAAAGTGGACACGTAGGAGGGCTTTCAGAGGAAGCCCGTGCAATACCTGAAAAATGTTCTCATAAAGGGTGAGCCAACGCTCAATAGGGCAACTCTTATGGAGAATACTTCTCAACCCAAGTTCATATAAAACGTCACACGCAACAATCATTTCATGCATTCATTCAAATATATATATATTATGAACAAATGTTATAAATCATGACATGCTATGAGATGAGACTCATGCTTGCAATACAAACACCGAGCCCTATTTTGGGCTCCCACAATACATGCAATGTCATGCGTATGTATCTGGGAATTCCAAGCACCCGCCATTGGTGTTATGTACACTCAATGACTAATTAATTCATTTTTTCGTGTCTTTGTGGGGCGATGATTTATGGTATTTCACCAAAGGAATATCATACCATCAACGAATTTTTAGGACATCCCACCTGCGACTCTGTTTTTGCCGTTACCCTT
The DNA here is from genome assembly GCA_951799425.1 of Ilex aquifolium. Lineage (NCBI taxonomy): Eukaryota > Viridiplantae > Streptophyta > Magnoliopsida > Aquifoliales > Aquifoliaceae > Ilex > Ilex aquifolium. The sequence goes on from OX637404.1 coordinate 21,512,993, forward strand.
TTCTGGAATTTCACTTCCGAGAAGTGTATAAATCAAGTAATCGGGTCTTGCACCCGAGTGAAAATCTAGTATTTCTTGCTACACCCCGACACGTTTATCTATTTAATTATCCATGCGATTCAGCCGGATGTTGGTGCGACTTTTCCGAGCCCACGATCAACCCACCTATTTGGTGATTGATTTTATACCATGCACACACTCCCACCCATGTCAATGTCCATGAATGTAGTGTAACCTGTGCATATGGAGTGTAATGTGTAATTGCCTTTAAGACCATTCACAATTTCAATTATATGATAAGTGCCATATAATGACATTTCGAAAATCATCTCAAGCATGTTATATAAGATAATCAACTCTAGACATTTAAGCAAACACCTAGAGGGCACATCAATTTACACACTAGTAGGCTAATTACTTCAAACATGTCAACATGTTTATTAGTTCTATAAACATAAACACAATCCCACCACACTAATCATATGTTAAATGATCATTCAACATACATATTATCTCATAATCACATAACAAGATAATAATTCTATTAAACTTGATATGCCATTAAAACATCAAGTCATGCTAATGTACAACTAACATGCTTTAAACCACTAACATTAACTTACACCAAGTTAAACATAATAGGATTTTACTAATTAAAAGGTTAACTATCAATCCTATATTTGACCCACTAGTTACACTAAGAGCTAACATGTGATATGCACCTTTAGCCTACCCATTTCATATGTCATCTTTTAGGTTGAAATTAGATCTAAATAACGGAAACCCTACCTCTTGTAGCGTAAGCCCACGTAGTAGAACTCTTAAGAAAATCCCAAAATCAAGCCTTCCAAACCTTAGCCTTCAATTCTAGTTTTTGAGATTTTTAGAGAAAAGTGCGATCTTTGGAATGGTTGCATAGCTCTTGTTGCGTAGAACAACCTTAATTCTTGGCCCGAAGCGATCGGATCTTCGCGGATCTAAATAGGAAGATGGAGAAGATAATGGAAAAAAAACTTTCTTCTCTCTCTCTCTCTCTCTCGGCTGAGTGCTTTTGGTGAATAAATGTCTTCCACTTTATATAGTTTTAAATGTTTGGCCCACGTAGCGTTAGACATCTTCTTTTTAACGGGTGCAATTTTATTTCGAATCAATTAAATCTCACCCCGTGTTAAATATAGTATATTTTCATTCAACTAATTTTAAAGTATTTTTTGGGTTTCACGAATAAAATTTGGTCGCGATAATTTTAGTCACGCGACACCGGTCGCTTCGTAACACGGAAAAAATCTAACTATCTCAGTATTCAGTAAAAATTGACTGAGTAAGTAGATTTCGCGAGACAAATCCAACTGTGAGGTCCGTTTCGTCATCTGAATTACATAAAAATTCAAAAACTAATAACTAATTACCATTTTACCCCTTTAATTAAGATTTTATTTTTTCTTGGATTTTACAACTTTGGTTTTGGAGAAATCACATTTATGTGAAAAATATGATTATGGATGTTGTTGTTGACTCAAATGCTTGAACATTAGAAAATATGGATTTGCATTGTGAATCTCAATAATGTATCTCAATAATCTGGCTGTCAGTGTATCTCAAAAATGTGACATGTTAGTGTAACATCCACACTCTTTGAGTTTTATAGTGTGGCATGTTAGTGTAACAACATAATGTTAATTAATTAGAACCAATAGTATTTTTTTTAAATTTGATTAAAATGTTCACATAATCTTGTTTTGTAATAGTGTAAAACCCGAGAAAAAAAAGTTTATTAAAATCCTAGTTAAAGGGGTAAAATAGTAATTAATTGTTAAAGTACGGGTAAAAAATGTGAATATTTATATAATTCAGAAGACAAAACAGACCTCACCGTTGAATTTGTCTCGCAAAATCTAGTTGCTCAATAATTTTTTGTAAAATTCTGAGACTATTAAATTTTTCACGTGGTACGAAGTAATCTGGTGTCGTGTGACTAAAACAATTGCGATCAGATTTTATTTGCGAGACACGAAAAATAATTTAAAGTTAGATCAATAAAAATATACTAAATTTAACATGGGACGAGATTTAATTGATTCAGAATAAAATTGGATCCGTTAAAATTGAACGTGTGGCACGATGTGGGTCAAGCATTTAAAAGTATATAAAGTGAAGTTTTCCACTCATTTCTTGGCAAGCCCCGGCAGACAGTAAGATAGAAAAGGGAGAGAAAAAGAAAAGAAAAAAAAAAGGGAAAAAGTTAGATTATTGACCTTCTTCCTTAGATAAAGAAGATTAAACCGTTTAATCGCTTCGGGCTAAGAATTAAAGTTATTCTACATAACGAGAGCTACACAACCATACCAAAGATCACATTTTTCTCCAAAAATATCAAAGACAATAATCTAGGACTAAGGCTTGAGAAGCTAAATTTGGGATTTCCTTGGAGTTCTACTACGTTGGCTCACGCTACGAGAGGTAGGGTTTCCCCTATTTAGATGTAATTTCAACCTCAAAGATGACATATGAAATGGGTAGGGTAAGAGTGTATATCACATGTTAGGTCTTGACAAGTTTAACTAGTGGGTCAAATATAAGATTTATAATTAACCTTGTAATTAGTAAAATCCTATTATGATTAACTTGGTGTAAGTTAATGGTAGTGGTTTAAAGCATGTTATTGTACATTAGCATGACTTGATGTTTTAATGGTATACCAATTTTAATAAAATTATTAGCTTGTTATGTGATTATGAAATAATATGTATGTTAAATGATTATTTAGCATATGATTAGTGTGGTGGACTTGTACTTATGTTTATAGAATTAATAAACATGTTGCCATGTTGGAAGTAATAAGTATGCTAGTTCTGTAAATTGATGTGCCCTCTAGGTGTTTGTTTAAATACCTAGGTGAATACAAGTATGTTAGTTGAGTTAATTATCTTACATAACATGCTTGGGATTGTATTGAAAATGTTATTATATTGCATTCATTATGCAATGGATATTGTAAATGGTACCTAAGGCAATTGCACATTGTATTGCATTTACATATGAGCTGCACTACATTTATGAGCATTGACATGGGTGAGATTGTGTGTATGGTATGAAATCAATCACCACATAGGTGGTTGATTGTGGGCTCGAAAAAGTCGCACCAAGGTCCGGCTGAGCAAGAAGGGCTAGATTCTCCCTCGGGTCCAAGACCCGCTTACTTGGTTTATACATTTTCCGGCGGTGCAATTCCAGAAAAGTGTAACGACAAAACGGAGCCGCAGGTGGGATGTCCTGAAAATTTGTTGATGGTGTGGTGTCCCATTAGTATAATAACATAAATCATCTCCCCACAAAGACACAAGAAAATAAATTAATTAATCATTGAGTATACATAACACCAATGACGGGGGCTTAGAATGCCCGGATACATACACATGACATTGCATGTGTTATGGGATCCCGGGATGGGGCTCAGTGTTGGTATTGCTTGCGTGAGTCTCATCTCATGGCATGACATGATTTATGAGATTTGTTCATAATAGACATATTTGAATGAATGCATGAAATGATGGTTGCATGTGACATTTCATATGCATTTGGGTTGAGAGGTATTCTCTATAGGAGTTACCCTATTGAGCGTTGACTTACCCTTTATGAGAACAATTTTCAGGTACACCACAGACTTTCACCGAAGGTCCTCCCACGAGTCCGCTTTGATGACAGAACCGGACTGTGGCTCTTATTTTGATGTTGTAGTCCCTCGTATATGTTTACTTTTGGCCTTGTATAATTTTTGTAACAAAAACTTGTTTATATTTAAAAGGCATGTATATGGGACCCTTTTGAGACATTTATTCTTTTATGAATGAACGTACGTAGTGATGATGATTATGGCAGTATCCGATACTATGCAATTGAGTATGGATGAATAGACTCGGTGTGGTCAAAGTTGTATGATTGCACATGTTGTGTTTTAGGTATAGCTCCCTGTACAAAGAAGACTCTGCCCGAATTTTATTAAGTTATGGATCCCGGTAAATGGGGCATAACGACATTGTATGGAGTTACACGATATCCACGAGTATTCCACGGGTTGATGGGTGATCAATGGGGTAATTAGGGACACCTGGATTTTGGGGCATCACAAATAGATCATCGACTGTTGGGTTGATATGATGTGGGAAATTGATGACTACAATGAGATGTCCAATTTTAAGAGACATTGTTATTTCATCAACAGTCTCTCTTGGGTGAGTCTGTTTAAAATTAATGAGAAAATAATTTATCGTTCTTTTAATTTGTTTATGTGAATAACACATTAATCTATGATATTTGAATGTGTAGTCATTTGTAACTGACCCAAAACTAGAATACGCCCGTGAAGCAGAAATAGACAACCATCTCCCATAAGTGGCAGAGTCCCAATACATTGTCTTTACAATGAATTCAAATGGTTGAAAAGCTAATTGTGATCCTGACTACTAGACTCTGCTTGTGTTGAACACCGAAGAAAGTGCTTGGACACATTACAACTCATTTAGGCCAAGGAAGAAAAAAAATTCCCGGGATGTGTACCTTGAAGATGTAATTATATTGGTAACCACATGAAAATTTTAAATTTTGTGGCGTAATTATTGTGCTATCAAACTAATAACTACCTAATTTGATGTAATGGCAAAAAAATTATGCAGAGAAAAAGATTACTGAGTACAATTTATCAAAGGGCATGTTGTTGGACACACATGACAAGCTGCTCCCGATCGTATCATGTGAATCATGTCCACCACAGAGAGCTAACTCATAAATAATTAGTGGTTAAATGCATTTTTATAAGTAAGAACACATTGAATCATATTAACTAATCAATTATTGTAGGGTTGATTCGGTGTCTATGTTTGTTACATAATGAAAAAACTTACAAAATGAGAAAAAATAGATGAAAAGTTATCGACATCACAATTGAAGGATTTCCGAGGCGAAATGGTTTCAATGTTCCTGAAGCATCCTACTTCTTGGATTGAAGCAGATTTCAAAATACGACAAAAATTGAAGAAAACATTTGTGGGACAAATGAATGAATATTCCATGTGTATTTTTGATTTTTTAGTTGAATAGCATTGATTTCCAAACTATGGTTGGTTATTGTCCACATATGTTTATTTTTTGGTTTAAACTGTCCACATGTGTTTTAGATCCATAGTGTGACAATACAGTATCACAAATAATGTAACAGTGCTGGTGAACAGTATATACAGTGTCACAAATAATGTGACCGTGCTTAATGTAACAGTGTATGTGAACAGTGTCACAGTTGATGTAACAGTACATGTGAACAGTGACATGAAATATGTATAGATTATCTTCTATGTCACCATCTAAAGATTATATCTTTAGATTTCTAGACTATGTTTATGTTTGTGTGTGTATGTGAAGACAACCTTTTATGGCCTTTTAGCCCAATGGGAATACAACCTTTATTTGAACAGTATTGATTTCCAAATTATGGTTGGTTATTGTCCAGATTGGTTTTTAACTGTCCACTTTTGTTCAGATGATCTTTTTTTTTTCGTTTATACTATCCACGTATGTTTCAGATCCATAGTGCGACAATACAGTGTCACAAATAATGTAACAATGCTGGTGAGCAATATCTTAAGTGTCACAAATAATGTGACAGTGCATGTGAACAGTGTCACAATTGATATAACAGTAAATGTGAACAGTGGCATGAAATATGTATATATTATCTACTATGTACCATCTACAGATTATATCTTTAGATTTCTATACTATGTGTATGTTTTTTTTGTGTGTGTGTATGTGTCCCTTCTCTTTGTGTGTTTTGTTAGATGGTTTGCAAGAGGGGTTACTTACATAGGTGATCATTAAATCAGAGTTACTTTTGGTCATGTTGTCTTAAAGGTGGGGAATGGTGAGAGGGAATTACATCCTTTTAGACCATTGGAAAGATAGCCTTCATTTGAGGCAATAAAATGTCAAATGTTATCCTCCATAAGAATAGCTTGGAAATGTATATTATCGATTATTAGGGATGGGATTTAAAGGTGTGGTGAAGATAACATTTGAGAAATTAGTTAAAATTGTGGATGCACATGGGCTGACATGTGCATGGATGCTGCTGCGAAGTTGTGAGATTATGAAGTATGGGCTTTGTATGAAGGTGAAGCCCTCATGCCACTTAAGTAAGCCCTCATGCACTGGGTTGTTATTTTTTATTCTCTCCACTCATGTAACAGTGCATGTGAACAGTGCCATAACCGATGTAACAGTGTATGTGAACAGTGTAATAAATGATGTAACAGTGCATGTGAACAGTAACTGTATCATATGAAAATAAACAATAGAGAACAAAAAACCAAATAATTTAACAACCAATTATATTAAACTAAACGCATTGAATAATGTCATTATGTGATGCCCCAATTCTCGGGGGTCCCGATTAACCCGTTGATTACCCATCAACCCGCAAAATAACCCGTGATACTACTTAACCCGTTAACAAGTAATAATACCCCATTCATCGGGGTACATAATTTAAACAAAATCTGGGCAGAGTCTCCTTTGTATGGGAAACTCTACCCAACACACAACCTGCGCTCTAACTAACACAATGACCATTCCCAGGTCTAATACCAATATTTTAGTAATTAAATATTAACCAACAAGTCATAATGTAACAATATACTTCCTCACACGAATAAATACTTAATGTCCCAAATATTATGAGCCTTTGTTCAAAATGATATATAAGTTTTGTATAGCATCTATACATTCAAAAGGCTTAAATAGATACAATGGGGCCTAAGTATCTATAAATTCAAAATGAAATTCCGGGCTTCGACTCCGTCATCAAACAGGACCCATGGGAGGTCCACCCGCAGAAGCGAGAGTACCTAAAAAATGTTCCCACAATGGGGTGAGCCAAAGCCCAGTAGAGTATCTCCTATAGAAAATACCTCCCAATCCCAATACATATGATATGAATGTGCACAAAAACACACCAAACATATATCTCAAGTAACATATGAATGCTACCATGCATGCCAAACATGAGTAATGTTTCATGAATGCATGTCCAACATCGAACCCCTTCCCAGGTTTCCATGCACGCCACGTGATACAATGCCATGACATGAACCGGGTATTTCAAGCCCCCGCCATTGATGCTATACATCCAATGACCATTTTATCAATTTTTTGTGTCTTTCTTGGCTAGATAATTTTTGGATATCACACCAACGGGCTACCAAACCGATACAGCATTCGAGGGCATCCCACCTCCGATTTTTGAGTACACAAACACACTTCTCTAGAATTTCACCGCCGGACAAGTGAGTGAACCAAGTAATTGAGTCTTGCATCCGAGGGATAATCTATCCCTTGTTGCTATACCCGACACATTTTTCTATGCAATGTTCCATGCGACTCAATTGGATCTTGATCCAAACTTCCCGAATCCACCCGTCAACTCACCATGAGGTGATTGACCAACCCATGCACCCACACACTCACACTCATGCCAATGCCCATGAATATAGTACAACCCCTGCATATGCAATGTAATGTACATTTGGCATTCTCAATTCATCATAATGCTAACTATGACATGTGAGCATATGACAATATCTCATAAACATCATAACCTCACTAAGTATGTTATAGCATTTTCAATTCTAATAACACACTTGAAGATCCATAGTCATTCTATCAAACACCCCTTAGGCATAAAATGTCAGCCCATAGCATGCCAATACATATTATACATAATCCACATATTCAAGCCCAAATCAAGAAAACATAAGTATAACATGTTCATCAAATTACCCAAACATCACACTAGTTACACTAGTTATGGTAGCCATGTAAATATTCTACATAGTCATACACATACCATATACTAATTGAAATTGAGAATAATCCTAAATAGGAGGAAACCCTCACCTCTTGAACTTAATCAAGGTAGAAAATCTCCAAGAATGCCCAAGAAAAGTTCCTCCAAGCCCTAGCTCCCAAAACCCTTGATTTTCAAAAATTGTAGAAAATAGGCTTTGTGGTGTTAATGCGTAGGTCTCGTTGAGTAGAACAACTTTAATTCTTAGTTGATGAAGATCCAACAGTTGGATCTTGAGATATGGAGGAAAAAAGAAGGAGAAGTTTGAAACTCAAAGCCTCTCTCTCTCTCTATATATATATCCGAAATTTGCAAGACAAATGGGGGAAAATCATATTTTTTTTCCCTTTAAATACCCTCTCATACTTGGCTCACAATGCATCACATGTCACATTTTGGTTGGTCGGAAATTCTAGAGAGCCAATCTCTTTGCGCCACTTGTCTTGTTTGGATAATGCCCTAAAAATATCTAGATCATTTGTATGGTGGGTCCCGTGCAAATTAAGTTGCTGAGATTTTAATTGCAGGTTACCCGATCAGATATTTTGCCTCGTTTTACTTAAAAATTTTGATTGTCTCAGAATTTAATGAAAATTGACTGGATAATTAAATTTCGCGATACGAATCTAACAATGGGGTCCGTTTCATCATCCGAGTTATATAAAAATTCAGATTTTTAACCCGTACTTAAATAACTTAATTATCGTATTACCCCATTTAATTAAGATTTTAATTTTTCTGGGTTTTACACAATATCTTATAGCCATGTTAAACTTACAAAGGTTCGTTACAAGTTTTCTTGTTGTGACTTCCTAAACGCCCACACCAACCACAACGAATTCGTCTAATTAGTTCTCCCCTCGACCGTATTTTGTGATTCTTTAGTCACCCAGACTGCTTCTTAGATGAAGGGGGAAAACATTAACTTATAGTTGCGAAAAATCTAGACGATCAATAGTCGGTATTGGATATATACGTTCAAAATATGACTTCTTATATGTACTCACATGGTAGTAATAATTAACAAACTCGTTGATATTTCACCCACTCTTGCGTATTGCTAAAACAATATGTGAACAGGAAACACATTAATCTGTCACTGATAACATGAGCACTCATTCTAGTTGGAAGCTCTCTTCATCCTGCAACCAATTAGATCAATTATTTGCCCCCTTATAGTATCGACCATACTAGTAATCGGTAAATATCAAGCTTTCATAATCCACGCGTTGAACGACTCCGCTGCATTAGAAGACATTTCACCGTGACGTTTCCCTTGAAAATAAGCGTTTTTCGAATGTTCAAATGAAAGATTGGATAGAAACTGTCCACAATAGAACCACCTTCACGACAGAAAGCTGCAATCTTCTCATTAAAAATTGAGAGTGATGGTGCGTAAACACACTCATGTAGCAATACAATCATATGTTCCCTGAAGACATTTGAAAAACGACCACCGCTAAAATTTTCCCTCAGATTTACTTTCAAATGCTGCAAGCAAAATGCATGCTGAGCACTTGGGAAAACCTTGGGCAACACATCCAATAGACCCAAGTTACGATCAAATACAAAATTAATAATGCGAATGGGATTCAATATCTTAGCCATTTGTTGTAAAAATCAATACCATTTTGATTTATTCTCAAAATCAACAACCACAAAAGCCAAAGGGAATAAACCTGAAGCACAACATATAAAATCAATGAAATTAAGATAAAAAAATATAGTGTCGCATCAAACAGTAACAATGGTAGTAAACAAAAAAATTCAAATAAAAAAGGATATATTATACCTTAATTGCCATCTTTTGCAGTTGCCAAAAGAAAATTTTCTCTATATCCGCCTTTCAAAAATGTACCATCCAAAAAAAATAATTAAATTCATCAATGAAACCCTTAAATGACACGAAAAATCTCTTGAAATGGTTATTCTCATGATCACAGTCTAAAACAAGATGGTTGTTCGGATTAGTACGATTTGCAGCATCGACGTACTAACATAGTTGTTGGTACGACAGTGAGTGATCTCCAAAAAGCATTCATTTTGTTTTCTCAACCCCCATCCATGCTTTATCTGTAAGTACCCGTATTAAAAATTAAATAAGGATAATGTTACCTTAAGATTTCTTCTAAGATGAATAAAATGATAGTAGAAACTTAGAATCATTGTTGAAAGATTAATCATGAAGTTTGAGTTTTGGACGAATTGACTTTCGGGACAAACTTAGTTTCGAAGGTGTGTAAGCTTGAGAATGGTGATTATGTAAGTTTCTAAACGATTTTAGGTTAACATAATGCCTCCATTGAATCTAGAAGGTCGAGAAACCTTGGGAGAGGTAATATGAGGTGTATTATAAGTTAGAAAGTATTTTGGAGTTAAACCGTATTTTAGAAAGAATTTGGGTAGGAATAAATTTGACAATATCTTAGTAGTTTAGCCATAACTTTTTAATCTGAACTCTGATTGAGCTGATTTTTGGATAGTAGAAACTAGACTTCAAGGGCTACAAAAGTGTATTTCAAAAAAATTTCCTAAATCGACTTCTAAATAGGTGAAAACTTTTCCAGAAGTTGGGACATAAAGTTGCCACCGTCCGGATGCTCCATGCACCGCCCAAATGGTACTCCTTACCCAAAAACTTTATTTTTCATCAAAAACAGTGACTTTGAACAGTCTGAACACCCAAGAACCGTTCGGACGCTACGCTAAAAATGGCCCCGCTTAGTTTTAGGGTTTTTCTTCATTTTTCACCCTATAAAAACCATAAGGACGACCCTTTAGCCATGTTTCATCAGTTTTCAACCCTAGGCCACCTTAGAGAGAAAGAGGGAAGAAGAGAAATATAAGATTGAAGGGAGATTCTCTCGTTGGAAACGAATCAAACACGTTAAGACTATCTTCAAACATCGGATTGAGGTAGGGGATTCTTCTCAAGTTCTTTCATTGAAATTTAGGGTATAATTATGTATATTTTAAATCTTCTAGATTATTATATATTAAATAATCTTTCATTTTTGGTTTCTTTTGATTAACATATTGTTCGTTCTTGATTCTTTTTTGAGTAATAAATGGTTTTGAATGAGATTCATGTCTTGTATCCAAGAAACGTTGTTCTTGAATTTTCAAAACCCTAGTTTTTCCAAAATATATGTTCTATGATGAAAAATACATGAATTCTTGATTTCTAAAGTCCTATTCTTGACTAAATCATGTTTCATCTAATACTTGTTCTTGTTCCAACAAATTATGATTTTTGGCAAAACCCTAGAATTTTGAATATCGAAATTGTGAAGATTTTTTTGATATGATCTCTTGCATATTTTAATTCCTTTATTATTGTAGTATATTGAAAATTATGCAATCATGATACTTGAATAGTTAATGAAAATTGTGATTGGTTAAGATTGTAGTTGTTGAGAAAGTTGTGGTTTCATCTCTTGTATGGTTTGTTGTGACGGACTTGAATTGCCTTCGAGAGCTGCCGTAGAGTGTTAGAGGTTAGTCTATCCTAGTGGGGGTGAGATAGTTGCCTAACACTTTTCGTGGATATTTGTTTATGAGAGGAACCACTATTGTTCACGTAAGGTCGAGGCTGAGGGATGGTATACCTTTTCTTGGAAGGATTCGTCAATGCCATGGGAGACGGTATACGCCCTTCCTAAAATGATTTGTGATGTGCCCTGTGGGGAATAATTGAGATTGTGTGGTTGTGATGGGTGAACGAGGTAGAATCGTTGTGTAGATTCCTGAGAAGCAACCAACATACATGACAATGGCGATGAACCAACATATATGAGAATGAAGATGAACCAACATACATGAGAATGAGGATGAACCAACATACATGAGAATATGTGATGATACTACTGAGTTATTTATTGAATGCTTTAATTTCTTGCATGTTTATTCCTGTTATTGATTTATTACATTCCGTACACTTGAGATCATTATAGCTGCCATTGTTTTACTTTCAAAATTTATATATGCTATTTTCCAAAAGAGGCTTGCCTTCTTGTTATTGTTTTAAAAACCTTGTTGGGATTTGAGAGGGATTTTCTACAGGCTTTTGCTCACCCCCTACAACACACTTACAGATTTTGGCATAGAAGAGGATGTCTATATGGTTGAGCAGGTTGATTACGAGCTATTGCAGAATCAAGATGTGGACCTTGTCTTAGAGGAATATAGTTGTTTTATTTTCGGTTTAGAGTTTGAGGGATTTCTATGAAATAATGTTTTAGCTAGTTTTTATTATTCCGCTGCTAGATATTCTTTGGTTTTGAATTGTAAGTTGGAGAAGTTTTATATTTTATTGGATTTAGTATTTATTCCTTATCAAATAGATGAATGGTTTATTACTTAATGGTTATTTTTAGTCGCTCTCATGGTTGGATGGTTTGTAGATAGTAATGTCTTCCAGGGTGGATTTTGGGGCATTACATTATCGTAGGAAATCGTAAGTCCATAATCTGAACTAAAATCAGAAACCACTTCAGTTGGACGAGTTGAAGAATGTCTATGAACACGACCCACAATTAATTTTACAATCAAATTAGAACTCATCCTCTTGTTTTCTGTCGTTCGTAGATCTACCTCACAACTGTGTTCATTGTGTAATTTTCTAATGATAAAAGAAACCATTAACCTTCTAGACAGTTGTATTGACATACCACCCACAACCAGAAGAATATTTATTTGAACACTCAGCGACAACCCTCGATTTACAATTCTTTACATAATCAAATTCAAAACCAACCTCGATCGATTATTTACAAAGTGCATTATGAAACTGTGACACACCACCTTCAAATTTCTGTGTACGTGCCATATTTCGTTATTCCAACCAGATGTTAGTAGGACTTTCTCCTTGTGAGAACTGAAAATAGAAAGCAAATCCTTCTTAGAATCAAAATCATCATCACCTATATGGACATCCTGAAGTGAATCATTATCCAAATTACCTAGATTGTCGTCTTCCACAAAAATCTTAATATCAACATAATTGCTTGGGATACTCTATTTCAATTGAATCATTTTCTTCAGATCAACATCATTGCGCAACATGCAAGAAGGGTGGCCAGGTATAGAATATGACAATAGAACCAGCAAACCTAACAACTTGTCCCAATTTTTGCAAATTCCACACACAACTTGGGCTATATTTGAACTAACAGATGTTCTTATACCTGGTGACTCAGAACTGTATTTACGTAAAAGCTACACCATTTCCTCCATCGCAACATCTTTCATTTAATGAAAAAAAATCACGTGAATACAAAAATGGATGAACTTAGATTAATGTAACAGATATATATATATATATATATATATATATATAATGATATAGAGTATTAAAATATAAATTATTTACATAATGTAACTATGAATTGAAAAATGCATAACATCTGTTGGTCCCTTTTATAGTATTTTGATAAGTGTCCCAGGGGAGTGGATTCTAGGCTCTCCTAGAAGTTTGATTTTGCCTGATCTCCTCTCGGTTGAGGAGTCTTGGCTTCTATGGACTTTATCTTTTGTTGGGATAACCATCTAAAGTCCTAGCTACGCTAGGAGTTTGCTTGATCACGCGGAAAGGCTTGCCGAGGTATGATCTAATCTTTATCCCTTGGCTGCATTATCTTCTTCAAAGTATTAACCCAATTCGCCATTTGAATGATTATTTGGTAGATAGGGTTCCTAAAAATTAGGGATAAGCTTTGCCATCCTCCTGGTTTCCTTATCCCACTAGGTTGGAAAAAGCTGATTATCTGAGCTCATTACTCCTTTAGCTTTCCTTTCTCGCTAACAGGTCAGTCAATAGCTATATTTCTACAAGTAGTGCCAACTATGACCTTTCCCTTAGTTAAGATTAAATTTTCCCCCATCAGTAGGTATGTCAAATAGAATAGAGGAACGAGTCTTGGGAAGTTGATTGGTTTATGGTAACTTTACTACTTAGAATACATTTGCCATTTCTTCAACTAGAAATTTCAAGCACCATTGACCTAAATTAGATGTTAGTGATCCCATAAAAATCATGGATCATGCAAGAATGCTGCTAATCTCACTTGGATCATGGATTTTAATTGTTTTTGCTCACCCTAAATAAATGGTAATATAGAGTAATTTAATGGATAAACAAAGCAAACAAATGATATGAAGCATCTGATGGGCCAAAAAGAAAGTAGCCTTTGAATTGAAGGAATAAAAACACACAACAACTTGACAACAATAACAAAAAACAAAAAGATTATTAAGCCAACCATTATAGTAATAAACAAGTCAGACAATACCCAAAAAATTAAACAAGCCATAAAATAGGTATGTAAGTTATTGCTTCTTTTCCATTACAAATGACCAGCTCTATGATATCTATTGTTGGAGTAAACAATGTGTCCAACTGTTTTGAAAGCTATTGAGGTTGACCTAGGCCTAGCTACACCTTTTCCCAAGCTCTGGTTGAGGTTTCCGATAGGTAGTGGTACCTAAAAAGAAAGTCATAGATCGGAGGGGGTGCTTCGGGGGTCGACCCTCCGATACTTAAGTCAGTATTCGGGAATTTTAAGGTGCAGCAATTTAACTAGGCTTAGCGTGCTTACCTGGGTCTTACCCTAGAGGTCCCTTTTATAGTATTTTGATAGGTATTCCAGCAAGAGTGTACTCTAGGCTCTTCTAGTAGTTTGATTTTGCCTAATCTCTTTTCGGTTGAGGAGTCTTGGCTTCTATAGACTTTATCCTTTGTTGGGATAACCATCTAGAGTCCTAGTTGTGCTAGCAATTTGTTTGATCACAAGGATAAGGCTTGCCTAGGGTATGATCTTATCCTTATCTCTTGGCTGTCATATCTTCCTTAAAGTATTAACCGAATTGGCCATTTGAACGTGTCTTTGGCAGATAGGGTTCCTAAAAATTAGGGATAAGCTTTGCCATTCTCCTAGTTTCCTTTTCCCACCAAGTTGGGGAAATCTGATTATTTGAGCTCATTACTCATCTAGCTTTCCTTTCTCGCTAACAGGTTAGTCAACAACTACATTTCTAAAAGTAATGTCAACTAGGACCTTTCCTTTAGTTGAGATTAAATTTTCTCCTATCATCTATATACTGTGAAAGAGAGAACCTCAACTTAATGAAATTGAATTGAAGAAATGAAATTGAAGAGAAATAACATAGTCTTTGGCCTTATTCATAAGGCCTTTGAGTTTTTTGTTAAACTCGGCTTGCTGGTTCTGTTGGCTTCCAAGTCACTGGATTCTGCATGTTTTGAGGAAGAGAGAACCGAAATACTCTGATAAATGGGTTCCTTGCAGTATCTATGAAATGCTCCATCTTAAAATTCACTCATACCGCTACTTGAGTTTGTACACTACAATCTACTAGATCTAGCGTAAAGAAGCAGAATCTACTACATAAAGATCTAGTTGTATTTGTAGCAGCATGGTGTTTGTTACTTGAAAATTGAATGCAAGGTGGCATATGTCTTGTATTCCTAAAACTAGAGATAGTGTTGTTCTGCAGTGGTAGGGTAAGAGCAAGATTGGGATTTTTCTTGGTTCAAGTATATGTGTATTGACGCCCAGGGGGGAGGGGGCAGTATTGGCAATTGGCATTGCTCCATTGTGATCTCGGCATCAAGTGTTCAAATAGCGAAACAATCTCTCTCCATGTAAGGGTAAGACTACATATATTTGACCCTCCATAGACCTTGCAATAGCAGAGTAGTTGTGCAACATGGATATCTAGCATGTACAGGCTCATAATTATGTAGGGTATTTATTGGTGTCATTTATATTTTCATTGGGGCTGTGGGACCTTCTCATTCAAGCCTGCATCAAACTTTGCATTCAACCTAACACAAAAAACACACCTCTACTTCAAGATTTACAATATCTTTAAAAAAAAATGTTGTAATAACTTGAATCACAATGTATTTATTACCTTGATGAATGAATACTTGTCATTACTTTTGGTTTGACATCTTCTTCGTGGATGACTGACTACTACACTAGAAAATGTAATAGGAAACAACCACCAAATGGATGATAACTCTATGCCATAAATTTTATTTTATGCATGCTACTATGACACTAGGTTTTATTATCATAGAATGGTGGGTTACGAAATATTAGTATTACACTAGACTTTACTATATGGTAATTGTTAGCTTTCGGTATTCGTATGTTTACAATGAGTTTATACTTATGTTTACTAGGGGGCTAAAACCTCTATGGGAAGATAAGTGTGTGGATCATGGAGTTGATTGGTTTGGTGGATTGTGTTCTAGTAATGGATAGACTACAGATATGTGGTTGGATCATTGTAATGGATATGCTTATATTACGCTTGAATAAATGCATGGTCACCCTAGCTCTTTTATAATTCTTGTTTTTTTATAGTGTTCATTCAATTTTATGTATTTAGTTATTCTTCTTAAAATTGATAAAATAATTAAAAAAGTTACATTTTTACAAGTCATCGACATAGGGTGGATGGTGCATTAATTGAGAGATAGTATTTTATTGTTCAATCATGTATTGATACTTTCGATAAAAAAAACTTATAGTTATGAAAACCTCGACTATCATGCACTTGTAAGAATTTTTATTTTTTATGACTATTAATTTTTTTTATTTTATTTCTTTTGTGTTGTGTTGTAAATATTTTTTATATCTAATCAGTTTATGAGATATGTATGTTTGCCCAAAGAAAATATTATTATAAATGAAATTTATTTTTTTTAGGAAAAAAAGAGTATTTGCTTCGGAAAAATGCTAAGGCAAATATATATATATATATATATATATATATATATATATATATATATATATATATTCGCATCTACAAAGAGTATTTGCTTCGGCAAATGCTGAAGCAAAAACTGATTATTCGCTTCAATAGTTCTCTTTTACTTCAACTTTTTTGCTTCTGCTATTTGACAAAGTTAATACATTTTTGCTTCGGCAATTAACCAAAGCAAACTTTTTACATCAGGGCTTTTTTACTATGCCCCCTTTGCCGAAGCTAAAAGTCTTACTGTCGAAGCAAAAACTTTTTGCTTAGGCACCAAAGACCTTTTGCTTCCTCAAATAGTCGAAGCAAAAGCCAAGTTTTCTTGTAGTGTCTGCAACCTTGGGTAAGTATGCAGCCATCCTGGTATCTTTGGTCGCGTACTCTCCTTTGATCTATTTAACAATTAGCTGAGAATCTACTTTTACCAAGAGGTTTTTGACTAAATGTGACAATGCTAACCTTAATCCAGCGAGTAGAGCTTCATATTCTGCCTCATTATTTGAAGTTCCAAACTCGAATCTCAAGGCATACTCTGTCCTGAATTGATTTAGGAAAACTAGGATTACTCTTGCCCCTCCTCCATCGGCATTTGATGTACCATCGGCTAAGAGGATCCATCTATTTTGTCCTAAGTTGCTGACGATTGAGATTCTTTGGACGAGGTATTTTCAATAATAAAGTCCACCAATGCTTGCCCCTTGATGGTTATTCTTAGTTGATAAGTTATATCGAACTCACCCAACTCAATGGTCCATTTGGCGAGCCTTCTAGAGATTTGTAGTTGCTGTAAAACTTGCCAGATTGGAGATTCAGTCATGACAATGATTGGGTGAGCTTGGAAGTATGGATGCAGCTTTCGCATTGCAGAGATCAGTGCCAAAGTTATTTTCTCTAGCCTCGAATACCTGACTTCTACTCCTTTCAAGCCATGGCTAATATAGTATACTGACTTCTGAACTCTTTGTTCTTCTCTTATCAGGGCAGAATTGGTGGCTCCATCTGAAACTGCCAAAAAAGGTACATAACCTCTCTTTCAAGTGGCGCTGATAATAATAGGAGTGCCCCCAAATATTGTTTTAGTTTTTTGAAAGCTGCCACACATTCTGGCGTCTATTCGAAAGCTTTCTTCAACGTCTTAATGAAAGGCAAACATTTATCACTTGCCCGTGATGCAAACTTATTGAATGCTGCAACATGTCAAGTGAGGCACTGCATCTCCTTAATATTTTGAGGTGGCTGCATATCCATTAGAGCTTGGATCTTTTCTGGATTGTTGAGCCATGCCTCCAATGGCTTAGTTCATCTTATCCACATTCCTTTCGAGGTTGGAAATTCGTTGGGCCTCCTGACGCCTGTTGAGGAGATGAAGGTCTAGGTTCAAGATTTCAACCCCAACATTTCCTTGAGTAGGTTGTTCTCCGGTAGGGTGATCTTGATTGACATTCATGGCTCCGTTTGACAACATCCACCGGTGTACAACAAAACTAATAAACAACTTTGGTTGACAAACTGTTTCCCACAGATGACACCAAACTATTGGAGCAAAAAATGTGTCCAACTATTCTGAAAGCTGTTTGCGGTTGATCTGGCCTGGCTACACCTTTTTCCGAGCTCTAGTTGAGGTTTCTAGCAATTGTGGTACCTGAAAAGAAAGTCGAAGACATGAGGGGTGCTCCAGGGGTCAACCCTCTGACGCTCAAGTCAGTATTTAAGAAATTAAGGTGCAACAATTGAACTGGGCTAAGTGTGCCAACGTGGGTCTTACCCCGGAGGTCCCCTTTTATAGTATTTAGATAGGTGTTCTAGGGAGAGTAGACTCTAGGCTCTGCTGGTAGTTTGAATTTGCCTGATCTCCTTTCAGTTGAGGAGTCTTGATTTCTGTGAACTTTATCCTTTGTTGGGATAGACATCCAGAGTCCTAATTATGCTAGGAGTTTGTTTGATCATGTGGATAAGGCTTGCCGAGGGTGGGGCTTTATCCTTATCCCTTGACTGCCTCATCTTCTTCATAGTATTTAAATGAATCCCGCCATTTGAACAAGTCTTTAGTATATAAGGTTCTTATTTTAAAATTGGGGATATGTTTTGTCATCCTTCTGGTTTCTTCATCCCACCAGGTTGGGTAAACCTGATTATCTGAGCTCATTATTCCTACAGCTTTTCTTTCTCTCTAACAGGTCAGTCAACGGTTGCATTTCTAAAGGTAGTGCCAACTAGGACCTTTCCCTTAGTTGAGATTAAATTTTCCCCCCATCAGCAAGAAAAAGTCTAAACACTAAGGACTGATATTATGGGAGGGAATTAGCAATGTATCAACTCAAGTATTAGAGGGTATTCACATGTGAACATTTAGAATATAATGTTTGTGAAACCCGGGAAAAATTAAGATTACGGTGATTAGCCGTTAAAGCACAGGTCAAAAACCTGAATTTTTTATAACTCGGATGATGAAATAGACCTCACCATTGGATTCATCTCACGAAATCTAGCTAATTAGTCAATTTTCATCGAATTTCGAGACAGTCGGGTTTTCGGGTGTTTTAACGTGATCGGGTATCACACAGTTAAAATCTGCAGTCGAATTTAATTACAGAACCCATAAAATAATTTAAAGTAAATATTATAAAATTATATTAAATATTACATGTGTCGGGATAAGATTGATTGGGATTAAAATCGGATCAATCAAAAGATGACATGTGGCCTATTTTGGGCCAAGTATATAAAGAAAGAAAAAGGTGGAGACTTGCCTCCACCATACCCCAAAAAAGCTTCAGTAGAAAGAGAGAGAGAAAAAGAAAAGATATTTCTTAAATCTTCTCCATCTTCTTCCTTTGATCTAGCAAGATCCGGGCGAGGACTCGATTCGAATCAAGTATTAAAGTTGTTTATAATGGCGAGGGCTACACGTGGGTATCAACCATGCTCAATTGCGAAATCTTTCGAAATCAGAGTTTTGGCTCGGGATTAAATCAAGGCTTGAGAAGTTAGATTTTGGGGCTTTTTGGGGGATCTACTGTGTGGGTTCAAGCTACGAGAGGTAGGTTTCCTTTATTTAGATGTAATCTCAACCTAGAGTATGACATATAAACTGGGTAGGCTATGGGTGTGTGTATCACATGTTTAGCTCTTTACTAGTGTGGCTAGTGGGTTAAATATAGGATTTATAATTAATCCTTCAATTTGTGAAACCCTATTAACATTAGTGGTTTAAAACATGTTAATTGTAAATTAGCATGGCTTTGATGTATAAATATCATATCAAGCTTAATTGACTTATTAGCTTGTGATACGAGTATGAAATTGTATATATGTTATGGTGGTGGTGGTGGTGATAGTGGTGGGTGTGGTGGGGGTGGGTGACAATGGGTGGCAATGGTGGTGGGTTGTGGTAGTTGGTGGAGGTGGGCAATGGTGGTAGCAATTGGTGGTGGTGGTGGCAGAGGTGGTGGTAGGGTGGCGATGGTAATGGTGATGGTGGTGGTAGTGGCAGTGAGGTGGTGGCGGCGGTAGTGGTGGTGAAGTGTTTTGTAGAAAAGTGATTTTAAAGAAATAGAAGTTAATTTTTTTTAGAAAATTTGGAGGCCGGTGCCCTTTTGTAAACTTATTTGGTGATAAGTCCGTCAAGGAAAGTTGTTTAATATTAAGTTCATTTTGATCTTCATTATCCAAAATACCCCAGTAGTTATATTTAATTAAAATAAATTTAAAAACTAACAACTCCTAAATTTTAGGAGTTTGACTAATATTAAAATTCTCTCTCTCATATCTATTTATATCCATATATAGATTATGACTATATATATATATATCTCATCTATATAATAAAGTAGCTAGCTAGGTTTGTCTTGAGCTTTTCGCGGTTGAGATTAATTCAATATTATTGATCCGACGGTCCTAATCACAGATTTTTCTAACACTCCTATCTCTCATCTAATACTCTTCCCTTATCTCATACTAACTGATACAAAAAGACTCCTATCTCAGCTAACTCTATCTCCCTATAACTCTCTGTCATTTTTAAAAACAAATAACCTATCTATCCCTTATCTCAATTGCTAACTCACCTGACACACCTCCAGCAAGTCTAACTATCTCCCGATACCACTCTCTCTCCCTCTTCCTCTCTGTCTCTACCTTGCCCCCGCAACACACACCGAATCACCCCGAACCACCCCACTACAACACATACCACACTGGAGTAACACCCTCTCATTTCCTCCCTGTCTCTACCTTGCGCCTGCAACACACACAGAACCACCCACTGCAACACAACACACACCAACAACACCGCTAGGAGTCCAGGTATTCTGGGTTTTTTGTGAGTGTGAGTGTGTATTCTAGGTTTTTGTGTGACTGTGTATTCTGGGTTTTTGTGTCTTTGTGCTATGGGTTTCTTCAATTCTCTCTATCTCGCTCTCTCTTTCTCTGTGTTCTGGGTTTTTTTTTTTGTGTGTATGTGCCTATGTGTTCATGTGTGTGTGATCGAAATATGTCATGTCTAAGATACGTTGGAGGTTCTATTGTGCCTTTCGTGTAGGCTTTTCTTTCATTTTGTGTGTTTGTTGTAAAAATCTATTAACACATTGTAGGTGGATATAGAGTGATCCAATTGGTTACTCATTTGTTTTGGAGTGTTGGGTGGGCAGTGGTCAGTCTTTCCTCTCTCTTCTGGCAAAGCTTAGACAGCAGGTTGGGTATCGTACTTAAATGAGCTCGATTTTATCTGATCCCACACCATTTCACGATCCGAACTTGCTCTTACTTTATCCCAATGCAATGGCTTCAATTTTGATTTCGGAGCCTCCTCCGAATTCCCAACAATCACTTTTTTCATAACATCTTCTGAATTGGGAGGCAATTCCATCGGAGATATCAATGTTCGATTTTGAATAGCTATAGGTTTCAAAGGGGTTACCAGAAACTGGTGGCTTAGATATTTGCTCAGGAACAAGTGGGGTAGGAGTTGTAGGACTTTCCCAGTGCCTAAATGGTGGCAGTGGTGGTGGCGGCGGAATCGAAAGAGCCGGGCGAGGTGGTGCTGGAATAGGAACGCGAACATTCTGTTCAATAGAACTCCCTCTCGCCGGAGAATGTGAATTTGGTTGTGAAGAAGAATTTGATATTCTGAGAGATGATTCTTGGCTTTTTCTTAAATCTCTAACTGGAGAATGTGAATGTTTATTTGAAACATCGGATAATCTTGGTGATGAATCCTGGCTTTTCCCTAAATCTCTCAGCGGAGATGACGAAGAAGACAGCTATTGGGACGCATATTACTTCCTATTAACTAATAAGCGTTGGGTCCACCTTGGCCATTCAATGGCTGACCATTTGTGTATTTTGTGTTTGTGTGTGTGCCATTGTGTTTTTGGGTTTTTTTTTTTTTTTTTGTGTGTTCATGTGTGTGATCATGTCTGTTTTCATTGTGTTTCTGGGTTTCGTGTCTCTCTCTCTCTCTCTCTCTAACTATGCATATGTTTTGGATTTTTTGTGTGTCTGTGTGTTTATGTTAGCATTGTGTGTGTGCCTTTGTGTGTTTTGGGTTATTTTTTTTTTGTGTGTGTGTGTTCATGTCTGTCTTCATGTGTTCGTGGATTTTAATATTATAGATTTTAATATTTGTTGATTTATAATGTTTTTTTAGTTTTTTAAATAGTTATTGAAATTTGATTTATCTTTGTGACGGGTTACACTTTAGAGTAACAATATTTTGTGTGTTCGTGTCAGTGTTTATAGTATAGGTTTTTATATTTGTGGATTTATAATTTTTTAGTTTCTTAAAGAGTCAATGAAATTTGACTTAATATATTTTTTTGACAAGTTACACATTAGAGTGACGATATTTGGATTGATATTTGGCAGACATGTGACTCATTTGGGACCAAGAACACAAATATACCAAAAATTAAAAAATCTGTAATATAGTGTTTCCCTTAATTATTAGACCCGGGGCCAGTCGGTGCAAGAAGGGTGGTAACACCAAAACTAAAGGAAACAAAAAATAAACAGCAGCAGCTTCGTCCTTAAGAGAAAAACCAAAGAGGAAAAAAAAAAACCAAAGAGAAAATGACACATTATAAATAGTAAACAATGTATTACTTTCAATAATAAAATGACACATGATAGAGATTTAGGTAACATTATAAATATATGCAGGTAACACATGATAGGGGGCCATAGCCCTGACGCTGTGTTCATGTGTGTGTTCATGGGTTCATGTGTGTGTCTGTGTTTGTGTTTGTATTCGTGTTCGTGTGTGTGTTCATGTGTCTACTAGGGTGTTCATGTGTCTACCAGGGTGTTCATGTGTGTGTGTGCCATTGTGTGTTTTGGTTTTTTTTGTGTGTGTTTCAGGGTTCATGTCTGTCTAATTTTTTTTTTTTTTTTTTTTGTGTGTTCATGTGTGTTTCGGGTTCGGGTTTCTTCTCTCTCTAAATTTTTGATAATTATAAGCACTCATTTTCTTGCTTACTTACTTTCTATTGTAATTGAATCTATTTCAATTATGGTATATGTGATATTTTGACTAATTATTTTTGTCAATTTAATTGCTATTTTCTCACAGAGCTACACATTACCAAAATATACATTTTCTTCTTCACCAGGTAAGTAGTAATGAATTTGTTATTTTTAATTCATATTAAAAATTTGTTGTGTGATTATCATTAAATATTTGTTCTTTTTAATTAATTTTTGTCTTGGTTTAGTTGTGCATGCTTTGACATGAATTTATCATTATACAAAGATGTTATATGTTAAATGTGTATTGCTATTTTTAATTGCTTATTTACTCAAGATTTGCATGTTTAACAAGACCACAATCAGCACTCAAATGAGAAAATATTTTATTTTTTTCTATGATTTCATAGAATGAGAAAATCTTAAATATAAATAAAAATTAACAGGTTCTACACATTTTTTAAATATGTTTTTTCAATCTTTTTATTATTTGAATGTGGATGAATTGAAAAAAATATTTGTATGTTTTTAGAGAATGGAAAAATATCTAAATATAATTTTTTTTTATAGGTTGTATTCATTTTTTTGGAAGCTGGTGGAATTTCAAATGACTAAACTTATTTTTATTATATAGATGATTGCATTTGTGGGCAATTTTTTGTTTGAAATATTTATTATTTTGGTGGATTGAGTTTATAATTATGTTATGTTATTGAATTGGATTATGATAATGGTGACGAATATAAGAAAGATTTTATTAATTTCATTTATTGTTTAAAAATTGTGAATTTGATTTGGTTCTGTCAGTATATTTTTTTCCTAATGTATTTGTATATGTGGTGTTACTTTGGAGAATTTTTTGTTCATTTTTTACGAGTAACGTAGTGCCTTTAGGCACGGGCAATTACTAGTACATATATATAGTAACATTAAAAACAAAAAAAATAGTAACATTCAAAAATTTAAAATAATAACATTGAATATTAATATTTTAAAAAATAATAGTAGTAACATGCTCAATAAAAACAGTAACATGCTTAACAAAAATGGTAACATGTTAAAAAAAAATAGTAACATGATCAACAAAAAAATAGTAACATTCAAAATAAAAAATAATAACATATATTATAAAAAAAAATAGTAATATTCAATATTAAATTAACTATCGTCTTCTCGGCCAAGAAGATTAAGAGAGAGGAAAAGGAGTTCTGGAGGTAATGGAGATGAGGGTAATGAGAGTAAGAAAGTGATGAAGGTTGATTCATCTTCATCGTGCTCGTTGATGTCATCATCAATGACTGGCAATGACAGTGGGAGTAATAAAACGGTTTCAGCAAGTAATTCTGAAGATGGGCTCTGGATGGGTGAGAATTCACCATGCTCTGTTTTCGGTAAGTTTCCGGCAGTGCCATTCTAATCATAGTTGGAAGGAGAGAGAGAGAGAGAAATAGTTGTGATGTCAAATTTAAATTTAAATTTAAATTTAAATTTTAGATTTTATGGAAAAAAATCTTCCATTAAGTGTGAATCAATGGATAACTATTTAGGAAACGGATTTAATGTTGAAGATTGATTTTACGTCGTATTTTAGAGTTTTAAAAAAATAGTGGATTTAACTACTTATTAGTAAGATTAAAAACGGACTTATCCTCAAATAAGTTTTCTTGATGGACTAAACTCATTATAAGTTCCTTAAAGAGGATTCAACCCTAATTTTTAATTTTTTTTTACTTTTCTTACTTATTTAAGTGGTAAACCTCTTTTGACTTAATTGAAAGTAATTAAAATAAGTTGTTCCAAATACTATTTTTTTTAAGTGCTTATGACAAGTCATAAGTCTTAAAAGTACTTTTAAAAAATCACCAACAAATAGAGTGTGTTTGAAATGACTTATGAAATCCAAAAAATACTTTTTTAATAAATATTTATCAAAAGTGTTTTTCTTAACACTTTTATTAAATAAGTATTGTTTGGATATTCAAATTTAAAAATACTTAAATTAATGTATTTTATAAAAAACACGTTTGGATGTGAAAACACTTATTTGTGCCATAATTGTTAATAGCATTGAATGCACATATACAAACATATATGCACATATACAAATATATATATATATATATATATACTAGTTATTGCCCGTGCCTAAAGGCACTTGTGTAACGAAAAAAATCAATTAAAAAATATGAACATTAGCAAAAGAAAAATGCAGAGCACATAATAATAACAATAAATATTTAGAACTCATGAATATATTAAAAAAAAAAGGGACAAAATTACCTGTAAAAACATAACTCAAAAAATTTGAACACATACACATACATATTTTATCATCATACATTCAATGACCTTTTTGGCTACAATTTCACAGACCATTGGGCAATTGGAGAATCCTGGTTACTGCTCGTTGCCATCGTCGTTAGTGGTTGCTCATTGTCGGTGCACGTACATATCAAAATTTTGGCAATGTGAGCTGAATGTTTGGATCCAAGTCAACCATCCTGACTACATATCATTGCAAGAGAAGTTGACAATCAAGAATTAACCAAGAATTAAAATTTGATCAACTCCAAGTGAATGAATAACTGGCGTTTTTACAAAGACCAATTCAGTATCCAACAAAAGCCAAGCAATACGCTAATAGGCAAGAGGACACCCCAATATGATGAATAAATATGATCATGGTCATGATTATAGTGACGAATAAATTCATCTTCTTCTAAGCACCAAGCAAATAACATTGGTCGTTAAATTGAAAACAAAGCACATAGTATTAGCTAAATAGCATTGATTAAAATTAGTGTCACGTATATATGAAACTAATAGTTGTATTACTCTAACGAAGCAAAATTACTTGGAAACTCGTATCAATATAACAACACCAATAAAAACTCATAAAAGCTAAAGGAAATAATGCAAACTAATGAGAAACTGGTAAATATCACTAAGTTCAAGACCTCATACCCCTTAGGGGCTTGTTTGGTATGGGGGTTTGGGGGGTTTGAGAACATGGGTTGGGGAGTAAACCCCCTTAAACCCATGTTTGGTATGTGTGAAGTATGGATAGAATTTCAAACCCGGCCTGGTCATGGCCCGGTCATGAAACCCTCATACTTGGGTTTCATGAAACCCAAGGGGGGGGGTGGGTTTCATATGTTGGTTTGGGGGTTTAACATGCAAATGACATTTATACCCCTATATATCATATATACCTCATATATACAAATTGGTTAAGGGGCAAAATAGTCATTTATATACAAATATATTATCATAATAATCATATATCCTTGCGCATACCAAACATGGGTATGGATAGCATTAAATGTTGAATCCTATCTTTGAATCTCATCTTTGGGTCAAACCCGGGTTTGGACAATCCAATCCAAACCCCTCCCAAAAAATATACCAAACAAGCCCTAGTTGTTCAAGAACTCCAACCTCTAAGTTTAAGAAATTAACATCACTACCTAAATAAGCTATTTTTCTATATTTGAATACCAATTATAAGTGAAAAATTATACCAGTTACAAATTGTTGCCTGAAACTATAGCATAATCAAAAACAAAAGAAAAGGGCAAACAAAGAAATAAATTCATTCAAAAATTCACCTCATTGATCCATAACACATCCAACTCAGAATATCAGTCATAATAACCAAAAGATTGTACTCAATTTTGATAAGTTGTCCCTTTTATCTGGTTGACATTGTACTCAATTTTGATGAAATGTTTGTGTCTAAAGTCACTATGTAACAAAAAAAATAAATCGCTAATTAAAAAAATCAGCATTAGCAAGAGAAATGACACACATGCTGCATTTAAATAGGACTCACTCCAAGCTCATGAAATAGAGTGACACATTTTACATTATCAAATAGAGAGGCAATTTTACACCTGACATACCAAATAGGCATGGTTTGGACAACTGTGAATTAGTTCTTCTTTATTACGTTCGGCCATTTACACTTGCTATAGCTTGACTGCTTGAGACACCAAAAATCCCATTCACATGGCATACACTCCACGTGGACATGCATGCATTTTTTTTCTTAATTTTTTATGTTTGTTTTCTATACTCTTTTTTAATGCCAACTGCGACCTCATACATAAATTGATCGCACCATATCTCATGTGTGGTGGACATTTGTTAACCTTAACTATAGTTTAGTAGGTTTTACTTTTCACTTGTGACTTGGTAATATATAGACATGTGTCCGTGTCTGAAGGTACTTAAAAAAATAATAATTAAATTCATATCAACAAAACAATGACTTGTCAACCGTCCAAAGCTAAACAAATATTCTAAAAGAGTGCAATTGATCATCTAAAACCTACGAAATTTACACCTACAACTATACCATGAAATCTTGCATTGGCTAATTAATAACTTGCTCTATTTCTACTTTAAGCTCTGCTACACAACATTCCTCGATGCTTGAAAACTTTCATACTCAGATAAAAAAATATCGAAAAGGAATCAAAAGTCAAAATTAAAGTGTAAGTTTCTAAAATTTTAAGAAACTATAACATTAAAAAAATTAGGAATGAACACATTGTATTAGAAAGAAACAACACTGCCTTCAATTCAATTAATGTTTAATGCAGAGCGGTAGACCACACCATAATGAAACCTTTAATCGGTTTGCACATTAAAAAAAAAAAAAAAATCAGCATTCAAAGGCTTGTTCCCGCATAATGTTTGTTACGGAACATCTCGAAATGATACACATTTTTTTTTTATAAGAAACACAATTTCTTGGAATCATACACATAAATATTGAGAAGGTAAAGTGAAAAAAGAAACAAAAGGATTCTATAGCCATATTCATTTTCACTTGCTTCAAATAATATTCCACTACAATGTTCAATCAATTCCTTTAAGGTAGTTTCTCAAACAGGTGGAGGGTGGGGAGGCTGATTGTAGTGTCGTGGTGTTTTTGTGTGTGTGATTTGCTTGATGGAGAAAGAGGGAGACACAAAGAGAGATGAGAAAGGGAGGGGAGGCACAAAGATTACCTATCGCCAGTGGTTCGTCGATGCTTTCTCTTGAATTGGCTTTGGGCAAATGAATGATCAATGGAAGCAGAGATCAATGGAGCAAATAATATACTTGAAGGTCTAATTCTGGTGACTATTGGTTTACTTCCAAGGCTTCAAGTGATACCTAAAGTTGGAGATGTATATTAGAGATGTGTATACATATATAGAGATGAATAGCAATTGTTGAGAGAGAGAGAACATGATTTACACGGAAATAGAAGAGCTGAAAAGAGAGATCAGAGAGCAAAACCGCCAATCGAACACCGTGAAAATCGAACAGAAAGAATAGGTGATCGGACCAATCTCTGTAAATCTTTCTCTCTTTGCTTGCAATGCCTAGGTAAAGACGTATGTTGGGAGCTCTGATGTCGTTGGAGCTCTGATGTCGCCGCATCTACTGGTAGAGGGAGAGACTTTGAGAGAGAGGGGGAAGGATTTAATTTAAGCTGATTGAAGGGAGAGAGTATGAGAGAGAAATTTGGGCCGAAAAAAATTTCAGTAGTTAATCTTGGCCATCGGATACACCGTACTGCATATGTGTATTAAGGGTTGTAGGTAGAGACAAATGATTGTATCAGTTACTAACTGATTCAACTCTATCTCATAGAGTTAGATAAGAGATATGAGTCTTATATTTAAAGAGTGACAGTTGAATCAGTTAGTATGAGATAGGGAGAAAGTGTTAGATGAGAGATAGGAGTCTTAAAAAATTTGGCATGAGAACCGTCGGATCAATAATCGTCAACCAATCTGAACCGCGAAAAGTTAAAGACAAAGAAATTTAACTACTTTATTATATAGATATATATATATATCATACACAAAAATATCATATTAAATCCCTTCTTCTAATATGTTTTATTCCCAAATTAAATCTTGAGAAACTTAACACCTCTGCCCAAGAAAATAAATGAATATACATGACCGCATATCCATATAAACACACATATATGATTAGAACGAGCAAATTCACTTGGCTGCGTCCCTGAATGAGCTCAATTATATGATTCCAAATGAATTAATCTCCCAGAGCTTCTAATTGTGAACTGCATTGTAAGGGTTGGGAAATTTTGGAAATCTGGAGAGAATCGGAAACGAAGTGTTTGTAAGAGAGGAAGAAGATGATAGAGAGGACGAGGAGGGTGGGGATGAGGGTGAAGAGAGATTGAGTAAAGACTGAAAATCAATGAGTGTGTCTCTTCTTCCATCGGTTGGCTCTGTTCAGATTCACAGGCTCCATTATTCTCTCTTGGCGAGATGAGAGAATAAATTGTTGGTGTCGACGTCGGAGTCGACTACATGAAGGGTTTTGGCAGAGAAGTATCGGGGACTTGCAGAGATGTATCGGGGGAGTGAGGAGAAAATGAGAAGTGAAAATAAGAAGTATTTTTAAAAGTAAAAGTTAATTATTTTTAATTTTTTTTATTAACTTATTTAAGTACTCAAATTACTTTTACTTATCAAAAAGTGTTTTTAACAAGTTAAGCCAAACACTATTTTTTAGAAAAAAGTATTTTTAATAAGTTAAAAGTTTCAAAAACACTTTTTTTTCATACCCATATTAAGGAGTACAATTATCTTTTGGATCCTTAACCTCTTACCTATCATTCCAAACCCACCCACCCCCTAGGTTTGACGAAACTCATGGTCATGCGTTTAATCTTCAGGTCAACTACGAGACGGGTTTAAAAACCCGGGACTGAATAAGCCGTCCCTAAGCAACATTCCTGTTAACTCTTTTTAACAACATTTAGTCAAGTCTTTCATATAAGCTTAGTTGTTCTTGTCTATCAAGTAGACTTCCACCATCTTTATTTTATATCTTACTTGACTTCTAAAGTTATTTTCTTTCACCGTCAGATCTCAACAATATCTATATATATACTTATTCAATTATCATCTATTATCTTTATTTTTGGGTCACTCAATTCGAGTTAGGTTCACCCTAATCTTCCAGTGAACGTGACCATTGAGGAGGTGCTGCTGCGAGCGTCTGAGTTGAATCTTAAAACTATTGTGTCCGTTAGTACCTTCATGTAAGGAGACTCGGCTGCTTTAAGACGCTGCTTTAAGACACTGATGACATGCCTTTCAAACTCACTGACCAACTCTTTCTTTTTATCTTATTCCCTATGACGTGGAATAAATTATGGCTATTCCTAGTTGTAATCAATTTCCCAATGACTGTTTGGTTTGGCGTTATACTTCCTCTGGCCTATTCTCTGTTAGAAGCGCCTATCACTTGATCGTTGAACGAGGACTTCATAAATGGGCTAATTATTCTGATGTTCCCACTAGCAGTTCCAATTTCCGGGCGGGTAAATTTATTTGGTCTCTTCGTCTTCCCAACAAGATCAAAGTATTCGCTCTGAGGGTTCTCAAGAATATTTTGCCAACCAGATGTTCAGCCTTTTTTCTAGAATGGGTGATGAACTCCTCAAATTTGTTGCTCCCTGATCAGCTATGTCTTATCTTCACCCTTATTTGGACAATGTGGTTTAACAGGAACAAGGTAAGACTTGATGATGATTCTTACAATCCATACCAGATTGTTGATTTTGCTAATACCCATTTGACACAATAGTGGAGCACCCTTGATCCCCAACCCGTTACACAGCGAAATGAATATACAGAGGATAGAAGAGTGTGGTCTGCCTCTCCAGTTGGGGTGCTGAAAATTAATTTTGATGGTGTAATTTTTATTGAATCTGGCTGCTCAGGTGTTGGGATGGTGATTAGGGATTGGAATGGTTTGTTTATAATAGGATATTGCCAAAAAAATACAAAGATTGCTTCAACCTGATCATGTAGAGGCATTTGCGGCAAGTTGTGGTATTAAGATAGCGGCAGAGTCTGGGTATGATAAAGTAATTCTCGAGGGCAATTCTAAATTGATTATTGATGCACTTCAAAGAGATATGACGGAGTTATCTGAAGTAGACAAGTTTGTTGATCAAATCAAATCCTTTGCAAGTAGTTTTTGCTGAGCTTTTCTTTTCATGGATCCGTAGAGAAGGCAAAGTATGCAAAAAATTGTATGGAAATGGAACGCCATATTTGGAGGGAGGATTGTCCTTTGTTCTTGACACATCTCCTTCAACATGATGTAACCAATTCTAATCAATGAAAAATCACTATCGTTCTGTCAAAAAAAAAAGATTCCCCCATGTTATCTTCTTCTCTCTTTTTGCTGCACGATGGGACTCTCTCTTTTCTCTTAGTTTGTTTACTTCTAAAAGATAGTAACCATAGTTCTTAATAGGGGTGGCAATCGGGTCGTGTTGTGTCGGGTTCGTGTCGTGTCGAACATTAGTCAACTCTAACCCAACCCATTTAACTAATCGTGTCGTGTCGAGTTGACTTGTTTATTTTCGTATCGTGTTCGTGTTCGTATTCGTGTTGACTCACATAAACTTTGAATAAAAATTTAACGCTAAGATTTTATTTTCACTTAATTGAATCTCTCCTCATACTTTTTCTACAAACTAAAAATTAACTTAATAATAATAATAGTAATAATAATAATAATAAGTAATAATATCTTTTTTATACAATAATTATGTCAGTACTTGATAAACAGTTATAAATAATTAATATTTTATTTCTATAATACTAATTAAATATGCTAATTGTATATTGCGCAACCAAATTAAACATCAGAAGTAATGGAAAAATAAGTCATCAGAACATGAAAACTCATACATGCAACGAAAAGGTCAGGTCAATCTTCTTTGAGTTAAAAACTTCGTGTTGACGGGTCAATTCGGTTTAAGCGGGTTGAACCCAAACACGACCCATTACACTTCGTGTCGACGGGTCGTGTCATACACGGGTTTGTACTAAAAAATAGTCAACTCAAACCCATTTATTCGTGTCGTGTTCGTGTCGAGTTATCGTGTCGTGTCAAAAATTGTCACCCCTAGTTCTTAATTAAACTCATAGTTTAAACAGTAAAGTACCAAAAGTTGCACTGGCTCTTTTATCTATATAATAAAGTAGCTTACAATTCAAATCTCAAAAGATAAACAAAATGACTTTTGCTATTCGCGGTTGAGATCACTTTAAATTTTATTTTAAACTTAATCTAACGGTTAATATTAACACCCTAAATTTAATAGGAAAAATAGGCCCTAAGGGTGTGTTTGGAGTGACTTTTTAAAAATACTTCTATAAATTATTTATCATAAATACTTTAAAAAAAATAATATTTGAAACCGACCCACTACTACCTCTACCACCGCCACTGCCGCCACCACCACCGCCGCCACCACTACCACCGCCGCCACCACCACCGCCTCCACCGTCGTCACCACCACCACCGCCACCGCCACCGCCACCGCCACCACCATCATCGCCATCACCACCACCATCACCACCGCCCTCGCCGTCACCACGGTCATTGCCGCCCACCATCTCTCACCCCCACTACAAACCGATGCTTAAATTCTTTTATCTCTTCTCTATGTTTTTGATTTGATTTTGGATTTGAATACAAATATGTTTATTATTTACTATTTTTTATTACTCTGTGCTTTTAGGCACAGGCAATAACTAATAATATAATATTGGATATGAGAAAATAGTGAACCTCATTTATGTATTTATATTTTAAAGAGCAATGTTATTTAGATTTAATTTATTGACTTAATCTATTACAATTATTGTATTGATTATGGGTCCCATTAAATATTAAAATGTGGCATTAATTCAATAATTATAATAAAATTATATTATTAAATTAAATTTTTAAATTTAAATAGCATGGCTCTATTTTAAATAGTATTCTAGATGCACATAAGACCGACCGTTATTATGCCCCCACACTCACATTTAAAGAGTGATAAGGACCAAGGAGAACAGAGGAGTGTGAACCGCGGGGGAAGAAAATTGATATATCCCAAAAATACTGGTGACGGGTTGTAGTATGGGGGTGGTTGCGGGAGGGAGAGAAAATAATAATTATATGTGCACCACGGTGTTTACGTCACCTGATATGGCATTATTTTAACTTTTAAATATTCAATGTATTCAATGGGTCTATTAATCTAATAGTTCATAGTATGGTGGTGCAGAAGAGTGGTATAAAAAGATAGTGTGTAGTATTATCGGAGAGAAAAGGGGTAGAAATTGCAGGTTGGCCTTACTGTAGGGTCCCATGATGATTTGCGTATATTTTTT
The DNA here is from genome assembly GCA_951799425.1 of Ilex aquifolium. NCBI lineage: Eukaryota > Viridiplantae > Streptophyta > Magnoliopsida > Aquifoliales > Aquifoliaceae > Ilex > Ilex aquifolium. The sequence goes on from OX637404.1 coordinate 21,546,350, forward strand.
GTAGGTAGAGACAGAATAGGCTAGGACGAAAATGCATATAATATAGGATAGGTCGAAAAGTATCTTCTTCGTTCTTGAATCATACCAATAAGAGAGAGTGAGAGAGAGAGAACAGAGAAAAGCAACCACGAATTAAGAAGAGCTCCGAAGCCCTCTCATCAATGGCGGCGAAGAGAGAGACACTTCTGACAAAGGTTGCAGAGTCTTTTAAGGAACTTGCTAATTGTGTGGATTCTCCGACGCCGCGTCTCGAGGTTGGGCAGTTCGCTTCCGCTTGCCGCCTTGTTGCCTGTATCATAGGCTACTTACACTACAAGAAAAATCACTTTTAGCCGCTATATTTAAATTGCAGCTAAAAATGTTGTCACTAAATACATATCTTTAATGACAAAAAATTATAATTGCCACTGAAGACATGATATTCAAATTATTTAGTGATTATAATTATTTATCACCACTAAAGATATGTAACTAGTGATGAAATATTATTATTGTCACTGGAGATATGGTAGTGTATTCAGTTAGTGACAATTTGAATGTTGCGGCAAAAAACACATCATTAATTCACCACTAATTCCAAATAGTTAGTGACAACAATTTAAATTTAGTCACTAATTAAATTTATATTTTTAGTCAAAAAATAATTATTGTCACTATATATAATATAATAAATTTAATGAGTGACAGTTTTATTGTCATGGCTAAAAAGCTAACTATTTATCATTAATTCTTGATGAAAAAATAATTTAGTGGCAACAATTTATTTTTATCACTAATAATCTATATAAACTATTATTTTTAGTCACTAGACTTCTTTTTACTGCCGTTGATTCTCACCACTTGTTACATATTTATGCCAAAAGGGTATTTCCTTATCTCACGGAAATCATCCTGTTGATGGTAGCTCTCTCTCTGTCTGTCTCTCTTTCTCGATCTTTCTTTCTCTCACAGACTGGCCCTCCTCTCTCTCTCTCTCGCGACCTCTCGACCTCTATCTCACACACGAGCTCAGTGATCGCCTAGGGCACAAAGCCTTATCTCTATCAACCTCTCGGTGATTGCAGACCAGATCTGAAGAAGACGAAGGTATTAATTTGTGTTTTGCAGAGAAAATCTAGATAAACAATTAGTAAGCTCCTCTCTCTACTCTCTGTTTTGCTTCTCTATTCTGTATAGAGCATTGCTTCTCTGTTCTGTTCTCTGTTCTGTTTTGCTTCTCTGTTCTCTGTTCTGTATAGAGCATTACTTTTAATTCGAAATATTAATTTGTGTTTGTTTTTCTGTATAGAGCAAATCTAGATAAACAATCAAAGTTATTAGCATTGATTTGTGTTTGTTGCTGAATTCGGATGGCGTATGATTGCCTGCATTTCCCTTAGTGAAGTCTTTTATTTTATTTGGAATCCTTGCAATTAATTTTAGCAAATTTTACAGAATTGGTGTTGATGAATGGTTGCGCGTCCCTTCTGTGGAAGATGTATTTGCACTTGGAGATTGTGCTGGTTTTCTCGAAAAGACCGGGAGGCCAGTGCTTCCAGCTCTAGCTCAGGTCAGAATGCCTGGATCACTTGAATTTCTTGTATACTATTGCATGCCAGTAATGTTTGAGTGTTGCAGAATATGAATAGTTTGTGGCTTTAGAATATTGTGGCATTATTTCTCTCAAAAGTAGTTGCAGAATGTAATGTCAAGGAACATAATCTGTTAATAATGTGCTTCAGCGATTCAGTCATTAGCATTAGTGGTGGAAAATTCATGCCATCTATTTCTTGGAGTATGCTACGTAGTAGGTCTGATACTAAGCATGTTATATTAGTTCTATCACTGTCATATCAAAATTTTCTCAATGCATACCCGATTCGTTTCGTTTCATGTATGGTTAAGTTTATATCGACCCTTCAATTAAAGATCGGAGTCTATCAAGGCTCAACTTATGTTTGAGAACTTTATGTGATATCAGGTAGATAACACTTCAAGTAAATTCATTAAAGCTGTTTTGGTGTGTCATGTTTTTTTTTTTTTTCCATTTAGAATGACCTTTTCCAATTAAAGCTCAGAGCTTCACAAATTCATCAAAATTTTCTGAAGAATAGTTCCAGGTATGTGTTCTTAATTATTTTTTTTCTGTTTGTGGACTGTGCAAATGACATTGTAACATAACATTCAGGAAGATGATCATTGTAAGGCCGGTTTAACTCTTCATCAATTTGTATCGTAAATCTATTTATGTATCTGTGTAGGTGTAAATTGTTTTTGTTTCGTTGCACGAAAGTTTCTTTTCTTATGTTTTGATGATCGTGTCTGGGGTTTCATGTGGTTGTGCATGTTCATCTCTTAACCCGCACCCCAACAATTTCTTTCTTCTTTAAACAGACTGGTTGGGTTGCTGCAGTACTGTGCTAAGATAGCAAGGATGATTTATGGCTTTTTACTGTAAATAAAACAAGTGGTAATGTAACATCATACTTTTCCGAGAGTCATGAAACTAGTTTTCTATTTACAATGTTGTATCATTATTACAATGGAGAATTAACATTATAGTAAAATTGGCCTGTTAATTTAAACAGCCTGGTTGGGTTGCAGACATTAGTTCTTTTGTGCTGTTTGGATCTGGTTTTGACTTTGCTAGGCTGGGAAACCCTCCAACTCGGCCATTCTGTTTTGCTTTTCTTTTCTTTTCTTTTCTTTACCTACGGAATACCCCTTGTTAGTTGTACTCACTCTTTTTAGAGTAAAATGCTGCCCACACAATAATCAAGACAAGGAGACTTAAAAGATTTCAAGCCCCAACAGAGTGCAAACTCACCTTTCCTGAAGCAAGATTCAGGTTCCCAAGACAAAAAGTAAACCCAATAACTACTGGGACAGCTGCACTGGCTGACACAATTTGGAATTGCCTGTATATAAGAACCACTTTGCAACTAGTAAAGTAACAGTTGTGCAACAAGCCAGAACTAATTAGGTGCAAATTTTGTTCCTCTTTTTTGTCTTGTCTTTTTTGCCCCGTGGTGGTGGGGGGTGCAGGGAAGATCAATTTTGATCTCTTTTCATGCTCTTTGTGTTCAATCATGATGTTATCCCTTTAGAGACTTCTGTTATGATGTTGTTCTGTTGTTTGGTGTTGTATGGTTCAAGTAGCATGCCCCTTATTTTGTGGGACCCAGATATATTGTTTTGCCCTTCAGGCTTTTTAATTGTTCTGTGATCCTTCCACCACCTCCACTTGATGCCAATATGGCTTTTTAATCTTGTAGTTGAATCCCTGATTTCCTTGGCTTTTTTGTTGCTTTCTGGTTTCAATGCCAATATGGCTCTTTACTGAATGAAGCTGCTTGTTGAATGGCTACTCTTATTTCTTACCTCAGACAATAACTGTTCAACAGTGGTCACCACAGTAGCTTGAAACTTACTTTTAATTCTTGAATGCAGAAAATGAGTGAAAGAAACAAGGAGAACCGAGCAAAACAAGACATGGGTCATATTGTAGGGACGAAGAGTTTCGCTCGAATTAGTTACGATAGCGTGAGTTGTTTTTTAAATGTATATTTCACTTATGTGATTAATTATATACATGTATACATGCATATTTATGTAAAATTTTTCTATTAATGTTTAATACATATAGCGTGATCCCGAGACTGGAGAGGAGCTTAACCGTACGGAACTGTGGTTAACAACCAAGTTTAGTATGAAGAGAAATGATTGGGCTGGCAGGAGATCGGGAGAAGTCTATGTAAGTTATCCTATCCTTCTCCATTTCCTTGAAATATCTTCTTACATAATGCTAAATTGATAGATTGTAATCTTTCCAAATATAGAGCGACCTTAAGAGGCTAGAGGCTCAATCAATGGAGGAAGGAGCTACCCCCATGACTGAGGATCAGAGGTTTGAAGCAGTGCTCGGTCCGAAAAAATCAGGATATATACGTGGTCGTGGGGCTGGTCCAAAGCCCACAACATCTACAGCTGGACAGCGCATCCGTGCACAACTAGAGAAGGAGAATGAGGAATTGAAGAGGCAAGCTGAAACAAATAAGATGCGTTGGGAGTCGTTGGAGAAGGAAAACACTGATTTGGCTTCGCGACTAGAGTCCTTAGAGTCCAATATGCATGTTGAGATACAAACACAGGTGCATGCCGTGCTTCAAACTCAGCTCACCACATTTTTTCAGCAAATGAAAGAGTCGGGGCAAATTCTTACCTCTCTTCATTGTGATAGGGTAAGATCTCTTAAATTGGAAAAATTCTATTTCATGGGTTAGTAATATTACTTTTATGTAGTCTTGATATATAATATCTTTACTTTTATGTTAGGTACAAACCAGTGGAAGCTCTGAAAACAGCTTTGGAAGGCTCGCCTCCGAAGACGAAAGATCTAATAACCCCAGTGTAGCTTTGCTTGAAACAAGTAGGTGCAGCAGCTAGATTAGGCTTTTCATTGTTTTGATTCTTGTAAAATCTGCTTCTTGTAATACTTGATTTCAATCAAAAAAAAAAAGGTACGTGAAATTTGAAAATATTGAAAAATAAATTCTTTCAAATATGCGATAGGTTTCTTTGTTCATTTTAATGTATTAATTAGTAACGACAATAAGTTGTCAAAAAATCATGTTTCAAATTTTAGTGGTGATTTTAATTGTGGGTAAAATGTATACTTTTAGCCGCAATTAATAGTTGTTACTAAAAGTCAGGTTTTAATCGGACTTTTAGTGGTGATAAAGTATACTTTAGTGACAAAAATTTAGTTTACTTGCTACAATAATTATGGCGGCTAAAGATTTCACATTTAGTGGCATTTTTCATGGTGCGGCTAAAAAATTTACTTTTAGTGGCAACAATTAAATGTCATAGCTAAGTGATTTAGCCACACACATATTGCCGCGGCCTAGTGGCAATAAAAATATTGTCACTAAAGTATATAGTGACAATTTTTATGCATTTAGCCGCAATAATTTTCGCGGCTAAAAGGCAAATTTCTTGTAGTGTTAGGAATGGCTTTCAAGTTCGCCTCCATCGAATTTTCGGACATGGTGATCGTAGTTTTCACTTACTACTACACTTTGTTGTTCTTCATTCATGGATGAGTTTTCCTTTTCAATGGATTGATCACTCTGTTATAAGTTTTAGTAAAAATTGGGGTGAAGTCTAAAGAATTTTTAATGAGTTAAATCTATTACTTAAACTTATTTGGAAATAAGTTCTATTCTAATTTTTTAGTAAGTTGTTAATTTTAAATTTTTTTTAATTTCTCAAAAATGCTCTTCCTGTAACATTGAAACAGTCTTCAAATGTTAAATCACTTTCAATGAAAATTTATAATAAATTTTTTTCATAAAATCTGAAATTCAAATTTAAATTTTACATCACCATCACTAACTCTCCTGTAGATTTTGCCTTCTCCGAGCCAAAAACTCTAAAGAAAAATATCGGCTTTGTTCACGACGGCAATGATGACAGCCCTGTCCGCGGTAAAGCTTTTTCAAGTTCATATTTCGAAAAATCTGAACAACCTACTACTCAAAAATAATATTTTATAATTAGTAGGAGTTTGATTTTGGGCATGGTGCTTTGCAAGGAATAATATGTTTTGGGTAGGGTTGTTTTTTTCAATACATATTGTACTTCCCCCATTCGATTCTTGTTATTATGCGATCTTTTTTTTTATTTTTTGCATATGCGATTCTAGTTTTTTTCATTCCTTTTTCTTCTTCTTCTTCAGTTTTGTGGTTTTATATCTTCTAATTTTATTCAACATTTCATGCTACTATTTTATTTTTTGAGTATCAGGGCCGGCCCAACAATATGGAAAAAAAAAAAGAATGTGGAAGTCAGTACAAAAATATAGACTTATTTGAGCTAAACTACATGAAGAAAATTTATTTGGCCTTAAGTGCATTTTTTTGACAAAATACTAAAAGGGTATTTTTTTACTCCATTACTCTCTCTCTCCTCTCTCTTCATTACTCTTTCACTATCTCTTCCCTATTTTCTCTCTATGTATTTCTCTCTCTCTCTCTCTCTCATATTGATAATTTTTTTTAAAATATGTAAAGATTTAATTTAATATTTCATCTCTCTCCCCTTATTTTTCTCTTTCTCTCTCACTCCCTCTCCTTTTATTTCCTTATTCTCTCCATTTTTCTCTTTTCTTATATCAACGTTATACAACACAATTACACTAATCAGTTATACCAATTAGTTATAATTACCCTATAATACACTCAACAATTATTCATGTGTTCTAATAAATCAAACAGTTACACTAAACAATTATACGAAATTACAACACCAATCCAATTTGTCATTTAGTTATTTATATAAATTAAAGAGTTACATCATTTAGTATCATGATATGGTTACACCAATTATATACACCAAATTGGGTTTATCATTACACAAAAAAATTTACCATTATACTAAATTTGGTATATATGATTAGTGTAATGATGTCGCGATACCAAATAGTGTAACTATTTAGTTTATGTAAATAATTGAATAACAAATTGGGTTGGTGTTATAAATTTGTGTAATTGTTTGGTGTAACTGTTTGATTTATTAGAACGTATGAATAACTGTTTGATGTAATATAAGCAAGGATCAAAATTTCGTTTCGGTGTATTGTTTCGGTTACCTAAAAAACGGAAACGTTTCGACATATTTCGGAAACATTTCGACCCGTTTCGAAAATATAATGAAAAAAAATAAAAATTTAAGATTTATTTTTTCAAAATATTAGTCAAAATATACCAAAATATCTTAAAATACTATGAAACATTCCGAAATAATTGTACAAATACATTGAAATATAACAAAACATTTCGAAATATTATGGAACACCTCGAAGTATTAGAATTTCGATTTCATCACCGATTCGTTTCGGTCTCCTTGAAAACGGAAACGTTTCGGATGTTTCGACCGTTTCGAAACGATATTTTGATCCTTGAATATAAGACAATTGTAACTATTTGGTGTAACTAATTAGTGTAATTGTGTTGTTGTAATGTTGATATAAAAGAGAGAGATAGAGAGAGAGAGAGAATAGGAAGAGAGAGAGAAATGGTTAGAGAAAATAGGAGGGGAGAGGGAGAGAGAGAGAGAGAGAAAATAGGGGAGAGAGATAAAAAAATAAATCAAATCATTATATATTTGAACAGAAAATAAATTATCAATGATAAATATAGAGAGAAAATAGAGAAGAGATGGAGAAAGTAATGGGGAAAGAGGGAGATGGAGAGAAAATAGGGGAGAGATAGTGAAAGAGTCTAATGAAATATTTACATATTTGATTAGATATATAACTGTCAATCAAAAATGCATAATTTAAGGGGGGATATTTATGTAACATAGTTTTGATTTCATTTGAAATTTGTACCTAAACACAATATGTTTTATTAAAATTGAACTTAATAGATTAAACAACTTATCTATACACTTTTCCTCAAATAAGTCTAAAAAATTGTACTCACAGCCAAAAAACCCGGGGAAAAAAAAAAAGCATTGGCTTTAGACCCAAAGTTTTTAGAAGGTCTCATAATTTTAGGTACATTACTAGCCCAAAAAAAAAATTAAATTCATTAAATTTTAAGCCCTAAAAGAAGCCCCAAAAATTAAGTCCAATCAAAATTTTTATTGCAATAATTTAAGCTCATAATCTAATCCATAACATTAAAAACTTAGAGATTAAAAAAAAAAAATCAAAAGTCAACTCATATTTACTCTTTCTCTCTGTCCCACCAGTAAAAAAAAATAAAAAACAACAATAAAAGTTGAAATTAAACTCTCTTTCCCTCTATGTGGTAAAAAATAAAAATAAAAGTTGAAACCACTTTCTCGACAACATTAGCACATCTTTCTTTTGTGTCTCTCCTACATAGAAAATTTGAAATAAATTAATTTTTTTTTAAAAAATAATACTAAAAATAAAAAAATTTAATTTAATATTTTCGCTTTAGGCATCAAATTGTCTTGAACCGCCCCTGTTGAGCATATTACTTTTTTCATTCTTTGCATTATCGATTGCATATGTTGCTTTAAAAATGTTGAGTGTTACTCGTTTGACCTCCAATTTTGTTTAACTTTTTTTTCTTTGTTACTATTTTTTTGTTGAGCATGTTACTACTTTTTTTCTCCAAAGTACAAATTTTCAATATCACTACTTTGTTAAACATGTTAATATTTGTTGTTACTATTTATCTGTAGAGCATGTTACAAATGTTAATATTCAATGATACTAATTTTTGTTTGAATGTTACTTTTTTTTTTTTTTTTTTGTGTTTGAATGTTACTATTTTTTTTTTTTTTGTGTTTGTGTGTGTATGTGTGTGAGAGATAAAATACTCATAATCTATATCTATATTTATATCTATTATATATTTATATCTATACTACTAATAAAAGTATCTTAAGATGAAATACTTTTGAATTTTTATTTTATCCTTATAAAGGATTACAAATACTACTATATCATTTCACAACTAAATATCTAAATTATTATCATATTCTTATGTATTTAAATTTCCAAATTATCTATAATATCTTTTTTAATTATCTATTCTCTATATATAAATATCAGTTTCTATAAAACTTTGTGATTGACTATATTACCCTTAAAAAATATGCATTATTATATTTTTAACAAAGTGTTCAAAAAAACCTTCAAAAACTCCATTAATGTAAAATTACTAATCTCATATGCAAATATAACATTATGCTTACATGTGTATTTTCTTTTTCACAAAAAAGTTTAATCCTTTCATTTCTAAGATAAAAAATAATCATTTTATTTTTTAAAATTAATTTATCTTACATCAATATAATTCTTTAGTCACAATAATATTTTTAACTTGTACTAAGATTTTATATAAAAATAGATATTGTATTGGATTTTTAAGTAAAACTTATTTTTTTAGAATTTTAATATATTTGATAATTTATATTATAGAGTAGTATATTAAATCTTAACCTAATAGACCTAACTAATTCCTAATTATAGTAAGGTTCTAATGTGATTAGTATATTGACAATTATTTTTATTTTATTCAAAGAATTATAATTGGAAGCATAACAAACGAATTTCTTTTTTTTAGTCTAGATAACCTCATCCCAGAGCCTCTTAGCTTCAGGTATTTGGTCAGACTTGCATAATCCATCAATTATACTGTCCGTAGTACTGTTGGCTACCACACCACCCCTCACCATGCCATTAAATACCTCCATAGCATCATCTGCCCGATGTAATCGAAACAAGCCTCGGATAACTGCATTATAAGTCACAACACCAGGACTAAGACCCTTTTTAGGCATAACATTATGCAATAGATCAAAAGCTTCTTCGGTTCTTCCAATGTTCAACAACCCACATATAATAGAAGTGAAGGTCACCACATCAGGCGGACAGAACTTCCCCGTCATCATATCATGAAATACTTTTAAAGACTCTTCAATTCTCCCCATCTTGCAGAACCCATTGATGACTGTGATGAGGGTAATAACATCAGGCTGGCATTCAGTCTGAAGCACGAAAACAAGTACATTAAGAAGCTCAGTCGAGTTATTCGTAAGAGAAAGGGCCCTCAAATATATATTGTAAATTCTAGTTTTATCCACACCTTTCTTATTCAACATGATTTTAAGAACTTCCCTGGCCTTGCAAAGGTCGCATTCTCTACAAAGACCCTCCATCAAAACCATGTAAGTAAACTCCGAGGTCAAGTACCCGAACTTTACCCCTTCTTCCAACAATTGATAAGCCCTGATACAATCATCCTCCTTGCTGAGCCCATGGACAATAGAATTATATGCCACTAAGCTTGGCGTACACCCTCTCTTCCTCATCATATAAACAATCCTTACAACCCCATTGTATCTTCCATATCTCCAAAATGAATCTATCATTTTCCCGTAAGCAAACTCGTCAAAGACACTCTTCCCTTGAGACATGTTGTAAAACCTGGGAAAATTTGAACTTTTTCTGACAAAGGGCAAAATGGTCATTTTGCCACTATAATGCGTATTTAAAATACTCATGTTCTAGAGCTCGAATGACACAACGGACTTCGCTGTTGGATTCGTATCGCGAAATCTAGTCACTCGGACAAATTTCGTCGAATTCTGAGATAGTCAGATTTTACACGTCGTTCGAGGCGACTGGGTGGCGGCTGACCTCACAAAAGTCCCCACAAATAAATTTTATAAAATTTCCTTATAATTGAATTAAAGTTTAAATAAAATTAATTTGAACTTAAACCGGGATGAAATTAATCGTTTCGGGGCAGAAATGGACCCAGGAAAGAGGGGGGCGTGTGGCGCGATCTGAGCCAAGTCTTGGAAATTATAAATATGGTTAAAAATCAGATATTTGGCACAAAATATCTCTGATTTTTCTGGTCTTCAACGTGTGGGAGGAAGAGGGAGAGAAAAGGGAGAAATCCAATCTTCTTTCGTCGATTCCCGGAATTCCGTCGGTCGGAATCCGTCGAGCCAATAGTTAAAGTCGATTCTCTCGACGAGAACTACGCAACCACACCAAGAACAAGGGATTTCACCGAAGATCCAAATGAGGAGATTTGAGGGAAATCAAGTTTTGGGCTTGGGAAGTGTTCTTGAAGCTTCATTCGAGTGATTTACGCTTCAAGAGGTAGGGTTTTTCCTACTTTGGTTTTATTCCACCCTTGGGTGTTGATAGACATAGGGTTAGATATAGAAATTGACCCAAGACATATCTATGGAAATGAAAATGAGGAAATTTGACATATAAATGATTTAGGCTAATTTCTAGCTTGATTTTGGTATGTGGAAGTTACTTGAATAATTTCTTGTGACTTTGTGAAATTTTGGGCATGTTATGTGTTTAACATGATTGTTGCTTTGAAAGTGTTTGATAAAATGTTTTGAATGATTTGAAATGTGTTTTGGATATGAATTATGTGATAACATACTTGTTATTGTTGTTAATATATGCCAAGTGATATATTAACGGTATGATAGATTTTGGTGATTTTATGCTCATGAGATAAATTTTCAAGGTCTATGTTGACATGTGGTAGTAGTTGCTCATTTGGCATGCATTGCATCTTGAGCATGATATTGCATCACATTCATGGGCATGAGTCATGAGTGTGGGTGTGTGAGTGCATGGTTGATCAAACACCATACTTGGTGATTGATGGGTGGGCTCGGGAAAGTTGGGTTGAAAATCCGACTGAGTCGCATGGTTGCATGAAAAAACTTGTGTCGGGTATAACAAGTAGGGTCAGACACTCCCTCGGGTGAAAAACCCGGCTACTTGGTTCAGGCACTTCCCGGCGGTGAAATTCCAGAAAAGTGCTGGTGTTTACGGAACCGGTGGTTGTGATACCAAAATCCGTTGCCCAACAAAGACACAAGATTTTGTTTATAAAAACCCCCATTCAATGGGTAACATCCAACAATGATTTGGTCTTATAAATACATAACGTTTAATTTCAAACAATCATTGGATGTATTTTCGTCAATCGACGGATTCATTGCACATGTGCATTGCATTGTGTTGTGAGAGTCGATGAGGACTCGGGTTAAGGTTGCATGAGTGAGTTCATCTCATTTCATAGCATGACATGAAGATTCCTCTCAAGGGATTGCATTTTCTTGATATGAAATAGAATGTTGTTTGAAATGTGTTGCATATGACATTGCATGACATCTAGGTTGGGGAGTAGCCTTTATAGGGGATACTCTATTGAGCGTGGCTCACCTTATACGGGAAAACATTTCAGGTGCAGGTTTTATGCCGACGGACGACAGTCACTCGGGCACTTGAGGAGGAAGAAAGCCGGAATGTGGCTTTACTTGAAGTTTTTGTAAAGACATTTATGAAAACTTAGTTTGGGCATGTAATAGAACTTGTATCAATCATGTTTTAATGTATAAATACATGTTGTATAAGTTTGGGATGGAATTGATGAGGCTTGGAGTAGATTGGAATTGGAAAACAGGTGAAACGGACAAAATTGGGCAGACCGTACCGATACGCGTACCGGTACACTGCTGTCCAGAGGACTGGGCGTACCGGTACGATGCAGTCCAGAGAGTTAACCGTACCGGTACGCGTACCAGTATAGTCTCCAAAATTCAGAAATATTTTTTTTTATTCTTTTGCCAAGTCTTTGGGCTATGTTTTCCTTCCTTCCAATGTCACAAATGGACAATAATAAGATACCAATGGTGGTATATTGGACCTCGGATGGGTCAACCAACGGAAAGAAATTGGGCTTATATTTTTTTTTTATAAATCCCAGTAAAAGGAATGTGGAGCCACGGTGTTGGGTTAACCGGCATCTACGAGTATTTTCGCGAGTTGATGGATAATCATGAATAATCATGGGTTGATCAACGGACCCCGAATTTTGGGGTGTCACACGTGTCCTCAGCAATCTTGAAAACCTCATGAAACAATCCTTCTCTACACAAACAGTCAATTAAATTCCCAAAAGCCAAATTGTTCACAGACGGATCATCTTCATCCACCATCACCTCCCAAAGCTTACTTATTAGTTTTTTTCCATGTTCAACGTCGTGTTTTCGAAAAATCCCACGAATGAAAACACTGTATGTAAGTGAATTCGGTCTCACTCCACATTCAGACATTTCATCAAGCAACTTCTGAGCAGTACCCACTTCACCAACTTTACAGTACCCATTGATGAGAGTAGTGTATGAAACTGTGTTTGGACTATGTCCCCTAGTTTTCATATCAAAAAACAACCCGTGAGCTTCATTGAGCTTCGAGAACCAGCACATTTGATCAATCAAACGGTTATAATTCATCAAAGAAGGCACAAACTCGGGCTTTTCTTTGATCAAACAATGAATAAAATGCAATGTACCAAATGGGGTTCTTGCATCCAGTAACCGAGCGATGAGTACGTTGCATGTTCGCTCATCAGATATGCAATTCGAAGTAAGAGAGAGAACAAAACGATTGTGAGCTTCGGAGAAACGGTGGGCGTCGCACAGTGCGTGAATTATGCTGCCGATGTTGAGGGAGTCTGGGAGGTAACCGCGAAGACGAAGATGGTCAAGAAGGTTAAGGGCCTGGTCGACGTTGCGGTCGATGACACAGAGCTTGTGGATCTTTTTGGTCCAGTAGCACCTGTTGGCTATGCTCTCATTTTGGTGGGGTTCTTCGAGTGCAGGTTGTGGGCGTTGGTTTGGTTGAGGTGGGTTTGGAAGTGTGAAGAAGAGAGCAAGAGATGGAGTTATAGATTTGCGGTTAATGGAAGGTTTTGGTGGTAGTAATGGAGGGAGAAACATTATGTTACCATGTTTGTTTGAATCGGAATTCTGTTTGGTGCGACTGCAATCTTGAACCATGCGACTTAGTATAGTAATGAAAATTGGAAGTTCAGTCCAATGTGACTATCTATGTCAGTGTCACCACGGGCGGATTATTGAGAATATTACCAAAATTCTGTGATTTTCAAATAAAAATTCTGTGATTTTCAATTCGAATGTAATTTATCGGAAAACCATTAGATTATGGAAAAATAACAAATAAAATAAATTTCGAGTTGTACAAAAATAGTTAGGAACTGCTTGGAAAAAAAAATATCATATAATTTTGTTACGCATGGTAACTTTCAAAACAAAATTTTGTTTTTGTTTTTCTTTTTATGAGTTTTTTGAATTTTGATTTTGAGTTCAATTTTTTTGTTTGAATTTTCAATTTGATGAATTGGGGTGGTGCACAATGTCGGTGTGCGTATATGATTGTGCAATTAGGGTAGTGGTCATGATTGGTTGTATTAGAGGCAACACAATATGATTAGTTGCGACTTGGGTACTTCATCTCTGTTTCTTATGTTCACCACGATGGTGTAAGCAAAGATTATTCCTCAAACCACAATCCTTCAAACATGGTTGATTGTGCACTATACAAAATAACATCTATAACAAGTTTGATTGATTGTGGTTTTAGGAATAAATACCTAAAACCACAATCAATCAAACATGGTTGATTGTGTAGTATACGAACTAACATCTATAACATGGTTGAAAATGATATATTAATAAAACTTCTATTGAAAGTGCAGTATACAAAATAAATGTTATTTGATACATAATTCAAAGTACAGTACCCATCTATATAGGGATGGGTCCAACGTGGCCATACCTTAGAGAGGTACCACGTTAAAAAACAAAAAAAAGAAAGAAAGATGTTATTTGATACACACATCATTAATGCAATGTCGATGGCCAACACTTAACACACTATAGCAGATTTCAATCTCAATGTCCAAAATAAACTCTTTTTCACCAAAAAAAACAAAAAAAAAATATGAAAGAAAATGCACAAACATGGACTTGGCAAGTGCTGCTAGCAACTTTTTTGTGTTTTTGAGTTTCCGTCCAAGCTGATACATAACAGGGAGCTCAAACATCAGTCATCAGCACACCCACTAGTGCAAATATTTGTCAACACTTGTATGAAACGTTCCTTCAAAAAGCCTGTAACTCACAGAAATAGCATCCATGAATTATCAACAATCAACAAAAACTACTTGAAGCAAAAGAGGTGCTAATATCAAGCACAATTTATTATATATCTATCTTGTGGGTAAGGCGTTCAAGATGGTAAAACATGGGGGCGGTTGGAGTATCACAGGAGGGACTGTAATGAATTCGTGTATTTGGGGGCAGTATATCATAGTTAGATAACCAGGACCTCTTTATTTTAACAAAGTGCCAAAAATTCTAAAAAATACAATATTAAAAGAAATTTATTATTAAAATAACAAAAATAATCAAGCATAGAGCATGAAATTTACACATATCACTATTTGGCCTTTAGACTTGCTTCGGCGACTTCGCCCATTAAGTGACAAGGGGTATCTCAACACATTCTTCACACTCTCTCTTCTCCACTTTCAATGCTATCGTCCTGGTTTCATATGTCCAAGACACTTTTGAAAGCCTTACATTTCCTTACTCAAGTGGCAGGAAGTATAAAAAGTCCTTCCCTGCTATAGGTCGGGATGGCCACATTCTCTGTCTCAAGGATATCAGTGTACTCCTTCCAAACGTTAATTAGATCTCTAGACCGAGATTAATTTACACATTAACATCACTTGAACGAGAAAAAGCGAGAAGAGAAAACACATGGAGAAAAAAATGGATTGACAGTGGTTTAAGTGTGTGTTAGTATTGGCCAGAGTGTTAAGAGACTCAGACACCCTTTCACAGTGAATTGAGCATAATTTTCCTTTGAATGATAATAAACCAAAAACATAAAAGCAAATAAACATTCACCAGATATGTGAGGAAACAAATATAAGAGTGATTATATTCCTAGCTAATGTCTCTATCTAAATGGGTGTTTGGATAAATTCAAGAATCATAAGAGTTGCAAGAAAAAAATTGTCAAATTTGAAGCCTCCTAATACATGAGATTAAGATTCAAAAAATAAATTCAAAAAAGAGAGGAGAATATAAATGTAGAGTATAAATAAAACTGAAGGAAATGTTAGAAAGTAATTTGGAAATTTAAATATAAAAGAAGGTAATGGTATTAGGTAATTGAATACAGAAGGACAAAATGGCCTTTATAGTTTGGTATAAAGATAAAAGAGATAATTAAAAGTTGTTCATCAACTGAAAGGAGTGGAACAAAGTGTTAGCTTCGAGAAACATGGGTATTGAAAATCTTAAGATACTTTTATAAGTAGTATAATATACAGATGTTAGTTCCTTCACGTCATGGCTTAGTATTTTGAGTGCATATCCTACAACCACAATTGGTTCATTCGTGTGCTGTCCATGAAAATAATTGACTCAATGGTAGTAGTTCTGCCAATTGTGGTCGTAGGATCGAGACATAGTGGTCAATGTTGAAGGATCCATCTTTCTAATTTACTACCAATTTGCATACAAATACATCTAAAAGATGGCATGAATTAATGCTCACAAAGACATACCTTTTTCCTAGGATGAATGACTGCTGCTCATTATTAACTTGAACAGTCTTGCTGCTATTGAAGTTGGAAACACAAGTCCTACACTTTGGGCAATCATGCAGATGCAGCTGTTCCAAGGAAGGGCATTCAATACCAGCATATCCAGGGTAGAAACTTGCGAGGCACGGAAGATTTTTCAGAAACAAGTTCTTCAGTTTTGGGAAAATTATTTCGTCGGCTTCAATATCGTCAGCCAGTCCAATTATTCCCTCCAATGCAGAGCAATCTTCTACCCAAATGTCTTCTAGTTGCAGGAGACACATTGCCACAGTCCACTCGAAAAGATTTCTCAATTTCTTGCATTTGAACACTGTCAAGATTTGGAGGTTGTGAAAGATTGCAAGGTGAGCAGGGCCATTCCAAATTTTTGTGAGTTGAGGCAGCTTCTCCAATTTTAGTTTTTTTATGTTTTGCAAGACAATTTGTCCTTCTTCTAGCCCTTCAGATCGAAATACATCTTCTAATGAATTGGAACTTAAACGTATCACTTCCAGATTTTGTAGTCTTTACAACAAATTAGATGGCAGCAGTCCATCCACCAAGTCAATACATTGTTCCACTTCCAATAACCTCAGCTTACCCAATGACCCATGTGGTAGTTGGCCAACACATATCTGTTTCAAGCAATCCATATTGTAGACGCGCAACTCCTCCAGGTTCTCCGCGACCATTACCATTGTCGCCACCACCACCACCGTCACCACTATTGTGTTGTCGTCACAACTACTATCATTATGTCACCGCCACCACAACTATTGTGCCACCGCTACCACCACCACCACCATTGTGCCACTGCCGCCACCACCATAGTGTTACCGCCACCACCAGCATCGCTATCGCCATCACTACCATTGTGCCACTGCCGCCACCACCACCACCATTGTCACTACCACCACCATCACCACCATTGTCGCCGTCACCACTACCACCATCATTGTGATGGTGGTGATAGAAATAGAGTAGTTACAGAGAGATGGTTAAAGAAAATGACAAAAGTAGAATAATAATAATTTTCAGACTTCAGCTCCTTATATTTGTCAAACAATTTGATTAAATTCAACACTTAAATTTCAGTTGATATGAAACAGTCTTTGAATTAAAAAATTCAGCATTCAGTTTTCAGTGTTTAGCTTTCAGTTTTATCAAATACTACCTTACTCATTCTATGTGCACCTCTTTAATGAAAGAAGTCATCGTAAGAAAAAAATAATGAAAAAAAACAATTAGTTTGAATGCATAAATATATTTACGAAACAAGAAAAAAAAAATAAGCATGCTGAACAAGAAAAAAAGAAAAGAAAAGAAAGAAACAGACTGAAACAAGAATAAAGAAAAGAATGAAACAAAAAAAAACATAAAAAAAGAAGCAAACAGAAACAAAAAAGGAAAAAAAAAACAAGCAGAGATTAAAGGAACAAACAAAACTACAAAACCCAAAACCACAAGATGCAAAACCAAACATGGAAAAAAAAAATAAATTAAACACAGACACAAAAGCAGCATAGATGTAAAACCAAAACAAGATAAAAAAGAACAAATAATCTGAAAGCATATATATATATATATATAATGAAAATCCATATAACAAACTTAGAATTAAATTGAGAAGTAATACTAACTTGTATCTTACTGAAAAAATTAAAAAGTGTTTTTGTGAGTGCATGAGATGAGATAGAGAATGAAACCCTAATTATGACAAAATATAAAGTGAGTTTACTGATTAAAAAGAGTGTATGTAGCATTAACTGGGCTTAGTTACTAATATGGTGAGTATAGGAGGGGTGCGTTTAGTAGTTTGATAATAAGAAATTAAATAAGGTAGAAATGGAAATTTGTGGGGTGGGAATAGCCCCACCCAATTTTATAACTAAAAAATTTATCACTTTTGTGAATAATTTATTATTTTATGGGTATTTTTAGCACTGTTATAAGTATTTTTTTATAACTATTTTTACTATTTTTATTTAGTATAAAAAAAAAAGTGATTTATCTTATTTGTTGGTATTTTTATCACATTTGTAAATATTTTTATCATTGTTGTGATAATTATTTTTATTATTTTTTTTTTGTATGACAACAATGATAAAAATACCTACAATAATAATAAAAATATTTACAAATGTGATAAATAGAGGTATGGTACTATTTTTTATAGTTAATTAGGCTAGAGGTCCTTCTTTGGTGTGTAAACTAATTTTAGTCCTGTTGAATTTTTAGTATTAAAAAAGGTAATTCGATTTTTGAAAAAATTTGCATGCAGTTCCTGTATTGGTGGAGTATATATTGAATGCAACGATGATACTATGTTACTATTGATGACATAGTATTACAAACCAATAATAAAACTCCAAGTGGGTAAGGTGAATCTCATTTGGACTTACATAGAGGAAGAGTGAAGAATTATTTACTTACATGACATGTTGGCTATTAATTTTTGTAGGGTCTATTTACTTGTTTGTTTTAATATTATTAGTGATATGATATTATCGTTGTAATAAATATTTTATCCTGTGATGGCACAAAAATCAAGAAATTAATTTTTATTATTTATTTTAACCTCATCATATAATTAAATTATAGTTAAGTCTAATGCATCCCAGTGAGTTTTCGTTATTATAATCGTTATAGTGAAGTCCTGTTGAATTTTTAGTATTAAAAAAGGTACTTCAATTTTTTTAAAAATTTGCATGCAATCCCAGTGTTGGTGGAGTATATATTGAATGCAACGATCATACTATGTTACTATTGATGACATAGTATTACCAACCAATAATAAAACTCCAAGTGAATAAGGTGAATCTCATTTGGACTTACATAAAGAAAGAGTGAAGAATTATTTACTTACATGACAGGTTGGTTATTAATTTTTGTAGGGTCTATTTACTTATTTGTTTTAATATTATTAGTGATATGGTATTATCGTTGTAATAAATATTTTCTCCTGTGATTGCACAAAAATTAAGAAATTAATTTTTATTATTTATTTTAACCTCATCACATAATTAAATTATAGTTAAGTCTAATGCATCCCAGTGAGTTTTCGTTATAGTGAAGTCCTAAATGAAAGGAAACGAGAAGTACGATAAAGCAAAAAAATATAATTATAATCGAAGGAAGACTACAACAAAGTAATTATCTAACTTACAGTTTCCAAGAATGACGAGTTGGCGTACTACCTGCTACTGAAATGAACTAAACGAGTGCTCAGCCAATACAAAGCACTGATTCAATACTTATGCACATTGAGAATGCAAGATGCCGAGGATGCCCCCCTTTTTTTTTTTTTTACGTTTGTTGTAGAAGTTTTTGTAGTGTCTTTTATTAGTTTTGAAATTCAAACTCGTGAATCAAGTAATTTAGACATTCTAATGATGTGTGTTTTAGTGTACCTGTCTGACGATCTGTGTTTATGGACAAAAAGGTACATTAATGATATGTGTTTTAGTGTACTTGTCTGACGATCTGTATTTATGTTGAAGAAGGTACATTAACGATTTGTATTTTAGTGTAGTTGTCTGACGATTTGTGTGTTTATGGAGAAGAAAGTACATTAACGAACTCTGTTTTAGTATATCTTTCTAACGATCTGTGTGTTTATGAAGAAAAAGGTACATTAACAATATTTGTTTCAGTGTACTTGTTTGACGATTTGTGTTTTAGTATAGTTATAGGACGATCTATATTTATAGGGAAGAAGATACATTAACGATATGTGTTTTAGCATACCTATCTGACGACCTGTGTTTTAGTGTAATTGTCTGACAATCTATGTTTTACTGTACATATTTGACGATTATTACGTACCTGTTTTTTTTTATTACGTCCCCTTTTCAAAACACATTAAGGTTTAGAAGATATTTTGCATGAAAAGCCTAAGAGTCATTCATGGATAATCCTAATTACAATTCCATTATCCTTCTTATCCTAAGTCTATAAATAAACCAATCATCCTTAGATATCTAGGTTATTACCTTTGTCTGAAGCATTGAAGGTGTATTTGAGATCTCTTGATTTGGTTTTGTAGAATTCAGTACTTCCTTGATGCTTTCGGAACTTGCTTTGAAGCATCATGACCATGAAATAGGTTGAGATTTACACCATTGCTTCATGAAATTAGCATATTTCCTAACAATTAGTGCGCTTACTTGAGGTGCTGTTTGATAAAACTGAAAATTAAGTACTAAAAACTACATGTTAAATTTTAAGTGCTAAATACTAACTTTTTAATATGAAAACTATTTGGTATGTACTGAATTTTAATCACTGAATTGATTCAAACTATTTGACCAATATAATGAACTGAAGTTTGAAAACTATTATTTTCCTACTTTTCCTTTTTTCATCCATCTCTCTACTGCCATTTTCCTACCACCACACACACAAACCACCAACGGTGATGTTGGTGGACTGGTGGTGTGGTAGTCATGATGGTGGTTGTGGTAGGTTGTTGGGGGATGACAAGACAATGGTGGCAAATGGATGGATGAAGGCGGAGGTAGTGGTGAAGGTAATAGTGATGGTGTGGCAATGGCGATAAGGGGGGTGGAAGTGGTGCAACCATCACCACCTCGCAATCGTTTCTACCAACACCACACACACCACCACCGCATTTGATGTTGGTGGAGTGATGGTTAGGTGATGGTAGTAAAGGACGACAAATGGTGGCAACAGTGTTGGCCCAAAAGCAACCTAAGATGGGGGAGAATTAGGTTGTTTGAGTTAATGACCAATTTTTAGCTTTCATGATATTTGAACAACTATACAATGTAAACAATGATATGAGGAGTTATACAAAATAAATGGTTGTATGATTAAAAAAATTATGTATATGATAGGTAATTTAATTATTGATATGATGGAGATGATGATGTATATGATAAGTAGTACGGAAAAAGAAAGACAAATAAGATTTATAGAGGTTCGGCCCCAACCACGATAACCTACGTCTTTTCTTCCCCTCCTCCACGGAGCTTCTTTCACTATCACGATCTCCTTCAACTGGTGAAAATCAAACCTTTACAATCACCGTCTTCTTCGATAGGTGAAGACACACCTCACAACTTTAAGATCACTCAATATAATAAGCTTCCCGTTTCTTTACAAAGATGATCACTCAACAAGATTACAGCAAGAGAGAAGAAAAGAACAAGCTCTATAATGGAATTTTCACAATGTATAGTATTTTTCGAATGTTTATAACACCTTTGCAATGCTTAATAGGATGTCTTCCCCACTCCTTTTTATTCCCTTTTATAGTTTAGGCCTCTTGAGTTTGAGATTTGAATTATTCTAGCTGTTTGGTGTCTTCATCATTAATGTCCTACGTTCCCCTTGACAAGCTGTCCAGATCTGTGCATTTAGTGAAACTTGCATACCATTGTTGGCTAGGAAATAATTTGAATTTGAAAATCTATATTTCTGAAAGAGTTGTAGCTCTAGATGTCTACGTGTGAACCCAGTTTGAATCAAGGCATTTGGATGTTGGAGTAAAAAGTTATGGCCAAAATACTGAGATTTATCTGATCACCCTGATTGACATAATTTGTACACTACCCTCAACTTACAAGTCATTTGTGACCACAAAAAAATTTGAATTTCAAAATTTGAATTTCATTAAAAATTGTAGTGTTGGATGTCTTATTTCCAAACATGTAAATTTCACATCAATTGGACTTCTAAGTAAAAAGTTATACCCAATTTACCAATCCTATGTCAATTTGAAAAATTCTGGAATTTTATCATCTTGGCATTTTCTCTTTTACTCTTTGCGTTATTCCTTCAATTCTTCACACCAATCAACATATTTATCTTTATAAATTGTACAAGAATCCTAAAGGCATGAATTTAACCTTTAATATTTTTCACTCGTCAAAATTAAACTAATTATATTTTTGCATATGTTTCTCATGACAAGAACTCGTTAAGTTTGGTGTACAAAACTACTCACTCAAGTTTTTCTATCAAACATGTACAACAGTTTAAATAACACGAAGATGATTAATTAAATAAGAGTGTTTTTTATCATCAAAATTTTCCTTAACTGAGCATAGGATCAACATACAGTGGGGTGGATGGAGGTTGTGGTTGTAGTATTCAAAGGTGGGATTATGGTGGTGGTGGGGTGGTAGACATGGAGTTTGTGATAGTGTGAAATGGTGTGGTAGTTGTGGCTGGGTGGGTGTAGAGATGGTTGTGGTGGTGGTGATAACTTGATAATGTGGTGGTGATTTTGTGGTAGGATGGTGGGGACAATGGTGTCAATGGTGGTATGGTTAGCATAGATGGTGGTCTTGGAAGTGGTGGTGGTGGTGGCGGCGACAGTGAATGTGGTTAAGGAATTGATAATGGCAACGCCAATGATGGTTCTGGTTTTGGTTGTGGTAGGGTGGCAAGAATAGAATTAAAGTTAGTTGTGGCAGTGGTGGTTCAATGGCTATGATGGGAAGGTGATGGTTGTAGTAGTGGTGGTGGTGGTAGCATCGGCGGCCGTGGTGTTGGTAGTGGCGGTATGTTTGATAAGTTGGTGGATGGTGAAAATTTGGGAGTGAGATGAATTAAAATCAAAATATTTGAGGGTGAATTGCTCTATCATTAAAAGTTCATGAAATCCTTATTCACTAGTAATTTAACATTGTGTGATAAGTAGGTGACCAGCTACTTAAAAATTTTGTCTATTTTTAAGAGGTAATAAAATTTTTAAGTGATTAAATTTTTGGTTATCAAACACACTTAATTGAAAAAGTGTGTGGAATGTCTTCAATTTTAATTGCTTAATTGGGTTATCAAACACCACCTTAGTTATTAGCTTCCCACCTCCATTCATTAGCAATTCCACTGGAGAGAGGATCTTTAACACCTCGGTTCTCTTGGTATATGTCACCTATAATGCCCCGCATCACACGAGTGTGTTATCTAATAGCTCTGAACCACTCTTGTAAACACTCCGGTCCAATTCCATATACATAACGAGTTTTTGCTATTAAGCTCATAAAGATAAACATATTATACATGACTATTGTACAACTCTACCATAGACTTATAACATTCCACACACATATGTGAAGCTTATTACAATTTGCATGCCTCAACAACATTGTTCAACACTTAGATAAAAACCAAGAAAACCCTGCAGTTTGAATATTCGCAGACTTCCCCACCACCTGTTAAGTTGAATAGTATAGAGTTAGCGTCAACCAACTCAGTAGAGTAACTCGATTCCAAAGCACACGAGTTTGAAAATAAGTAAATTTGACATAATTGGGCATCAAAACAATTCCTTACGTACATAAATAATAAAGCAGTAAACATTAATCGAAAACAGTTAAGGTTGAAAACAGTAATACGATCACAACATCAATATAATGCCACACCAAAGAACAAATAATCCTAATAGACCATTTAGGGTCGATACGAACCAATCATTTATGGGACTTGCACCCCAAGGAAGATATACCCCCTAATTCAATATGATCCAATTCGGTGCCCACGTCTGAAGACCAACAGGGCCACCCAGACATTTATGAACTTAATGAAACCCTCTACGGTCTCAACTGAGAACATAAAATCTCTGTCATTCGATCATGTGTGCACTTACATTTAATTCAAAAGGATCCCAAAGTTTCATTTCAATACATTAAACACGAGCATTTCAAATAGTTATGCGAACCGCACATTAAAACCCTTAGCAAGGTTCCAAAACAGTGCAAACAACTCAATCATAAATTAAATAACATTTTAAACAATATAAATAACATAATTGATAAGTGTGGAAAGAGCTTGAAAATTTTTGCCCATTTCGAAATTGAGAAACCCTACCTTAATCTCGTGCCGATTTGAAACTGGCAAACATATAAAAATGACAATTTTTAGTAATATTTTAGGAATAAAATTAATTTATCTCACTAAATTTATTTTTAAAGTTAGTTAGACCCAAGGACAAAATGGTCATTTTATGCGATTTTGCCCGGAGTGTCAGATCGCAAGACGGAGACCATTTTTAGAATCCTTATGAAAAATTAAGTTGGGCACCATCAATTAGATCTCCAAAAATCACCGGACAAGCCTCCAATCGCCGTCAAAAGTTTTGACCACTATTCATCTTCTTCTTCCCATAGCCTTTGACCAAAACCCTAGGTTGCCAAAATTCTGTTCAACCATGGTTCTCACACCTCAGTACACCTTTTTCACTCATTTCAAGACCTAGCTACACTTTTCATAACCTAGTTTCCAACCCAATTGGTCTCACCCCTCGAATCTAACTTTAACCCCATCAAAATTATGGTCAAAGTTGACAAAAACTCACTTTTTTACACACAACGGCAGACCTGCAACAGCCTGTTTCATCCCCCAAATCACCTCCAAATCCAATTCTGAGGTTGAAAATAAGTTCCTAAGGTCCAAATTAGACCCAAGTCCCCTCTCGGCCAACCTCCAAACCACTTCTAAGCTACTCCAAATCCACCCAAGAACAACTCCATATAATTTAATTGAAGCTTAGAACACCCTAGCTATGAAACCCGCTTCAGGAAATCCAAAACCCATCAACTTTAAAGCACAAATTCATGGAGTTACATTAGCACAAATCAAATTCTAACTATACTAGGAGATTCACCAGAACAAAAAAAAGCTTGTAGTATATCTTTAGATGTTCGAAGCTGCCTCCTAAGGAATTCAAAATTTTCAAAGTGTTTTCCTCCATCTCTCTCTCCAACGATTTTTCTGCCCTTTTAAACCACTCAAGATGCTGAGAAATCCCTTCCAAGCACCTCTGCGGAGGTCATGCAGACCTTGGAAGCCTCCTCTTGCCACCTACCTCCATGGATGAAGCATGAAGCTTCTTGGACATTTTGGTCTTTTCCCCTATTTTGGCCAATTTCCAAAAATTATTTTAAAATATATATTTTTTCAAAATTTCAATCATGTTAAATAATTAGCTATAAAAATTCTAATTAATTTATTCGGACCTAAATTGGCCTTCAATTTAACCAAAAAAATTCGTCTGAACCCCCTATCTTCCCGGTACACTCTAACCCTACTGCGTCTGACTTGTTTTCTCTCCACCACTCATGTTCCTTCGCTATATACTAACCCTAAACATCTCCAGAACATCTACGCAACCTCTCTAGAACTATGAATTCCTAATCTGGCTCTCTGGACTCTGAACCCCTAGGCATTCACACACTTCTCAACTTCAATTCTTGATCACCGAACTTTGGGTTGTTACAGGTTCGCCACTCTAGTCATGCCCTTAGACACTAGGAGAAGCAAAAGCTTGACCTTATTGGCTAAAGAAGGCTGCACAAAAGCTGTCAAAAATCCAAAAGAATGATGGGTTAAAATACTAAAAGGGTTATACTTTCCTTCAACAGAATTTGGGCAAACCAACCAAAGTTGGTAATAGGGACGAGCTATAAATCCAGCCGTTCTGAGTTCGAATCTTGACAACTCCTTGGGGCCAGACCATGAGTGATTTATCTGTCATGAATTTTCTAGTTCTGTCATAGATGGTCTGTCTTTGACCGGACCGGGGAGGAAATTAGTCGAGGTGCGCATAAGCAGGCTCAGACACCCCTCACCGTTGAACTAAAAAATATGGTATCTAAAAGGCAACCAGAGCTTCTAAATAGAAAGCTCATTTTATTCGCAAGTCAGGGTCGAGCCATTACATGCTGAGCTTAGTGGCTAATGAGCTTCAAGCATGGATTGGTTTCTCTTGAAAGAGATCTTCTAAATATAGTGAATGTTAGGGATGCTGAGCTTAGTGGCTAATAAGCTTCAAGCATGGATTGGTTTCTCTTGAAAGAGATCTTCTAAATATAGTGAATGTTTAGGGATTCTCACATGGTTCAAAGACAGAATCTTTACGTCTGTTATGACTCTTCCACCTTCTTTCACCGCAAACTATTTCAAACATAGAAAGTGCCTTTCGAATCCATTATTTTATGGGATTCTTAGATGGTATAAGTTTCTCGGTCCTCTTCTTTTTTTCTTATTGATTGTATGATCTCCCTTCCCCATAAAAATTGATCATAGAATGAGGTAGTGAAAAAAAAATTTACACCATTTTCTGCCTCATCAATCTATTTAAGCTTTCTTTACCTAAAAAAACATTACATGGAATTGCAGCTGAAATCAGACATAGTCAGTTAGTCACATACCCCAACACTGCCACTCATGGACGAGAGAAGGCATTCCCCCCGCCCCCCCAACTTTTTGTATTCCCTTACATATGTACCAATATGAGATTTTACTTTGGTTTAATTGAATAAATTTGTCCCCCCTTACTTTTTTCAAAATGAGTATACTGGTCTTGTTCGTTTTTATTTTCCGGAAACTTATGGTCCACTAAACTGCAAAAGCAAATATTTTTGTATTTAAATTGATTAAAGCACATGTCAAATGTTCTAACTTGGATAAATATTGATGGAAAACAATTATATAGTTGCCTTTGGTCAGTTTTTAAAAAGTTTGTAGTAACAGGCAAATGCATTAACCCAAAAGGATTTTTTGGTATTTTAAATAATTGGTTTTTCAACAAGATGAACTATGAGCTCAACTAATTTTGCCACAAAAATTAATGATGATTGCATCCCTGACTATGTAATTGTAGGAAATTTTGAAGATTTGAAAAAATATAGTGTGCTCCATTTTTATATATGAACATATTCGGTTGATAAGTACCAAGAAAGTTTGAATGTATTTGTTGTTCATGTTTGTTTAGACTAAATAAAAACTAATTTTACTATATCATGTCTTAATTTAGTCTTAAATCTTAACATATGTTATTCCTCGTAAAAAATTTTTACTTATATTCTCTGCCCCATCTAACAGAATTTTGGCTCCTGCTCTGTCCATATGAGCTACAAATTATCTAACAGAAACCTTTCCATAAGTTCAAACTGTTCATTGTATAGTTAAGTTGTTAACCGTATGGTATTTCAAATATAGTAAAATCACTTGTTAAACTTTCTGATTTGAACCATGTAAATAGTTACTCTAACAAAACAGTAACAATAAATAATTACTCAAAAAACGAAAGAGTCACAGTAAAGAGTTACACCAATTTTAATGAAACAGAAACAGTTACATGTAACTATTTGTATGATCCAATATAATTACTAACCCGATTGCATATCAGGAACTGATATTGAACTTTAGGTAGATCAAGACTAGTGTTTGACACTATGTCCTTAAGACAGATTTCGCCCCCACACACGGTGCTTATAGAATATCAAGGGTCTGCCTCCCAGGATACAATGATCTTTACACGGATAGAAGTAGCACTCCAATCTATTCGTCCAGTGGACCAAACTTGTGTTGTGTACTCTCCAAGTGCACTGCCTTAATGCCGAAAATCAGACTGCCAGTAGACACCTTGAATAATTGTTCACCATGAACAGACACAATCCAATTTCGGAATAAATCCGAACAATTGCGATCCACGGATACCCAAATTAATTTCGAGTTGCCCATTAACCACACCTGTACCCGAGCTCGGCCCGGCCCGGCCGGATCGGGTCGGGTCGTGGCGAGGCGGGCGGCGCGCGCGCGCGTGTGTGGTCGAACCGAAGGCATGTAGGTGCTCCCTCTGCTCATAAAACTGTGGTACCCCTTGGGGTCCAACCCATGGAGCAAACTTGGCCTATATATGCTCATGTTGGATCTCTTCCTCAACCAATGTGGGATTGGTGTCAAATCCCACATTGCACTTTCCTTTATTTCCACATTTCAAGATGGTCACTTTGGAGCCTATTTTCTCATTCATTTCTTACTCGATTTGAGCAAATGAATATACTACATTATTCTCCTCACGGAGTAGAATATGAACCCACGAAATTTTATTCAAAATAATAATTGGGTCCCACTTTAATTTAGGCTCAAAGTCGACCAAAATTCAGTTTTTACTCTTTAAAAAATCTGATTTGGTCCAACATAAGTTCTACAAACAAAAGAGAAACATGATAGAAACAGTTTAACCTTGCACATCATGAGGTTACTACATGCATTACCTTGAGTTAAGTTCTCCACCATCAGGTCATTCTGCGAATTCTAGCACCTCAGCTAATTGACGAGAGTGAAATAAGTTCTCAATGTGGTTTATAACAACAGAGGATGCTCGAATATACCTTCCCATCTGAACCTCTGCTGTGGCCTCTGAAGAAGAAAAAAAAAAAGCAAGAATATTGAAAAACTAGTTATTGCCTATGCCTAAAGTCACAGAGTAATAAAAAATGGTAAATAATAAACATATTTGTATTCATATTCAAAATCAAATCACAAACATAGAGAAAAGATAAATGAATTTAAGCATCGATTTGTAGTCGGGGTGAGAGGTGGTGGGCAACAGTAGTGGTGGTAAGAGACGGTGATGGTTGTGGTGGGTGGCAATGACCGTGGCGGCGGCGGCGGCGGCGGCGGTGGTGGTGATGGGGGTGGCGATGGTGGTGGTGGTGGCGGCGACGGTGGTGATGGTGGCGGCCGTGGTGGTGGTGTTGGTGGTGGCGGCGGCGACGGTGGTGGCGGGGTGGTGGTGGTGGTGGGGGCGGTGGTGGTGGTGGTGGTGGCGACGGCAGTGGTGATGGTGGTGGCCGTGGGGGCGGTGGTGGTGGCGGGGTGATGGTGGCCGTGGTGGTGGCGACGACGGCGGTGGTGGTGGCGATGACGGCGGTGGTGGGGGCGACGGCGGTGGTGGCGGCAACGACGGCGGCGGTGGTGGCCGTGGTGGCAGCGGCGGTGGTGGCGGGGTGATGGTGGCAACGACGGCGGTGGTGGTGGTGGCGACGACGACGACGGTGGTGGTTGTAGGGGTGGTGGTGGGGCGACGGTGCCGGTGGTGGTAGAGGTAGTGGTGGGGCGGTTTCAAACACTATTATTTTTTTTAAAGTAAGTACTTATAAGAAATAATTTCTAGAAGTACTTTTAAAAAATCACTCCAAACACACCCTTAGGGGCCTATTTTCCTATTAAATTTAGGGTGTTAATATTAGCCGTTAGATTAACTTTAAAATAAAATTTAAAGCGATCTCAACCGCGAATAGCAAAAATCATTTTGTTTATCTTTTAAAATTTGAATTGTAAGCTACTTTATTATATAGATAGTATCATAATCAAGCTCATCCAAAAACACTACAAACATTAATATATGTGAATTCAGTATTTTGGTGCAAGCAAATTTAGGAGTAGATAAAAGATTTGTGCAAGTAACTGTTCATTATACATATTACATACAATCAAGTTAATAAGGTCCAGCTTTAAGCATGCAACTTAACATTCGCAGTTTGGTATGTCAACCAAATAACCAACTAAGCAACATGAAAAATCATATATATAATTTTTTACAGTTGGTGGCTCGAAGTCAATATCGGCGTAGCCCAACAGAAGAAATCCGGCGCCGGTGTGGGCTATTGGTGGCGCCATTGTTGGTGGGCTGCAGGTGGCGCTGGTGTGGGCTGTCGGTGGGCACCAAAGTGGCGCCAAATATGCGCCGAATCTGAGACAAAGTCTTCTTCCTCCAAGCAGCTCGTGAAGTTTCTAGCGAAGTGAAAAGGAAGAAGACAAAGCTTCTGGAAATCTGATTTTTGGCCTTAAGTCATTGCCTTGAAAGTTCCACTTATTTAATGTTATGCCATCAAGATTTTGCCAATAAATAGGCAGTGCATTCTTCAGTTTCAAGCATCCGAAAATCACTCGAATTCTGAGTGTATTTGTGTAGCGAGAGTCCAATTAACTCTGCCTTTTTTTTTTTTTTTTCATATTGAGTGGTGAGATTTGAGTGGGGTGTACAAGGGTATAAAATAGCTCGGGTTTGGGATAGTAAATTCAAGCAGTGAGACTTGTACTATGTACTCAATTTTTTTTCTCAATAGTGAAGAAGTCGACTAAATCACGCCTCGTGGATGTGGGCAGAAGTTTTGTCGAACCATATAAAATATCGGTGTTCTTTCTTTGTGTTTTAGTTTTGATTATTTTATTTATTTATTTTCTCGTCATCATACTGACCAATTTGCTGTGAGTATTTATCAACAAGTGGTATTAGAGCTTCCAGGTTTGGCACGAAAAAGTTGGATATTAAGAACAAGGCGCACTGTTCTTAATTACCTGTACTCAAGTACAATGGTAGGAAAATGAATCTCGATGGGTAAATTCGAGGTGGATTTCTTTGACAGAAAAGTTAATTTCAGCTTGTGGCAAAGTACGATGAAAGATATTTTGGTGCAACAAGGGCTAGTCAAAGCACTTGATGGTATCGAGAAGAAACCAGCAAACATGAAAAATGAAGACTGGGATGAACTTGAGATGAAGGCTGCGAGTGCCATCGGCTTATTTCTCGCACTGTAGGTAAAATATAGTTTTCTAACTAAAAATTCTACTTCTGAATTGTGGAAAAAGTTAGAAAATATATATATGTCAAAATCACTCAAAAATAAATTATGTCTCAAAAAACAATTATATCAATTGCGGATGGAAGAAGGAACAAATTTATTTGATCATCTCAATGTTTTCAATAAAATTATTACTCAACTAATTAATGTTGAGGTGATAGTTGGAGAAGAGGATAAGGCTATTGTTCTATTGGCTTCTCTTCCACATTCTTATCATGCACTTGTGACTACACTTTTGGTTGGAAAAAAATACTCTCAATGTTGATGAGGTGATAACTGTTCTTTTGAAGACTGAGGCATTCAAGAAGCCTGGAAATAATTCTCAAGCAGAAGGACTAGTGGCCAAAATTGAATTGAGTCAACAACGCGGAAGGAGCAACCAAAAGGACCCTGAAAATAGAGGGAGGTCTCGTTCCAAATCAAGATGAAAGAGTAGCGAAAAATACAAGTGCTATTTCTGCCACAAGGAGGGGCATTGAAGAGGGACTGCAATCAACAAAAGCAAGATCTAGAGGGAAAAGGAAAATCTCCTAATTCAGATCAAGTGGGCATTACAAAAGATAGCTCGAACGGAAATAGTGATTTATTATCAGTCACCACAAGTACGAATTTTCTTGCTGACAAATGGATTTTGGATTCATGATGTTCTTATCACATGTGTCCTTATAGAGAATGATTTGATACTTATAAACCTTATAATGGAGGAACAGTTCTAATGGGGGATGATTCAGTTTGTAAGACCATTGGAATTGGGTCCATCAAAATTAAAATGATTGATGGTATTGTAAGAACACTAGGTGATGTGCGACACGTCCCTGATCTTAAAAAGAATTTAATTTCCTTGGGTACACTTGATTCTAATGGTCTCACCTTCACGACAACGGGTGGGGTCCTAAAAATTATAAAAGGGGTCATGGTTGTCATGAATGGGAAACGACAAGGAAATTTGTATACACTGGTAGGGAGTACTGTTACAGGTGGAATAGTTGTGACCACTCCTTTGGATCTGGGTACTGATGACAACACTCTATGGTATTTACGCCTCGGCCATATGAGTGAGAAAGGTTTGCAGGAACTTCACAGACGCAGTTTGCTTGATGGGGTAAAAACTTGTAAATTTAATTTTTGCAAGTATTGCTTATATGGAAAACAGTGCAAGGTTAGCTTTAAAGCATGACAACATACAAGCAAGGATGTGTTAGAGTACATGCATTCTGACGTATGGGGACCCACGCCAATTCCATCGAAAAGTGGAGCGGTGCACATTGGGACATTTATTGATGACTTCTCCAAGAAAGTATGGGTCTACTTCATGAAGCACAAAAATGAAGTGTTCGATATATTCAAGCAGAGGTTGAAAAGCAGACAGGAAAACAAGTTAAGTACCTATGAATGGACAACGGAACGGAGTATACACTCCGGGAATTCAGAAGGTATTGCGAGACGGAAGGGATCTCTAAACCTTATACTACCCCAGGTGGGCCACAACAAAATGGTGTAGCGGAAAGAATGAATAGGACCCTCTTAGAGAGAGCAAGATATATGAGAATCCATGCAGACTTGTCAAAGTCATTTTGGGCTAAGGTTGTTAACATGACATGCTATATTGTTAACAGGCCACCTTTGTCGGCTATTAATGCTCAAGTCCCTAAGAAGGTTTGGATAGGTAAACCAGTTAATTATTCTAATCTTAGAATCTTTGGTTGTCCAGCCTATGTTCACGTGCAGAAGCAGCAGCGATCTAAGTTGGACCCAAAGTCAAAGCAGTGCACATTTATCGGTTATGAAAAAGGCGTGAAATGATATAAACTTTGGGATCCAATTGCACAAAAGGTTATTGTCCACAGGGATGTTATTTTCAACGAAGGACATATGCTAAATTTAAAAGGGGAGGAAGCTGATAAAGAGATGGAAGCTCATGCAAATAAATACACAGTCCAGGTGGAGATAGATGTAACACAGGGGCCTAGTGGAGAGGATGATGCACCAACATCTTCTCAAGAAAATACATCTGGTAGTGATGACAGGCAGCAAAAACCCACTACTCTTGCTGCTGGAAGGGAGAAAAGGACTCAAAAGGCACCAGTCATGTATGGTTTTGAAGACATGGTTTCTTTGGCATTAACTTTTGGTAGTGGAGATCAGTCTTATTTTCAAGAGGCAGTTAAAAGTAAGGAAAGTGAAAAATGGATGCTAGCAATGATGGACGAAATGAAATCTCTACACAAGAACAACACTTGGGAGTTAGTTGAAAAACCCAAGGGGCGAAAGGTAATTGGCTGCAAATGGGTATTTCGGAAAAAAGGAACCTACAACGGAAAATGAAGGAGAAAAATTTAAAGCACGACTTGTCGCCAAGGGTTATAGACAAGTGGAAGGAATTGACTATGACGAAATTTTTTCTCCTGTTGTTAAGCATTCTTCTAGTCATGTTATGTTAGCCATAATAGCTATGCTTGACCTTGAGTTACAGCAGCTTGACGTCAAGACAACATTCCTTCATGGGGAATTAGAGGAGGAAATATTTATGGAACAACTAGGAGGATTCAAAGAGCAAGGTAAAGAGCATCTGGTATGCAAGCTCAAAAGATCTCTTTACGGGATGAAACAGTCTCCGAGACAATAGTATAGAAGGTTCGATTCTTTTATGGTTGATATTGGCTATATGAGGAGCAACTATGATAGTTGTGTTTATTTTAAAATTCTTAGTGATGATTCTTTTGTAATTATAATGTTTTATGTTGATGATATGTTAATTGCTTCGAATAACATGCATGAGCTAAATTCGTTAAAGTCCAAATTATGGAAGGAATTTGATATGAAGGATCTAGGAGCTGCTAAAAATATCCTTGGAATGGAAATCCTAAAGGACAGAAAAAAAAAAAAAAAGGCAAACTATGGATATCACAAAAGAAGTATGTGGAGAAGGTGCTAGAGAGGTTTAGCATGGGTAACTCTAAACCTATTAATACTCCTCTAGCTAACCACTTTAAATTATCTGCAAGATCGTGTCCTTCTACAGATAATGAAGTGGAAGAAATATCTCGTGTGCCATACGCTAGTGCTATGGGAAGTCTAATGTATGTCATGGTCTGTAGTCGGTTGGACATCTCATAGGCAGTCAGTATTGTCAGTAAGTACATGGATAATCCGGGTAAGGAGCACTGTAATATAGTTAAATGGATATTCAGGTACTTGAGAGGTACGGTGGATTTCGATAGCTTGTATTAGAGACAAGATGAAACAAGACAGGTTGTGGGCTATGTTGATGCAAACTATGCAGGTGATCTGGACAAACGAAGATCCACTACAGGTTACGTATTTACACTTGCAGGTGTACCTATCAGTTGCAAAGTTATGCTTCAATCGACTCCCTTTTTATCCACAATTGAAGCGAAATACATGGCAACGGTGGAAGCAACCAATGAGGCTTTGTGGTTAACAGGTCTTGTCAAGGAACTAGGATTGAAGCATGAAAGCTTGGAGTTGTATTGTGATAGCCAAAGTGCAATTCATTTGGCTAGGAATCAAGTTTATCATGCCAGGATAAAACACATTGATGTGAGCTATCACGCTCTCCGAGAAAGGGTAGAAGAAGGCAAAGTGAATTTGATGAAAGTTTATACAGAAAATAATCCAGCTGATATGATGACGAAGCCAATCACTTCACAAAAGTTTAAGCATTGTTTGAATTTGATCAATCTATCGCACTGTTAGATTGACGGAGCATCCCAAAGCATGGGGATGGGCATCTGTATCAAGATGCGGACCTGATGTTTTAGGTGGAGGTCATTGAATTCTCGCCAAGGTGGAGATTGTTGATAGTTGGTGGCTCGAAGTCAATATTGGCACAGCCCGACAGAAGAAATCTGGTGCCGGTGTGGGCTATTGGTGGCAGTGGACTGCAAGTGGCACTGGTGTGGGCTATCGGTGGGCACCAAATATGCGCCGAATCTGAGACAAAGTCTTCTTCCTCCAAGCAGCTCGTGAAGTTTCTGGTGAAGTGAAAAGCAAGAAGACAAAGCTTCTGGAAATATGATTTTTGGCCTTAAGTCATTGCCTTGAAAGTTTCACTTATTTGCAGTTATGCCATCAAGACTTTGCCTATAAATAGGCAGTGCATTCTTCAGTCTCAAGCATCCGAAAATCACTCGAATTCTGAGTGTTTTTGTGTAGCGAGAGTCCAATTAACTCTCTGTCTTTTTTTCTTTCTATATTGAGTGGTGAGATTTGAGTGGGGTGTACAAGGGTATAAAATAGCTCGGGTTTGGGATAGTAAATTGGAACAATGAGGCTTGTACTGTGTACTCAATTTTTTTCTCAATAGTGAAGAAGGTGACTGGATCACGCCTCGTGGACGTAGGCAGAAGTTTTGTCGAACCATGTAAAATATCTGTGTTCTTTCTTTGTGTTTTGGTTTTGATTATTTTATTTATTTATTTGCTCGTCATCGTACTGACCAATTTGCTGCGAATATTTCCCAACAGTAATAATAAAGTAGATTGAGTTTTAAATCTCAAAGATAAAAAGTGGCTCAAATCGTTTCAAAATAAATTAAAGAGTCGTTCGACGAATTAGGTAATCTCAACTTCTCTCAAGCTTTTAACAACTGAGACTGTCTAAAAAAATTTTGATTAGAAGAAACCAAAATAAATTCCATCTATATCTTAAAATTCGAAATTGACATCCACATTTAAATTCTGACCCTTCTCACGCTTTCTTTCTCTTCTAGAAAATACCTTTTTTATACCAGGGAGATCTCATTTCCATACTAGATGCATGGCCATGTATCCCCCAAATGTTGCCCTAATGTCTGTCCCAAGTCATGCCCTAATCTCTTCCCCAAATCTCCTCTCTCCCCTCCATGCTCTGTAAAGCCAGCTCTCTCTCTCTCTCGCCATCCCTATTCTCTCCCTGTGCATCTCGCTGCTGCTCACGCACCACAAGCTGCTCAGGTATGTCTTCCCTCTCTCTATCTCTCCATCTCTTTATGCTCACGCACACGAACACGAACACACAACAACACTCCCCTCCCCTAAACGAACACACCTTCCATGATAGGGCTCTTGGAATTATATGGTTTTTCCCATAGGCACGGGCTCTTGAAATAAAAAAAAAATTCTTTGGTTTTATTACCCGTGCACAAATTGCCCCATTGTTGTTCAATATAACCCAGCAAATGTATAAGTTAAGTAGTTTACAAGCACCGTTCAAAATGGACTCGTTTAGTTGCCGTATTATGGGGATAAATCATTATATTGGATTAAATTGTGTGTAATTGTGTCTTATATTGCATTTATTAGTCAAATTTTATTATGTATAATGTAGAGTATTATTTTAAATACGTATACCAACCATATAGTGTTAATACACTACATCCGTACTAATAGGTCTATTTTAATACCACTAGGAGAGGTGGTATTATAATATTAGGGCATTTATATCATTACAACATTAATACCATAGAATAAATGATATAACCAAACACTGGATAGTATTGACAACTATTATCGAGTTCTTAGTCCTTGCATTGTCAAACACGTGATTGAAATGTGTAATATTTCAATGTTCTATTTAGTCATATATTTTGTCCATCTACACAATATTAGATTGTATTTGTTGATAGAAGATGATAAAGATGGCTTTGAATTCAACATTGGTGTCGCTCGACAAAGGAAATTCGGTGCCAGTGTGGGTTGTTCGTGGCTGTTGGTGGCGCCGTTGTTGGTGGGCTACGAAGTGGAGCCAAATTCGCGTCAGATTTGCATTGAAAGAAGTTATGCGGGTTGCTTCTTGTTTGGTGATGGAAAATGACTTGCAATAGGCATGTGAAGGAGATGAAATCTCCAAACTTAGGAATTTCAAGTTGGCCATGAATTGTCTTGGAAATTACCGTTTTGCTATCAGCTCAAGCCTATAAATAGGCAATGGACTTTTGGTCTTCAAGCATGCGAAGTTCACTCAAAATCTAAGTGTATAGTGAGAGTCCAATAATAGAGCTCTCTGTTGTATTTTCACATTAAGTGGGTGAGAAATAAGTGGGGTGTACAAAGGTGTGGTAATCGGATCACACCTCGTGGACGTAGGCAGGAGTTTTGTTGAATCAAGTAAAGTATTGGTGTTCTTTCTTTGTGTGGTTTGATTATTTTATTTATTTATTTTTCTCGTTATCGTACTGACCAATTTGCTACGAGTATTTCCCAACAAGTGGTATCAGAGCCTCCAGGTTCGGTACGGGAAAATTGAAAATTAAGAATTCTTAATTACCAGTACTGAAGTACGATGACAGGAAAATGAATCTTGATGGGTAAATTCAAGGTCTAGCCTTTTGACGGAAAAATTAACTTTAGCCTGTGGCAAAGTACGATGAAAGATATTTTGGTGCAACAAGGGCTTGCCAAAGCAGTCGATGGTATCAAGAAGAAACTAGCAACCATGAAAAAGGAAGACTATGATGAACTTGAGATGAAGGCTATGAGCACCATTCGCTTATGTCTCATACTGGAGGTAAAATATAGTTTTCTAACTAAAACATCTACTTCTGAATTGTGGAAAAATTTAGAAAATATATATATGTTAAAATTGCTCACAAATAAATTGCTCCTGAAAAAGCAATTATACCAATTGCGGATGGAAGAAGGAACAAATTTATTTGATCATCTCAATGTTTTCAATAAAATTATTACTCAACTAATTAATGTTGAGGTGATAGTTGGAGAAGAGGATAAGGTTATTGTTCTCTTGGCTTTTCTTCCACACTCTTATGATGCACTTGTGACTACATTTTTTATTGGAAAAAATACTCTCAATGTTGATGAGGTGACAGTTGTTCTTTTGAAGACTGAGGCATTCAAGAAGCTGAAAAATAGTTCTTAAGCAGGAGGGCTAGTTGCCAAAAGTGAATTGAGTCAACAATGCAAAAGGAGCAACCAAAAGGACCCTGGAAATAGAGGGAGGTCTCGCTCCAAATCAGGAGAGAGGAGTAGTGGGAAATACAAGTTCTACGACTGCCACTAGGAGGGACACTTGAGAAAGGACTGCAATCAACGAAAGCGAGATCTGAAGGAAAAAGGAAAATCTTCTAATTCAGATCAAGCGTGCACTGCACAAGACAGCTCGAACGGAAACGGTGATTTATTATCGGTCACCACAGGTACGAATTATCTTGCTAACAAATGGATTTTGGATTTAGGATGTTCTTATCACATGTTTCCTTACAGGGGATGGTTTGGTACTTATAAACCCTATAATTGAGGAACAGTTCTAAAGGGGAATGATTCAGCTTGTAATACCATTGGAATTGAGACCATTAAAATTAAAAATATTTGATGGTATGGTAAGAACACTATGTGATGTACGACATGTCCCTGATCTTAAAAAAAAATTAATTTCCTTGAGTACACTTGATTCTAATGGTTTCACCTTCATGGCAATGGGTGGGGTCCTAAAAGTTGTAAAGGGGACCATTGTTGCCATGAAGGAGAAACGACAAGGAAATTTGTATACACTGGTAGGGCGTACTGTTACAGGTGGAGCAGTTGTGACCACTCCTTTGGATCCAGGTATTGATAACATTACTCTATGGCATTTGCGCTTTAGCCATATGAGTGAGAAAGGCCTGTAGGAACTTCACAGACACAATTGCTTTATGGGATAAAAACTTGCAAACTCAATTTTTACAAGTATTGCTTGTATGAAAAATAGAGCAGGGTTAGCTTCAAAACAGGACAACATACAAGCAAGGATATGTTGGAGTACATACTCTAACATATGGAGACCCACACCAGTTCCATCAAATGGTGGAGCGGTGTATTTTGTGACATTTATTGATGACTTCTCCAGAAAAGTATGGGTTTACTTCATGAAGCACAAAAATGAAGTGTTCGATATATTCAAGCAGTGGAAAGAAGATGTTGAAAAGAAGATAGGAAAACAAGTCAAGTAGCTATGAACGGACTACGGAATGGAGTACACACTCCGGGAATTCAAAAGGTATTGCAAGACGGAAGGGATCTCTGGACATTATACTACACCATTCCAACTACTAACAAGTACCCCCAATGGTTCATTTCATGAACGAAGAATATACATTTCAAATGAAATTACTAAATAAACATTGCATTTATATTTGAATTTGACTTCATTCCAACTACTAGAAGTTGCCATCGGTGGTACACTTTAAGAATGAAGAATATACCTTTCAAATGAAACATGGAAAAAAAATTATTAAATAAATATTGTATTTACATTTGAATTTGAATTTCATTCCAACTATACTAGTAATTGTCACTAGTGGTACACTTCATGAATGAAGAATACACCTTTTTCAAACGAAATAGAAAAAGGAAATTACTAAATAAATATTACATTTACATTTGAATTTAAATTTCATTCCGACTATTAAAAATTGTTACTAGTGGTACACTTCTGGAATGAAGAATATACATTTTCAAATTAAACAAAAAAAGGAAATTATTAAATAAACATTGCATTTACATTTGAATTTGAATTTAATTCCAACTACTTGGAAGTAAATTTTAATTTCATTTCGACTACTAGGGTATAGGAAGTGCCACCAATGATACACTTTAAGACCAAAGAATATACCTTTTAAATGAAATTACTAAATAAACATTATTACATTTACATTTGAATTTAAATTTCATTCCAATTACTAGTAAGTGCCACCTGTAGTACACTTCAGGAACAAAAAATATACATTTCAAATGAAACACATAACAAAATTACTAAATAAATATTGCATTTATATTTTATTCCAGCTATTAGAAAGTACCACCAGTGGTTCGAATATACCTTTTAAATGAAATTACTAAATAAACATTACATTTATATTTTAATTTAAATTTCATTCCAACTACTAGCAATTGCCACCAATGGTACACTTTAAGAATGAAGAATATATCTTTCAAATGATACACAAAAAATAAAATTATTAAAAAAACATTGCATTTACATTTGAATTTAATTCCATCTACTAGTAAGTGCCACAAGTGGTCTACTTCAATAACATTATATTGAAATTTTGAATTTCATTTCAATTGTTAGTCAGCCAGTAGTACAATTTAGAAACGAAGAATATACCTTTTAAATGAAACACACAAAAAAAAATTACTAAAGAAACATTTCATTTACATTTGAATTTGAATTTCATTCCAACTACTAGTAACTATCAGTGGTACACTTTGGGCTCGTTTGATAGACGTATTATGAGATGATTAAATATTAGATTGTACTATTTTTTATTTAATCGGGGTTAATACTTTGTTTGGTAAGCAAATTTGATACCGTATTAATTTCAAAAACGTATATTTATCGTATATTTTTTATACGATTGCTCTGTATTATGGAGGTTTTTTAATACCACCAAGAGAGATGGTATTATAATCCAACTCAAACGTATTATTTTACACATTTACTATTATAACCCCCTAACTGATAAAATCAAGTTGTCATCAATGTAACAAACACTGATTGATGATATTTTTGTTAATTCAACATTAATACGATGAAATAATTCTCTAACCAAACAACCGATTGGATTAAATAACTAATATCCCACGCTTATATTGTATATTACCAAACACTTGATAAAATTACATATTATTCTAATACCCTATTTAATCTTTGTCTTTTGTCCTTCCGTATTGTATTAGACTGGATTACTATATCTAATCTATCAATTTCTAATACGGCAACCAAACGAGCCTTTTAGAAACGAAGAATATACTTTTCAAATGAAATACAAAAAACAATATTATTAAATAAACATTACATTTATATTTGAATTTGAATTTCATTCCAACTACTAAGTGTCACTAATTCCAAAACACCACCTCTGCTTTAGGAGTAAATCTTAGTTGTAATGGTGACATTACGTCATAATTGACATGTGATGTTACCATCCAATAATAAATCTGGGTAAAGTGAATTTCACTTGAGTGATTATTAAATAACATGACATGATGTTTACTAAAATATGTTGAATCCACCTGTTTATTTGTAGGTTTATTATTGAATAATAATATTTTGTGTCAATGATAATATGATGTCACCATTATATCTAATATTTTTTCCACTTTTAGATGTGTTTCCGAAAAAAGAATCAAAGCGATCTCACAATGCCTCGTTTTTATGCTTGTTTGGGACTAAAAACCCAGTGCCGGAAAGTCTACGGTACCGAAAGTTTTTTTTTGGTATTGATACCGTGGCTTACTCTTTTGTATGATAAAATTATAACTTTAAAATAAGAAATTACAACTGCTCAATGGAGGTCGTAATCGATCACAGACACCCATAATCGATTATAAAAAATACGGTATCGATCTCAATATTTAATGATCGATCATACTTTTTGAAATTATAACTTATACTTTAAAAAAATTATAATTTAATTTTAAAAAATTATAACTTTGAGTACTAGTACCCATGGGCGGCCCAATATATTTGGGCGCCCTAGGCAAAAATTTTAAATTAAGCCCTATTAATATATTTTATAATAATATAAATAATTGTCAACAATTAAATTATTTAATTTTGTTTGTTTTTCTTTTTTGAGATTCAAAAATATTAATTGAATTTTTAAATTCAAGTTTTATACATTAAAATTCAATTAACAAAAGCCGAATCCTCGACCAAATATAATTAAGTTAATTTTCTATCGAAGATAATGAGAAAGAGAATGAAAATTTAAACTAACTAACAAAATAAATTTTTTCAGAACAAATGTAAAAGTTAAAATTTGTGTAAGTTAAATGATATTGGAATATGTGAAACATGTTTTAATATTGCAGAGAACCAAAGAAATGTTTTAACTGAGACATTTTAGCAAGACAATTATGGTTATACTTAGTTTCAGATAGTGAGATACTTCTACTCACTCTATTTTATAGTCATTTTTATACGCTTTAAAAAAATAATTAAGTAAAAATCTATCCTAAATTTGAAGTAACCTCAAATTTAATCTAAAAAAAATATAAAGTTATAATTTTTAACTATTAGTTGATAGACAATGAATTACACAGTTTTTTTTTTTTTTTTGATAATATGATAGAAAAATATTTTATTAGGTGATAACACATATTTTTCATATACCATAAACATTGGATAAAGATAAAACACATCAGCTCAAACTTAAGAGCTCTAAATATTTTTGTAAGAAATTCTAAAAATTTTACAATACTATTACTTGTATTTAATCTAGGGACCTAATTTTGACACTTAGTAAATTATGGTTATTTGATTTTTAGTAAACTTATTCAATAGTAGTTTTTCTTACTAATTTAATGGTCAAAATGCATTTAATTCTCAAATTAAACTCAAAAATTAAGTCTAGTAAAATTGTACAAAAATTTAATTTGGGGCTCCAAAATTTTTGTCCCATTTGGGGGCCCTAGGCAATGGCCTTAATGGCCTGGTGCATGGGCCGGCACTGCTAGTACCATCGGCATTACCGTTCCCAATTCACCATTCTCCAAAGGTCACTGTTGTTCAGTCCTTTATGAATTAATGACTACCACAATTAATGGTTTCATCATGGTTGTACGAAATGGACCGGTGTATTTGGGTTCGTGGGGTTCATCACGTGGGTCCACATGGGTTGATGGGTTTACATCAATTGATCCTTCGTTTACTTTTAGAGTAGATATGTTAATCGTGTCAATTGAGTGAGGTCATAATAATTTTATTTAAAAAAAATATTTTATTTATATTTGATTTGTTTATTATTTTATGTTTAATGAATCGTGACATATTGAGTTCGTGTTATGTCTAACTAGTACAGACGTGGGGGGTAAGGAAGCTAGTCCACGATACTAGACTTAGATTAACAACATAGTATATAGGTACACTCACAGGTAAAATAATGAAATTAGTAGATACTATAAACCAGGAAAACATGTTGACTAAGGATGTCACTATTGAGAAGCTGAAGCTGTGTGCAGCTTCAGTTGGCCTTCTAGCTTGAGGACAGGAGGATGATTTGCAGGGATGAGGGACTGTTCTTGGAGGATTGCGGTTGATGTTAGTGATTGAACTAGTCTCCAAGTGGGAGATTTGTTGGGTATTTTTTTTTGTGGAGTCTAGTTGTGTGTTGATCCGAATGATGACCCGACCCGAAATAATGTTGCGTGTTTTTAATGAGAAATTTTTTGAGGCTTAGTCCATGGAGCGGAGGCTTGGGCCTATATTTTTGGGCCTGTTGTGTAGCCCGGTGCGCAGGACATATAAAAATTGTTATTTTGATGATTAGGGTTGATTGATTCTGTACAGCCGCCGCACCCTCTGTATTCTTTCTTGAGAATAGTAAAATTCCTGCAATTTTGTGGACGTAGACAAATTATCGAACCACGTAAATTATGTGTTATGTGATTGTTTAGATTGCATTCTTATCGTTCTTTTCATAAATTTTACTTTATTGTCATTGTTTGATTTCACAACATATCCCACCAGTTTTCAAAATTTTTGTACACATTAATCTATATTGACTTTCTTTACCAACAAAAACAGACAAAAAGGAAATGACAAAAGATTTGCATGGAATTGCAGCAGGGCCGGCCCCTAGGCAACTAAGTTGGTTGCCTAGGGCCCCAAATTTTAGAGGGTCTCATAATATTTATCCCTTTAGTATAGTAGGCCTAATTTTTTTATTTTTTTTTTATTTTAGATATGATTAAAATTTTATGGCCTAAATTTTTTTAGTTCAGATCAGTATTTAATTTGATTAGGTTCAAAATTACTCTCTACTTGGTTAAGCCCAAATTTTAGAGGCCTACATAAAATTTATCACTTTAGTATAATAGTCTTTTTTATTTTTATTTTAGATATGATTCAAATTTTTGGGGCTCAAATTTTAATAGTTCAAATCAATATCTAATTTTTTTGGGTCCAAAATTACTCCTTCATGTGAGCTTTGATTTAAAATTTTCTAAATATTTTGAGTGTGTTCATAGTTGTATTTCACTAACTCACATAGAAAATTTATATTCATTATTTCTTGTGGTGAAAATCTATAAAATTCGTTCATTTTCTGTCTTAATATAAATTTTCAATCCAAATAATTTATAGTTAAATTGTCTATGTTATTAAAGTTTTGTACTTCATGTGTGCACATTATTCATGGGTAAAGAATGATTCTTTGCTCACATATTCAGGGGTAAAGAATGATTCTTTGTTATCTTAAAATTATTTTTTGTTCACATATTTTATTATTAAATTATTTGTTGAAAACTTAAATTGATAAAATTTTATTTACAATCAACTAAGAGTGAATGAATTAACAATATTATCTATTAAAAAAAATTATTGTCAAAACTTGAGTATAAAAACTTGATTAATATTTTAAATTTTTTAAAAAATAAAAAATTATTTTTTAAAACATAAAAAAATTATAATAATTAAAAATAAAATATATTACTTGATGGTAAAAAAGGGAAAAAAGTAACCCTAATAAACTAGACTATTCTCCAATAATATTAATAGACAAAATATTAATAGGGCCTCATATGAAAATTTTGCCTAGGGCCCGCTTTACCTTGGGCCGCCTCTGAATTGCAGTTGGAATCAGACACCCTAACACTGCCACTCACATGATCAAATAGCAGCCTCCCCAGTGAAATGTTGGATGTGTAGTTTGTTATATCTTTGAAGAAAACATGACATGATGGACAAAACAGAGCAACCGTGACTACGATGAGTCATTAGATGCAAGTTATCCGAGTAGACATGCAACATTATAGTTGATATGAGGCAGACACTAACATGATTTGATCCATATCAGGTGCAAATGATCTAACAGAAGCCTTACCATAAGTTTAAGTGGTTCATTGTATGGTCAAGTTATACAAATTAAAGGGAAACATGATAAGAACAGTTTAACCTTGCACATCATGAGGTTATTACATGCATTACCTTGAGTTAAAGTTCTCCAACATCACGCCATATTACGAACTTAAAGGAGGGTAATAGCTGATTATACCAATCCTAGCAGCACGTCACCTGATTCCCTTGAGTGAAATAAGTTCTCAATATATTGTATGACAGGAGCCGATGCCGTTACATAGTTTTGCATCTGAACCATTGCTGAGGCCTCTGAAGAAAAAAAAAAGAAAGAAATGAATTTTGAAAAATAGTACCGCAATCAAGCTCATCTTTCAAACATCAATACACGTGACAAGTAGTTTGATGTAAGCTAATTTAACCTTTGTTACTTGAAAGTGTACAAAATATTGCTCATGTATTCATGTGACCGTGG
This sequence comes from Ilex aquifolium, assembly GCA_951799425.1. Taxonomy (NCBI): domain Eukaryota; kingdom Viridiplantae; phylum Streptophyta; class Magnoliopsida; order Aquifoliales; family Aquifoliaceae; genus Ilex; species Ilex aquifolium. Next base: position 21,590,989 of record OX637404.1, read on the forward strand.
CAGCAGGTTATGTTATAGTATCCACTCACCACTTTCATTTACTTTCTTCAAGACTTGTGCCAGTGAAGGAAGGGTATATAATGCAGTAGAGAAAGCAGTCTTAAGAGTCCAGCCATGGTATGGAGCAAAAACCTGCTCATATGCTATGGAAACTGGACCAATTATGGAATTTCCCCTGCAAATGAAATCCAGGTATTCTTTAAAACTTCTTGGATTATTCTAACAGCAGTATATCTGGAAGGAAGAATAAAGTTCCCTGATAAATGGAAAACCAGCAAACTGTTTATGGATGAGAAACATGCAACCCCAAGTCCATGGAAAATAGTAAAAGAACACATAAAAGCATGACAGCTGCACTGATCCTGTCTCATAAAAGCACATTGCAATATCCAATTATACACACCATCATTTCTTTATTTGAATAGAGAATTCTCGGGATGATTCGAGGTCTATCTTCATCAGAAACATAAACCTAACTTTACTTTATTAAAATTTTTAATCTAATTAGTCTATAATCACTTATTTTCTAAATCCAAAACTGTCATGGTTCTGCCAAAATCAGCACAATAAAACTTTACTGCCAGAGTAAATCATGTTTTTCCCCCAGTGGTGGTTTAGGTCCAAATACACAAAAAAACTTTGGTGGTGAATGATCTACTCTTCACACTTCACGATTTTGGACTGAAGTGCAACAGTTAAAAGGGTTACCAATTTATTGTAAAAAGCCAAAAATATCAAAATCTAATTCTTTTTGATACTCACTTTTTTTTTTTAAATAAAAGGCAGAGGTAGGATATATAGATTTGCAAAATATTAATATTTTGAAATTTCACTTCTGATCGTCAAGTTATGTAAATTCTACAGGTAACATTCCACTGCAAATTACAGTCTACAACTCAAAATTATGGGTTGGGGGGGGGGGTGAAATATTGGATTTAGACATAGAGAATTAGACTATTAAGACCCAAACTGCAAAGGGTCCAATAATTATTAGTATTCTCATTGTCATCAATATCAACAACCAAGAAACAGAATCATTTGTATACATCGAAAGAAAAGATCAATAAAAAATGGCATCGTACACCATATGCTCTATCAATGGGTATCACATAATATACCAATAGTAAAAGCATTTAATTTCCATCAAGATCATCACAATCACGAGTTGATTTCAAATGGGTGGACTATGAATAAATGTAGTATTAATAATTATTTCTTGATAGTGTTTCAATTGAATAAATGTAGACAGACAAGGATTCGTACAGGCTTTTGTATGTACAAAAATATATCAAATAAAAAAGCAACATTCTATGCCCACAAATCACACAAACCCCTCCCCAAAAAACATCAAGATAGCAAAACGAAAATTAACCAACAAATCGCAAATGTTCCATAAATACTCAACTGGTAACATTCATGTACATTACGTATATATAGGAATGTGTACCGATAGGGAAGTCAATGAGGGCGATGCTGTACTGGAAAGGGCTTGCTGTGAGGACGATGGGAAGCGATTGGTGTCGCCATTTGCAGAGAAGGGACCACAATAATTCTTTTCAGCACAACGGTCGATGTGAGAGTCACAATCCTGGGTATCGAACTGCACTTCTGCTCCACCGCTGGCCACAAAAATATTCTTCATAAAATGTAACGGAATTGAAAGTGTGCAAATCAAACAAATTAAACATACAAATGCCTATATTTGATTACAATCAAATAATCTATATCGAACTTAGAAATTATCACAGACAACTAAAAGAAGGTTATTAAGGAAAAGAGTTAATTACCTATTTAGCCCCTTGAACTATACCATTTGTGTCAATCAAGCGCATGAACTATTTTTTGTGTCAATTTAACCTATGAACTATACAATCTAACTCAATGTGGCTCCTTCGTCCAAATTCGCCATTAATTTTGACAAAAACTCTCACGTGCACATCGTGTGACTCCTGAACTATAACATAATCTCTGACTCACGTGAGGTGCACCTAAAAATTTCTGTCAAATTAACGGCGAATTTTGATGGAAGAGCGACATTGAATCAGATTGAATAATTTAAGGGGCTAAATTGATATAAAACATAGTTTAGAGTTTTGATTGACACAAACGTTATAGTTGAAGTGCCAAAAAAGTTGAACTCACAAAGGAAATAAACCTCATAACATGTTAGTAGCATATGTAATGGCAGCCTTAACTGAATTTTGAGGTCCATCCATTTGTATCCTCTTCACATTTCTGTTTTGTTCACATTGATGAAAACAACTTTTCACGGTAGAAGGTTTTTCGTGCCAAATATATATATGCAAAGCTCATAGTTCTCATATGATCTCTCAGTTTTTTTCGACAGAAACCTTATATCTCTCAGATTTATGGTCTAAAATATTAAATCGGCCATGACTCATAAGAACACAGTGTTCCTAAAATCAAATGATTTGTAACTATTATATCATGGGCGGATTGACGCAGAAGCTACGGGGTCACTGACCTACCCTCAATTTTTATATATCTAATATAGTAACACTTCAAATATATATAATTGTGTCCATTCTATCATTTGCACATAGGTCCATATTTAGAGGACATAATTAGGGTCACCATCTTATGAAAACTATGATCATCTTATAAATAAAAAAACCATTGTGATCATGATATAAACTATTTAACATTGGGATTTTAAAAATCATATATAAATATTTTTGTCTGATGAAATTATTATGAATTAAACGAAATTGAGGGAGATACAAAGAGAATTGGAGAAAAATAAAATATATATAAATATACCATCTGACTTTAAAATAAAATAAAATGTTGTAGTTAAAATGACCTACTCTAAAATAAATTTCTAGCTCCACCCCAGCTATTATTGCCATGAATTCACAAAATAAAGACATATAAAATGAAATTTTTATAAATTACCTCAGGATCAAAATTTGCTCAAATATTACCCTGAGCATGTCGATTGAACGCTTCACCCTCACAAGGTCTCTCGAATTACTATTTGAGACTTTTGCACAGTTCTGTTCAATATCATGATCAATTAAGGCCTCAAGAGTATCGATTGACTTCGATGCCTCCATTAGTGCATCAATCTTACAATCACATAGAAAAACAACAATTATTAATGAATAAGTACCACCATTTAACCAAAAATATATGCATACAAAGGACCAAGTATACTTATGTGTGTGTCTATATCTACCTATATCTATGTAATAAATCAGATAGGTTTTTGAACTTATGGGGGTAAGCACACACTTCCCCCCAAAATTTTCAAACCCAACACACACTCCACAACACACAACTGCACATAAATACACACACTCCAATGCATGCACAGTATCATAATTCAGTGTATAGTAACTTTAGTTATGGATATCGCTAGTGTGTGTATATATATATATATATACATACATACATATGTATTTATTTATTTATAAAACAATGAAATTAAGTGGAAGGTGGCTTGAAAAACATTCCCTCTCAATTTTTTTCCTTAGAATTTGGAATTTTTTAATTCAAAACTTAAGGCTCCCTTCAATGACGTTGACACGTGTCATTGTTAAATACCCACCAACTCTTCAATAACAAACCACTATTTTTTAAAAATCTTCAAAAAAATTACTTTTTATCACCAAAAAACTTAAATATAATTATTTATTTAACTTCTCAAGTAATAAAATAAAATGAAGCACGAATTATAATCTCGTGCATTGCACGGGCCCGGCTACTAGTCTATAATCTATAATATAAAACATGTCAGACTTCAATAAACCCATCTGACGATCTCAAATATACTTATTCAACGGCTACCAACATCCCTTTCAAAATCATTCACATTGAATTTTTCCCTCTCTTTCCCTGCAAAATTCATCACTTTTCACTTACGTTGCATCGTACCTTCAGGCACGGGTTACTCCTAGTATATATATATATAAAACAATCATTTTTTGGGAGAGAGGCCTTCTCAAACTTGACATAATAATAAGAGTTTTTGGCTCGGAGGGCTTCTCAAAACTCGTATTCTCTGTGCCATAATAAGAGTTTTTGGCTTGGAGAAGACAAAATTTATAATAGAATTAACGGTGGTGATGTCAAATTTAAATTTGAATTTTAGATTTTATAGAAAAAAATTTATTATAGATTTTCATTAAAATGATTTAGCATTAAAAACTATTTTCAATGTTACAGGAAGAGAATTTTTGGGAAATTAAAAAAATTTAGAATTAACTAGTAAAATATAACTTATTTCCAAATAAGTTTTAAGTTATAGATTTAAGTCATTAAAAATTTCTTAGACTTCACCCCAAATTTTACTAAAACTTATAAAAGAGTGATCAATCCATTGAAAAGGAAACTCATCCATGAATGAAGAACAACAAAGTGTAATAGTAAGTGAAAACTATGATCACCTTGGCCGAAAATTCGATGGAGGCGAACTTGAAAGCCATTCTTAAGTAGCCTATGATAGAGGCAACAAGGCGGCAAGCGGAAGCGAACTGCCCGACCTCGAGACGCGGCGTCGGAGATTCCACGCAATTAGCAAGTTCCTTAAAAGACTCCGCAACCTTTGTCAGAAGTTTCTCTCTCTTCGCCGCCATTGATGACAGGACTTCGGAGCTCTTCTTAATTCGTTGTTGCTTTCCTCTGCTCTCTCTCTCTCTCTCTCATTGGTACGATTCAAGAACGAAGAAGATACCTTTCGACCTATCCTATAGTATATGCATTTTCGTCGTCCTTTCCTATTCTGTCTCTACCTACAAAAAATATATGCAAATCATCAGGGGATCCTATAGTAAGGTCAACCTGCAATTTCTACCCTTTTTCTCTCCAATAATAAATACTACACACACCATCTTTTTATATTACCTTTCTACACTACCTCACTATCAACCATTAGATTAGTATTTGGTAAGTCCCACGGTTCACACTCCACTGTTCTCCTTGGTCCTTCTCACTCTTTAAATGTGAATGTGGGGCTGTTTTATGTGCATCTAGAATACTATTTAAATAGAGTCATGCTATTTAGATTTAAAAATTTAAATTAATGCTAAATTTTAATATTTAATGAGACTTACAATCAATACAATAATTATAGTGGATTAGGCCAATAAATTAAATTTAAATAACATTGTTCTTTAAAATATAAATACAAAAATGAGGTTCACTATTTCCTCATATCCTATTATAAAAGAGCCAATGTAACTTTTGGGAGCTTTTACCCAAAAGCAAGGGGATTTTCGAACTTATACCCAAAAGAGGGTAGTTTTCAAATTAATTCTCAAACTCAAGTACTTTTAAAAATGTCATTCTAATACAAACGTCAGTCCAAGTGAACGCTAGTGGGCGTATAAAACGTCAGTGCAAATGACGTTTTATAGAAAATGTTGGTCCAAATGACATTTCTAAAAAATGCCATTTGTACTGATATTTTACAGAAAAGGTTAAAACGTCATTTGTACTGACGTGTTTTGTATTCCACCTTGTTTTCATCAAGTTATTTTTCAAAATAAAAAAATAGGAAACAAAAATTATATTTGCATTATTTCAAAATAATATAAGATTTTCAATTTCAAAAACGTTTCAATACAAACATTGAAACGTTTATATTTAATTAATTTTAATTTAACTTTCAAACATAAGATTTTGTGATTGATGTCGACAAAAATGTCTATTAAAACAAAGTGGAGTGTATGTAAAAATCTAATTTATTCATAACCAAAAAACAGAGCATTTATTTCATGATACTTTCCAGTGCACTTGATGGCGCAGTCACCCAATCAACTTAGGATGGATAGCCGATGTTTTGCTAGATCAAGCATTCTAGTTGAATAGGTTGGTGGGCTAAATCGTATAAGGAATGTTAGCGTGGAAGAGATGGTTGCAATGTTCTTGAGCATCATTAGCCATGATGAGAAGAATAGATTGGTAAAATTCAATTTCATTAGATTTGGTGAAACCGTTAGTAAGTATTTCAATGCAGTGTTACCAACGATGCTTAAACTATGTCGCTTGTAGCTACAAGCTCCGGAACCAATCACAGATTAATGTACTGATCATAAGTGGAAATGGTTTAAGGTATTATAATGTAAAGCACATTGTCAATTGTGTCGTGCAAAGGCTTGAATTCTTAAGTTAACCATTTGATTAATATTTTTTCCCTTTTAATAGAATTGTGTTGGGGCTTTAGATGACACTCACACATTAGAGCTAGTGTGCTACTAGTTCACCAAGCAAGATATTGGATAAGAAGGGGTAAGTTGCAACAAATGTGTTGGGTGTATGTACACCTGACATGAAATTAATATATATGTCCTACACAGTTGGGAGGGATCTGCGACCGATTCACGAGTGTTGTGCGACAAAGTCACAAGACCAAATTGGGTTAAGGGTCCAACAGGGTAAGATAGAAATTGGATATTCTCAATGAAATTCATATATGTCATCAATATCGTAATGTAATCTAGTGGCTATATGAAATGATTACCACAAGCACATATTACTTATGTGACGCTAGATACAACAATGGCGAAGGTTTTCTAGCACCTTTTAGGGGTCAGAGATATCATCTTGATGAATTCAAGTGGCTGAGGGGCTCTACGAAGTGTCGAAGAATATTTCAATCTAAAACAGTCATCCGCTAGGAATATCATTGAGCGGTTTTTGGCTCTTCTAAAAATGCGATGGACAATTCTTCGAACACCTTGATTCTACCCTGTCCCCACACACAACCGAATTGTTGCGGCTTGTTGTCTGCTACATAACTTCATAAGAACGGAGATGGTTGTTGACCCATTAGAAGAGTGCTTACCAGAGTATGTTCTAAATGACGCCGATGCCAATATAAATGCAATCGATACTGTTGACACATCTAACGAGTGGACTGCTTGAGGAATCAATTAGCAAATTAAAATGTACAATGATGGGATGATGTCTAGATGAATGTGAAGTGTGTTGCAACATTTGCCTGGAATTTCTATGTTATGCCTTGTTTGACAATCTAAATATTTACTTTGTTATGTAATGCCATTGCTAGTGGACTACTTTTATCACTACAAGGAAAAAGGTTTTTTGTGATGGCATTGTGCCAAATAGTATACATGCCGCCTCAAATAGTATTTGTGACGGCCTTGCGGCGGCATTCTTCAGCCGCAAAAAAGGGCCCCGCAAAAAGTATTTACTACGGCAAAATCCCGCCACAAATAATCAAACCATTATTTGCGACAGAACAATTGCTGTCGCAAAAAGGTATATTTTTTTTAAAAAAAAAATATTTGCGACGGCATTGTTGCCGCCACAATAAATTAAGAATTTTGAAAAAAAAAATTATTTGTAATATATTTGTGGATATTGCATTATTCATCTCAAGCATTACCTGTTCAAAAAAAAAACACTCAAACATTACAAAAAATATTGGAAATAAAACACCATCCACTTCAAGGCTAGTCCACGAACCCCTAGGATGCAACAATTTGAAGTAATTCATATTGCAAAAAAATGTCATACCCATCACCAATACATGAAACACATTAATACCAAGATATAATATGATTTCTTAAATACATGAACAATAATTGAGGAAGAACATAGAATTTTCCAAGAATCATCTAATTTCTCCAAACCTGAGAAAAAAAAATAAGAACTTTGTTAAAAGAATACATCTGAATAAACAAAAAACTCCATTGTTTACAAGACAAGCATAAACATGTAAACAATTTTAAGAAAGGAAACAAAAATAACTAATAAAATGTTAGTACCAATTCCACTGCATGAATAAAAACTATCTGAACAAGTTCAATTAACAACTTTTACTCCTGAAAATAAACATAAATCTTGTCACAATCGATTCCGAAGGATAAAAAAGAACAAAATACTTATAAAAAATAAAGTAAAAAGAACAAGATAAAAACATCCCACAAACCAAAGCACACAAGATGTAGAGCATTAATTAAATGTCTCCTTACATTTTACCAAGCTATCATAAAATATAGCAAGTACACAAGCAATACAAGAAGTTGAAAGACAATGCAAACTGACCAATCCAGACTTCAATGGGTAAGAGAATGGTTTAAAGTTAAAGAGTAATGATACACTGACCAAATTTTGGGACCAAATTTTGAGCCCAAATGACATGGCAGCTGAGTTGGGCTTCTTTATTTGGTGTCATGTCATTTGGGTCCCAATAAAGACTCCAAATGAGATGTTGCCATGTCATTTGGGCTCTAAATTTGGTCCCAAAATTTGGTCAGTGTAGCATTACTCAAAGTTAAATACAAACTTGTAGGGTAGAGTGTATAGATAAAATCAGGGATTCTCTATGACAGTGAGCGGTTATAACACACTAGGAACTAGGGAGAATAAGAGGAGGAAAAAGATCTTACACTTACATAGAGGGACAACCATCCTGATCCATTGTACAAATCACATTCTCCAAGTGTTTTAGACCTAACAAAAGTCGAACAAGCAACCCAATGTTCATTGGAAAGCCCAATATGCCCTTACTTTCAAAGTAAATAAAACAACTCTAAAAAGATAAGTAAATTAGTGAGTGAGTTGAATACCTTTCTCATGCCAAGGGGACCATAGATTGGCGAACTGCGAGGCCACTGAAGCCAAAAAAAAAAAAATGAATCCTAAAACTTGCAAATAAAATAGATGGCATTTAAATCAAACTCATAGTTTAGAATCAATCTGCTATTATGAGTAGGACACAGAGAGTTTGTGTGTGCATGTGTGTCAGTGTGTATAGACTGTATTACCTTAAGACCGAACTTTTGACCCTCATAAGAATACAGAAGAAAATAGGTGATAAGTTCTCAAAGAGATTGGGCAGCTTTAACCTTACAAGCTACAGCTTCGTCTGTTCTCCACTGCTGCTACTACTTTCCATCTACATGGTGTCAATATACCATTACAACATGGTGTCAACACCAGTTCTTTATAGTTTAAATATTGGAAAAATATACACAAAGGAATTATGTTAATGATTGAGATCATAAGTAAGATAAATGAGAACTTCAAGGTTCAATATAGAAAATTTGAATTCCTAATGATAATTCAGGATACATTAAAAAAGAAACATAATACGAGACAGAGAGAGTTGAAGAATGAAAGAAAGTGAACTGTTCACATTTAAAAGAAAAAAAAATACAAGCCAACAAAGTGGACAGGAGGCGTAAATGGACACTCAATAATATTGAACTCCCAATTCATTAAAAAAAAATTGAATTCAATCTTGAACTAATACCAACCTCTATGGATTTCTCTCTCTCTCTTTCTCTCCCTCTCTCTTTAAACTCTATACTTTTACTTCAATCAATCACCTAATTTTTTGTCCAACCCCTATAAAACAAGAACACATAACCTGAGAAGCCCAGATGAACAACCCATTTATATGTCTATTGTTGCATTTATACAACCTCTCCCCTCTAATTCTCTAATTACAATCGCTCTCTCCACAACCCAACCCGACTCCGTTCTTCTCCTAAATCAATTCCCACAAACTCTATCAAAGACACATTAAAAAATCCAAAGCCTACAAACTCGCATATGTAACAAGAATTGGAAGAAACAACAATAAATCAAATACGTACAGCAACCAAAGGTAGGACGCAACTGGCAACAGTGGCAGCGACTTCATCTATTATTGTACGGATGGAGAATCGGTTGGATTACATAAAGGAGGGGATCTTGGCGTATGAGTGAATGAGAGCGGCTGGGTGGTTACGGGAACCCACATTGGTCGGGGCCATGATATTCCTATTAGGGTTAGGAGAGAGGGAGAGAGCTAATGACGGAAGAGGGGAAATGAATGGGGTAGATAGAAATCATTTGGGGAAAAGAAGAAATAATAAAAACAATACCAACGAGTAATAAAAACAGTAAAAAACAGCCTAGTTTCGATGACACTTTATTTATGGCTGAAGATACCCATCACAAATAGATGCAAAATTTATCCTTTTATGACAGCAAGTTCACTGCCGTTAAAAAGATGCCACAAAAAATGACTTTTTGTGGCAACAAATAATGCTGCCGCAAAAAAGTTGTCTCAAAAAGCCTTAATTCTTGTAGTGTATTACATTAGTTGTGAATGAAATGCAATGAGTTGTATGTGAAGGTTGATATATTTCATTTAATATTTTGAATTTCAGTCCATAATAAAGTATAGGATAGCTAGTGTTGGGAGTTCCCAAACTATGAGTGGCATTCAAGCTGAAAAGGATACTAGGCAGGCGTATATGGACTGGTGGTGAAGTGGCACAGTTGATACATGCATTGAAAGATCTTTATGCAGCAAGCCTGAAATGCCCTAACGGCACATTTAGGTCTGGATGCTTACAAATGTTAGAGCACAAATTGGGGGATACATTGGGTAACACTACGCTGCGAGCTACACCACACATAGAATTGAAGATCAAAATGTGGAAGCAACAATATAACTGCATACTGTCTATGATAAACACTAGTGGCTTTGGTTTTAATGACACAGATAATCGAATTAATGTGGAGTCTGATGATGGTTGGGAACAATACTTGAAGGTACTATTACCAATATTTAGAAACCTAACTTTATATTACATATTACCAATTTTTATCACACATAATATAGTTGCTTATTTTTTAATAGAAGGATAAGCAAGAAAAGGGAATGCATGAAAAATGTTGGCCATACTACAAAGATTGGGAAATAATATTCAACAAAGATCGTGCAACCGGAAAATTTGCAAAGAATGTTGATAAAATGGTTGAGGGGAATGAATATGAGGACAATGTCAACATAGGTGACCCACCTTCAACTAATGACGAGATTAGGGGAAATCAAATTATTAGTCAGGACATGTTGGGTAACAATGACACTCCTGCCCGTAAAAGCAAAAAGAAGAGGGTTGTCATAGCAGCTGAGGTTATTGCAAGTAGTTTGGGTAATATGACCAAAGAGTTGGGCGATTATGTTGATTCTTGTGGTAGGAAGCTAGAGCATATCGCCAATAGGGTTAGCCATGATCAAGATATCTCTGATGCGCACCGAATGATATTTTCTGAGTTGGCAAAAATTGACTGGATTAATGAGGATTTGATGTATGAGACAGGGTATAGAATTGCATTTGATCCTGTCAAAGTTGATTTGTTCTTCACCTTGCCTGATAAGCCATCGTGGATGAGGAAGTTATTGTGTGGTAACAATTACCCACAAGTGTAGTTGATCTAGCGTGACGATGAATATTTTGTATGTATGTTTCTACTCTATGACATTACAAAACTAAAGTAAAGTAGGGTGAACATGGGGTTACACTCCAATTTTGTATAAAAAAATAGGTTTGGTTATAAACCACTTTCTAACCTTTTGTATGTTTCCCTATATTTTGGGTTGTATTATAATTTCATGCATGTAATGAAGTAGAATATTAGCATACATAATTTCATTCGCTTTGCTTTATTAAATGGACGGTAGTTGTGGTGGTGATCTAATGGATACAATGAATTGGCTTTGTTGTTAGGTAGATAAGTTATGCATAGGCATCAAAGATATTATGTTGTGTTCATTGGCAGACAAGTTGGTATATATATATGACATGGCAGGAATGCCCTATCAAAGTAAATAGGTATCCTGGTGAATTGTACAAGTCATACGACTTGTACAAAGAGGCAGAAAACGCACTGCGCATGTATGTTGCGCAAGCCGACAGTGCACTAGACGTTAATCCTATAATCAATGTCGCTGCCCAGCTAGAGCCACCATTACATAATCAGGACAATGAAATGGCTATTGCTGCACCTAATGTTGCGGCAAAAAATGACGGGGAAAACCATAACCATTGCAACTGCTTAATGTATGTCGTTATGTTGCTATAGTGTTCACTCATATTTTGTACTCCTTTTTGGGGAGAATAGGGTCAAGTGGTGAACGTATCTTCTTCTTATATGAATGTATTTTTTGGGATTTCTGCCACCATTAACCTTTTGTATGTTGTAAGATTGCCGAGTTATTATGTAAGAATTTTTATGTGAATTGAAGTAACTAATTTAGCAATGTTATGTAATTATTATAGTTACATATGTCGAAGGTTCCAATAACAGAGGATGAATGTGAGGTGCTCATTGAGTTGTTAGTTGAGTAAAAAGCTCGTAGAATCATGCCACAACAAGGAAATTACTCAAAGACTTCTTTTGAAAAACTGTTGAACCGCTTGAAGCAGAGGATGCCTAATTTTGGGTTGAAACTTAGGGATCTTGCATCAAAGATACGGTTCTAGGAGAAGCAATACTTCACCATTGTTGCAATGCTTAAAACTTGAAAGTTCGCCTGGGATGACAATTTAAAGCAAGTTGTCAATGGGTCATTCCATGGGGGTGACATATATTTGAAGGTATGTTTAATTTGGTAGACTTGTATTTGTTGTTAAAAGTTATGAATTGATTCACATTATAATAGGTCTATACGTACTTTACCGACGATATTATGTGGAGACATGTAGAAAAACAGGTTCGGGGGGAAGTACTGCACCAACCCATGCCCTTTGTTTGAGAAACTAAGTGACATCTTCGCACCCCCATCGGTCAGTTCAACTAACTTTTCTAGAAGTGTTGATTCCTCTCCAATCCCTTTGGACATGAATTAAAGAATGAAGAGGTTATCACCAGAGACAATTAACCTATTTCAGTTTCTTGTATGAACATATTTATATTAACTGCTATGTATGCTAGAAATGGCTCACCGTTTATGGGGATGTCTTGTGGGAACAGTATTTTGTGATTGTAAGAAAGTGATGTGGTCTTGTGGGCGGGCTTTGGAAAAATGTACACCCCCATGTTTTGGTTGTCGGTTGACAAAGAAGGGTAGCCATGTAGTTTGTGTAGTTACCCTATGTAATCTAAAGTTGTGTAATTAACTTCGACTATGGTTATGGATACCCAATTTTGGGAATGTTCCTACGGGAACGAGTAAAGCTAATTCTAGCGAATCAATGGCTTTATATAAATTTTTCATATAGACTTGGATGTGTGTATGAGAGTAACGAATATTCATGTGGACTTGAGAAGATTTACGAATTTTTCAGCTATGAATAGGCATAGAAAGTATTATACCAGTGCATATTGCAAAATATGTAAACAAACTAAGGAATGGAATAGATGGTATTAGGGGTAAACATATATATTTGCTAATTGCTAGATGAGATGTGAAAGAATTGATGGTTGTTGGTGGGACCTACCAAAATACATATTGCTCAAACAAATATGGGATAGAATTGTATTATTTATTATTACCGGTACTAAATTCCCATCGGTAGTGAAAATGTATGGAATATAATACCCAATCCCATGCTTAGAAATTCACCAACGAAACACACCCTTAATGTATTAAAAGTGTTATAATGTGGTATTTTTATTAGTTTCCGTTACTCATTCTGTCAACATCAATGGAATAACTTTTGACAGAATAAGTTTTGATTTTACGATATATCATGATCCTGGACAGGACTTTCAGGATTTTGGGATGATATATTCTTAAACTAAGACAAGCCTTGCATAAGATTTTGACTTTAATTCGAAACAGGAGGTCATTTCTTACCAGATCATAACTACATCTGGTTGACTTGGGCTATTTCTTCAGAAATATGAACCATCTGGCAAGATATGACTAGGCTCTACCTTCCAAAAATTTATCAAACTTTAAAGGTCCAGCCGTCAGGTGCTGCACTCCCCACATCCCCTAAGACTGAATAAGTATGAGAACCATCGGTATTGTTCAGATTGGAAGTCTCAATCATCATTCGAACGGAACTAACGGAATGACCACATTGTAACCCTTTTCAATATATTGAGGGTGCAAATTAAGAAAAATTAAATCTTTCAAAGTACAACATTAGATTTTCTCTAAAATATTTGATGTGGTAGCATTTTCACATGGGTAAGATGTCATAATTTGGTATAGGAAATGGATGTGTCAATAGTCGTTATTATACTGTTCTTTTTTCAATTTTACCGAGTTGTATACCATAAATTCAAGCTGGATTCCTAGGTTGTACATCCACATGAACAGATACTATTTTTCTTTTTTAATAAAAAAATCTATCATTTAAAAAATAAAAAAATATAATAGAGAGCATCTAAATCCATTTGCACTTACCATAAAAAGCTTGATGTTCTCAAATATGGAGGTCAAGGAATGGCCCGGGGTCAGGAATCCGTCCCATCTTGCTAGTGGATAATCTATCATTGATAAAAATTGTTTTGGATGAAATCGGAGTTTAATATTTCCTTAGGGCCACATATATATATATATATACTAGTTATTGTCTGTGCCTGAAGGCACAGAGTAATAAAAAAAATGGTCAACAATAAATATATTTGTATTCACATCTAATATCAAATCACAAATATAGAGTAGAGAGAAAGGAATGTAAGTATCAATTATAGTGGGAGTGAGCGATGGTAGTGGTGGTGGTGGTGGTAGTGGTGATGGCCTTGAGGGGTGGTGGTGAGGCTATAGGGATAGTGGTGGTGGGGTGGCGCTAGTAGTAATGGCGACGGTGGTAATAGTAGGGAGCAGTGGTAGTTGTAGTGGAAGAAATGGGGATGGTGGTGGGGGTGGTGACAATGGTGATGGTAGGTGGTGATATGGTGACGACAGTGATGGGGGGGGGGGAGGGGAGGGGGGTGTGGTAAGGGCGGGGGGGTGGTAGTGGTGAGGCGGTGGGTGGGGTTGTGACATTGGTGGTGGTGGTGGTGGGGTGGCGACGGTGGAGGTGGTAATGGTAGTGGTGATGATGGTGGGGATAGTTTGGTGGTGGGGAGGGGTGGCGGTGGTGGTGGTAATGGTGTTGGGGTGGTAGGGGGTGGTGGTGGGGTAGTTACAAACATTACTTTTATTTTTAAAGTATTTATGAGAAATTATAAGTATTAAAAACACTTTTAAAAAATCATCTCAAACACACCCTTAGGAGCCTATTTTCCCTATTAAATTTGGAATGTTAATATTAACAGTCGGATTAACTTTAAAGTAAAATGAAAAAGATCTCAACCGCGAATAGCAAAAGTCATTTTGTTTACCTTTTGAGATTTGAATTGTACTGTACTTTATTATATATATATGTATAATTTAACAAATAATATTAAAAAAGTTGGACTTGTAAAACTTTTGGGTGGCTGGATTAAAATGTTATACAAAAAATACCAATTGATATACAAAATAGGTAGAACGCCACAAATTCTATGTTTAGCGTAGTTAAGATACCAAACCTGAAGGGCATAAAATTATGCCACGTGGATTACCAGGTGAAATGGGCACGTGGTCATGAAGAGACATGTCACGTGGATAAAAGTATCAGCAATCTGGAGCAACCGAACTGAGTTGCAATAGCTCGGTTCGTGCTACCGAGTAGGAGAGCACAACATGGCTTGAAAGCGTAGCACAAACCGCACAACGGGACAATTGCCTATAATCAAGGCATTTAGGTGTAACAGCTAGGCGGAGTCATTCTCTTGGAAGAGCTGTGATTGAGGGAACGTTAGAGAGATTTCTGCAAACTCCCAACAAACAATCCTGAAGAAAGGTGGATGTGCCATCTCCCACAACAGTAAAGAGAATCCTTGAAGTAAGGTGAAGTCTATATAAAGCAGCAAAGATGCACGGCAAAAGGCAAGTTGAATCCTTCTTAGTACATTTCTCCATATATACACTTATTGACTTAAATATCGGAGTGTCTTCAATCGAAGCACTTCGATCCTAGGCAGTTTGTTCTTTTTTGTAAGAAGCACTTTGAGGGAAGGGAGCACTATCAAGGAAGGTTAATTCTCTCACGAAGCTTAGGAGGTATTTTTATCCTCCTACAAAACCCATAAATATGTATTATGAACAAGAGATTTAACTAACCAAAGGTAACATGTCCACTATGTAATGTAATTTTAAGTATTGAAAATACTCAAAAGATGAAGATTTTTCAAGTGTTTTGGCATTTTATGTTCAGAAATTTTGTAACAAGTAGTACAAATATAGATTTTTTTAAAGCTCTATTATGCCCTGACATTTTTATGCAAACTGTAAACAATTAATGTTTTTCATTTATGAAATCCTTGCATGATCGGTAATTAGGAATGGCATGGGGTGGGGGTGGGGGTGGGGGTGGGGGCGGGGCAGGGGCGAGTACCAAATTAAAAAAGTTCATCCATCACCGGTCCACCCCCGTTAATCGGCTAGCTTTAATATCCATCACGGTCTCACGGGTAAATTCTATTCCCCGCCACCCGCCACTCGCATTCACACCCGTCCCACCCCCAAAAAAAAAAAGGTTTATCCAAAACACAAAGAAAGAAGAGAAACAGCCTCAACTTCGAAAACAACTACAACAAATTTAATTACTCAGCCGTAACCTTTTTGACTGATATTTTGGTGGATTAAAATGTCTTAGCATTATGTATGGGCATAATACTATCGCATTAACTACTAGCTGGTGAGTGGCGTCGACTCTTGGCGTGGTAGAATGTTACGTTCAAATAGTTATACGCTCCAACCCCAACAAGTTCTGGACTTAATACAATATTTTTTATTCTAAAAACGCAAAAAACATATTTTTAAATAAATAAAAAATTAAACTAGGATAATTAAAAATAATATATCTATATATATATATACTAATAAGATAGAGACAATTTTGAATCTATTTTTAATTCAAAATTTAATCCAAATTTAATTCATTTGAGAAAGGACAAAGACGACTCAGATTTAATCTACTTTTTATTCAATGGTCCAGATTTCATCACAATTCTTTCAACTTAATCCAAAGCTAACAATACATCCCATACAAATACCAAATCCCACCCAAACTTTATTCACTCCTACACGTTACACGGTACCCAAGTCACTTACCCAAGAGGTCTATTCATGACATTGACAGAAGTAATGGATTCGGATCTGTCGCCATTCAACAATGAATCCACAAAGCCAGCCCTACGGTCTTCCTCGTCGTCTTCAATCTTTGATGGTAATTCCCCTGTAAAAGTTTAAACAATGTATGATGTATCACCACTCACATCCCTGTGAAAAAAATTGTTAATTTAATTTTTGTTGTGAATTCCTCGTATTTCAATTTTCTTGATTGTAGGATGCACAGAACAGAGTTGCAGCTTTTGCTCTCTATCACCTGTTTCAAGATATTCCTTTTCACTTGCTAATTACTGAGCCGTATGCTTCACTTGTTCGACAATGGGAGGAAGGTGACTGTTTTTGCATTCAGTGACCTCATTTTAGAAGTATCTTCTAGAAAGTTTTGTCTTCCTTGTTTAATTGGAATCCCTTCTACATAGGAATAAACTTCATAACAAGTTCTCTTTATCACTGTTGATTTGAGATTATTTTCAGCAAGTAATTCTGAAGATGGGCTCTGGATGGGTGAGAATTCACCATGCTCTATTTTCGGTAAGTTTCCGGCAGTGCCATTCTAATCAAAGTTGGAAGGAGAGAGAAATAGTTGTGATGTCAAATTTAAATTTAAATTTCAGATTTTGTGGAAAATGATATGACCACTCACAAAAAAATATAATTTTTAAAGGTCAAATTATAACTAACTAAGATAATTTGTGATCGATCATAATATTTTATAATTAATAATGATAACAACACATTAGTTATATTCTCAGTCTCCTTCACGTTTTGTTCTTTTAATTATGAGACCATGCTTTGTTTTTTTTTCCCGAAAATACAAATGGAAAAAGTACCGATTGAGACCTATTTCATATCCAATTTCGTATAAAGACTAAAGTATGAAAAGATATAGTCTACACAAAATATAACATGTTTAAAGAATGAAAAGAGATATTCTACATAAAACATAGAAATGTTGAAAAAGTGAAATTATAAAATTTGATGTCAATTTATATACAACTAATGAAATTATGATCAATCATAAAGTGATATATTCGATTATGAAAAATAGGATTTCTAAAAGTTAAAGTTATAATTTTTTAATAGTCGAGTATGAAAAAATATATTCTACAAAAAAAATATGTAAAGTTCAAGAGTAAATTTATAACTTTTGAGGTCAAATTATTTACAACTAATGGAATTATGATCGATAAAAATCGTATAATCAATTATGAAAAACATAAATTATAAAATTTAGGTTACAACTTTTAAAAGTCGAATTATAATTAATTGAAGTTATTTGTGATCGACCACATTTTATGGTAGATGAGTATAATTGTGATCAATCACAAATAGTCCTAAGTAATAATAACTTAATCTTTAGCTATTATAACTTGATCTTCAAGAATTATAAATTTTCATATAATATCATTTTTTTTAAAAATTATATATTTACCCTTACAATTTTTTGATAAATAAAAGTTGAAAAGAAGAAAAAGTTCTAGTCTAGTCTCGGTGGAGTCAAGCTGGGCCTAGGTTTAGTTCAAGTTGGGAGCTTGTTGATGTCACCGTTATCTTCATGCTGAGAAGACACATGATAGTGTTTCAAGTATACGTACGCCAACCTATACACACTAAAAACAATGAGAAGTCTACAAATATCCTCACCTGGCAAGCTTACAGATCAGCTCTTTCTTTTTATCTTATTCCCTATGACGTGGAACAAATTATGGCTATTCCTATTTGTAATCAATTTCCCAACGACAGTTTGGTTTGGCATTATACTTCCTCGGAAAATATTACATAACTCAAATGAAACTCAAATATTAAAACCAAAATACATATCATTCATTGGATGAGTGTGAAATGAGTGGGTCTCATTGAAAAAATTGATGAGACCCACTCATCTAAGGGATAATATGCATTTGAGTTTTAATTTTTTGGGTTTCATTTGAATTTTGTAGTATTGCTCAGGTTCTCAAAAAGATTTTGCCAACCAGATGTTCAGCCTTTTTTCTAGAATGGGTGATGAACTCCTCAAATTTGTTGCTCCCTGATCAGCTATGTCTTATCTTCACCCTTATTTGGACAATGTGGTTCAACAGGAACAAGGTAAGACTTGATGATGATTCTTACACTCCATACCAGATTGTTGATTTTGCTAATACCCATTTGACACAATATTGAAGCACCCTTGATCCCCAACCCGTTACACAGCGACATGAATATACAGAGGATAGAAGAGTGTGGTCTGCCTTTCCAGTTGGGGTGCTGAAAATTAATTTTGATGGTGTAATTTTTATTGAATCTGGCTGCTCAGCTGTTGGGATGGTGATTAGGGATTGGAATGGTTCGTTTATAATAGGATATTGCCAAAAAAAATACAAGGATTGCTTCAACCTGATCATGTAGAGGCATTTGCGGCAAGTTGTGGTATTAAGATAGCGGCAGAGTCTGGGTATGATAAAGTAATTCTTGAGGGCAATTCTAAATTGATTATTGATGCACTTCAAAGAGATATGACGGAGTTATCTGAAGTAGACAAGTTTGTTGATCAAATCAAATCCTTTGCAAGTAATTTTTGCTGAGCTTTTCTTTTCATGGACCCGTAGAGAAGGCAAAGTATGCAAAAAATTGTATGGAACCCCATATTTGGAGGGAGGATTGTCCTTTGTTCTTGACACATCTCCTTCAACATGATGTAACCAATTCTAATCAATGAAAAATCACTATCGTTTCTGTCAAAAAAAAAAAAGATTCCCCCATGTTATCTTCTTCTCTCTTTTTGCTGCGCGATGGGACTCTCTCTTTTCGCTTAGTTTGTTTACAACTAAAAGATAGTAACCATAGTTCTTATTTAAACTCATAGTTTGAACAGTAAAGTACCAAAAGTTGCATTGGCTCTTTTATAATATAATATAGGATATGAGAAAATAGTGAACCTCATTTCTGTATTTATATTTTAAAGAGTAATGTTATTTAGATTTAATTTTTTGGTCTAATCTACTATAATTATTGTATTGATTATGGGTCCCATTAAATATTAAAATTTGACATTAATTCAGTAATTATAATGAAATTATATTATTAAATTAAAATTTTAAATCTAAATAGCATGACTCTATTTTAAATAATATTCTAGATGCACATAAAACCGTTATTATGCCCCACACTCACATTTAGGGGTGGCAAATTGGTGGATTGGGTTGGTTATGAGTTGAGTTAAATTAGAATGGACTAAAATAAATCCAATCCATTTTTCACTCATCTAGTAAATAAGTTATAATGGGTTGGGTTTATAACAGGTTGGGTTAAATCGATTAACCCATAAAATAATTAAAATTCTTAATAGACACATTAGTACACCAAAACACACACATTAGTAGTATACTAAAATACAAACATACACACACACACACTAATCTATATCTATATCTATACTACTTAAAAAGTGAGGATACATGAAAAACATTTATATTCCGTTTTTTACCCTTAACTATTGGTATAAAGTCAATCATATCCACTATGTCTTTTGATATTCTCTTAGTATCAAATTGATTAGTTGCATTGTTCAACAAGCAATGCCAGTGCACGATCATCTGATTATATTTAATTTCCTTAAATTAACACTAAAACGTTTACAACTCATTGTCTCCCACAACAAATAAATCTTTCTCTGTTGATACAAAAGTCATGTTCTCGATCGTCTTCTCTATCTTCCATTCTCTCATTTCTTTGCTTTGTTATATTTTAAAATTTTGGCTCTTTGTTGTATCAATTTGTGGGCATCTGTTCACAATCTTATCGATCCTCCAATTACTTTCAATTCACCAAAATTTTGACTTTTATAGATCACCACTTTTGGGTAATGGAAGCATGCGATATCTCATTAATTGGTGAGGCACATCACATAATAACAGCAAATCGAAATAGTGGGTTAGTTGCTGGCTAGAAAGCATATATACTTCTCAAGGGTGTCGTGGCATTGTTGGACACAACCAGACATGTGTCCAACACAGTTAGAAGTGTCCTGAATAATGAGTTCAGTCGAATACGACCAATGTTTTTTTTTTTTTAAATGATTGTAGTTTGGTGTGTGTGTGTGTGTGTTTTTTTTTTTATGTAACTTATGTATTATGAATGTTAATGTATGTAATAATGTTTGGTGAAAATTATGGATGTTTATTTTGATCTATTTTAATTTTAATTAAAAAATAATATTTGCTAGATTTTATTATTAATATTATTATAAAATATGCTTTATTTTTAATATATTATAATTTTATTATTGTCTAAAAATATATTATATTATTTTAATTAGTTGTATCTTTGACATACATGTGTCTTATATTTTTGAACTTTGTCATATCCCGGTGTCCGTATCATATTAGATATAGATTTTGTTTGCAAATTAATGATAATCTTTTTCCTTCTCACACTTGATTCTTGATTTTTTTTCCCTACAAATTCTGAATGTATGACCAAATATTGGGTTTTACTTATAACCCATTCAGTTAGTATACTAGGTGCAGATCTAAATATCTCCAACTATGTGTGACTTGACTAGATTTCCAAAACATAATCTTAAGGTAAAGTGGCTAATGCCTCAAACTAAACTAAGCATTATGTATTGTCATTTCAAAAAACTTTCTTGACTTTCTACTTGCCCAAGTAGATAATTTAGCTTTCAATTTTCTGTGAATAACACTTCCATTTAGTTGCTGAAAAAATACAAGATCTAGCCAGAAATTGGAAGTTGATTTCTAGGTTCTCAACTCATTAAAATTGAACATCGATTCTTATATTCTCTAATTAATGAGGAAATTGTAATATTACCTTCCGGAAAAAGACGTAGTTGTAGTATTAGGTCTATTTAGGTGGAAGCTAATTTGAATTTTTATGTAGAAGGTAAGTGAATTTGGATGTTAGTACTTTTATAAAGTAAACTCTATGCTTTGATGAGGGAATTATTTATTGAAATGAATACCAGTTATTTAAAATAAAATGAAATTTGATGAGAAAATCATATGATTACGAATGGAAGAGAGCAGAAAACAAAGATGAATATATTGTCTCGATTTATTTGTAACATAGGAAACTCGGCCAAATCGATCGAGTTTCTCAGGATACATTCATAAGTTTCAGACATCAAGAAACTCAACCAATTGGCCAATATGAGAAATTTTACGAATGAGACATCAATTGAGATGTCTAATTAGCTATT
This sequence comes from Ilex aquifolium, assembly GCA_951799425.1. Classification (NCBI taxonomy): domain Eukaryota; kingdom Viridiplantae; phylum Streptophyta; class Magnoliopsida; order Aquifoliales; family Aquifoliaceae; genus Ilex; species Ilex aquifolium. The sequence goes on from OX637404.1 coordinate 21,613,071, forward strand.
TATTTGTCTTTTAAGAGAGAGAGATTTTCTCCATGACTTCCCTTTTCCTTTAATTTTGCTATTATAAACTATTACCGAGGTTCTCTATATAACTTCTCTTTTCTTATAATTAACTATTAATTTTTCGTTAATCTTGGTTAACAGAAGACATTAAATTCTATTTGGCTAAAAACTTGCCATAGGTCAAGAGTTATTTTTGTATTCTATTGTGTGGACAATGATAAAATTATACAAAATTTCCAATATATATAAATGTTAACAAAACAACACTAAAATTCTCTTTGGGTGCAATTCTTATTTTTTTGTTGCTAACCACTCAAGCAGTTTGTGACAACAAACTTGGATTATAGATAACTATATTCAATTAAAGGAACACTCTGCTTAAGTTGAGTTGCATGATTCATCCTTTAAATTATTAGGTTAATTTAAGTCTGTTATGCCATGGCAAAAAAGAAAGAATGTTTGATTGATTTTGTGACAAGAGTGCAACAACAATAGTCAGCACCCACACAACATACTCACACAATAGTCGGGGAAGATGATGACAAGCACAAACGCTCAAATGGATGCAAGGTATATCTCTTCCAAGAAGTAGAAAGCCAGAGTAAGGTTCTGAAGATAAAAAGGATGCGTCAAGAAGGCATCAAGAAGGGATCCAAGAGCAAATTGGAAATATTCAAACTTGAAGATGAGGAGTTCTTGAATTACCTAAATCTACATGTGATAATTCTCCTTTTGGTTTTGTTGAAGTTATCCAAATTATGAGTTTATTGGTGAACTGTTGATTCTAATTCTTGATTATTGACTATCTACTTAATTAGTTGACAAAGACGCGACGAATATGTATGATTTATTGGAGTTCATAGTTTTTCACATCAACAATAAGTAATATTTGATGCTCGAAATGGTCCACGTGCAACACACGTGTGCACTAACTAGTACACCAAAATACACACAAACTAATATATTAAAAATATAAACTCTAATACACTAAAATACACACTAATACACCAAAAATACACACACACATATACTAACACAAAAACTAAAACACATTTAATAAAAAAAAAATATACACATAATGGGTCGGGTCAATTGTGGGCTATGGGTTGGTATGTGGGTTGTGGGTCAACACGTGGCTGTGGGTCGGCCCATGAGTTATGGATCAACCCATGGGTCGTGGGTGGTGTATAAGTGTGTTTGCTTTTGGTGTACTAGTGTGTGTATGTTTTGGTGTATTAGTGTGTATGTGTGTATTTTTTGGTGTAATAGTGTGTGTATTTTTTGGTATATTAGTATATTTATTTAATTTTATTACTTGTGTTATTTAATAAAAAGATAAATACTCAACCTTATAGATACCTATTTGTAATCCATATTAACCCGCTTAATTAAAATGAATCATATTACCCAATCCATTTAGAACTCATATTAATTAATATAGGTAATGAGTTAATTAATTAATATTATATATTAATTAATTTAGAACCCATATTATTTATGGACGGGTTAGGCGGATTAATGGGTAATAAGTTAAGATTGTTACGCCTACTCACATTAAAGACTAATAAGGACCAAGGAGAACAGAGGAGTGTGAACCATGGGGGAAGAAAATTGACATATCCCAAAAATACTAGTGACGAATTGTAGTATGGGGGGAGGTTACGGGAGGGAGAGAAAATAATAATTATATGTGCACCATGGTGTTTACGTCACCTGATTCAATGTATTCAACGGATCTACTAATCTAATAGTTCATAGTGAGGTGGTGCAGAAGAGTGGTATAAAAAAATAGTGTGCAGGGACGGAGCCACCTTATGCCTAGGGGGGCATGTGCTCACCCTCAATTTTTTTTTTCTAAAATTAGTTATATATATTTTAAGTATTTTTTCAATATATTAAATTGTGTCCACCCTATTTTTTAATCAAGACCAAAAAAGGTATGATATATTCATGAGTTTACTTATAATTTTAACATTTATTTTAGTAATTATTACCGATATGATAGATAATATATTTTATTATGTAATCGAACGAATGATAAATAGTTAAGTGATAATATGATTGTAGATATAGATAATAATAAAGTTAATGCAAGACTTTCAACGTATAAAAATTCATTGAAATCAATTCTAAATAGTTTTGATTAACTTTTGTTTGGTAAAAGGATATAATTAGCCTTTTTTTTTATAAGTTTTAGTAAAAATTGGGGTGAAGTCTAAGGAATTTTTAATGAGTTAAATCTATTACTTAAACTTAGTTTGAGATAACGTTGTCCGTTGGATGATGTTTTTTTTAAATTCAAACGATCTGAGTCGCTCTTTGTCTCTTAAATTCAAATTCGTTTTACTTTATTATATAGATATCTACATGATCCTCATTGAATTTTTATTCATTTGACATCTTTTTCTCCTATCTCTCACATATTTTAAACATACACTCTCTAATCTCTAATATAACTCTATCTCTCTATCTATCTCATACTCTCCCTCTTTCTATATCCTAAACCCAAATAATAGTAAAGTAATAGGAGTTGGAGAGTTTGGGTTGGACGGCTATATATATCTAATAATAACAAAATATATCTAATACCTATTAAAACTCTAATAACAAGGATTCTCAAACAAACAATTTAAACACACACTCTCCCATCTCTCGTGTAACTCTTTCTTTCTCTCTCTCTCTCTCTCTCTATATATATATATATATATCTCTATCTCATACTCTCATCTCTCATATAACTCTCTCTCTATCTCATACTCTCTCCCTCTCCCTTTCCCGTCCTCTCTTTATACACCCACCAACACACATACGCCAATATCGACTCCTACCCAAAAAAGAAAGAATTTTTTTAGGTATAATGATTAATATAAACTGTATACATGTTGATATTTTTAGGGGTCATGTTGTTGGAGGAAATTTTGTCAAAATATTTTGAAAAATAGAGTTTTCAAATTGATTTTGAATTGTGTAACTAAAGAAAATAATGAAAAATAAAGTACTGTTTGAAAATATTTATATTACATGATCGGTGCTTGAGTTTTTTGAGTTACTTAGTGTCTTCGAGGTATGAGTTATTACTAGTATATATATGAGACAGACAGAGAATAAATAGTCATATTCTATATATGGATATAGATAGATTTGAGAGAGAGAATTTTAATGTTAGTCAAACTCCTAAAATTTAGGAGTTGTTAGTTTTCAAATTTGTTTTAATTAAATATAACTACTGAGGGTATTTTGGATAATAGAGATCAAAATATATTTAATATTAAATAAGTTTCTTTGATGAACTTATCATCAAATAAGTCCACAAAGGGGGACCGACTTCAAATTTTCCAAAAAAAATAACATTTAAAAACAAAATATAGTAGCATTCAAATACAAAAAATAGTAACATTGAAAAAAAAATAGTAACATTGAATATTAATATTTAGAAAAATAACAAAACAGTAATATACTCAACAAAAGAGTAACATGCTCAACCAAAAAAAATAATAATAATAACATTGTCAAAAAAATAGTAACATGGAACATTCAAACTCAAAAATAGTAATATTTAAAAAAAAAAAGGTAATTGGTACCAATAATTCATTCATGATTAGCTACCAAATTAAGTACCTTTCAAGCATTGTTAATTCTGACGAGTCCAAAATTAACTGGGCCAAGCCCAATTTAAATGAACCAAGAAAGCCCGAAGGAAGTTCCAAATCAAGGCTGGGTCAACCCATCTAGAAGGATGCCAAAGCACCAAATGAAGCAAGAGGCCAGCACCAGGACCAAGGGGGGCGTCGCCCAAGGCCCCTAGGAGGGCGCCGCCCAAGGTCCCCAAATGGGCGCCGCCCATAGGGTCCCTTAGGGCGTCGCCCATAGGCAGCCCCTTGAGCCCTCCTTCGTCCTCCTCCGTTGTCTTCCTCTCAGTCCACCTCAGTGCCATGGGAATGACTCCGATGCAAGTCCAAACGAACGTGGCCCACTCCAACTCAAGTCAAGACAGGTCAAGACCAGTCCAAGATCTTCCTCCGACTGAATAGGAGCACGAGGGAGAGAATACCGGGATGAAGATTGAGAAGATCAAGTCCTACCAAAATAGAACTTACCAAAATGGTAGAGTCCTATCATAACTGTACTTACTAAATTATAGTGACCGCCTCACCACCTCTCCCAACCTATATAATGTAAGTCCTCTCCATATGAAGGACACGCATTGAAACCCCTACACTTACCCTCATACACACTGCTCTCTCTCTAGAAGCATTGTAACTCCGATATACACCGTCCGGTGACATGTTCATCACCTCCTTGAGACCTCTACACCTTGAGCTCTCTACACACACTACACCTCTCTCCACCGAGAGTTTTGTCTCTCTACACCAAGTCTCTCTCCCTCAATGCACTGTAACTCTCCGGAGTACCATTATTCATCAATAAAGAACACCAGGCCACCGCTGCCGTTTCCGAGAGTGGACGTAGGTCAACCGGACCGAACCACTATAAATCTCTGTGTTGATCTATTATTTACTGCTTTGATATTGATTGTCATTGATTGCTTATTAATCATACCCGTACACATTCTTGATTGTTGATCTTGCCAAAGACGATTTTGTGCATCATCAGTTTGGCGCCGTCTGTGAGAATGACTAAGTTTCTACTATTTTCCTACTCTTTCAATCCATGGCAATCACCACGAGATCAAGGTCTCAACAACCGGGAGAAAACAACCAGGCCCACCGGGAAGAGGCTCCTCCTCCCATCATACCTGGGGAACCTTCTACTACTGTTACTCCCGCCACTGGACAACAACAACTCCTCCAGACCATGCAGCTGCTGGTGAGCCAGAACCAGCAGATCATCCAGCTCATGCTCTCCCAAGGAGGAGTCCCACTCCCTCCACCAAGAGAGGAACAGTCTGTCCCTTCTGGACGCCAGACTGCCCCCCACCATGGGGTCCCTCACCATAATGCTCCAGGGCCACACCAGGGAGCCCCTCTTCCGGTAATCCCACCTCAGCACGCAGGGAACTCACATCGTGTCAGATTGATTTCGAGTTTGTGTCGAAAATCCCAAAACCCGAACCAAACATGTTTAATAATCGTATCGAGATGTGTAAACACTAACTTGACTTGACCATTAAACGGGTTACCAGAACCAGACCTGTGTTGACACGTTTAATAAACAGGTTATTTTCGGGTTAACATATATAATATGATCTGTTTAACCTGTTTAACACACATAACACATACCTATTTAATACACATAGCATGTTTCCACACCTGTTTATTACCATTAAATACACCATTCAAAATTTCAATTAATTTTTTCACAAATAACATATCACATCTTAATTATCAATGAAATTAACTAAAATGCATTCAAGTTTCAACCCAAAAATTAAAACAAGAACTATACTAGTATACTGTCATAATAATGTTAAGAACTATACTGTCAATTACCATAGTAGAAATAAGAACTAATAAGTAATAATGTTAAGACCACATCAGTTGTATATAATAGGCACACTACAACAAAAATCGTTTTTTGCGACGATTTTTTTCGTCACTAAATTAAAAAAAATCGTCGCCAATTATTTTTTGCGACGTTTTTTTTTCGTCGCGTGTTCGTCGCAATAGCCTCGTCGCAGAAAGTATTTTGCGACGCAAATTTATTTTCATCGCAAAAAAAAAAAAAATTGCGACGAAAAAAAAACGTCGCGAAAAGTTGAAAAAAACGTAGCAAAAATCAATTCCACCAACGTAAAAAAATAAAAAATAATAATTTAATTAAGTTTTTGCGACGTAAAAAAATCGTCCAAATAATTTTATACATAAATAAAAATGTAAAAAATAATAATTTAATTAATTTTTGGCGACGTAAAAAAATCGTCGCGAATAATTTTTTACATATATAAAAAATGTAAAAAATAATTATTTAATTAATTTTTCGCGACGTAAAAAAATCGTCGCAAATAATTTTTTCCATAAATAAAAAATGTAAAAAATAATTGAATAAATACATTTGCGACGTATAAAAATCATCGCGAAAAAGATTGTTCCTACAATTTTCGCGACGATTTTAATTTCGTCGCAAAAAATTTCATTTTTTTTTAAAATAATTCATAAAAAATGATATTCCAATAAATTTTTTCACATGTACACCAATAATACCTGTGTTCAATAAAAAACTAACACAATTAATATATTTCACATCTTTTCCATTCAACATACATTTCACATCTTTTTAAAAAAAAATAATTTTATTTCCAAAAAGAATGAATTACAAGAATCAAAGAACAAGAAGTTCTAAAAATTGAAAAAATGGCTTTAATCCTTCAAGAGGATTTAAACCATCTCTAATTACATTTAATGTCTCTTAAACTTGAATAGCTCCAGCAGTCCAGCTCCATGCCTTGAAATACCAACTCCAAGCTCAACAAATCAGTACCAGCCCAAACTGAAGTCAGATCAGAACAATCAGGCCACAATCCAGGTGCCTGATCCATTCAGCTCCCTAGCACTTTACAGCAGACAACACCCTTTGAACATCATTCCCGGAACAAAGTGCAAACTTTCTGAAAAGAAAGTTGGAAGCCAAGGTAACAATATATACATAAAAAAAAAAAATTAATATATCAGAAAATAATAACTTGTAAAGAGAAAAAACCAAAGTCAAAACTGGACTACAAGCGTGGACATCATGGTAATGAGAAAATTCCATATTATTCTGTCTTCTTAATCTGTAGCATCCTGCTAAAATTTCTCACTTCAGGGTTCAATCTTACTCCAAATGCATGGAACTTGTGTACTAAACAAAGCAAAAGAGATGAGAAGGAATCGAAAAGCCTACAAAAAGTAGTTTTGTGCGACACTGTAATAGTAGGTCTAAAAATGAAAGTAAGTGGAATAAAAGACAGATATACACACCTGTAGTTGGCCAGAAGTTGGCAGACCGAAGCCAGGAGGCAGGGAAGGCAACATATTCCCGAGAGTATGGTTTTGTCGATGCATCAACCATAAGCAGCTGCAATTACAATTCTCAGTTGATTACTCCAGATTGTCCGTAAATAAACTACAGTTGCAACTGTTGAGGTGCATCTATATGTATGCAAGTACAACCACCTTATGAATTCAATTGTAAATTCTAATAATTAGGCAGAACAATAAGCCCCAATGGAGCAACATTCTCGTTTACCTTCAGAACATTGTTGTTAATATCAGCTTTTCCTTTCTCAATCTGAGCAATTTCTTCTCTTATAGAGATCAGAGCAGCGCAAAACCTGTCTAACTCTGCCTGCAAAAAATATAGCATTTTTTATGAATGAAAAACAAAAAATGAGAAAATAAGTATGTATAAGACTTTCAGTTGGTTCAATCATGAGCGTCCCGGTGTGGGCTGTTGGTGGTGCCATTGTCGGTGGGCTACAGGTGGCGTTGGTGTGGGCTTTCGGTGGGCATCAAAGTGGCGCCAAATATACGCCGAATCTGAGACAAAGTCTTCTTCCTCCAAGAAGCTCGTGAAGTTTCTAGTGAAGTGAAAAGGCAGAAGACAAAGCTTCTGGAAATGTGTTTTTTGGCCTTAAGTCATTGACTTGAAAGTTCCACTTATTTATAGTTATGCCATCAAGACTTTGCCTATGCATTCTTCAGTTTCAAGCATCCGAAAATCACTCAGAAAGCGAGAGTCCAATTAACTCTCTGCCTTTTTTTTCCATATTGAGTGGTGAGATTTGAGTAGGGTGTACAAGGGTATAAAATAGTTCGGGTTTGGGATAGTAAATTTGAGCAATGAGACTTGTACTGTGTACTCAATTTTTTTTCTCAATAGTAAAGGAGGTGACTAAATCACACCTCGTGGACTTAGGCAGGAGTTTTGTCGAACCACATAAAACATCGGTGTTCTTTCTTTGGGTTTTGGTTTTGAATATTTTATTTATTTATTTTCTCTTCATCGTACTGACCAATTTGTTGCGAGTATTTCTCAACAAGTGGTATTAGAGCTTCCAGGTTCAGCATGAGGTGCACTGTTCTTACTTACCTGTACTCAAGTACAATGGCAAGAAAAGGAATCTTGATGGGTAAATTTGAGGTAGATTTCTTTGACGGAAAAGTTAATTTTAGCTTGTGGCAAAGTACGATGAAAGATATTTTAGTTCAACAAGGGCTAGTCAAAGCACTCGATGGTATCGAGAAGAAACCAGCAAGCATGAAAAAGGATGACTGGGATGAACTTGAGATGAAGGCTGTGAGCGCTATCCGCTTATGTCTCGCATCGGAGGTAAAATATAGTTTTCTAACTGAAAAATCTACTTCTGAATTGTGGAAAAAGATAGAAAATATATATATATGTCAAAATCGCTCAAAAATAAATTACTTCTCAAAAAACAATGATATCAATAGCGGATGGAAGAAGGAATAAATTTATTTGATCATCTCAATGTTTTCAATAAAATTGTTACTCAGCTAATTAATGTTGAGTTGACAGTTGGAGAAGATGATAAGGCTATTGTTCTCTTGGCTTCTCTTTCACGTTCTTATGATGTACTTGTGACTACGTTTTTGGTTGAAAAAAATACTCTCAATGTTGATGAGGTGACAACTGTTATTTTGGAGATTGAGGCTTCTTGAATGCTTGGAAATAATTCTCAAGCAGAAGGATTGGTGGCCAAAATTGAATTGAGTCAACAACGCGGAAGGAGCAACCAAAAGGACCCTAAAATAGAGGGAGGTCTCGTTCCAAATCAAGAGAAAAGAGTAGCGAAAAATACAAGTACTACTTCTTCCACAAGGAGGGGCACTTCAAAAAGGGACTGCAATCAACGAAAGTAAGATCTGGAGGGAAAAGGAAAATCTCCTAATTTAGATCAAGCGGGCATTGCACAAGATAGCTCGAACAGAAATGGTGATTTATTATTAGTCACCACAGGTACGAATTATCTTGCTGACAAATGGATTTTGGATTCAGGATGTTCTTATCACAAGTGTCCTTATAGGAAATGGTTTGATACTTATAAACCTTATAATGGAGGAACAATTCTAATGGGGAATTATTCAGTTTGTAAAACCATTGGAATTGGGACCATCAAAATTAAAATGTTTGATGGTATGGCAAGAACACTAGGTGATGTGCCACATGTCCCTGATGTTAAAAAGAATTTAATTTCCTTGGGTACACTTGATTCTAATGGTTTCACCTTCACAACAATGGGTGGGGTCCTAAAAATTATAAAAGGGGCCATGGTTGTCATGAAGGGGAAACGACAAGAAAATTTGTATACACTAGTAGGGAGTACTGTTACAAGTGGAGCAGCTGTGACCACTCCTTTGGATTAGGGTATTGATGACACTACTCTATGGTATTTATGCCTCGACCATATGAGTGAGAAAGGTCTGTAGGAACTTCATAGACGTAGTTTGCTTAATGGGGTAAAAACTTGTAAATTTAATTTTTGCAAGTATTGCTTATATGGAAAACAGTGCAGGGTTAGCTTCAAAGTAGGACAACATACAAGCAAGGATGTGTTAGAGTACTTGCACTCTGACGTATGAGGACTCAGGCCAATTCCATCGAAAGGTGGTGTGTACATTGAGACATTTATTGATGACTTCTCCAGGAAAGTATGAGTCTACTTCATGAAGCACAAAAATGAAGTGTTCGATATATTCAAGCAGTGGAAATCAGAGGTTGAAAAGTAGGCAGGGAAACAAGTCAAGTACCTACGGATGGACAATGGAAAGGAGTATATACTCCGGGAATTTAGAAGGTATTACGAGATGGAAGGGATCTCTAGACATTATACTACACCAGGTGGGCCACAACAAAATGGTATAGCAGAAAGAATGAATAGGACCCGTTTAGAGAGAGCAAGATGTATGAGAATCCATACAGACTTGCCAACGTCATTTTGGGCTGAGGCTATTAACATGACATGCTATATTGTTAACAGGTCACCTTCGTCAGCTAATAATGCTCAAGTCCCTGAGGAGGTTTGGACAGGTAAACCAATTAATTATTCTATACTTAGAATCTTTGGTTGTCCAGCCTATGTTCACGTGTAGGAGCATCAGCAATCTAAGTTGGACCCAAAGTCAAAGCAGTGCACATTTGTCGGTTATGAAAAAGGCGTGAAAGGATATAAACTTTGGGATCCAGTTGCACGAAAGATTATTGTCAGCAGGGATGCTATTTTCAATGAATGACATATGCTAAATTTAAAAGGGGAGGAAGCCAATAAAGAGATGGAGGCTCATGCAAATAAATACACAGTCCATGTAGAGATATATGTAACACAGAGGCCTAGTGGAGAGGATGATGCACCAACATCTTCTCGAGAAGATACATCTGATAGTGATGACAGACAACAAAAACCCACTACTCTTGCTGCTGGAAGGGAGAAAAGGACTCAAAAGGTACCAGTCAGGTATGATTTTTAAGAGATGGTTTCTTTCGCATTAAATTTTGGTAGTGGAGATCCGTCTTATTTTCAGGAGTAAGTTAAAAGTAAGGAAAGTGAAAAATGGATGCTAGTAATGATGGACGAAATTGAATCTCTACACAAGAACAACACTTGGGAGTTAGTTGAAAAGCCCAAGGGGCGAAAGGTGATTGGCTGTAAATGGGTATATTAGAAAAAGAAACCTACAACGAAAAATGAAGGAGAAAAGTTTAAAGCATGGCTTGTTGCCAAGGGTTATAGACAAGTGGAAGGAATTGACTATAACAAAAAAATTTCTCCTGTTGTTAAGCATTCTTCTATTCATGTTATGTTAGCCATAGTAGTTATGCTTGACCTTGAGTTACATCAGCTTGACGTTAAGATAACATTCCTTCATGGGGAATTAGAGGAGGAAATATTTATGGAACAACTAGGAGGATTCAAAGAGCAAGGTAAAGAGCATATAGTATGCAAGCTGAAAAGATCTATTTACGGGCTGAAACAATCTCCGAGACAATGGTATAAAAGGTTCGATTCTTTTATGGTTGATATTGGCTATATGAGGAGCAACTATGATAGTTGTGTTTATTTTAAAATTCTTAGTGATGATTCTTTTGTAATTCTGATACTTTATGTTGATGATATGTTAATTGCTTCAAATACCATGCATGAGCTAAATTCGTTGAAGTCCAAATAATGGAAGGAATTTGATATGAAGGATCTAGGCACTGCTAAAAGGATCCTTGACATGGAAATCTGGAGGGACGGGAAAAAAGGAAAACTATGGATATCACAAAAGAAGTACGTGGAGAAGGTGCTAGAGAGGTTTAACATGGGTAACTCTAAACCTATTAATACTCCTCTAGCTAACCACTTTAAATTATCTGCAAGATCGTGTCCTTCTACAGATAATGAAGTGGAAGAAATATCACGTGTGTCATACGTCAGTGCTATGGGAAGTCTAATGTATGTCATGGTCTGCAGTAGGCTAGACATCTCACAGGTAGTCAGTATTGTCAGTAAGTACATGGATAATACGGGTAAGAAGCACTGGAATGCGGTTAAATGGATATTCAGGTACTTAAGATCTACGGTGGATTTCGGTATCTTGTATTAGAGACAAGATGAATATATATATTTTTTCCACCAACCACAAGTAAATCGATGAATATATCAAATAGAGAAATTAAACAAGCATTTTATCGAACACATTTTGTGCGCGTTTATGCTATTATAAGTGTATATAAGAAATATAACAATAAAGATCATCGACAACACAAATAATTTGGTGACGTGAAAACCCTATTTGGAAAGAACTACAGAACAATTTTCAATTTATCTATAGTCTAATTCACTAAACTCAAAGTCAATTTACAGGTACCCAAGTCCTATAACCCAACTAATCCCCATGGTTAGATGCGCATTTTCGTTTTAAATCTCTCATCTGGACATCACCCATTTGAAATTTTGAGAAGCGTCACTTGGACGTGCTCACCGCAATTGAACCATCTAGGCCCCTCAAGTAATCTTCTAGGACGCACCCAAAATTCTCGGTATGCAAACACTAATGCGGGTTTATGGTAGAATACAAACAAGATCTTCTCCAATGTGTGAAGTTGAATAGGAATGATCAAGATGATTTGACCTTTTGGACCTTAGGGGGTCTAGAATTGTTCTTAAAGCTCTTTCTCATAGAGGCTTACCATAGGTTAAAAATATAGCCCCTATATATAGGCCCCGAAAATAATGTTTACAAGAAAACATAGATTCGTTACCGACTGCTCGAGCCGTGAAAGGGCGGTCAAACGGCAGTGGTTTCTAGAGTGAAAAATGAGTTGTTTTAGACCTCCAAGGAGTAGATCGTGAGTCGTCTCAAGACCGCTCTAGCGGCAAGAGAGATGGCTCCACTTGTTTTTCACTTCAGTCTCCCTAAGTGTTCAAAGATCGCTCTAACCAAATACGAGCGAAGAGAAGGCAGTATTTACTGGTTTTTGAGCTAGAAACCCAACAAAAACTCGACCTATTGAGCATTAAGGAGTGTTTCTCAAATAGGATCCAATGCATGACTCATTCTATATTTTCAAAACACATTAAGGTTTAGAAGATATTTTGCATGAAAAGCCTAAGAGTCATTCATGGATAATCCTAATTCAAATTCCATTATCCTTCTTATCCTAAGTCTATAAACAAACCAATCATCCTTAGGTATCTAGGTTATTACTTTTGCCTGAAGCATTGAAGGTGTATGTGAGATCTCTTGATTTGGTTTTGTAGAATTCAGTACTTCCTTGACGCTTTCAGAACTTGCTTTGAAGCATCATGACCATGAAATAGGTTGAGATTTACACTATTGCTTCATGACATTAGCAGATTTCCTAACAATTAGTGCGCTTACTTGAGATGTTGTTTGATAAAACTAAAAAATTAAGTACTAAAAACTACATGTTAAATTTTAAGTGCTAAATACTAACTTTTTAATATGAAAACTATTTGGTATGTACTGAATTTTAATCGCTGAATTGATTCAAACTATTTGACCAATATAATGAACTAAAATTTGAAAACTATTATTTTCCTACTTTGCCTTTTTTCATCCATCTCTCTACCGCCATTTTCCTCCCACCACACACAACCCCCACCAATGGTGATGTTGGTGGACTGGTGGTGTGGTAGTGGTGATGGTGGTTGTGGTAGGGTGTTGGGGGATGACAAGACAATGGTGGCACAAGATGGATGAAGGTGGAGGTAGTGGTGAAGGTAATAGTGATGGTGTGGAAGTGGTGATAAGGGGGGGTGGAAGTGTTGCCACCATCACCACCTCGCAATTGTTTCTACCAACACCACACACACCACCACCGCATTTGATGTTGGTGGAGTGGTGGTTAGGTGATGGTAGTAAAGGAAGACAGACGGTGGCAACAGTGCTGGCCCAAAAGCAACCTAAGAGGGGGGAGAATTAGGTTGTGTGAGTTAATGACCAATTTTTAGCTTTCATGATATTTGAACAACTATACAATGTAAACAATTATATGAGGAGTTATACAAAATAAATGGTTGTATGATTAACAAAATTATGTAAATGATAGGTAATTTAATTATTGATATGATGGAGATGATGATGCATATGATAAGTAGTAGGGAAAAAGAAAGACAAATAAGATTTATAGAGGTTCAACCCCAACTACGATAACCTACGTCTTTTCTTCCCCTCCTCCACAGAGCTTCTTTCACTATCACGATCTCTTTCAACTGGTGAAGATCAAACCTTTACAATCACTGTCTTCTTTGATAAGTGAAGACACACACCACAACTTTAATATCACTCAATACAATAAGCTTCCCCTTTCTTTACAAAGATGATCACTCAACAAGATTACAACAAGAGAGAAGAAAAGAACAAGCTCTATAACATAATTTTCACAATGTATAGTACTCTTTGAATATTTATAACACTTTTGCAATGCTTAATAGGATGTCTTCTCCACTCCTTTTCATTCCCTTTTATAGTTTAGGTCTCTTGAGTTTGAGATTTGAATTATTCTAGCCGTTTGGTGTCTTCATCATTAATGTCCCATGCTCCCCTTGACAAGCTGTCCAGATCTGTGCATTTAGTGAAACTTGCATACCATTTTTGGCTAGGAAATAATTCAAATTTGAAAATCTCTATTTCTGACACAGTTGTAGCCCTAGATGTATACGTGTGAACCCAGTTTGAATCAAGGCATTTGGATGTTGGAGTAAACAATTATGGCCAAAATACTGAGACTTATCTGATCGCCCTGATTGACAGAATCTGTACACTACCCTCAACTTACAAGCCATTTGTGACCACAAGAAAATTTGAATTTCAAAATTGTAGTGCTGGATGTTTTATTTCCAAACATATAAATTTCACATCAATTGGACTTCTAAATAAAAAGTTATCCCCAATTTACCAATCCTATGTCAATTTGACAAATTATGGAATTTTATCTTCTACTCTTTGCATTATTCCTCAATTCTTCACACCAATCAACATATTTATCTTTATAACTTGTACAAGAATCCTAGAGGGATGAATTTAACCTTTAATATTTTTCACTCATCAAAATTAAACTAATGATATTTTTGCATATGTTTCTCATGACAAGAGCTCGTTAAGTTTGGTGTACAAAACTACTCACTCAAGTTTTTCTATCAAACATGTACAATAGTTTAAATAACACGAAGATGATTATTTAAATAAGAGTGTTTTTTATCATCAAAATTTTGCTTAACCGAGCATAGGATCAACATACAGTGGGGTGGATGGAGGTCGTGGTTGCAGTATTCAAAGGTGGGATTATGGTGGTGGTGGGGTGGTAGACATGGAGTTTGTGATAGTGTGAAATGGTGTGGTAGTGGTGGTTGGGGGAGGGGGTAGAGATGGTTGTGGTGGTGGTTATGGTGGTGGTGATAACTTGATAATGTGGTGGTGATTTTGTCGTAGGATGGTGGTGACAATGGTGGTATGGTTAGCATAGATGGTGGTCTTGGAAGTGGTGGTGGTGGTGGTGGTGGTGGTGGCGACAGTGATTGTGGTTAAGGAATTGATTATGGCAACACCAATGATGGTTCTGGTTTTGGTTGTGGTAGGGTGGCAAGAATAGAATTAAAGTTAGTTGTGGCAGTGGTGGTTCGATGGCTATGATGGGAAGGTGATGGTTGTAGTAGTGGTGGTGGTGGTAGCATCGGCGGCCGTGGTGTTAGTAGTGGCGGTGTGTTTGATCAGTTGGTGGATGGTGAAAATATGGGACTGAGATGAATTAAGATCAAAATATTTGAGGGTGAATTGATCTGTCATTAAAAGTTCATGAAATCCTTATTCACTAGTAATTTAACATTAAGTGATAAGTAGATGACTAATTACTTAAAAATTTTGTCTATTTTTAAGAGGTAATAAAATTTTTAAGTGATGAAATTTTTGGTTATCAAACACACTTAATTGAAAAAGTGTGGAATGTCTTCAATTTTAATTGCTTAGTTGGGTTATCAAACACCACCTTAGTTATTAGCTTCCCACCTCCATTCTTTAGCTATTCCACTGGAGAGAGGATTTTTAACACCTCGGTTCTCCTACTATATATGTCACCTATAATGCCCCGCATCACACGAGTGCGTTATCTAATAGCTCTGATACCACTCTTGTAAACACTTCGGTCCAATTCCACATACATAACAAGTTTTTGTTATTAAGCTCATAAAGATAAACATATTATACATGACTATTGTACAGCTCTACCATAGACTTATAACATTCCACACACATATGTGAAGCTTATTAAAATTTACATGCCTCAACAACATTGTTCTACACTTAGATAAAAACCAAGAAAAACCAGCAGTTCGAATATTCGCGGACTTCCCCACCACCTATTAAGTTGAAAAATGGGAAATAATATAGAGTTAGCGTCAACCAACTCAGTAGAGTAACTCGATTCCAAAGCACTCGAGTTTGAAAATAAGTAAATTTGACATAATTGGGCATCAAAACAATTCCTTACGTACATAAATAATAAAGCAGTAAACATTAAACGAAAATAGTAATACGATCACAACATCAATATAATGCCACACCAAAGAACAAATAATCCTAATAGACCATTTAGGGTGGATACGAACCAATCATTTCGGGGACTTGCACCGCAAGGAAGATATACCCCCTACTTCAATATGATCTAATTCGGTACCCAAGTCTGAAGACCAACAAGGCCACCCAAGCATTTATGAACTTAATGAAAGCCTCTACCGTCTCAACTGAGAACATAGACTCTCGGTCATTCGATCCTGTGTGCACTTACATTTAATTCAAAAGGATCCCGAAGTTTCATTTCAATACGTTAAATACGAGCATTTCAAATAGTTATGCGAACCGCACATCAAAACCCTTAGCAGGGTTCCAAAACAGTGCAAACAACTCAATCATAAATTAAATAACATTTTAAACAATATAAATAACATAATTGATAAGTGTGGAAAGAGCTTGAATAATTTTGCCCGTTTCGAAATTGAGAAACCCTACCTTAATCTTGTGCCAATTTGAAACTGACAAACATATAAAAATGACAATTTTTAGTAATATTTTAGGAATAAAATTAATTTATCTCACTAAATTTATTTTTAAAGTTAGTTAGACCCAAGGACAAAATGGTCATTTTATGCGATTTTGCCCGGAGTGTCAGATCGCAAGACAGAGACCATTTTTAGAATCCTTATGAAAAATTAAGTTGGGCACCATCATTTAGATCTCCAAAAATCACCCGACAAGGCTCCAATCGCCGTCGAAAGTTTTGACCACTATTCATCATCTTCTTCCATGTAGCCTTTGACCAAAACCCTAGGTTCCCAAAATTTTGTTCAACTATGGTTCTCACACCTCAGTACACCTTTTTCACTCATTTCAAGACCTAGCTACACTTTGCATAACCTAGTTTCCAACCCAATTGGTCTCACCCCTCGAATCAAACTTTAACCCCATCAAAATTATGGTCAAAGTTGACAAAAACTCACTTCTTTACACACAACAGCAGACCTGCAACTGCCTTTTTCATCCCCCAAATCACCTCCAAATCCAATTCTGAGGTTGAAAATGAGTTCCTAAGGTCCAAATTAGACCCAAGTACCCTTTCGGCCAACCTCCAAACCACTTCTAAGCTACTCCAAATCCACCCAAGAACAACTCTATATAATTTAATTGAAGCTTAGAACACTCTAGCTATGAAACCCGTTTCAGGAAATCCAAAACCCATCAACTTTAAAGCACAAATTCATGGAGTTACATTAGCAAAAATCAAATTCTAACTATACTAGGAGACTCACCAGAACAAAATAAAGCTTGTAGTATATCTTTAGATGTTCGAAGCTGCCTCCTAAGGAATTCAAAAATTTCAAAGTGTTTTCCTCTATCTCTCTCTCCAATGATTTTTCTGCCCTTTTAAACAAGATGCTGAGTAATCCCTTCCAAGCACCTCTGCGGAGGTCAGGCAGACCTTGGAAGCCTCCTCTTGCCACCTACTTCCATGGATGACGCATGAAGCTTCTTGGACATTTTGGTCTTTTCCCCTATTTTGGCCAATTTCCAAAAATTATTTAAAAATATATATATTTTTTCAAAATTTCAATCGTGTTAAATAATTAGCTATAAAAATTCTAGTTAATTTATTCGTACCTAAATTGGCCTTCAATTTAACCAAAAAAATTCTTCCAAACCCCCTATCTTCCTGGTACGCTCTAACCCTGCTGTGTCCGACTTGTTTTCTCTCTACCACTCATGTTCCTTCACTATATACTAACCCTAATCATCTCCAGAACATCTATGCAACCTCTCTAGAACTATGAATTCCTAATCTGGCTCTCTGGACTCTGAACCCCCAAGCACTCATGCACTCTTCTCAACTTCAATTCTTGATCACCGAACTTTGGGTTGTTACAAGTTCGCCTCTCTAGTCATGCCCTTAGAAACTAGGAGAAGCAATTGCTTGACCTTATTGGCTAAAGAAGGCTGCACAAAAGCTGTCAAAAATCCAAAAGAATGATGAGTTAAAATACTAAAAGGGTTATACTTTCCTTCAACAGAATTAGGGCAAACCAACCAAAGTTGGTAATAGGGACGAGCTATAAATCCAGACGCTCTGAGTTCGGATCTGGGCAACTCTTTTGGGCCAGACCATGAGTGATTTATCCGTCATGCATTTTCTAGTTCTGGCATAGATGGCCTGCTTTTGACCGGACCGGAGAGGAAATTAGTCGAGGTGCGCATAAGCAAGCTCAGACACCCCTCACTGTTGAACTAAAAAAAAAATGTATCTAAAAGGCAACCAGAGCTTCTAAATTGAAAACTCATTTTATTCGCAAGTCAGGGTCGAGCCATTATATGCTGAGCTAAGTGGCTAATGAGCTTCAAGCATGGATTGGTTTCTCTTGAAAGAGATCTTCTAAATATAGTGAATGTTTAGGGATTCTCACATGGTTCAAAGACAGAATGTTTACATCTGTTATGACTCTTCCACCTTCTTTCACCACAAACTATTTCAAACATAAAAAGTGCCTTTCGAATCCATTATTTTATGGGATTCTTAGATGGTATAAGTTTCTCGGTCCTCTACATTTTTTCTTATTGATTGTATGATCTCCCTTCCCCATAAAAATTGATCATAGGATGAGGTAGTGAAAAAAAAAAATTACACCATTTGCTGCCTCATCAATCTATTTAAGCTTTCTTTACCTAAAAAAACATACAATTATGAAATGACAAAAGATTTACATGGAATTGCAGCTGAAATCAAACATAGTCACATACCCTGACACTATCACAGACATAATCAAATAGCAGCTTCCCCAGTCAAATGTTGGATGTGTAGTCTACAACATATTTGAAGAAAACATGACATGATGAACAAAACAGAGCAACCGTGACTATGATGAGTCGTTTAGATGCAAGTTATCTGGGTAGACATGCAACATTTTCGTTGATGTGGGCAGACAATGGTTTGAATCATATCCAAGGGCGGATCCACTCATGGACGAGAGGGGGCATTCCCCCCCCCCCCCCCCCTTTTTCTATTCCCTTACATATGTACCAATATGAGATTTTACTTTGGTTTAATTAAATACATTTGTCCCCCCTTACTTTTTTCAAAATTATTATACTGGTCTTGTTCGTTTTTATATTCCAGAAACTTATGGTCCACTAACCTCCAAAAACAAATATTTTTGTATTTAAATTGATTAAAACACATGTCAAATGTTCTAACTTGGATAAATATTGATGGAAAATAATACCTATCTTTCATCTAATACACTATCTCATATTTTTTAAAACAATTATATAGTTGCCTTTGGTCATTTTTTAAAAAGTTTGTAGTAACCCCATAAAACATCGATTAAATGTAACAGGCAAAATACATTAACCCAAAAGGATTTTTTGGTATTTTAAATAATTGGTTTTTCAAAAAGATGAACTATGAGCTCAACTATTTTTGTCACAAAAATTAATGATGATTGCATCCTTGACCATGTAATTGTAGGAAATTTTGAAGATTTGAAAAAAAATAGTGTGCTCCATTTTCATATAGTTGATAAGTACCAAGAAAGTTTGAATGTATTTGTTGTTCATGTTTGTTTAGACTAAATAAAAACTAATTTTACTATATCATATCTTAATTTAGTCTTAAATCTTAACATATGTTATTCCTCATAAAGTTTGTTTACTTATATTCTATGGCCCATCTAACAGAATTCTGGCTCCTACTCTGTCCATATCAGCTACAAATTATTGAACATAAAATTTTCCATAAGTTTAAACTGTTCATTGTACAATTAAGTTCTACAAACAAAAGAGAAACATGATAAAAACAGTTTAACCTTGCACATCATGAGGTTACTACATGGATTACCTTGAGTTAAGTTCTCCACCATCAGGTCATTCTGCGAATTCTAGCACCTCAGCTAATTGACGTGAGCGAAATAACTCCTCAATG
Organism: Ilex aquifolium; assembly: GCA_951799425.1. Lineage (NCBI taxonomy): Eukaryota > Viridiplantae > Streptophyta > Magnoliopsida > Aquifoliales > Aquifoliaceae > Ilex > Ilex aquifolium. The sequence goes on from OX637404.1 coordinate 21,632,997, forward strand.
TTGTTTATAACAACAGAGGATGCCTTAACATACCTTTTCATCTGAACCTTTGCTGAGGCCTCTGAAGAAGAAAAAAAAAAGCAAGAATATTGAAAAATAGTATCAAAATCAAGCTCATCCAAAAACACTACAAACATTAATATATGTGAATTCAGTATTTTGGTGCAAGCAAATTTAGGAGTAGATAAAAGATTTGCGCAAGTAACTGTTCATTATACATATTAAATACAATCAAGTTAATAAAGTCCAGCTTTAAGCACGCAGCTTAACATTCGCAGTTTGGTATGTCAACCAACTCAGCAACAACATGAAAAATCATATATATAATTTTTTACAGTTGGTGGCTCGAAGTCAATATCGGTGTAGCTCGACAGAAGAAATCCGGCACCGGTGTGGGCTGTTGGTGGAGCCATTGTCGGTGGGCTGCAGGTGGCGTTGGTGTGGGCTGTCGGTGGGCGCCAAATATGCGCCGAATCTGAGGCAAAGTCTTCTTCGTCCAAGCAGCTCGTGAAGTTTCTAGTGAAGTGAAAAGGAAGAAGACAAAGCTTCTAGAAATCTGATTTTTGGCCTTAAGTCATTGCCTTTAAAGTTCCACTTATTTACAGTTATGCCATCAAGACTTTGCCTATAAATAGGAAGTGCATTCTTCAGTTTCAAGTATCCGAAAATCACTTGAATTTTGAGTGTATTTGTGTAGCGAGAGTCCAATTAACTCTCTGCCTTTTTTTTTTTTTTTTCCCATATTGAGTGGTGAGATTTGACTGGGGTGTAGAAGGGTATAAAATAGCTTGGGTTTGAGGTAGTAAATTCGAGCAGTGAGGTTTGTACTGTGTACTCAATTTTTTTTCTCAATAGTGAAGAAGATGACTAGATAACGCCTCGTGGACGTAGGCATGAGTTTTGTTGAACCACGTAAAATATTGGTGTTCTTTCTTTGTGTTTTGGTTTTGATTATTTTATTTATTTGTTTTCTCATCATCGTATTGACCAATTTACTGTGAGTATTTCTCAACACGTAGTATTAGAGCTTCCAGGTTCGGCATGAAAAAGTTGGATATTAAGAACAAGGCACACTGTTCTTAATTACCTGTACTCAAGTACAATGGCAGGAAAAGGAATCTCGATGGGTAAATTTGAGGTTTTTTTGTTTGATGGAAAAGTTAATTTTAGCTTGTGGCAAAGTACGATGAAAGATATTTTGGTGCAACAAGTGCTAGTCAAAGCACTTGATGGTATGGAGAAGAAACCAGCAACCATGACAAAGGAAGACTAGGATGAACTTGAGATGAAGGCTGTGAGCGCCATCTGCTTATGTCTCGCACCAGAGGTAAAATATAGTTTTCTAACTGAAAAATCTACTTCTGAATTGTGGAAAAAGTTATAAAATATATATGTCAAAATCGTTCAAAAACAAATTACTTCTCAAAAAACAATTATATCAATTACGGATGGAAGAAGGAATAAATTTATTTGATCATCTCAATGTTTTCAATAAAATTATTACTCAGCTAATTAATGTTGAGGTAACAGTTGGAGAAGAGGATAAGGCTATTGTTCTCTTAGCTTCTCCTCCACATTCTTATGATGCACTTGTGACTACACTTTTGGTTGGAAAAAATACTCTCAATGTTGATGAGGTGACAACTGTTCTTTTGGAGACTGAGGCATTCAAGAAGCTTGGAAATAGTTTTCAAGCAGAAGGACTGGTGGCCAAAAGTGAATTGAGTCAACAACGCGGAAGGAGCAGCCAAAAGGACCCTGAAAATAGAGGGAGGTCTCGTTCCAAATCATAAGGAAAGAGTAACGAAAAATACAAGTGCTACGAATGGGCTATGGAACGAAGTACACACTCTGGGAATTTGAAAGGTATTGCGAGACGGAAAGGATCTCTAGACATTATACTACACCAGGTGGGCCACAACAAAATGGTGTAGTGGAAAGAATAAATAGAACCCTCTTAGAGAGAGCAAGATGTATGAGAATCCATGCAGAATTGCCAAAGTCATTTGGGTTGAGGCTGTTAACATGGTATGCCATATTGTTAATAGGTTACTGTCTTCTGCTATTAATGTTCAAGTCCCTGAGGAGGTTTGGACAGGTAAACCAATTAATTATTCTAACCTAAGAATATTTGGCTATCCAGCCTATGTTCACGTACAGGAGCAGCAACGATCCAAGTTGGACCAAAGTCAAAGTAGTGCATATTTTTTGACTATGAAAAAGGTGTGAAAGAGTATAAACTTTGGGATCCAGTTGCACGAAAGGTTATTGTAAACATGGATGTTATCTTCAATGAAGAACATCTATTGAATTTAAAAGGGAAGGAGGCCGATAAAGAGGTGGAGGCTCATGCAGATTAATACTCAGTCCAAGTGAAGCCAGATATAACACAAGGGCCTAGTGGAGAAGATGATGCACCAACATCTTCTCAAGAAGATACATTTGGTAGTGATGTCATGCAACAAGAACCCACTACTATTGTTGCTGGAAAGGAGAAAATGACCCAAAAGGCACCAGTCAGGTATGATTTTGAGAACATGGTTTTTTTCATATTAACTGTTGGTAGTGGAGATCTGTCTTATTTTCAGGAGGCAGTCAAAAGCAAGAAAAGTAAAAAATGGATGCTAGCAATGATGGACGAGATGAAATCACACAAGAACAACACTTGGGAGCTAGTTTACAAATCCAAGGGGCGAAAGGTGATTGGTTGCAAATGGGTATATCAGAAAAATGAACCTACAACGAAAAATGAAAGAGAAAAGTTTAAGGCACGACTTGTCACCCAAGGTTATATGCATGTGGAAGGAACTGACTATAACGAAAAAAATTCTCTTGTTGTTAAGCATTCTTCTATTCGTGTTATGTTAGCCATGATAGCTATGCTTGAACTTGAGTTGTAACAGCTTGATGTCAAAACAACATATCTTCATGGAAAATTAGAGGAGGAAGTATTTATGGAACAACCAGAAGGATTCAAGGAACAAGGAAAAGAGCATCTGATATACAAGCTCAAAAGATCTCTTTACGAGTTGAAACAGTCTCCGAGACAATGGTATAGGATGTTTGATTCTTTTATAGTTGATATTGGCTACATGAGGAGCAACTATGACAGTTGTGTTTATTTTAAAATGTTTGGTGATGGTTCTTTTGTAATTTTGATGCTTTATGTTGATGACATGTTAATTGCTCCAAATAACATGCACGGGCTAAAATTGTTGAAGTCTAGATTATGGAAGAAATTTGATATGAAGGATCTAGGCGCTGCTAAAAAGATCCTTGGAATGGAAATCTGGAGGGATAGGAAAAAAGACAAACTATAGGTATTACAAAAGAAGTATGTGGAGAAGGTGCTAGAGAGGTTTAGTATGGGTAATTCTAAACCTATTAATACTCCTCTAGCTAACCACTTTAAATTATCTGCTAGATCGTGTCCTTCTACAAATAACGAAGTGGAGGAAATGTCCCGTGTCTCGTACACTAGTGTTGTGGGAAGTCTAATGTATTTCATGGTTTGCAGTAGGCCAGGCATCTCACAAGCAGTCAGTAAGTACATGGATAATCCAGGCAAGGAGGACTGGAATATAGTTAAATGGATATTCAGGTACTTGAGAGGTACGGTGGATTTCAGTATCTTATATCAGAGACCAGATGAAATAGGACAGGTTGTGGGCTATTTTGATGCAGACTATGTTGGTGATTTGGACAAGAGAAGGTCTACTACAAGTTACGTATTTATACTTGCAAGTGGACCTATTAGTTGGAAGGCTATGCTTCAATGGACTCCCGTTTTATCCACAACTAAAGCAGAATACATGCTAAAAGTAGAAGCTGCCAAGGAGGCTTTGTGGTTGACAGGATTGGTCAAAGAATTGAGATTGAAGCAAGAAAACTTGGAACTATATTGTGATAGCTAAAGTGTAATTCATTTGGCAAAGAATCAAGTTTATCATGCTAGGACGAAATACATCGACGTGAGGTATCACTTTCTCCAAGAGTGGGTGGAAGAAGGAAAGGTAAATTTGATGAAAGTTTATACGGAGAACAATGCAGCTGATATGATGACAAAGCCGGTGACTACACAAAATGCTTGAGCTTGATCAATCTTTTGCACTGTTAGATTGACGGAACATTCCAAGGCATGGGGATGGACATCTGTACCAAGATGCAGACCTGAGGTTCTAGGTGAAGGTCATTAAATTCTCGTCAAGGTGGAGATTGTTGACAAAAGATAATAAAGATGGCTTTGAATTCAACGTTGGTGCCGCTCGACAAAGGAAATCCAGAGCCAGTGTGTGCTATCCATAGGCTATTCGCGTCAAATTTGCATTGAAAGCAGTCACGTGGGCTGCTCTCTGTTTACTGATGGAAAATGACCTGCAATAGGCATGTGAAGGAGATGAAGTCGCCAAGCTTGGGAATTTCAAGTTGGCCATCAATTGTCTTGAAAATTACCATTTTGCCATCAACTCAAGTCTATAAATAGGCAATGGACTTTCAGTCTTCAAGCATCCAAAGTTCGCTCAAAATCTGAGAGTGTAGCGAGAGTCTAATAATAAAACTCTCTGTTGTATTTTCATATTGAGTGGGTGAGAATTGAGTGGGGTGTATAAAGGTGTAAACAGCTCGGGTTTGGGATATTAAATTCGAGTGGCGAGACTTGTACTATTGTACTCAATTTTACTCAATAGTGAAGAAGGTGATCGGATCACGACTCGTGGACATAAACAGGAGTTTTGTCGAACCATTTAAAATATCAGTGTTCTTTCTTTGTATGGTTTGATTATTTTCTTTATTTATTTTTCTCGTTATCGTACTGACCAATTTGTTGCGAATATTTCCTAACAATATTATCTAATACAATCCCTCTTTTACTAATACGGCAACCAAACGAGTCCTAGTATAGATACTACGCATGTCTGCATAAAGATTAAATAATATAGTTGTTCTTGGAACAGAAGCAGGCCAAACAATACCATGTGTCCAACTTTATTATATTTTTCATGTCGTACTCCAAATCCCCCCGCCTCTCCACCCACCCATCACACACATACTCTCTCTAAGGCACACGATTAGGGATGACAGTGGACCGGAGAGAAACATGTATTCATCCAAACCCGCCTCGTTTGGACCGGGGATAGACCATACGTATTAGACGGTGGACGTATACGGGGATACCTCGTATAAACCAATAAGGGGATGAAGGCGGGGATGGACTTACCCTTATCCCCGCCCCGCCCCGCCCCGCACACAATACCCGTTATATATATAGATATGTAATTAAATATATGTTCAACCCTAAGTCCCTAACTTACTCCTTCAGTCCTTCCAATGAGCCAGTTCGCCACCTCCACCTCCACCTCCACCTCCACTCAGTCCATCCAGTCCATGCCCTCCACTTTCAATCAACCGAAGGATTCGAACGAGTGAAGTGAACGAGTGTTTCATCTCTCTCTCCATCGTCTCTCTTCACTTTCTCGAAGGATTCCATCGACTCTCTTCACTTTCTCGAAGGATTCCATCTCTCTCTCCATCGTCTCTGTTCCACAAAGCACAAGGATTCGAAGGATTCCATCAACTTTCTCTCCATCTGGGTTTGTGCATTTGTGTGAGTTTGTGCTTTTTGTGCATTTTTGTGGGTCTCTCCATGGCTAATTTTTGTGGGAATGCATGTTAGCCTGCTTAGGGAATGCATTTTTGTGGGTCTCTTCACTTTCTCGATATATGATCTCTATTTCAATTGGCTTCAAAGTACGATTTTTTTTTTTAATGTGTGGGGTTTTCGCTGCCTGTGAGCTGATGATTTGCTTAGTTATTTATATGTGAAAGCTTGACTTGATTATTAATGATGTTTGGTTGACCTGAAAGTGATGAAGAAAAATAGTGGAAGCATAAAAGCACAAATCTACATATTTAATGTCATTGTGAGATTGAATTGAAGGAAAATCATACACCCCCGGTCACCAGCTTATTTCACTTAATGGGAATGTACTCAATTCCTTTTCTTTATGTAAGATTGTTTCATCTATATTTCCCTTTAATTTCAAGTATTCTGTTTTCGTGCCTATATTTCCTATTTGAATGAAGAAATAAAAGTGTCTATCTGAGCATTGTATAAGTTGTTATCCGTGTATCTTAAATTGGGAGCCATTTCTTTTGTCTACTAAGGCTACTTCAATTTATGTAATTGAACGTAGCAAATAAGGTGTGGGGTTAATTAATTTTGAGTGGTACATTAAGGACTCCAAATGACTGGGGCTAAGTACATTAGTATGTTGGCTTGAGCTTGAGCTTGAGCTTGGGCTTGGGCTTAGGCTTGGGCTTGGGCTTGGGCTTGGGCATAGTCATTTTGTTTATTTTTTAAAATTTGAATTGTATTATATTTTATTATATATATTTATTAAAAAATATGATAAAGTAATAAAAAATAATAAAGATAAAAAAAATGCTGTCAAAAAAATGAAAATACGATACCAAAAATTGAATTTCGGTACTAAGATTTCCCTATATCTAATATCTGATTGAACTCGAATGTAACCTTTAAATCCATCCCCTTTTTACCTCACTATCTAAGAGTACTGCTCTGGTGCCTAGAGGATGGAGGAACAGAGGCCCACATGTTTGGCATTAACATAAGGAACAGATGCCCCACAAATACTGGTTTGATTGTATGAAGTGATGAGATTATTGATGCAAGGTAGTGTTTGTTTATATAGGGGTTTGATGACCTTTTTTTTTTTTTTTAACAAAGGAACCTTAAGGTACGGACAATTTCTAGTTATAACCTATATTACATAAAAACTTACAAAATATTGCAACGTGTATTCAATTCAAGCGACTGTGGCAGCAAGTTATGGTACAGTATCCACTTACCATTTTCCCCTAGTGTATGCAAGAGTTGTTGCCTTGTAGGAAGTTTAGGCAACTGACTTGGAAACCAATCGGCAATTATATTAGTTAAAGTGCCCTGGTATGGAGCAAGAATTTGGTCATATGCCGCGGTAACTGCACCATCTAGGGAATCTTGCCTGCAAATGAAATCTAGGTGTTGTTAAAACTTGTTAGATTATTCTAACAATAGTATATCTGGAAGGAAGAATAAAGTTCACTGAAAACTGGAAAACTAGAAAATTATTTATGGAAGAAAAATTTGATCTATATCATTGAATTATGCTTCTCAAAATGATGAAAAAAGCTTTTTATGTTAGAAGATTTTTCATGCCGAATATGCAAAGTGCATAGTCCTCATATCTCTCCGTTCTTTTTGACAGACAACTAATATCCCATTCTAATTACTGCATTGTTAGCTAGAAAAGAGAGGGCTATTGTACTGCACAGCAAACAACTCGCCTAAGCTGAGGGTAATACCAAGAGGCATACCTCAGTTGTCTACAATGGTCCAAAATCAGCTATTGTCTCACATTTTTCCTTTAGTTAATACTTTGGGCGTTGCCTTGAAAAGTCCATTTAGTGAGTGAGGTGTTCAGAGTTTATGGCGGCCTAAAATATTAAATCAGGCATGACTCGTGAGAACACAGAGTTCCTAAAATCAAATGATTTTGTACCTATTATTGCTACGAATGTACAAAACATAGATATATATAAAATGAAAATTTTCTAAGTTACCTCTTCTCTAGAATTTGCTGAAATATTACCCTGACCATGGCGATTGCTCGCTTCACTCTCACAAGGTCTCTCGACTTTCCCGTTCCTCTATCCTGATCAATTAAGGTAGCAAGAGTGTGTTTTGCCTGCGATGCATCCTTTAGCACAGCAATCTTGCAACCACAAAAACAACAACAATGAATAAACACCACAGTTTAATCAAACATTTATCTATTTATATAATAAAATAGCTTACAATTCAAATTTTAAAAGACAAACAAAATGACTTTTGCTTTTCGCGGTTGAAATTATTTTAAATTTTACTTTAAAGTTAATCTAATGACTAATATTAACACCCTAAATTTAATAGGAAAAATAGGCCCCTAAGGGTGTGTTTGAAGTTACTTTTTAAAAGTATTTCTAGAAATTATTTGTCATAAGTACTTAAAAAAAAAAATAATAGTGTTTGAAATGGTCCCACCACCACCACTGCCGCCACCACCACCGCCGCCACTACCACCGCTGCCACCACCACCGTCGTCGTCGTCGCCGCCACCACCACTGCCACCACCACCCATCGTCGCCCCCACTATCGCCGCCACCACCGTCGTTGCCGCCGCCACGGTCATTGCCACCCACCACAACCATCTCCGTCTCCTACCACCACCATCACCTATCACCCTCACTATAACCGATGCTTTAATTCATTTATCTCTCATCTATGTTTGTGATTTGATTTTGGATATGAATATAAATATGTTTATTGTTTACCATTTTTTATTACTTTATGTCTTCAAGCACAGACAATAACTAGTACTACTATAAAATATCAACCAAAAAAAAAAAACTTTTGATCAATTATTATATCCCTATAAAATAAAAATGATTAAAAACATCAATATCTTTATGCATTTAATCATATAGACAATACCAATTAAATATTCAAATCAACCTTCATACACTTTCATTTCCACACAAACTATCATTCTATGTATTGTCATTTAATTATTCTGCAGGTTAATCAGTCTCTACCTATCTAGTAGTGTGTGCATATACTACTAGCATTCAAAGACAGAGACAAGATCTTGTCGTCAGGGGAACCAAATAGAAATAGAGCATGGTTATTAAATGTGATCATTCAACAATTATTGTTAATGTCATATTTTTAATTGCAAAAAACCTACAAAAGCTAATTTTTAAATGGTACTATCATAAAAATAGTACAAGTCATAAAATCCAAAAAAAAAAATTGACTCTTATCATTGTGACACTTTATTTGTAACAATGTCCCAGTTTACGTATACTTTCAATTATAACATGACATAATGATTACGTATTACATACTATCACACATTGTAAGTCTAGGCATTATTAATGATATTAGTTACATTTCTAACCTGATATAGCAACACCTTTCTTTTTTTTTCGGTTATCAGATTCATCTAAGAAAGCTTCTTCCTCCATGTGATTAAAATCTCCCTTTTGGTTATAATATGTTAGATCATTAAACTTTTTGAATACATGAAATAAAGTATCCTGAATATATATATATAGATTTTTTTGAAAATATAAAAGGAGATATAAAGTTTTTGAAAATCTAAGTGGACTATAGCTAATTTTAAAATATGAGGGAGAGAAAAGGGGGGGGGGATGATGTGGGGAAGACTTCCAAATGCCTTCTGCTGAAAAAATAACTGCTATAATAGCATAGATAAGGAAAACAATGTGAAGGCTTGTAAAGTCTTTCCTCTCAAATTTTTTCAATTCTTGAAAGTTTGGTTTATTTTAATATTCACTCCAATAACATTATACTATGTGATCTCAAGTCTAACCACTCCTCTACTCACTAGTAACTACGTATTCAAAAAAAAATTCCCACATTAATTAGTATCACCTTAACTACCGTTTGGTAGTATTCAAACGTCGCTATCCTAGGGTAAGTCTCGTTGAGCTAAAAAAGACGTAATACTTTCTATAGAGCTTTGTAAAACCCTAGACCCCTAAGATCTAAAATCCAAATCATCTTGATCCTTCCTATTCAACTTGTATATTGGAGAAGAAGATCTAACTTGGTGAGAGAAAAAATCCACTTTGGGGTGTGCATTTCAAAAGTCTTGGGTGTGAAGCCTTGAAGATTGCTCGAGGGGGCTAGACGGTTAATTGTGGTGAGCACATCCAGGTGAAGCTACTCAAGACTTCAATGGGTGATATATGGAGGAGAGATTTATAATGGAAAGGAGTATCTAACCATGAGAAGTGGTTGGGGCATAAGTCTCAAGTTTGTGTAAATTGACTTTAAGAACATTGGATTAGGCTCTTGATGAACCCTAAGTGGTCCCCCACAGTTTTTTTTGAAAAGGATTTTCGTATCAACAAATTACTTGTGTTGTTGATATTTTTGTTGATTACTTTAATTTCACACGTGCACACGCACGCACACAATGTTTGATGACTTTCCACTTTTCATCGATTAGGATTTTGTGTACATAGACTTTTGGTATGGGATCATTGTCGGGGTAAATTAGGAGGAAAATGAAACAATTTTTTGTTAAATATAGGGAAAATGGTAGTTTGTACTTCGAAAGATTAAAAAGTTCTCAATTTACACCCTCAAAGGTAAATTGTTTTAAATTATATCCTCAATTAAATTAATTGATAGGAATGTGACCCCAATCATAACGTCTATTGCAATTTTCATCAAATTAACAACCACGTGAGGCGTATGTCAAAATGGAAAATGTCATAATCTAACAAATGTCATCACGTACCTTTCATGTGGTTGTTAATTTGATGAAAAATGGCAACTAACGTTATGGTTAGGATTACATTGCTTCTAATTACTTTAAATGAGGGTGCAATTAAAATAATTGATCTTTAAGAGTGCAAATTGGGAATTTTTTAATCTTTTGGGGTGCAAACTGCTATTTTCCCTTATATGTATTAAGGAACTAATCATATATTTGGGGGTTGCCATGTGAAAAATATAATAGTTGAAGGGACAATATAAAAAAAAATCATAGTTAAGGGGTTAAAATATAATTTTTCCTATTAAAAATAAGATAGGATCCACAAATCTATTAATATACATAATTCGGATAAACACAAGTGATGATAGAATTGTTATCTTAGGTATTTATCATCCTATAAATAGAGTCGAGTTCTATATGCATAAGTGCTAATCAATAGTGAATCGGTGTAGCTCATATGGCATTTGATATGTGGATATAGAAACATTGTGCTGTTATGATCAACGACAAACATTTTTGTATTTGATTTTCCTTTTTCTTTCCTTTATCAATCTCTCCACTTATGATTTTTTTTTTTTTAATGGTGTCAAATGAACTAATCCTTCATTGGTAAAGCTTTTCCACTAAATTCCGCTTTGCAAACCAACCAACGTCGGAAGAAGAAGCAACTACGTTTTCGCATGGTTAACAACACCTAGATTTCATTAAATATGCAACAGATGTTAATAATTAGGACAATGTGAATTAATCAAATAATTGAGAGTTTAATATGAAAAACACAATAATTAAAGGATAATAAAAAAAAAAAGTCATACTTGAATCAAAATATAATTTAGCTGAAAAAATATTTTTAAAAAATATATATAATAAAGTACAAAAAATTTTAAATCTCAAAAATATAAAATATAATTTGTATTTTTGCAATTCAAATCAATTTAAATTAAATTACTCTACATTTGAACCCATGGCTAAAAATTATTCCTTAAAAATTGAGTTCCCGCCCAAAATTTGTCTTATTCAGTCGTTCAATCACGTCCTTTATCTCAATCATGCTTTTCTCTCTCTCTCGGGGTACCCTCACCCTTAGGGATGTTAGTCGAACGAGCCTGAGCAGAGTTCGAATCGAGCTTGAAAAATTTGTTTCCTAATCGAGCTTAAAAAATTCTTCAAGTTCGACTCGTTTGAAAAACGAGTCGAGCTCGAATATTTGCACATAAACGAGTCGAGCCTTTCGAATTTGAGCCGAATTTGTAGGGCTTGTTTTCTAAACGAACCTAAAAATTTGTTCAAGTTTGGACTCGTCTAAAAAATAAACCGAATCTGAACGAAGCGAACCTGAACTAAACTCAAGATAAGTTCAACTGCGCCGGCGACCTCCCAGCACCCCAGCGACAACAACGCTGCTGTCTCTCCCACTCTCAGGTAAAACCCTCTCCCTCTTTTCTCTTTGCCAAACTCTGCCCTCCCTCTCCCCCACCCCCACAGGCCCACCCAACAACCGCTGCCCAGTCACCGACGCTGCCCTGAGACTCTTCCTCCCTCAGCTGCTTGATTCTTGATGGGTTTTGCATATATTTGATATTTTCTGACGAAGTCGTAGAGATTAGTTTTATTCGTTGTTACTTGAGAATTGTCTTCGACCTGAATGTGTGTGCATCAGTGCATGAATACATATGTGTAGATGTAGCAACGCCTAAATGAAGTCCACACGGTGAATCTTACATTCTTAAGTTTATAAGTCTTTAAGTTTTAGAAAATCCACTTTGGTGTTGACTATTGGTCTTAATGTTTTTGGGAATACTTGGTGTTATCATCTTTGGTCCAACAAGTTTGACGTTGCTCACAAAGATGTTTGAGGAAATGCCTGACATCTTTATTTGGTCTAAAGTTGAGTGTTTTCATTGAATTTAATAGGCATTTGATTTTTTTATGGGTTGGTGCTAGTGGGTGTTGACAGTTCTTCTGGGAACCATCCCATACCCGCAGTGGGGGCTGAGGCATAATAAAATACCATGGAGGGATGAAGAGGAAGAAATGCTAAAGGTACATATTATCCGACACATCTTCCTTTTCTTTTTGTGTATGGTATGAGCTTACTTTGATCATGAGAATAGGCAAGTGTTGACAAAAATTTGGCAGATAGTAGAATTTCAATGTTGCAATGAAACCAAAAATTATGTAAAGTCTCTTTTGATTCTCTCTGTTTTCGACCAAATAGTGCAAAACAGAGAAGGATCTTAAATAAAAAGCTTCCTGAGGTTAATGAACTGTTGATTACTTGTTCAATTCCGGAATTCAAGTCAAATTTGAGAAAAAGGTGTGTGATGAGTTAGGCCTGAGGGATTTTGCATTAAATTTGGACTTGGAACTAAATCTCCGACCTTCCAATGTGCTTATTTAAGAAACAATTTGTGTGGGAGCTGGAATTTTTTGCTCCTAATCTTAGAGCTGGAATATAGTGATAAAGAGGTGACCAACCTAATTGTTTAAATTAATTATTTACAGAAGTGCAGGAAGCAAGCAGGGCGAACCAAGATCTTTTGTTGGAGGGGGCAAAAAAATAAATTAAACACTAACTGATATAAAATATTTGTATGTTTAAACATGAGACTTATATTGAGATTCATGATTAGAATATTAACTTATCAAGAAACAAAAGATATGGGTCATTATATAAATTTTTAAAAACCAAAAAGGGTGGAGAGTGGCAATATACTAATTTGAAGAGAGTCATAACCAGTAGCTATGTACTTTGTTGTAGGTTTTTACTATATTGCAATGCTTTTATGTTCAACTAATTATTTAAAGAGGACGTGGAAGATTAGAGAAAGCTTATATTAGGAATGACAGCGAATTCTACGGCACTTTGTGAGCAGTGATTGCTAACTGGGTATTGACGAACAACTGTGTAGTGTACATCCTAGAAAATTTTAATAGCAATGCTATATGGATTTGAAAAATAAACTTAAAAAGTAGCCTTAAACAAGAAAGTCTCCTCGAAAAAATTTCAGCTATAACGGATAAGAACGTCAGCAGGAATTAGGCAGGGATTAAGGAGATTGGTAGTCACATCTATATAATAAAGTACAAATGATTTTCTTTGATTTTTTAGTTTTGTTAGGGTTCAAAGGGGGCCTTTTGTTTTTTTTTTTTGGGGGGGGGGGGGGGGGGGGGGGTGGAGCTGCAGTGTAGTGACTGTGGGTTCTTTATAATAAACAAATTGTGGGAATGGTCAAAGCTTTTGTTTTATGGGCTGTACGTGGGTTGAAAATAGAAAACAGAAAACAGGTTGATGATTCAGGATTTGTTCAAATATTTCTTCTCCATCCTTTTGGTGCTTAGGGTGTGAAGTATTATGAAGTATAGTTGTGGTCATATATAACTTCTCTTTTGATGCCTTTATTAATGTGTTTTGTCAAAATCTAAAACACCCAGCTATGTTATTTTCATTTGGATTGTTGGATTTGACATAGATTTCTTCATGTGAAGAATTAAGTGATCAAATTTTTAAAAAATCATTTTTCGAAATTTAGGAATTTATGCTTTGAAAAACAAAAATTTTAAATCGATACCTTCAGGCATGAGTAATTACTAATTTACCTCAATAGTAAAACTTTTATCAGAGTGATCCATCGAGAAGAAAAACCCATCCATGGATGAAGGAGAACAAATTTAAATAGTTAGTGAAGAAAAGTATTATCACCTGATTGTTAAAATTTGCGTGGACCTGCGTAAAATCATTTCCAAATTTTTTCACGAGTTTGGCGATGAGGCCACAAGCAGAAACGAGCCGCGTAATCTCAACATGTGAATTGGCAAGTTGCTCAAACGAATTCGCAATCTCTGTCAAAAGCGTTGCCATTGTAGAGAGGGCTTTGAAGCTCTTCTTAATTCGTCCTTGTTCTCTCTCTCTCTCTCTCTCTCTCTCTCTCTCTCTTTCTCTGTGAAGGTGAGTGTCGACTGGTACATTCTATGAACGAAGAATACACCGTTTAAATAGAACACAAAAAATAAAATTATTAAATAAACATTGTATTTACATTTGAATTTCATTTCAACTATTAGCAATTGCTACCGGTGGTACTCTTCATGAATGAAGAATATACCTTTTCAAATGAAACATAAAAAATGAAACGGAGATTTGGTGGGAGGTTCACATGGAGTAACTTTTTTAACTTTAAATCTTGCCTCTAACACTTTTAAAGTCAAAAGTCTATAAAATTAATCATTGACAAAAATATCTTTAATGAAGGAGCTTAATTAAATGATCAAAAAAAAGAGGAGGTTATTTAAAAACCTTCATCATTATCCAATTTTTATATTTATTACCACTACTATCATCGTCCCAACACTGCTACCACCAATACCGTCGCCCACCAACACCATCTCCATTGCCAACCACCACCATCAGCCTACACCAACCACCCATCACCATCACCACCGCCAACAACAACAACTGTCGTTGCCACCACTATCATTGCCTCCACCACAACTACACTTCAGGAATAAAGAATATACTTTTCAAATGAAATTACTAAGTAAACATTGTATTTAAATTTGAATTTCATTCCAACTACTAGCAATTGTCACTAGTGGTACACTTCTAGAATCGAAGAATACACCCTTTCAAATTAAACACAAAAAAAAGAAATTACCAAATAAATATTGCATTTACATTTGAATTTGAATTTCATTTCAATTGTTAGGAAGTGTCATCAATGGTACACTTTAGGAACGAAGAATATACATTTCAAATGACATTACTAAGTAAACATTGCATTTACATTTAAATTTGAATTTCATTCTAACTATTAACAATTGTCCTTAGTGGTATACTTCATGAACGAAAAATATACCATTTCAAATTAAACACAAAAAAAGAAATTACTAAATAAAGATTGAATTTATATTGGAATTTGAATTTCATTTCAACTACTAAGAAATAAATTTGAATTTTATTCCAACTACTAGGAAGTAAATTTAAATTTCATTCCAACTGTTATGACGCCACCAATGGTACACTTCAGGAGCAAAGAATATACCTTTCAAAAGAAATTACTAAGTAAATACTGCATTTACTTTTGAATTTGAATTTTATTTCAAATACTAGCATTTGTCACTAGTGGTACACTTCTGGAACAAAGAATATACCGTTTCAAATGAAATGCAAAAGGAAATTACTAAATAAACATTTCATTTGCATTTGCATTTCATTCCAACAACTCGGAAGTAAATTTGAATTTCATTCAAACTAATAGGACGTGTCACCAATGGTACACTTCAGGAATGAATGATATACATTTCAAATGACATTACTAAGTAAACATTGCATTTACATTTGAATTTTAATTTCATTCCAACTACTAGCAATTGTAAAACCAATAGGTGGAGGGATGACTAGAACGATTCCAACTATTAGGACATGTCACCAATGGTACACTTCAGGAACGAAGAATATACATTTCAAATGACATTACTAAGTAAACATTACATTTACATTTGAATTTTAATTTCATTCAAACTACTAGTAATTGTAAAACCAGTAGGTGGAGGGATGACTAGAACGATTCCAAACCGATCAACATCCATCACGTGACGGCCTCAAACTGGTCGACTGGTTAGTCACAAAAAATTTGCATTACAGACGCAATTTGCATTAATTAAACACGAGTGAAAGAGATCGATTGGTCTTCCACGAGGGATAAGAAAATGGGGTGCAAGAATCAAGCCACTTTTAAACAGAAAAAGGGGATTCCAAGAAAGTGAGAACATGCGACATTATGCCATAGATTCGAATCCTTAAACTTCGATGCCTATCACATGCCCTCCATAAATTAGCTTTTCTTATACAAGTGATTACTTGGGGAAGGTAATGGGATTCATTAATTTAATCAAAAGAGGTTGATTAAGATAAGCATTACAATAGACTAGTTGCACCAAGTCCAGAGCTGCAACAGTTTTTTAAAGCTTTCAACCATTTCTTTTTCGAGCAATGTTATGTGACCTAAATTTGCAACTCAAATTTGCATTCCAAATAAAGGGGGACCATTGGATCAGTGGGTCCCATTTAAAAAAGTTGATGAGACCAATTCATCCAATAGTCCCCCTTCATTTGGGATGCAAATTTGGGTTACAAATTTGGGTTACATAGTATTTCCCTTATTCTTTTCTCTAAATGGAAAATTATGTCTTCCCAGAAGACCCCACTTCATTAAAATATTTCACGAGATTCAACATATCATTCACTTTTCAAAAAGTTAAGCACGAATAGGACTGCATACATCTGAAACTCTCCAGACTTACAGTAATCTTATACATTGAGATTTTTTTTATCTTCCGAAAGACCTTGTGAAAACAATGTTGCTCACTTTCTAGCGCAAACATACAGCAGATACGCGAAGCAGATACGCGAATGATAGGTGCAAAAAATTGTCGATTACAAGAAGTTGCATTCGGATTAAACATCCAAATTGTCAATTTTTTGGCTTCTGAGAAAAGGTTAAAATGGAAGTTACAATTTAGAGTTGATACAACACAAGTTAGAAATGGTTCCTTCTAACCATATCTCATTACAATGACTTTTAACCTTACAATATTACCCTTTTTTTGAGACAATGAGGATCAATATATAGAAATACTTATGAGGAAATAATAGACAAAATGGATTAAGGATGGCAGGGTTTAGAAGGAGTTATTGGTGATGGTGACATGAAATTCAGTTTGAAGGAAGGTGATGGTTGTGGTGGCGTGGTTGACTAGCCTAGAAAATGAGGCCATTTGGAATGTCAAGGCATTTTGTATTTCAAGATTTTGGATGTATTTCAACATCCGATGAATATTGTTCAAGCTAATTTGTCCAAAGAAAGGAACTGCACCTTTGCAAGAGCGTTTAATTTTTGGGGCTAATCTCAACTTGCACCTCCAAAGATTATTCAAATTTTAATTTGCACCCTCAAAATTTAAAAATATTAATTTACACCCTGAAAGACATAAATTCATATCAATGTGCACCTAGGCTAACTCCGTCCATTTGATGTTTGATTATCCAAACTACTTGGTTCTGTTGTTTTACTGCATGATTCTGGTGGTACCTTGTGTCGAAACTGTTGTATTCTAGAAGAACCTTTTATATTTTTTCAAAAACAGAAAATTTTTGGTTGAGGTCTGAAAGGTGGGGTTTTTTCTTTTTTTGGGGGCGTGGGGGGGTTGTGTTTCAAGCCTATTGTTTTTCAGAACTTTCCGCAGATTTGCTAGTTTGCAATGCAGTTTGCATAAAGCTTGTGCAGGAGTTTTCTTCTGAGTGGGCCTATTAAACTTGTGATTAACATATAGTTTGCTGGCCTGTAGAATTAACGTTTGTGGAACACAACATAGTGAAAAGGGTTAATGTTGTCTTTTGTTATCGTCACACATCTGTTCTGCCTTTTGGTACACAATATAGTTCAGAAACCTTGAAGCTGTCACAGAACATTATTTAAAAGACCAGCATTAGGCTACATACGGGATGGCCCTGTTGGTCCCTGTCGGGCTATTTAATACATGTTACGTTAGTAAAGTGTTCTTATACCGTGAAATAAGAATCAAATTGTTGCTGAGAATCAAATCCCCCAGACTCACCACTTAAAATTGTGGTCCCCAATTTTTGCACGGTTCTTGTACGCAAGGTTTTGTTTGTGTCATTTTTAGGGAGCCAGTGAAAGTTTTTGCAGGCTTTGGATGACTTAGGAAGCCCTGCTGCTGAATCTTGCCATTAATATTCATTCGTGTGTCTTGTACATCATGTTATAAAGTTCTTTTTATCAATTCAAGGAACCAGATACATTTACGAAATGACCTTTTCATATGTTATCACCTAAGTTGATAAAGTCGCGTGGTTTCTCCATGTATCAAGTAAATAGTAATATTTGTGTCTGTGATCTCTATTTCTATTATTATCTCGCATTCCGTAATCAACATTATAATTTTTATGGATTTATCAATTGAAAACCAATTCGATGAAGTTATTTTATCTTCAACATTCATATTTTTCCTCATATTGGATCTACATCACGAGGTTAGATGAGGCATTGTAGAGTATTGGAGAATTTATCATCTTGAAAATATAGTAAGACCAAGTGATTGCCATCTTTATAGTACCTGATCAAGTGGGCACAATCTGCTTTGGTTATGGTACTTCATACCCTTGTTAAATCTTAGTGATGATCTGTTATTGTTTAGTGGGTTATATCCTGACCATAATGGATTCAGTCTTCATAGTTTTGTAAAGTGATGCCTCTATGTTTTTCTTTAATCCATTATCACCAATTTTTATATTTGCTTTAATGGCTAGGATAATGCAAAAATTCATTGAGTGTTGTTTAGATAGATAAATATTTTTGTGGATCATTTGATTGGGGGAGATGTGAGAATAAGGGAGATTAGAGCAACTCCAACCCTACTCAGAAAAATGACTAGTCAAAATATATTTAAATATTGTATTCTCTACTTTAACTAGCCACTTTTTTAAATTCACTCCAACTATGCTCTCTATTTTAACTAACTACTTCAACTAACTTTCAATAATATAATTTAAAAATACCACATAGCCTAATAATATAATTTAAAATTTCACAAATACTTGTATTAATATTTCATAGGGTCTAAAATTAAATATTTCATTATACAATGGGGTTTTTGAAATTTGAGGGAGGGGGGTTTTCAGAATTTAGGTTTTCAAAGAAGGGGGTTTTTCAGAATTGGGGGAACGGGGTTTTCAGAATGTGTTTTGGAGGAGGCAGGGGGAGGTGGGATTCGAAATTGGGGGAGGGAATCTGCAGCTTGGGGGTGGGAGATGAAGAAGATTACCTGGACCAACCCTTGGAGAAGACGATGAAGACAGAGGCGAGCAGTCTGGTGAGCTTCTTCTCCTCTCCATATCTGGCGAGCAACAAGGATCTCCTAGGAATTAGCAAGCAAGATGGCGAGCCGATTGGAGCAGTTTTTTTTAGCATGCCTTGCCAAATTAACTAAAAATAAAGATTTAGCTAGTGGGTTGGAGATGCTCTTAGGCGTGAATCAGGGAAGTAGAGAGAGAGACAAACGCTAGATTGGGAAAGATTTGAGAGATTTTTTTTTTGGGGGGGGGGGGGGGGGAGAGAGACAGAGAGAGGCATGAGAGAGGCGCAAATTTGGCAAGTATATATGAAAACTATTTTGTGCGGGAAAAAAAATTTCAGGAGTGAATTTGATTCTCGGATTAGTATTTTTGAGTTGATTTTAGCCATAAAAAATTAGATATAAAATGAACCATTAGATTTAACTTACGTTTTGCTTAGAATTAATTTGGATCGCAAAAAACTTGAGATAAATTTTAGGATTTAAACTCAAATCTCTATTTTATTATATATATATATATATATATATATATATATATATATATATATATATTACCATAAAGTTAATTCTACCCTAGATCACACAATTCGTCAATAAACCTTATCAAATTAAGGCTCAGATCGTGAATATGCAAATTTAGAGCAGGTTCGGCCAAAATTTGCAGATGCAAAATAGTAAATCCACAAATTTACTTTTACAATCCGCGATTTTGATTAATTTTGAGATCCATTTCACAAGTTCAAAAAATTTTGATTAAATGGGTGCTTTGGAAGCCAATATACCAAATTGAACTTAATTGTGAAAAAGTACACAATAAAAAATGCGTTGTAAAAAAGTACACTAGTGAAATAGAAAAACTTAACGGCCCATTTTCTAAAATTTAGTTTCCTAAAATCTGTTTTAGGAAAACATCTTCAAATTAATTAGTTGCACCATGGTTATGCTTAACCGCTACTTTTTCAGAACCGACAAGTGCAAAACGCTTCATCTTCGAAACATCAAAACTGCTTCATCTTCCTCACTCAACACACGAGGAAGCCCTAATTCATTCTCTGAAAATTTATCTTTCATTTAAAGAAAAACCCTATTGGTGTGCCATTTTGATCTTAGTACCAAAAGATCCTTCATTCTTTTTCAAGTTCTTCGTCATTTGGAGATTTGTTCGATCGTTGCCGGTTGTCGACCATAAAGAGTTGCTAATAGTTGATTGTGTTCCTACGTATACTACGGTGAGCGTTGATATTGTTTGGTGTTGATTTTATATCGCTAGTTCGTCTAAGGTCATGGGTTATACTTTGAATTCAAAAATTGATTTTGATTTGGGTTTTTTTTTTAAGGTTGCTTGTGCAAATCAGGTTTTTCTAACTTCTTGAATGTGGATGTAATAGATAAAATGGAGACAGTAAAATGCAAAGTACCTTATGCCATTTTGGTGGTACACTTTTGATTTTAGTCAAATTCTTTAAAATTATATAATTTGTAAACCCTAGATAGTTTTATCTTAATTCATTTTTTACTTGGTGGTTTGTTTCCCTTGGATAATTGATAATTTTTCAATTGGTTGAAAATATGTTTCCAATGAATTAAGGCAGTGTTGCTTCAAATTCAGTGTTGTGGGAAAAGAAACTTGGTGGTGGAATGACAGCGTACAAGTGGTAGTTAAAGCAAAGAAGGAATTCATTAAGAGATGACAAATAGATAGAAATAGCGAGATCTTTCAAAGATATAAATTAGCTAACAAGGAGGTTAAAAAGATAGTTAGAGATGCTAAGTTAAAAGTCTACGATGAGCTGTACAAAAAACTAGATAGTAAATAGGGAGAAAAAAAATCTACAAACAAGCAAAAATTAGAGAAAGACAAACAAGAGACTTTAACCAAGTTAAGTACATTAAGGGCGAGGACTCAAAATTTTTAGTTAAAGATGAGGAAATAAATTATCAGTGGAAAGACTATTTTGAGAAACTATTAAATGAAAATCACTTAGGAAACCTAGAAGAGATAGAAAATGGTAGGATTCATGAAACGTTCTTTCGTAAAATAAAGAATTTGGAGGTAGAGTTTGCATTGAAGAAAATGAAATTAGGCTAGGCTTTAGGACCAGATGAGATTCCAATTGAGATTTGGAAGTGCTTAGGGAATGAGGGGGGGGTGTCGTGGCTAACGAAATTATTCAATAGAATTATTTCTAATAGGAAAATGTCCGATAAATAGAGAAAGAGTATTTTAGTTCTTATCTATAAAAATAAATGGGATATTCAAAATTGTAATAATTATAGAGGGATAAAATTGATCAGTCATAAAATGAAGTTATGAGAAAGGGTCATTGAACGTCGCCTAAGAGATGACACTACAGTGTCGAAAAATCAGTTTGGGTGTATGCCAGGTAGATCAACTATGGAGGTTATTTGTTTATTGAGGACACTCATAGAAAAGTATAGAGAGAAGAAGAAAAATCTCCATATGGTATTTTTAAATTTGGAAAAGGCGTATGATAAAGTACCTAGAAATATAATATGAATGGTGTTTGAGAGAAAAAGAGTAACGAAGAAGTATATTGAGGTGATAAAGGACATGTATGACGGGGCTATGACTATAAGGTAGAATCGTTGTGTAGATTCCTGAGAAGCAATATGGGATGATGCTACTGAGTTATTTATTGATTTCTTTATTTCTTGCAAGTTTATTTCTATAATTGATTTACTGTATTCCGTACACTTGAGATTATTATAACTTTCATGGTTTTACTCCCAAAAATTTATATATGTAATTTTTCAAAAGAGACTTGTCTTCTTTATGTTGTTTTAAAACCTTGTTAGGATTTGAGAGGAATTTCTTACGGGTTTTTGCTCACCCTTTACAACACACTTACAAATTTTGGCATAGAAGAGGATGTCAATGTGGATGAGCAAGTTGATTACGAGCCGTTGGAGGATCTAAATGTGGATCATGTCTTAGACGAATAGAGTTGTTTTAGAATAGAGTTGGTTTATCTTTGGTTTAGAGTTTGAGAGATTTCTATGAAACAATGTTTCAGTTAGTGTTAACTATTCCGTTGCTAGATACTATTTGGTTTTGGATTTGTAAGTTGGAGAAGTTACAATGTAATATTGACTTTATTATTTATTATTTATTCTTTATCAGATGGATGAATGGTTTATTATTTAATGGTTATTGTTAGTTGTTCTCATGATTAGATAGTTTCTAGATAGTAATGCTTTATAGGGTGGATTTTGGGGCGTTACAAGTTTGGTATCAGAGCTTAGGCTTTAGGTCTTACTTGGGAGCTATAGGTTGTGGATTACCACTAGAGAGTTAGGATTAGGAAGAATGAAATTATAGAATTGAATCTAATAACATGCTATAGGCTTTAAGACTAGTGTGAGTTAGGATTTTTCGTATGTTAAGGAATCTAAACTGTAACTTGTTGTGCAGAATGGATAGTAGACGGGGACGAGGACGAGGAGGTGGAGGTTTCGTGAACCCCCCACCACCACCTCCTTCGGATGCTATGAATGGTATTTACCGATGCCTATGGGAGTTGACCACTCTGGTACAAAACTAGAATGGAAACTACAACTAGAATGGGGCGGCGCAACCACTGGCAGTGGGACAAGGAGATGTTGATGAAGCTCTAATCCAATGGAGGCGAATAAATGGATTAGGAGAGTGAGGAAAATGTGTGATAGCATGAGGATTGCTATTGATCTCTAGGTAGGACTAGCGACCTATTTATTCGAAGGAGAAACAGATCACTGGTGGGAGTCAGTGAAACGGATGCATGTAATGGATACCATGACTTGGGAATTTTTGATCAGATCTTCCAAGATAAATACTTCCCTAAGTCTGTGAAGGATAGGATGAGTGCGGACTTCTTGGCTTTGAAGCAGGGCAGTATAATGGTGACTGAATATGAAGTAAAATTTGATGAGTTTGTGGCTACGGATGCAAAGAGGGCTAAACGGTTTGAACAAGGTTTGAGGCCTTCCATCCGCGAGAAGCTGGTTGCACTCAGGATCCAAGAATACAAGGATCTAGTGGAACGGGTGAACTTGGGTGAGAGAGACATAGAGGAGGCCAGACGAAGACAAATTTTTGTTATAGGAGGTCCCTTAAGAGCAGGTAGCAGCAGTGGAGTCACACAAAGGGTAGCTCTGTATCACTGACCTGATCAAGCTTCGGGGCAAAGGAATCAAGCAGTTCGAGGAGTTGGGGTTGCTCAGAATAGAGCAGTCACTGACTCGTGTCAATGTTTCGCATGTGGAGGTTTCGGGAACTTCATAAATAACTGTCCATCGTTTCCACCAAAGACCAACCAGGCAACAGGATAACACAATGTGAACAAACCCCCGCCTCAGAGACAGCCACCGCAGAGGAACCCTGGTGCAATTGTACCAACTGGTACTACTCAAGGCCGAGTCTTTGTAATGACTGAAACGGAGGATGTTCTCACCAATGCTGTGATTGAAGGTATCATTTTACAGTATATTTTTGGGCACATATATTATTTGATCCTGTGCTACTCACTCATGTATACATTTGGCATATGTTAAAACACTGGGATTGAAATGTGAAAAATTAGACAAGGAGTTGAATGTTGCCTTACTCACTAGTGAACAATTAGAAACCCCTAAGGTGTATCGGGGTTGCATACTTTGGATAGGGGAACAAGAGCCGAGGGTAGACTTGGTAGTGTTGGACATGCAGGGGTGTGATGTGATCTTTGGAATGGACTTGATGTCTGCATACCATGTGGTGATGGACTATTTCCAAAAAAGGGTAATGTTCCAGTCACCGGGAGGAGTAATATTCAACTTCACAAATGAGCGGAATGCTTTCCACCCTTTTCCCATGACCGGTAAACGATTCTTACAGGGTAAGGAAGGAAATAATCTAAGCTTTCTTGCTAGCTTAATGTGAGAGAAACGAGTTGACTCCCCGCGAGAGTTGATATCCGTGGTGTCAGACTTTCCACATGTATTTCCAAATGAGCTGCCTGGCTTACCACCTCGAAGAGAGATTGAGGTCACCATTGACTTGTGTCCTGGAACAGAACCCATTTCTATTGCACCTTATTGGATGTCACCTTTGGAGTTAAAGGAGCTAAGGAAGCAATTAGACCAGTTACTAGCAATTGAGTTTGTTTGCTTAAGCACTTCACCTTGCGGAGCCCCCATCCTCTTTGTGAAGAAGCATGATGAAACACTTTGGTTATGCACAAACTATTATGGGTTGACCCGAGTGACAGTAAATAATAAATATCCATTACCTTGGATTGATGATTTATTCGATCAGTTGTGGGGTTCTAAGTATTACTCCAAGATTGATTTTCGCACAGGGTACCATCAACTAAGGATCAAGGAGGAGGATATTCATAAGACAACTTTTCGTACAAGGTATAGTCATTTCAAATATATTGTAATGTCGTTCAGACTAACTAATGCTCCCTCAACATTTATGGATTTGATGCATAGAGTATTTCGACCGTATCTCGATCAGTTTGTTATTGTATTTATTGATGACATATTGATCTATTCGCGGACATAAGGGGAACATGAACACCATATTCAGGTTTTGCTATAGACACTGAGAGAGCATAAGTTATACGCTAAGATGAGTAAATGTGAGTTCTACATGAAGTGAAATTTCTTGGCCATGTTGTGTCGAAACAGGGTGTAGTTGTTGACCCCGCAAAGATTGAAGCAGTGATGAAGTGGGAACCACCAAGGAATGTGACAAATAGAAATACGTAGTTTCTTGGGCTCAGTAGGATATTACAAGTGGTTCGTGGAAGGGTTCTCAAAGTTGGCTATGCCAATGACTTGCCTTACGAAAAAGGGGGAAAAAATTCATGTGGACTCAAGAGTGTGAACTAGCGTTCCTCACATTGAAAGAAAGGTTGACAACAACACATGTCCTTATTATTTGAACATTGGTGAAGGATATGATGTTTACACGAATACTTCTTTATGTGGTTTGGGATGTGTGCTAATGCAGGGAGGTAAGATAGTTACTTATGGCTCAAGACATTAAAGATTCATGAGCAGAACTATCTCATTCATGATTTGGAGCTTGCTGCTGTGGTTTATGCTCTTAAGTTGTGGAGGTATTACCTGTATGGAGAAAAATTTCAAGTGTTTTCTAATTACAAGAGTCAAGTATATATTCACATAGAAAGACTTGACTCTTCGGCAAAGAAGGTGGATTGAATACCTGGAAGATTATGATTTTACACTCAACTACCATCCGGGGAAAGCTAATGTGGTAGCAGATGCACTTAGTAGAAAATCTCGGGGTGAAATCAATGTTCTTATTGTTAATAGGTGGAAGATGATTGAGGCTTTGGAGGAATTTGACCTGCTGGTGGATAAATAAAAAATTGATCATGCTTGTTTAATCTTGTAGCTCAACCAATTCTTCAACAAAGAATCATAGAATTGCAACGATTAGATACAGATTTGGAAACTATCCGAGGTAGATTGGAGAAATATGAGATTGTTGAGAACTAGCCTGTATATAATGACGAGTTACAGTTTCGTGGAAGACTGTGTGTACAAAATAATGACCAAGTGAAGGAAGAAGTGTTTGAGGAGAGCCATCGTTCAAAATTCTCCATACATTCGGGTAGTACTAAGATGTATAGAGACATGAAGTGTCAATATTGGTGGAAATGAATGAAACAAGACATGGCTAAGTACATTCCAAAGTGCGCAGTGTGTGAACAGGTAAATATTGAGCATCGAATATTGGGAGGATCATTACAATCCTTACCGATTCCTGAGGGGAAGTGGGACCACGTTACTATGGATTTTATGTCAGGGTTACCCAGAAACGTCAAGGGACATAATGCGATTTGGGTGGTGGTTGGTAGATGGACAAAGATTGTCCACTTTATACCTGTTAAGACCATGGATAATTTGGTAACCTTGAGCCAGTTATACATCCAGGAAATAGTGAGGTTACGTGGGGTATCGTTGTCGATTGTGTCTGATCGAGATAGTCTCTTTGTGACTAAATTTTGGCAGAGCTTATAGAAGGCATTGGGAACAGAGTTGCATTTCAAAACAACCTTTCATCCTCAGATGGATGGACAATCGGAGAGGGTGATCCAAATTGTGGAAGATATGTTGAGGGCATGTGTTTTTGACCTCATGGGTAGTTGGAGTGAACATCTCCCATTGGTGGAATTCGCCTATAACAACAACTATCAGGCAAGTACTAGAATAGCTTCTTACGAGGCATTGTATGGAAGACCATGTAGGTCCCCAACTTGTTGGTTAGAAGCTGAAGAGAGTAGCTTGTTTGAACCATAAATTGTTCGGGAAACTACTAAGAAAATTCAACTAATTAGGGAAAGACTGTGCATGGTTTGGAATAGAAAGAAAAGCTATGCAGATAGAAGAAGAAGACCACTGGAATTCCAAGAGAGAGACTATGTGCTATGTGTTCCTTAAGGTGTCACCCAAAAAGGGAGTGTTTAGATTTGATAAGAAGGGGAAGTTAGTCCCAAGGTACGTTGGACCATTTGAAGTGATCAAAGTTGTGGGTAAAATGGCGTATTAACTTAGGTTATCAGCCCAGTTGTCAGGCGTACATGATATGTTCCATGTATCAATGTTCAGAAAGTGAAAATCTGATACAACGCATGTCGTGGATTTGGAAGAAATTGAAATTCAAGACGGAGTAACCTATGAAGAACAACAGTTGAATATTCTCGATACCAAGGAGAAGGTGTTTCACAATAATGTAATCCAATTAGTGAAGGTTTTGTGGCAACATAATGGGGCGGAGGAAGCTACCTAGGAACCAGAGTTGGAGATGTGAGAGAAGTATCCTCATTTTTTCTTTACACAAGGTAAGTTTCAAGGACGAAACTTTCTTTAAGGGGGGTGGATTGTAAACCCCCACATGTTTATTTTAATATAGTGACATAATTATTTTGTAATGCTCATATATGTAATGACGTAAGAATGAACCACATAGATTGTAAGAGTAGAAATAAAAATTTGGGAGAGGTAATATGGGGTGTATTAAAAGTTAGGAAGTATTCCGGAGTTAAAGCGCATTTTAGAAAGAATTAGGGTAGGAAGGAATTTGATACTACCTTAGTATTTGGACCATAACTTTCTACCACGATGTCCGATAGATCTAAAATTTTTACAGTAGACACTAGACTTCTGGGGCTACAAAGTGTATTGGACGAAAATTTTCTAAATAGACCTCTAACTAGGCCAAAGCTTTCTCAAAAGTTTAGGTAAAAACTGGAGTCCGTTCGAACGTGAATGGATCCGTTCGAACGAAAGTTAGTCCCAGTACTTTGATGCCTGAAAGAAACTCTGACAGAAAATCAAAGTACTCAGAGCAAAAAATATTTGGATGCCAATGCTATGTTCGAACACCCCATAGATAGTTCGAACGTCAAGCTTCTAGTTCGAATGTACTGTCGCGATTTTGAATATCAGGTATGCGCTAATTAGATTATTTTCTCATCCTATAAATACCTGAGGACGCCCTCCCTAGCTCTATTTCATCAGTTCTTAACCCTAGAGAATCTTAGAGAGAGAATAAGAGAAACACAAGATTTGAAGGGAATTCTCACGTTGGAACAGATCAAACACGCTAGATTTACACACAAACTATGGAATCAAGGTAGGGGATTCTTCTTGAGTTCTTTCATTGAGACTTATGGTAATATATATGTATATTTCCAATCTTCTTTATAGTTATATGATAAATACTTACGAGTTCTTGGTTTATTTATCATTGAAATGTAGTTTTGAACAAAATATATGTTTGGGTTCAAGAAATACTTGTTCTTGGTTCCCAAAACCCTAGTGTTGTTAGATACATGTTTGATTATGAAAAATCATTTATATTCTTGATTAAATCATGTTTTATATCTAATACTTGTTCTTGTTCCAAGAAATTGTGATTATTGGCAAAACCCTAGAATTTGGATATCGAAATTGTAAAGGTTTTTTTGATATGATCTCTTGCATATTTTAATTCCTTTATTACTGTAGTATATTGAAAATTTTGCAATTATGATAGTTGAATTTTTAATGAAAATTTTGATTGGTTAAGATTGTGGTTGTTGAGAAAATTGTGGTTTCATATCTTGTATGGTTTGGGTGTGACGGACTTGAATTCCCTTCGAGAGCTGCCGTAAAGTGTTAGAAGTAAGTCTCTCCCAGTGGGGGGTGAGATGGTTTCCTAACACTTATAGTGGATTATTATTTGTGAGAGAAACCACTATTGTTTCCGTAGGTTTGAGGCTGATGGATGGTATACATTTTCTGGGAAGGATTCGTCAATGCCATTGGAGACCATATATGCCCTTCCTAAAGTGGTTTGTGATGTGGCCGTGCGGGGAATGATTGAGATTGTGTAGTTGTGGTGTGTGAACAATGTAGAATCTTTGTGTAGATTCTTGAGAAGCAACCAATATACATGAGAATGTGAGATAACGCTACTGATTTATTTATTGATTGCTTTAATTTATTGCAAGTTTATTCCTATCATTGATTTACTGTATTCCGTACACTTGAGATCATTATAACTGTCATGGTTTTACACTAAAAAAATTATATATGTAATTTTTCAAAAGAGACTTGCCTTCTTTATGTTATTTTAAAACTTTGTTGGGATTTGAGAGGGATTTTTTTCGGGGTTCTGCTCACCCTCTACAACATACTTACAGATTTTGGTATCGAAGAGAATGTCAATGTGGATGAGTTGGTTGATTACGAACCGTTGGAGGATCAAGATGTGGACTCTGTCTTAGAGGAATAAAGTTATTTTATTTTTAGTTTAGAGTTTGAGAGATTTCTATGAAACAATGTTTCAGCCAGTTCTAACTATTCTGTTGCTACATACTATTTAGTTTTGGATTTGTAAGTTGAAGAAGTTACAATATAATATTGACTTTATTATTTATTTTTTGTCAGATGGATGAATGATTTATTATTTAATGGTTATTGTTAGTTGCTCTCATGATTGGATGGTTTCTAGATAGTAATGGTTTTCGGGGTGGATTTTGGGACGTTACAAGCATATTATGTACTTGGAATTTAAATTTTTAGAGATAGAAAGCAAAGAAAATTGAGTTTGTCTCAAAAATCTTATTTGGAAAATATTTTAAAGAAATTCAAAATGAATTCTTGTAAACCTATCGAATCATCCATTTACAAATGAGCAAAATTACCTAAGAATATAGCTCCTAAAACTGAATAAGAAATAAAAGAGAAATGAAATCTAAACCTTACACGGAAGTTGTTGGTAGTCTTATATACGATATGTTATCCACTAGACCGAATCTTAGCTATGTTGTTGATTTGATTAGTCGATATCAAAGTAATCCGGGTATACTACATTGGTTAGTTGTGAAACATGTACTTAGATGCATACAAGGCACATTAAATTTTTCATTCACATATCAAGCTAATTATATGAATGTTAATGGTTTTTGTGATGCTGATTTTGCTGGTGATATTGATGATAAAAAATCCACCACAGGTTATATATTTGTTTTTGGTGGTGGTGCTATTTCATGGTCTAGTAAAAAGTAAGGTTGTATAGTTAAAAGTACTATGAAAACTGAATATGTTGCTTGTAGTATGACTGTTTCTGAGGCCGAATCGTTGAAATGGTTTTAACTAATTTAAAGCTTACATATGTAAATAATATCTCTATTCGTATTTTTTGTGATAATGAGGCTGCAATAAAAACCATTAAAAATGGAGAAATTAGGCCCAAATGTAAGCATATTGAGTTACAATATCACTATATAAGTGATATAATACAAAAAGAGCAAGTTACTATTGATTATCTTTGTACAAAAGATATGGTTGCAGACCCATGACAAAACCTATTGGAACCGAAGAATTTATACGAATGTCATTGCTATGGGTTTAAGTTATGAATGAACATCTCGGGCTTGTAGCCAAGTGAGAGATGTTTGAATATGTGGCTAAAATCCCTCGATATTAATTAAGCCACGGCTGGTGGTCAAATTCGAAATATATAAAATCTCAATCCGTTGGTTAAATATTACATATATCATAAATGCATTTTTTGTGAAATTATTATGTATTAAATATTATTTTATAATGTGCATGCATACATATATATTGCATTGATATAATTGAATGTTTGATTTGGATCTCTTTTACTCAGTATGGGTGACTTGGCTAGAGGAACCCATCAAGTAGTGAAAGACTAGTCAATCCTATTTGGAGTATTTTTAGCTTTCTTTGACTGTAGAGAGTTAAGGAAATATTGGTGGAGTTGAGAAAATATTGATAGAGTTGAGGATATTATGGTGAGTGGTAACGACTAGTTGATATAATCTCCACTATAAATAAGGTTCTCTGGATACAGAGAGAACACACTAGAAAACACCTAGTTGAGAGAAAACCCATTGAAGAGAAATCTCAATTCTACTACTTTCATATCAAAGAGAGTTTTTAACTCTCAAAGGCTAACTCCCCATTCATCAAAGTTATCAAATCTTATTCCGTAAATTCCTACAGGGCAAATAAATTCATATTCATACCAATCCATCATACCCCTCAGGCCCACAATCACATTTCACAAAATAGGGCTCAAGTACACTTCGTACATGTGTCAATGAGTCCGAAATTATTTAGCCTCAAATACAGGTCAAATCAACAAAAATTACAGAATTTCATATCAACAGAAAATACCAAACATGAATACATATTTAAGATAATCAAAAGGACACTTTTTAGAGAGAGATTGAAAGACAAAACTATATTGTATGCTATCCCATGTCTTTGGTTTTATCTCGTATCGAGATCATGCATTGTGTTAAAACGAGACCAACAAATATTTTAGAATAATTATAACAACTTTTGGAGTGAATAACCAAAAATAACAATTTTAAGTTTGATTCAAGGGAAAAACGGAAGCGGGTACACAAATATAGACTTATTTGAGTAAAAGGGTACTAATGAAAACTTATTGGGCATAAGTGCATTTTGATGGGAAAAGACCAAAAACCCATTCTGCAATAGTAACTCTTGTAAAAACCAAATTTTGGAAACAATTACATCACAATCCGGATTGAATGCTCCGGTTATCACGAAACCTCCAAAATATAGACAGATACAGCAAAAAATTAGGCGGTTTTATTCCACATTCTTCATATTTTCTTGGAAATATTATAGCATTGATTTCGAAAGAAGTTTCACAGTTCTTGTCTTCCAAAGCCGAATTTGTTTTAGACGAGGAAAACAAAGGATTTCGATAACGATTCGACTTTTTGCATAACTGGTCGTCGGAATTTGTGACTCAATATCCATACGTCGGTGTCATTGTGAGATCTCAGACGGTTAATTGTAAGCATTTATATATATATATACCTCAAAACAGAAAATACAAAGCCCTTATTTTTGTTTGAAATTATAAAATTTTTGATTTTTTGTGATACACCTTATTAGTGTATCTCTTTGATGTATCACTTTCTTGTATCAATTTTTCACATCAATTAGGGATTAATCTTACTGTTATAAAATTAGGAACTTTGGTTTGGCTGTCAGTTCAATATTTACCCAAATAAAGGCAATATTACTTTAAAAGCATGGCTTTTCATCCATTGAGAACAATAAACAGGCCTCAAAAGGCTACTTGGTATTTGATAATTTCTCTCTCTCTCTCTCTCTCCCCCCTTAGATACAGGGACAGAAGGAATAAATGCTAAGTAAGTTGTGGCTTCAAACTGAGTTGCCCCAGAAGATGATTGGGTAAAGGTAAATATTGATGCTGCTTTAGGGAGGGGAAGGGGAAGGGGGGGGGGGGGGGGGGGGGGGGGGGGGGGGGTGGTCAGGCTCTACTTTATTTTATGAAAATTTCAGCAAGGACAAGGTTTCATACAGTTTTAAAATTTTTCAAAATTTTACTTAGGTCCCAAACTTTTTAAAAATTTCAATTCCATTGCTCTAAGGGCTTGTTGGATAGAATTTTGGGAAGGGTTTGGATTGGCTTTCCCAAACCCTTCCAAACTCAAACCCCTCTTTAAAAGATGGGATTCAAGATTGAATCCAGTCCATACCCATGTTTAATATACCCACGGATATATCACTATTATGATAATATATTTGTCTATAAATGATTATTTTGCCCCTTCATCAATATAATCCAAACTCATATTTGTATACGTATGGGGTATAATTATCTTTTTGTATCCTAAACCCGTTAACCCTCATCCAAACCCCCCCCCCCCCCCCCCGGCGCGAGTTTGATAAAACCCATGATCTGGGATTTAAGGTCCGGACCAATTCAAATTTTTGACCAAACATGAGTTTTGTGTGCCATTTGGACTATTTTTCCCCAACCCATCTTCCAAAGCCCCCCAATCCCACTTACCAAATAGCCCCTAAAGGCTTCTGCCGGGAATCGTTACCATATTCTGTGTTTCCAGTGTAAGTTCAAGTCGATGCCCTACCCACCCCACCCACACACACAAACGTGAGAATAAATAACAGTAATAAAAAAATCATAAATATATAAAAATCAGAATAGAGAAAAAATAAATAAATAAACATCTAAAAGACAAGCCAAGTGCCTGAATTAAAAGCTCATTTTCTTTGCAAGCGAGACTTGAACCATTACAAGATGAGCTTAGTGGCTGATGGTGCTCGAAATCTTCTTACCCGATTACAAAACAACAAAGAGATGAGGCCTAGAGGGGCTTGGTGTGTGCTGGTGGGTGAGAGTGTGTGGAGTGTAAAAGAGATGATCAAGGTAGAAATATGAGTGGTTCACCTCAGCCGAAGGATTAAGACTACATCCACTGTAAAGGAGACTCTTGCTCCTTGGGGGCTATATTGCTTGGGGGAGAAGATGATAGTTACAGAAGGTTTGGTTGGGAGCCTTTTACAATATTTCCTAGGTTGCCTCTCTCTGTCTTATCTTCTTTTTTTTTGCCTCCCTTACACAGTAATATCCTATTTATACATCTTGCTACTAGGGTTTCCATGGTGTTTCCTTTTCTGACTGATTCTATGGTCCCCTCATCATTTGTCCTGTGGTTGAACCTGGCACCTTGATATTTTCTACGTCCACTGCGCCTGGAACGGAATACATGAGGTATCTCCACTATCGGTGAATATTCGGTCGTTAGAGCTTTCAGGTATTGTTCCCTTGTTCCCTGCCCACGTGGCGTGACAAGGACTCCTTGGGCCTATTCATTGTCGAGCTCCATTATCCCGAG
The DNA here is from genome assembly GCA_951799425.1 of Ilex aquifolium. Classification (NCBI taxonomy): domain Eukaryota; kingdom Viridiplantae; phylum Streptophyta; class Magnoliopsida; order Aquifoliales; family Aquifoliaceae; genus Ilex; species Ilex aquifolium. The sequence goes on from OX637404.1 coordinate 21,666,451, forward strand.
CAGATCCACTTCGTTGAGTTCCACATCCCGAGCAGACCCTTTCCGCCGCATTTGTATATGCATAGCTGGCATCTATCCTGGGCTAAATGACTTTGAGCTCTCAAGGGGCCGGGCTTGTAGCCCAAGTTGTCATGGAGAGCACCACCTCCTAGCCCTAGGGGACTTGGGTCATCTTAGTTGGGCCTTCAAGGGATTTTGGGCTTAGAAAGGGCCCAGACATAAATTCATCATCATCAGTGGCTAATGAGCTTCAGAAATGGATTGGTTTTTCTTGAAAGAGATCTTACAACTGTAATTACTTTCTCGGGTTCTCAAATGGTTCAAAGGCAGAATGTTTGCATCTGATATGATCAACTCTTCCACTGTCTTTCACCACAAACCATTTCAAACATAGAAAGTGTTTTTCGAAACTACTATTTTATGGATTCTCAGATGGTATAAGTTTCTATGTCATCTCTCTTCTTTCTTATTGATTGTACCCTTTCGTATAAAAATTGATCTCAGATTGAGAGGCAAAAAGGAAAAAACAACTTTTACCATCATCACACCAGTTTTCAAAATTTTTCTACACATTAATCTATATAGGCTTTCTTTACCTACAAAAACAGACAAAAAGGAAATGACAAAAGATTTGCATGGAATTGCAGTTGGAATCAGACATCTCCTAACACTGCCACTCACATGATCAAATAGCAGCCTCCCCAGTGAAATGTTGGATATGTAGTTTGTTATATCTTTAAAGAAAACATGACATGATGAACAAAACAGAGCAACCGCGACTACGATGAGTCATTAGATGCAAGTTATCCGAGTAGACATGCAACATTATAGTTGATATGAGGCAGACACTAACATGATTTTATCCATATCAGGTGCAAATGATCTAACAGAAGCCTTACCATAAGTTTAAGTAGTTCATTGTATGGTCAAGTTCTACAAATTAAAGGGAAACATGATAAGAACAGTTTAACCTTGCACATCATGAGGTTATTACTTGCATTACCTTGAGTTAAAGTTCTCCAACATCAGGTCATATTGCGAACTTAAAGGAGATTAATAGCTGATTATACCAATCCTAGCACCACGTCACCTGATTCCCTTGAGTGAAATAAGTTCTCAATATATTGTATGACAGGAGCCGATGCCGTTACATAGTTTTGCATCTGAACCATGGCTGAGGCCTCTGAAGAAAAAAAAAAAAAGAAAGAAATGAATTTTGAAAAATAGTACCGCAATCAAGCTCATCTTTCAAACATCAGTACACGTGACAAGTAGTTTGATGTAAGCTAATTTAACCTCTGTTACTTGAAAGTGTACAAAATATTGCTCATGTATTCATGCGACCGTGGCAACGGGTTATGTTATAGTATCCACTCACCACTTTCATCTAGTTTCTTCAAGACTTGTGCCATTGAAGGAAGGGTATATAATGCAGTAGAGACAGCAGTCTTAATAGTCCAGCCATGGTATGGAGCAAAAACCTGCTCATATGCTACGGAAACTGGACCAATTATGGAATTTCCCCTGCAAATGAAATCCAGGTATTCTTTAAAACTTCTTAGATTATTCTAACAGCAGTATATCTGGAAGGAAGAATAAAGTTCCCTGATAAATGGAAAACCAGCAAAGTGTTTATGGATGAGAAACTTGCAACCCCAAGAAATGGGCCTATCTGTTCTGTCTCAAGAATTATGTAAGCACCCATCGGTAGTAGCTCGACTTACTGATTATGAAAGTCACTTACTTATTCATTAGCAACAATTACTTATTTCGGAGCTAAAAGGCAAAATCTTATAATTTAATGTAAAATGTATAAACTAAAAGAAGGTTATTTAGGAAAAGAGTTAATTACCTATTTAGCCCTTTAAACTATATCATTTGTGTCAATCAAACTCATGAACTATATTTGCCGTTAATTTTGACAAAAACTCTCACGTGCACATCATGTGACCCCTGAACTATAACATAATCTCTGACTCACGTGAGGTGCACCTAAATATTTCAGTCAAATTAACAGCGAATTTAGATGGAAGGGCCACATTGAATCAGATTGCATAGTTTAAGGAGCTAAATTGATATAAAAGATAGTTTAGAGGTTTGATTGACACAAACATTATAGTTGAAGTGCCAAAAAAGTTGATGACTTACAAAGGAAATAAACCTCGTAACATGTTAGTAGCATATGTAATGGCAGCCTTAGCTGAATTTTGAGGTCCATCCATTTGTATCCTCTTATATATATGCAAAGCTCATAGTTCTCATATGACCTCTCAGTTTTTTTCGACAGAAACCTTAAATCGTGTCCATGACTCATAAAATAAATTTCTAGCTCCGCCCCGCCTATTATTGCCATGAATTCACAAAATAAAGATATATAAAATGAAATTTTTATAAATTACCTTTGGATCAGAATTTGCTCAAATATTATCCTGAGCATGTCGATTGAACGCTTCACTCTCACAAGGTTTCTCGAATTACTATATGAGTCTTTTGCACAGTTCTGTTCAATATCATGATCAATTAAGGCCTCTAGAGTATTGATTGACTTTGATGCCTCCATTAGTGCATCAATCTTACAACCACACAGAAAAACAACAATTATTAATGAATAAGTACCACCATTTAACCAAAAATATATACATACAAAGGGCCAAGTATACTTATGTGTGTGTCTATATCTACCTATATCTATATAATAAATCATATAGGTTTTTGAACTTATGGGGGGTATATTCCCACCCCCCCCCCCCCACCAAGAAAAATTCACACACCCAACACACACTTCCCCCCCAACTTTCATAAACCAAACACACACTCCACAACACACAACTGCACATACATACACACACTCCAATGCATGCACAGTATCATAATTCAGTGTATAGTGACTTTAGTCATGGGATATCTCTAGTATATATATATAACAATCAAAATAAGTGGGAGGTGGCTTGAAAAGCATTTCATCTCACTTTTTTTTTCCTTAGAATTTAGAATTTTTTAATTCAAAACTTAAGGCTCCCTTCAATCAGACGCTGACACGTGTCATTGTTAAATACCCACCAACTCTTCAACAACAAACCATTATTTTTTAAAATTTTTCAAAAAAATTACTTTTTATCACCAAAAAACTTAAATATAATTATTTATTTAACTTTTCAAAGCAATAAAATAAAATAAAACACGAATTATAATCCCGTGCATCGCACGAACCCGGTTACTAGTCTATAATCTATAATATAAAACATGGTATGTTTCAATAAGCTCATCCGACAGTCTCAAATATACTCATTCAACAGCTACCAACATCCCTCTCAAAACCATTTACATTGAATTTTCCCCTCTTTCCCCCCTCCAAAATCCATCACTTCTCACTTACGTTGCATCGTGCCTTCAGGCACGGGTTATCCATAGTGTATATATAAAACAATCATTTTTTGGGAGAGAGGACTTAAGAAACCTTCCCTCCCATTTTTCTTAATTTTTAGAATTCTTGTTTAATTAATTACATAGTTAGTTATTCTCTAATAACTGACACTAGGCTAATATAACCATTTTTTTACTATCCTACCAATTAACCACCCCCATTCAATTTTATTTTTTTAAAAAATTAATTTCATTTCCCTATAAACTATCATAATTCTTAAATTTCTCATGTTATCTGATGGAAAAAGAGGAAGAGTGGCGCGATCATGGAAGGGGTACCCTAATAGCAATATATATATATATATATATATATATATATAGAGTAGCGCAATCATCGAAGCTCTATACCGTAACTTCTAATGGGTACTTTTTATGTAGATCGTTAGATCACGATCTAACAATCATTAGACAAAGATGCTCAAAATTAATTATCAAGACATACCAAATTTAGTTCTTAACTACATAGGAAATGTCTATGATATATCAATTGTGATATAGTCCTATTAGGAAAGTCTACTTAATTTTGTGAAACTTAATATTTTAACATTATTAAATAAATCTTTTGACCCATTTTACATATGTCAGACGGGTCGACCCATTTTGTGGGTTCAATTGGGGTAGATCATTGTTACTAGAGCGTTAACAAATCATTTAAAATATAGGGTTTTTTGGGTATGGGTACATTTTTTTAGACTTATTCGAGAGAAAGTGTATGGATAAGTATTTTACTTTATTAAGTTCAATTTTAATAAAACTTCTTATAATTAGGTATAAAATTCAAATGACATTTGAAATTTTTTACTTACTTACCCTTTCTTAAATTATGCATAATTTTTATTTTTATTCTCTCCATCTCTCTCTCCTCCTATTTTCTCTCAATCTTTCTCTCTCCCTCTCTCCATTACTCTCTCACTATCTCTCTCCTATTTTCTTTCCATCTCTCTCTCCTCGTTACTCTCCTCATCTATCCCCTTTTTCTCTCTCTATCTACCATTGATAATTTATTTTCTTTTCAAATATGTAAAGATTTGATTTAATTTCTTTTCAAATGACGCTGAAAGCATGAATAAATTATTTGATGGTTCTGTGTACACACAACATTAAGTGAGTTCTTGAAGCAGTTTGAGAAGGCTATTGAGAATTGTTGTCAATAGGAGAATAAACAAGAATGTAAAACACTCAATGAGCAGCCTAATCTAAAAACCAGTTTTGGAATGGAGAAGCAAAGTGGTGAGATTTACACAAGAAAAGTATTTAAGGAGTTCCAAGAAGAGATTTGGACAAGTTCTGCCTATGTCATCAATATAGTTTCTGAGGATGGGTGTATAAGTGTGTAGGATGTTTCCAAGAGCAATGTTCATGAAGGTAAGATTTGGTCAATTACATATGATAAATCCAAAAAAAAAAAAAAAGCAATTTGTTCAATACTAGTTAATAAAAAAAATTTATTAACCTTAAAAACTTTCTTTATAGGATTAGATTACAATTAATAAGTCATAGACATTTCCTATTTAGTTAAGAACTAAATTGGATAAGTCTTGACAATTAATTTTAAGCATTTTTATTTGGTGACCATTAGATCGTGATTCAACGGTATACGTAAAAGTTATCCACGAGACACTATGGTGCAGGATTTAAATGATCACGCTATTCTAGATATATATATAATATAATATTTATAATATAAAATAGGACGGCTTCAACAAGTTCATGATATGGTTTCAAATACATTAATCCAATGGCTACAAAATTAACATTTTACCCTTTAATATTTTTCACCAATTCCATCGCATCCAATTTTCTCTCTCACCCTTACTCAATGTCAGACACTTGTCTCTCTCTCTCTCTCTCTCTCTCTCTCTATGTTAAGCCATCTCCACCGACTCCACTATCACCCTAGAGACACCGCCACCGCCACCCTCTTCCCAGTATCTCTCTCTCACACACACACACACATACACACAGACGGACACCCCCACCCCTAACCCCTCTGCGCAACCCACCCCCACCTTTGCTTCTCTCTCTCTCTCTCTCACACACACACACCCCCTCTGTTGCACTCCCTCTATTTCTCTTTCTCTCTCTCTCTCTCTCTCTCACACACACACACACAGAGTTAACGAACCCCCCAAGCCTCCCCCTTCACCGTCATCATCATCTTCGTTGCGTTCAAAGCCCTTTGCTTGCGATCAAAGCCCTTTGCTGCGATCAAACCTCCCAGGTATCCCCCTTCACCGCGAGTGAGTGCTTCATTCTTGATTACAATCAGTAGGGGTTAGGGTTTTGTTAATGCCAGCCAGTGGCTTCTAATCCCACTCGGTCTAGGATTTACAACTGATTAGTCATTGCACGTAAGTTTTGTTGAGAATTTTGATCAATATTTTATCAAAGCCCTACACTTGCTTTATCTTCTGCCTTCACTTTTTCATTCTCCACCACCACATCCTCCACCACCACTACCATATCTGCAAATTCACAGACCACGCTTGGCCTTCATTTACGCGCACAATGACGAAAATGTACATCTGATATCCTTATATTTGCTGCGAATTAAGGTTTTTATAGACATTTGATTGTCAGCTATGGGGAGTGTATTGTCTGAAGATGGATTCGATGGACAGAGTGAGAGATGTGAAAGTTATAGTTTGAGTGCGGATGTGAGCGAGTCGGAGAGTTTGAGTAGCTTCTTGGTGTGTTTGTTCAGGTAAATTTATGGTCACTGATTTCTTTTCAAGCTTCAGGCATTGAATAGATTGTACGCTGCATCATTTCACCAGTAATAGTTGTTTCTTATTTGCTTTATTATCTTTTTACATTTGAAATGGTAGCCACTGTATTTGGGGAGCTATTGAAGGTTTTTCCATTGGCACCACAAAAGAGGGCAATGTGGCGCAGAGAGATGGAGTGGCTCTTATGTGTGAGTGATTCCATTGTAGAGCTTGTGCTTTCCATATAGCAATTCCCCGGTGGAGGCACATATGAATCTCCCTGCACTCAAAAAGCTTGATGCTATGTTAATTAGTATCCTTGATGGGTTTTGTGAGATGGAATTTTGGTATGTCGATCGAGGTATAATTGTCCTTGACAAGGACAATTGTGATGAGTATCCATTGGGTATGTTAGGTGGAAGGCCTTTAATTAGGCAGGAAGAGAAATGGTGGCTCCCGAACCCAAAAGTTCCTCCAAAAGGGTTGTCAGTGGATGCAAGAAAGTGGTTGCAGCAATGCAGGGACTGTACCAACCAGATACTGAAGGCAGCCTTGGCAATCAATAGCAATGTGCTTGCTGAGATGGAGATTCCCAATCCTTACTTAGAAACTTTGCCCAACGTACGGGTTTCAATGTTGGGTCTTCAAATGCTATGATATGTAAGCAAGCTGAGAACTAAATTTCCTGAAACATATTCATATATACTACAACTGGTTTGGTTTCTTTGTTTTACTTTGGATCTGATTAATGTCATTTGGTTGACAATGTGTTTTTGTTAAATTTAAACCTTGTGGAATGTTGGCAGCTTGCTTGTGATGATTTTCTGGTGTTATGACTGCTTGTACTCATGGCGTTTGAGTTCAACATATGCTTCCACCACTCTCATATGACATATCCTATTTTGTCTTTTCGATATAGAGTTCATAAATTTTGGTGTCTGATAGATCACAATAAAGCATTTTGCGATTTGTGAGTTGAGTTTGGGTATGAAAATGTCAACTACATTTTTAATTGATAGTATTTTACAACACAATCTTGCAAGCCAAATGGCACTTCCATTGCTGTTGTAATGTGTATTTTGTCTTATGGAAGTCAAAGTAAAAAAGTAATGTATTTTCGATTTGGGTTGTGCAATGTGGAGGTGCATTTTATTTTATGGAAGTCAAAAAGTAAAGTAATTGTTTTTTATTTTTGAGGGAACAACCATTTCATGCCTTTTTTTTGGATTGCTAATAGAAACCACTTCATACCTTTTCGTGTGCTATCATTAACCCAATGTGACATATTTATATCGTTTGAGTTAGGAAGACACCAATGTGGGGTATTGGGTATTGAATTTTTTATCCATTCCTTCTGCACATATACATGTTCATTGCAATTTCGACTTTTTGTTATTTTATGTTTTGAATATCTAAAAGTTTTAATTATTTTTATTCGTTAAGTGTTATTGTGGTTGTGTTCGACTCATCCGTTTCTAATTCATCATAAGCCCAAGAGAGTATGTTTTTCTAACCTAGGTGCAAATATTTCATCCCTAAAATTGGTAGAATTTTTAAATGGTCACAATTGAGCTGGCAGCATTAAGTTGAATGAGACATGCTCTGAATACCTTTTATTACTACTTTAATTTTTTAAGTGTTGAGTCGTTTAGTGGGAGGCATGAATGGATAGTTCTACAACAACTTACTATATAGGTGGATACCAAGGTAATAAGGGTATATGTTTTACTTCCTCTATTTATTCGTACATGCCCTAATGCCCTCTCATACATGCCTTACGCGATCACTGGCTCGCTGCTCTAGTTAGGTAACAGTCTATCCTCCTCTCTTTGCTCTTTTTCCTCTCGGTATCTCTCTCAGCACTGCGGTTCACCAACGCACAACAATTCCAAACCGTCTGCGTGTACCTACAAGCCCATTCCCTTCATCAGACCACTTCCACAGCCACTCCACCGCCACCAACTAAAACCACCAACCATAGCCACGCCCTAACCCAACTGTCTGCCACCCCCACCCCCTTCATCAGACCATAACCAACCCCAGCCACCACATAGCCCGACACCCTTCTCACACATTAACTATTTGTTAACATACTTCATAAACTTTGTAATTTTTTATTTGAATTTATATGAGTGAATGGCGTTGGATCACACTGGGCACACACCTAACACCTCCCCCCTAATTCGATTTTGATTTCGAGGTCATTTTTTGATTTCAATGTCTGGATTGCAATTGAGATTCTTGCTTAACGCTAGATTTTTTGGATATATGTTGAATTGGTTCTCTATCATACCTTGATTAATATTTTGGATGAAATCATTGATTATATTTTGTTGAAATAGGTGTGATATTGATTCATGGGTTATTCTATTTTATAGGAATGTATTGTTGTGTTATTATTCATTTGGACCCAAATTGAATCCTTTTGTATGTACAAATTTGTTGTAATGGTAATATTTATTTGTCATTCCATTTGAGTTTAAGCTATTGTTGTAGCTATATGCTATGATGTTTATTTTCTTGAATTGCATTGACTGGAGTTGTTGGTACACGAATCTAAATTCATCCTCATCCTCATCCTCATCCTCATCCTCTCCAGCTAGCAACGGTGCAACATGATACACAATAGCCTGGGGTTGGGCTGGAACATTCTCAATCCCCAAAGGTATTAATTTGTTCTATGTAAAATGGTAATCTCTTATTTGTGGTCTTCATTTTTTAATCCCAATTTGGTGTTCTTGTACTTGAGTTGGTGCGCTTAATTTTTTCACTTGGTGTCCTCATAGCTCTAACGGATTTTTTTCACTGTTGAATCTGTTGGCTTTCTTTGATTGTCGATGATCATACACTATTAATTGTTGAATAAATGATCAGGCTCTTATATATTAGCTTTCTCACTTTCTTTGAATTAATTGATTTGACCTTGGTATTGGTTAATAAATGGTGATCTCCTGATATATAATGTGGTATGGTGTTTTTTTGGTATGAAACATTATTTTCATACCATTATTTTTATGGCTAATTAATCATTAGCTATTGAGCATTATTTTCATGGACTAGGCAAATTCATAGTTGCCCTCCATATTTCGTGATACAATTCATTCAAATGCTTGGATTTGCTATACGGATAATTATTGAACCAATTTTTTTTTTAAAAAAAATCCAAAGTCAGTCAATTGAGTATAATTTTTATTGATAATTGATGCACTTTTAGTAAACTATTTTACTGTTTTATAGGGATTTTGTGGGCAGATGCAAATTTGTTTGGAAATTCTTGCTATTTAGAAGGATGGCTGGAGGTATTTTTCATATTGCATTGCTTATCTTTTTTGAAGGCGGGCAGTTGCTATTTTTTTTTTTCATACTCTACTTTGGAGTATCGTTTTAAATTAATGAGAATTTGGTGAGGTTTTAAATACTTTTTCAAAAAATCTCTCAAAAACTATCGTTTTTTTTTTTTTGTTTTTAATGGAGATTTTTTTTGGCAGTGGTTAGGCATGATGCTTGGATGGAATGAAATATGAGCAAAGAGTGTGGGAATTTGTTGTGGGGACAAACCAATTTTAACTAGATGCAATATGTTGGTGATAGTACGTAGTGTTGTAGAACAGATGATTGTGTATTGCAACAACAGGTGCAAATGTATTGAAATGTATATTCCATAATGTCATTAGCGCTCTTCTATTTGATATGTCTTGCAATTGACTTTTTTCTTTGTTACGTCGTATCTTTAGGCACTGGGCTTTAATTAAATGATATAAAGAATAACCTATATCAACTTAACTGGAATGTTTCGTTTGTTTTTCAGTTCTGTATACAGGTCAATATTTTCATGGTCTCCTATTTTCAAAGGAAATTATGTTGAAATTTTGAAAATATATCAAGTTATTATTAGGTTGATTTTACTTTGTTTAATTCAATGATATAAAGAATAAAATATATCAACTTAACTGGATTTGTGTGGGTTTTTGATTATTTTGTATTTAGTATGGTGAACTAATTTCACACTTATGGGGATATGTTTGGCTTGATTTGAAATTGCTGGTTGTTTTGGTTGTTGGGTATCGATCGTTGACTTTGGGGGATTGTTTTGTTTGTTTTTCAGTTCTGTATACAGGTTGAAATTTTTCTGGGCTTCTATTTTTAGAGCAAGCTCTATCGAAATAGTTCCCAAAAAACATTTGGAAACTATATTGATTTCAATTTCTTTAATTAAAGTAATTTTTTTTTTCAAATTAATCGGTTGGTTTACGTTGCACCGTACCCTTCAGGCATGAGTTATCCCTAGTATATATATAAATTAGGATTATTTTATCTCATATATATACATATATAGAGTAGTGCGATTATGGAAGTTTTGCATTGTAGCCTCTAGTGAGTACTTTTTATATAGAGACCGTTATATCACGATCTAACGATCACTAAACGAAGATGCTTAAAATTAATTATCAAAATCTACCAAATTTAGTTCTTAACTAAATATGAAATATTTATGACATATTAATTGTGATCTAGTCCTATTAGGAAAGTCTATTTAGTTTTGTGAAACTTAATATTTTAACATTAATAAATAAATCTTTTGAGGATATGTTTTGATTTGCCACGATGGAGCGTTAACAAATCAATTTCATGTTGGGTTTCACAATAAAAGGATGGTGGCAATGCATTCTGATTAGGGGTGTCTAACGTGTCGGGTTAAACGGTTACGTATTGGGTTAAATGGGTGACAGGTGAAAAATATGTAAACCCGTACATGACACATTTAATAAACGAGTGAAAAATCTCAACACAAACACGACCCGTTTAATAAACGGGTAACACGACACGACTCGTTTAACCCGTTTAATTTTAAAAAAATTATATCAACAAATTTTAATACTCCACTTTTTTTATTGTCTATTGTACTTACCTCAAAAAAGAGGAATTTTTAGCCAAATCTCATAAAATTCGGACTTGAAGGCTTAAAAAAAAAGACAAGAGGTCATTGTCGTTTATAGGCAACTCAGCCCTCCCCATCTCCCCTCATTTGTCAATGTGGGACAAAAACGAAAGGTATTGGTTTGCCTTTGTCTTTGTCTTTGAAGTGTTCCCCATCTCCCCTCCTTTGTCTTTGAACTACAACTTTATTTTTTTATTTTTTTTTGTATTGGTTTTTTTACTTTTTTTTTTCTTGCTAATTTTTTAAAACAATTATTAATTTATTATTACATTAATTTTATTTAAAAGGGTAAACGTGTGATAAACGGTTTGACATGTCTCACCTGAACACGACCCGTTTATTAAACGTGTTTAGCGTGTCAACCCGTTTATCATCCAAACCCGCTTAATTCGTGTCGGATTTTGACAGCTCTAATTTTGATAAGCAATTCTAATTTAATCTAACTTTGTCACTTAAATACATCAACGTTATCAAGTCTTCCAACATAAATTGGGTTGATTAGAAACAGAAGAGAGAAAAATAAAGAGGACAAACTGATAAGTTGGGCAAAAAAATAAGAGGACAAACTAATAATTTGGGCAGAGATTAAGTAAAACTCACCCTGATGTACCTCAATTGAACCCACAAAAATGGGTCAACCCGTCTGACATATGTAAAAAAGGTCAAAAGATATATTTATTAATGCTAAAATATTAAGTTTCACAAAACTAAATAGACTTTCTTAATAGGACTAGATCACAATTAATATGTGATAGATATTTCCTATTTAGTTAAGAACTAAATTCGGTAGGTTTTGATAATTAATTTTGAGCATTTTTGTTTAGTGATTGATAGCGGTCTATATAAAAAGTACCCACTAGAGATTACAGTGCAGAGCTTCTATGATCGCGCTACTCTCTCTATATATATATATCTCTGTGTGTGTGTATATATGAGATAAAATAGTAACATTCAAACAAAAAAAAAAAAAAATAACATGCTAACAGGAAAATAGTAACAGCAAATATTAACATACTTAACAAAGAAAGTAGTAACATTGAAAAGTTGTACCATGGAGAAAAAAATTAGTAACATGTTAAAAAAAAAATCGTAACAAAGAAAAAAAAAGTTGAACAAAATTGGAGGTCAAACAAATAACACACTTAACATTTTTAAAGCAACATGAGCAACCGATGATGCATAAGAGAGAAAATAGTAATATGCTCAAAATAAAAAAAAAATAGTAATATGAAATATTGAACAAAATTAGAAGATATAAAAACCACAAAACTAAATATGAAGAAGAAGAAGAAAGCCTATATAGAGCCTCATGACGACAAGTCTATGGCGATTATTGATATTTTTCTTTTAGAATTTTTTGGCTCGAGAAGACAGATTAGCGGTGATGATGTCAAATCTAAATTTAAATTTTAGATTTTATGAAAAAAAAATTATTATAAATTTTCATTAAATATGATTTAACGTTAAAAACTATTTTCAAAGTTACAGGAAGAGGATTTTTGGGAAATTAAAAAAATTTAGAATTAACTATTAAAATATAACTTATTTCCAAATAAGTTTAAGTTATAGATTTAACTCATTAAAAATTTCGTAGACTTCACCCCAATTTTTACTAAAACTTATAACAGAGTGATCCATCCGTTGAAAAGGAAACTCATCCATGAATGAAGAACAACGAAGTGTAATAGTAAGTCAAAACTATGATCACCTTGTCCAAAAAGTCGATGGAGGCGAACTTGAAAGCCATTCCTAAGTAGCCTATGATAGAGGCAACAAGGCGGCAAGCGGAAGCGAACTGCCCAACCTCGAGACGCGGCGTCGGAGAATCCACGCAATTAGCAAGTTCCTTAAAAGACTCCGCAACCTTTGTCAGAAGTTTCTCTCTATTCGCCGCCATTGATGACAGGGCTTCGGAGCTCTTCTTAATTCGTTGTTGCTTTTCTCTCTCCCTCTCTCTCTCTCTCTCTCTCTCACATTGGTACGATTCAAGAACGAAGAAGATACCTTTCGACCTATCCTATATTATATGCATTTTCGTTGTCCTTGCCTATTCTGTCTCTACCTGAGCTTTTGACCCATCTTGAGTGGTTTTGAAACCTGCAATTTCTACCCTTTTTCTCTCGAATAATATTATACACACCATCGTTTTACACCACTTTTCTGCACTACCTTACTATGAACCATTAGATTAGTATTTAGTAGGTCCCAATGCATTGACTATTTAAAAGTTAAGATCATGCCATATTAAGTGTTGTACACATAGTGGTGCACATATTATTATTGTTTTCTCTCCCTCTCCCAACCACCCCCCATATTGCATCCCGTCACTCGTCACCAATATTTTTGGGATATGTCAATTTTCGTCCGAGCAATGCTATTAGGACATAAATTTGAGGATATAATTTGGGGACTTAATGATTGTGGTCATTAGATTATCAGTGGGTCCCAACATTATATTATCACTGGATCTCAACACTATCAATCCAATGGTCATAATGCATTAAATCCCCAAATTATGTCTTTCAATATGTCCTAATAGCATTAGTGTTTTCGTCCCCCACGGTTCACACTCCACTGTTCTCCTTGGTCGTTCTCACTCTTTAAATGTGAATGTGGGGCGTAGTAACTGTTTTATGTGCATCTAGAATACTATTTAAATAGAGTCATGCTATTTAGATTTGAAAATTTAAATTAATGCCAAATTTTAATATTTAATGAGACTTACAATCAATACAATAATTATAGTGGATTAGGTCAATAAATTAAATTTAAATAACATTGCTCTTTAAAATATAAATACAGAAATGAGGTTCACTATTTCCTCATATCCTATTATAAAAGAGCCAATGTAACTTTTGGGAGCTTTTACCCAAAAGCAAGGGGTTTTTCAGACTTATACCCAAAAGAGGGTAGTTTTCAAATTATTCCCAAACTCAAGTACTTTTAAAAACATCATTCTAACTGACGTTTTTAGTCGAATTGTTGTGTTGCATGGGAACGCTAGTGGGCGTATAAAACGTCAGTTCAAATGACGTTTTACAGAAAACGTTGGTCCAAATGACATTTTTAAAAAATGTCATTTGTACTAACGTTTTACAGAAAAGGTTAAAACGTCATTTGTACTGACGTTTTTTGTATTCCACCTTTTCTTCCTCATAAAAAAATAGGAAACAAAAATTATATTTGCATTATTTCAAAATGATATAAGATTTTGAATTTCAAAAACGTTTCAATATAAACATTGAAACGTTTATATTTAATTAATTTTAATTTAACTTTCAAACATAAGATTTTGTGACTGATGTCGACAATAATGCCTATTAAAACAAAGTGGAGTGTATGTAAAAATCTAACTTATTCATAACCAAAAAATAGAGCATTTATTTCATGATATTTTCCAGTGCACTTGATGGGTAAAAGGGTATCAATAACGTAGTTGATGTTCAAAACAACATAGAGGATTACTGAGTACACATAAACTTGATGGAATAAAAGTGTCTGACGCATCAACGTCCAAATCAAAGAAATCAAAAAGTTTAAGATCGGAAACAAGTAACGGATCCTCTAAAATTTTAATTTCGGCATATTTAGGATCAAAATGCTCAGTTTTTGCATGCTCGATTGCATCCAAACGATCAAGTCAATGCTGTATTTGATCATTTTCATGTTCAAGCATTGTTATGATCTCGTCATGATTGTTTGAATTTTGTGGATCATAAATATTACCCGAATGTGCCTTCAGTACCGCAAGTCCATGCCAACGACAAAATACTTCAAGTTCACAACGTTTGTTATATAACTGTCGTCATCTTAGTGTGGGTTCGATATGAGCACCCGGAGGTAGATAGTCAGTTCCAAGCCCAACAATTACATGTCCAACTTGACCGAATGGGTGATAAGGGTCGATGGGCTCATTGCGGAATTCACGTTTTCGCCCATATCATGTTACACCACTAGAATCTGTATATGATCCAATAGAAGGAACTCTATTCAGCGATATTGATCTGTCAGTTGAGCGTTCACGTTTGTTGGTGGAAGATGAACTATTTTGTTCATTGCTTAAAGAAGAACCTTCATTGGTTTGGTTGTATTGTGTATTTGATGTACGTTTATACATTTTGTTACGAATCATTTACACAACTGTGAATGCTAGTATATATATGCTCGGTTTGGCAATTTAAAATAACAATGAAATGACATCACACTACATAGTTGGGAACTGATTTGACAATGAGAGGACATGACAATGAAAAAGTTGTGATATGACAAAACACTGAATAGATTGATAAAAACTATGAGATTGCTTAACACTAATTAGGACATACACATAAATGTAATACGCTCAATCAGTTGGACAATGATTACATTTGTTAATTTTCATCAGACATATATTCATCTAATAGGTATTGTTCATTAGACAATACAGTAGATCAATCAATAGTTGTCAACTCCCTTCCAAATACAGTGGCCACCATGTCAGTTGCTAATTGGAGCATATAATATCGACACTTCTGCACGATCATTGATTGTTCAAAAACGTTGTTATTCCTAACCCCTTAAGATCATCCCTTTAATTTGTATATGGTGTATGTGTGAAGGGAGTGTCACTCTCCCTCGGGGTGATGCAAGAGATTAGGCAACAACGGATTGGTGGAAAATGGAATGAACAAAATGTATGAAATGAAATGTGTGAACAAAAGTGCTCCCCAATCGCAAAGAGTCTTTTGTGTGTCGGTATTTTACTTGGAAAAGTATTCCAAGGTCGTCTCCTCAAGGAAGGAAAGTTCAAGTGTGGTGAAGGTGATTTTGCAAAAGGTGAAAAAAATGTAAAATCTTTTAGTTTGTTTTGTAGAGTTGTGTTTGTAATGAAAATGCAAGAAAACAAGTGTTGGTTAATCAAAAGGGTCATTCCAATGGGAATACCAACTCAACTCAAAACCTTCCTCCAAGGGTTTATAGATGAACGATTGATTCTTGGGAAGCTCGGGACAAATGGAAATGAGGATCTAAGCATAAACCGTGACAAGTCTACGAAAAATCAAAGCCTCACAACCAAATGGAGGCGAGAATCCAAGCATACCCCGTGACAAATGCCTACGGGATATCAAGGACTCACTACCACGTCCACACTCAACCCAGTCAAACCGAACCATCGTACACCGGGGAGGAAAGAAAATAAGTTGAAATGGAGGGCCCAAGAGGAATTCTCCCTTTAATTAGCCAACTAAAAATCTAGCTAGTCATGCATAAAGGAAAGACAAGCATAATGTAAATGGACATAGTGAAATGGAGCATGAAACTTGAACTAATACAAGAAAACTTAAACTAAGAAGACAAATATGAAATACCCAATTTAAAAGCTTGAAATGAAGAAAACTTAAATAACAATGGTGAAATCTAAAACATGTAACTAAACTTGGAATAGACTTGAAGTAGAGGAGATTACAATGCAAGAAATAAAGATTACAAGAAGATTAAAGCTTACAGGAGCGAAAATGGAAAGGAAAATGCAAGAACATAAGCTTTCTACTATTCATCATCTTCTTCACTAAAACTACTCCTAGCTTAGGTAGCCACACCAATACAATGTGTGAATGTTGAATATAATGGAGAGTTAGCCTTCAATTTTCGTGCATGGTGGTCCCCCTTAGCTGTGTGCAGGCCTCCCATCAATGGGAGGCTGAATGATGGCTCTTGACAGGCTAAGGAAGAGCTAGCCTGCAACTCACTGAGCAGCCCCCTTCTCTCCCATCCTCCTTTAATGCCAAGCCTTAAAAGTCTTCAAAATGTGTAAGAGAGGCATGGAGATGTGCAAGGAAATGTTGGGGGCAAGTGGGAGAATCATTGGTGGGACCCCCAAGCAAGTGGAGAAGAGTTTGCAGGTGTTCTGGGTTGTTCTGGGAGCGTACCGGTACTGTGTACCGGTACTCTAAACCTTCTGGAGTTCGAAGTACCGGTACGCAATACCGGAACGGTATAGTACCGGTACTGTGTACCGGTACTGTTTTCTACTCCGGACCACTTTTCGTAGAATCGGCATAACTTTTGATCCAACCATCCGATTGAGCTGAAATTTTGACACAATACAGAAGACATCCAGATCTACAACTTTCATGTTTTAAAATTTTTCATATTCGAAGCGGATCATAGTCAAAATGGAGGAAAACCGAGGCTCTGTTTCCAAATGGTGTGGCTGCTGGTGCTTTTGTTCCCAAACACCAATACCTCCTTGATTTCTTCACTTTTAAGCCTCCAAATCTTCATGTAATGTGTCCATGCCCTCACCACACATCCATCATAGTTGCAAGGTCATAAAATCAATCATTTAAGCTATAAAAACTTGCAACAATGAAAATTCAACATTATTCATAAAATTGGCTAACTCTAAGTACTTAGATGCAAAAGTTGATTTAAAATGAATGTAATGAGGCCTTCAAATATACAATATTTTGTGCTCATCAATCATCCTATTATTCTCCTTTCATACAGGTTTAACTACTGCTTCATAGTCCACTCTATTCTTTCATTGTATGGTAAATGAAAGTCTATGTGGCACCGGTATTCCAAGTTCTCTTACATCTGTGCATAATGAGTGTGATTCATTAGTACGAAAAATTCACTCTCGTCAGAGTCCGACATAATACTCTTTTGGATCAGAAAATCTCTTACTCTTGTAATCATTATTTCGCCCCTTGTAACAACCAAACTCGTTGATGTCTACAGGTCTTGATGTAGACATAATGTTCAATACATGCGATATCAACCACCCCTTATTGTGTTCCACTTCAATGGAAGATCGTTACATAGTAAGGTTTTGATCATTGTGTTCAATGTAGACTGTGTAGTCATTTGTTTTATCGGACAAGAACATTTGTCATCTATGCAGTAGTGTGTAGTCACCTTTTTATTTTTGAGTTGATGGTCATACATTGAAATAATAGTTCAGTCAGTGTGACTACACACTGTTACTTGTTGGTGTGACTACACACTGAGACTTGTCATTCATTGAAGTTACTAGACCCTGATTCATACAGCTAAAAGGACAAATGCATCAGTGTTTTTTTCATTGTGACTACACACTGATACCTGTTATTCATGGTGACTACACACGTCACCTCACATCCCTACTGTATATTTAATCAACGTCTATGAAACATTCGATAGTATTAGGGTTTATGTCATTGTGTTCAGCTATGATATAGTTTGATTGTGACTACACACCGGTGCATTGAAGTGCATTGTAGTGTGTTGTCAATTCATTGGTTTGTCCTTATTTCATTCAATGTTGAGGCACTTCATTCACGTGGATTGCTGAACAAGAAATAGATACAACATGACAACTGCATCTACGTCATTCATTGTGACTACACACTGGTTCAATGTCATTTATTGAGGCTATAGACTGGCATACTCACATCCATAATGCATATAAATTTCAACGCATGTGCAATATTCAATGTACACACTTCATCTCTAACCATAAATTGTAGTCCGCGAACGGTGTTTGAAACTCTAGGTTAGTATTGGATAATAAAGGATGAGTTCTTCTATCCAATGAATCATTGCTTACGCTATTCATGAATGGCTAGAAACATAATGATGGCCGAATCGCAATATTGTTTGATGGAAAGAGAAAATCTAAGCTTAGATTTACATTCTTGCAACTTACGAAGGGCTTGACAAATTGCCATTGGTATGCATATTACCACTCCTCAGGAATTAGAGCGAGCATTGTTCTGTATTCGAGCTGAGAACAATCGAATGGAAGTCCATTGCAATCGATACATCCTCTGTCGCATCGCAAGAGACTGTGCTGTAGAAGGGAGGATACAAAAGCAATTTTAAGCTTCCAATTGAGTGGAGAAGCTGGATGTATTTCTGATGTGAAGATGTCTGACGAAGATGAAGACCCATGAAGAAGTGTTATGCAACTCTTGTGTTGTAACATTTAGACAATATTGTCGTATTTCTCTTTTTAGTATGTTATTTTTTTTATGTTTGGATGAAATATGTTGTATTACTCCAGTTAGTGTTGTTCATTTGTATTCGATAAATTTTGTTAAAGTTGGTTAAAAAACGTTGCATACATTATTTGATAACTAATTTGAAATGCAGTAATGAAAGAACTGTATATCAAAATATGAACCCAAAGTGTTTGTATATACCATAGTACTTAACACAATTTATATACAACATAGATAAAACAAATGGACTACGTCCCATAAGGTGGTGGTCTCCTCTGTCGCTTGGGCCGTTGTCCATCTGGAGGACCTAAAATCTCTTGAGTCATTCTACCATCTACAGGATCATGTGCATGGTGGGCACAATGACTGACTCTATGCCCACCTCTGCCCCGCCCTCTGTGAGAAAGTGATGGTTCTTGTGTCACTCCCTCCATAAGAACCTCAGCATCATCAGAAGAGTCCTCATATGAGATAGGAGAGGTAGGCCAATGGAGCAGCGGTGACACAGTTCGTGGAATACAAGGCACATCGAAAAGTGATATATCTATTTGGTCCAGTACATGTGGCACATCTCCTATAACCACCGGCTCCTATGAAGGTGTGCATGGTGACGGTGATGTATCCACGTGTGGTGAGGTCAATGATGGAACACATGATGTCACTGTAGGTGTCTGTGAAGGACGGTCAATAGGTGGTGTAGTGGCATGATCAACAACGGGTGATGGACTGTAATAATCAGCAACGGGGACATATAGTGTAGGTGGACACGCTTTGAAGGTCTGGGGAACATATGAAGACGATGGATCTGCATGTGATGATGGTGAAGTAGTATCCATGACCGATGAGGATGTCTGTCCATGTGAGCGTGCAGCTGGCCATCGTGGAATACGTACACCACGCTGGCGTGCAGACACTGGTGGTGGAAATGATGGCTGTTGAATGTTTGACGGTGGCTGCAAAAGTCGATGGTGCTCAGAAATAGCTGACAAAGAGTTGTAGCTGACATCCCAGATGCGGCTGATGGCTGCCAAACAAGTTTTCAAATCAGGCTGACCCCTAACAGTATCACATGTTGTGTGATATATCTGCGTCAGTGTCTGCTCCTGCATAACCATAAAATAATGACTTAAAACAATATTAAGTAATTTCTGTAACACGATAATTTTAACTAAAAATTTATTAACACATACCAACAGCTCGATGATACTGTCGACGGGCTGGAATCTAGCATCAGGTCGGGGCATAGGTTGTCCGACAAGTAGATGAGTAATGCGCCGATACCACTCCATATATGGATCAGTGAGATCCATCATGTCGATGGTAGGCTCGCCGTGAACAATAGTATCTCGCCGCTGCTCCCACATGCTGATATAGCGCTGATGTGCAATGGCCCAGTCATAACTAGATCCGCCACACCTATTCGTGGCATGCAGCTCCCTACTCGAATCACATGTTGCTGGTATCGGATGTCTCCACCCAAACTGCCGGAGAATACGATAGGGAAAATTTCACTCTACTACATCAAAACAAACGAGTGGTGCCTGAATAGTCCATAATTCTCAACCCCGCAAACAATAATCTGGTAGGCTGTCCAACAAATCCATAGTGAAAGGTTGCCAGATCATCTGCAATATAAGAATGTAAATAGTTGTTATAAGACATTCGATAAAAATTTCGGTAGAGTTTCTCCTATAAGTATGCTCCCAAAAATTTTCAAAAACACCTGTTGCATATTATATTTCATTCATATATTAACCACAACCCAAAAATTGCCACAAACATCCACCAACCATACAAACCTCCAATTACAGAACAACAAACCACCAACAACACAAATAACTCAAAAATATACGTGAAATTGTTAGTATACCTGTTTATCCCGCATTTGTCAAGCTGATCTCTTTAATGTCTGAAAACATGGATAGAAGTGTGTTACTCGGAAAATGAAATATCCCAACTGGATAGCTAAACAAAAAAATTACATATGACATTAGTTGTCAATAAGTATGAGTAAAAAAAATGAATCATACAATCCAAATATTGTCTTACCTACACCCATGAGGGCCTGCAGGCAGCTCATTATGCGGCGCGGCATGTGGTGATGGTGCCGGTGTAGGTGCAGCACCATCTGGTAGGCCATCCTCCGCATGTAAATCTCCTCTATCCGCTACTACATGTGGTAATGGGATACGCGGGAGTAATCTTTGTGGACAAATGTGTGCTAAACGCTCCCATGCCCACAGTTGTATAGATACATGAAATAGTTGTAATGTAATACGTTATTATGACATTACATTAAACTTAAAACAAAAATTATAAGTACATGAAAGAGAAGGTTGAGCTAGGTCAATGCAGCGCTGCCCCCAACTGAATTGATTGGCAATAATAAGATCGGCAAGCAATGAAAGATATATCAACTTCACCTTGCTCGATGACTTCTCTATGAACAGATAAGAACCTATCAATAGCATGATGTATGCTCTGGCATAACATGCTATGAAATCATCGTCAGCTTCAACAGGGACACCTCCATCCAAATAAGCTTACAACGCACTAAATTTGAGGAAAGACCCGTCAATAGCTCCCGCAGCTAGTGTAAAACCAAGAAACTACTAGCATAATGCAGGCCAAGTTGTGCCATTAGGACAGCTGTCCCTACCACACACTGGCATACCATTGATCGATAGTCTAACAAGCACTGCAATATCCTAAAGTGTGATAGTAGCCTCACCCACAATAAAATGGAACGTATGCGTCTCAACCCCCCACCTCTCAACTAGGGTTGTGATGAGATGCCAGTCCAACCACTTCAACGCAACCTTGCGCGCCCGTAAAACCCCACAGTAAGAAAATGATGAATAACTCGCTCATATGTGACGTGTAGTTGTAGTACGGTGCGATCATTGCACCTACAATGCAAAGGTGGGGGATCTACGCCCTGCCATATATACTTTGAGAGATGTTCTACCTGCAATGATAGAATAGAGTGGTCATGTAGACCAGGATGTAGTAAATGTCTACCATCATTGTCCATGGCCAGAACAAAAAATCTGCAAAAACTAGATTAAATACAATCATCAATTATATAACAAAACATCCACAATCATATAGTGACAAAGTTAAGATTTCCAACATAAAAGATAGCATAATGACATCATTGCAACAAACATCTCATTACCAGTGTTACCTTCAAAATATTACAATATAAACACATCATAATGTCCACTACACACCTTTAGTACAATATAGGACAATGTAACAATAAAAATAAAAAAAGTACATATACCTAGCGAAGTGATATTGGAGCTCGAGTGTTTCTAGATAAACACTTCCGACGATTGTCACCCACTTTGCCGCACAACTCACAATGTATCTGATTACGACCATCTGGCGGAAATTCCATCTCATTTCGTATGCGCAGGGCTTGTGGACGACCAACCAAGTCTCAACGTTGGTTGCGATTAGAGACTAACTTAGTACGTGGAGGATCATCCCAATAATGTTCATGCTCCAGATGATACATTTGGGGCACCTAAATTTTCTCTTAATTTTCGATGTTGTACATGGGATCTATGTAAGATTGAAAATGCAATTGAAAATGAGAGCATACAGTCAATACATGAGAGCAATGAATTCTATAAATTACCCATTTTTCGCATGTACACGACCGGTCTTCAAGACAAACAACTTGCTTCTGACGACCTCCAGTCACCACTTCAATAAGACCACACTTCTTATAAAATGGCGTCATTTCGTGGACACGACTCATTTGTTGTGCATGTTGTACTCGGTCCACAACATCCTTAGGAAATTTCAACTCATTTTCTTTCCATTTTTCCACCTTATCTCGATGTTCGAAATGATACTTAGTGACCTAATAAAATATCGATTTCACATAAGCAGTTATGGGCAAATACCTAGCACCTTGAAGAACATTATTAAAAACCTCAGAAATATTGGTTGTCATTATGCCATATTGTCGTCCACTATCATGGGCTAATATCCACTTCTCCACAGGTATTCTGTTCAAGTACTCAGTTGTTTCTTCTTTAACGTTGCTTATCTAGGTCATCAGTGCATCGAACTTGCAAATCTGTCTTGCTTTGTCAGCCCTCCACATAAAATCGTACAAATGGGCATCCTTAAACTGTGTATTAAAATTACTACACACATGCCTAAGACAAAAGCGATGATAAGCATGTGGTGGATGCCAAGCAGAATTTTCCATGTTCACAGCAGAAATGATTCCCGCGTGCCTGTCAGAAATTAAACATATCCTTTGCATATGTCTAAGAACTATCCGCCGAAGGTAATATAGGAAAAAAGACCAACTTGATTGAATTTCCTCTTCCATGATAGCAAATGCAATGAGAAACAGTTGCTTATTAGAATCAAAACCCGTTGCCACTAACAACTTTCCCTTGTACTTGGCACGCAAAAATGTCCCATCAATACTGACAACAGGTCAACAATATTTAAACCCTTTAATGCTAGCCTTCAGTGCCCAGAATATTTGGAAAAACATTATATTCTTTAGATTCATAGTTATATTGTCACTTCACAATCGAGCCAGGGTTATATTTCTTGATGGCACCCAAAAATTTAGGCAACATGTCATACGACGACGTCCCAATCACCGAAAATCATAGCAATTACC
Organism: Ilex aquifolium; assembly: GCA_951799425.1. NCBI lineage: Eukaryota > Viridiplantae > Streptophyta > Magnoliopsida > Aquifoliales > Aquifoliaceae > Ilex > Ilex aquifolium. Next base: position 21,690,142 of record OX637404.1, read on the forward strand.
TTGTTCCTCTCAATCCAAACTTTCTTATAGGAAATATCATACTTAAAATTTTCCTTTATATTTTTCTGAATTGTTGACATTTTTGTTTGCGGGGGATCACCAACAAGTCCCAATATATTATGACATATGAAATCAGAGTCTAACTGCCTGTAATCACGACTCATTCAAGGGTAGAAGTAGATATGAGGTCCATCATATTTCGTGATCTGAAATATTTTCAGCTTTTTCCTAAAACAAGCACGTAGTTTTTACTTGCGATTAGGCTGCATGTACATGTTGCGCTGTATAGCCCACACCGTTGTGTTCATCTCCACCACAACATAATCCTGATTTAGCTTGATGGAATACTATTTAACTGCCCTAATCAATGAAACTTTATCATTAAAAATCATGTCCTTCGCCAACTCCATCTTTATTGGATCCCACAAATTCAATTCAACAGACGGTACTAAGCTATCTGCTTCAGAATGCTGACCAAATTCAATGTTTGTGAAAAAAGAGGAGTAAGACTTATGCATCTGAACCTCCCCACCAGTCTCAATTTGTTCACCATTCCCATCATCGTCATCCGGGTCATCAAGCATTATCTGACACACTTGTACGATCATTCGCACACATTTCTTCATATTCCTGGATTGGGCTTTGTTGCATTACTGGTTGATGGACATCAACTTGTTCACCCAACTCAATCCCCTCCTTACATATTTGACAATTCTAACTCATTGGGTTTGAGTACCCACCATATGTAGCAGATCCAGAATTTTGGTGGGTATAGGTGTACTGCCCAGACATATCCACTAACTGCATCCCCACTGGAGTGGAACATTCACCCATCAACCCAGAAGTTGGAAATGTTGAGTTGTCTATCTCTCGCTTGGGCAACTCACTATAAGATATGGTAGTGGTGGTTAGGCACCCCCTGGTCTGACTACTGCCTACGATAACATTGATGTCCTCCGTCTCCACATACAAAGCAACACTAGCCATGTTGGGGTTGTCGACTACAACATTAACCAAAGAAGTAACAAGTTCATCGTTCCCAATTTTCAGTTCGACATATGTATTCATGTTTGATCCTGCTCCTAGTGTAAATGGATATCTATATGTCTACCTCAACTTGTAATGCGACCTTCCCAACCCCACTATAGTATAAATTTTACTCAACAACTCCGGTAGTTTTGTGCCACTATTTATAACAATTCCACCTTTGCGAGGAGAATTGTAAGATAAACCCTCCAATCCATATTCCATTTGTCCATCCCAATATAGCAAAACAGTAACTTATTTTCCTGCCATTTTAATTAGTTTTCGTCATGGAATAAGTTCTGAATTCACAAGAACCTGAGAATTAATAAAAAAAAGGTTAATACTTGAGGAAGAATAGATCCATAGTTAAGTTTAACGCATGCGACATACAAGAATTGATAAAATATGAAACCTCCTTAGAGTTGGAAGTGTCGAGCAAACAAACTAAGAAACCTGGAGATCAAACCAATACTAGGGACTTTGATAAAAACAAGGACAATGGTGGTGCTTGCTTACTGAGAGACATAACTACAATGCTATTACTGAGGGTGAGAGACTGAGATGGTGTTGCAAAATGGTGTTGCTTGGATATTTATGAAAATTTTATGGAACTTTAACATTATACAAAATCTTAAACAATTTATAGAAACGTTGATTCAATTGACGTTTTACATTGTGAGCAGAGGTTTAGGTCGTCTTAAAACTGTTATTTCAACTAAAGTTTTATATATAAAGACATCATTTCAACTGAAGTTTTTAAAATTGCATGAGTTTGGGAAATACTTTCAACACAACTTAGTTTTGGGTATAAGTTCCCAAAAATCACCTAGATTTGGCTATAAGTTCCCAAAACTACCTAGTTTTGGGTAAAAGCTCGACTCATTATACTTAAGTAAATAGAGAGAATGAAAGAGCAAAATGAACACATCAACCTTAACTCCATTGAATAAATGATTTATCCCACTCGATATGTATATACCTTTTTTTTCACCCAAAACATTATAAATGTGCTTCCATATATGCTCTAAAGTACTCAATTTCTCTATATGCATGAGCCAAGATTATTCTAACGCAGATGGTTGAAATCAAAAACCAGTGAACTATAACCAACAAAACATGCTAGAAGCAATATGGTTTACTAATTACCATATTTTACTACATTTATAATTACATAAAAGTCATTTACATATACATCTAGAGAGTAATATCCTACAAGCTTCTTACCACAATATTGAAAAACACAGATTTGTTTCTAGTGTATTAGTGTAGAACACACAGATACCCTATCCTGTGAAGACTTGCATGTGAATGAGCTTCAAACCAGTATTCATGTTTATTTCCAAAAGGAAGGAAAAAGATAAGTTATTAGGAGGGACTTGTTCTCTAAAAGTGAGGCAACTAAATTATTTACATCCGAGGTGTTTTGTACAATAGTGAGTTCAATTTCGAGCTTTTACCCAAAACCAAGGGTTTTTTCAAACATAGATACATCATAGATAAGGGAGAGGAGAGAGAAAAAACAGAGAGAGGGAGAGTTACATGTTGTGGAGGTGGCTATGGTGGAGGCGTTGTCAGAGCAGTGGTGGTTGCAGTGTGACGCTGGTCCGAATGATGTTGTGTGCATGGGTTTCTGATGGTGGGGTGGGTTTCAAAATTGGTTGTATCCGATGGGGTTGGTGGTGATTTCAAAAGGTGCTGGTGGTGGTGATGATTTGCAAAGGTGGGGGGTGGGGGTGATGATTTGTGAAGGTGTGGATTTTCAAAGGTGGGGATGGTGATGATTACTGTTGGAGGGGGTAGCGGTGGTGGAGGCCTTGTCAGACTAACGGTGGAGGAGTGGTGGTTGCTGTGTGGCTGACAAGAGGTTTTTGTGGTGGATGTGGTGATTTCCGATGGTGGGGGTGGAGGGGGTAGTGGGGATTTCGGGTTAGGGCTCTAATCTCAGAAAAGGGGGAAAATCAGAGAGAAGGAAAGAAGAGAAAGAAGAAAGGGGGAATGGGCGTTTTTGTGTGTGTGGTGGTGATTTCCGAAGGTGGGGGTGGAGTGGGTGGTGGTAGGTGGTGGGGATTTCGGGTTAGGGCTCCTAAAACAGAAAAGGGGGAAAATCAGAGAGAAGGAAAGAAGAGAAAGAAGAAAGGGGGAAATGGGTGTTTGAACTTACCGTAAAAAACGCTAGTTCGAATGACGTTTTTAAGGAGACGTCGGTTGGATTAGCGTTTTACATTGCCAAATAGTTTTTTATCTTTATTTAAAAACGTCATTTACAATAACGTCTTTTACTCAAAAACGTCAATCTAAGTGACGTTTTTAGATTAAAAACGTAGAATGACGTTTTTAAAAGTACCTAGATTTTGGAATTAGTTTGAAACCTACCCTCTTTTGGGTATGAGTTTGAAAAATCCTTTGCTTTTGGGTAAAAGCTCCAACTTTTGGTACTTTACTGTTCAAACTATGAGTTTAAATATGAACTATGGTTACTATCTTTTAGTTGTAAACAAACTAAGTGAAAAGAGAGTGTCTCATCGTGCAGTAAAAAGAAAGAGAAGAAGATAACGTGGGGGAATTTTTTTTTTGGATAGAAATGATAGTGATTTTTCATTGATTGGAACTGGCTACATCATGTTGAAGGAGAGGTGTCAAGAACAAAGGACAATCCTCCCTCCAAATATGGGGTTCCATACAATTTTCTGCATACTCTGCTAGGCAGTGCACTACAGCATTGCCTTCTCTACGGGTCCATGGAAAGGAAAGCTCAGCAAAACTACTTGCAAAGGATTTGATTTGATCAACAAACTTGCCTAGTTCAGATAACTCCGTCATATCACTTTGAAGTGCATCAATGACCAATTTATAATCGCCCTCAATAACAACTTTATCATACCCAAACTCTGCCGCTATCTTAATACCACAACTTGCCGCAAATGCCTTTACATGATCAGGTTGAAGCAATCCTTGTATTTTTTGGCAATATCCCATTATAAACGAACCATTCCAATCCCTAATCACCATCCCAACGCCTGAGGAGCCAGATTCAATAAAAAGTACACTATCAAAATTAATTTTCAGCACCCCAACTGGAGGGGCAGATCACACTCTTCTATCCTCTGTATATTCATGTCGCTGTGTAACGGGTTGGGGATCAAGGGTGCTACAATATTGTGTCAAATGGGTATTAGCAAAATCAACAATCTGGTATGGGGTGTAAGAATCATCACCAAGTCTTACCTTGTTCCCTATTAAACCACATTGTCCAAATGAGAGTGAAGATAAGACATAGGTGATGAGGGAGCAACAAATTTGAGGAGTTCATCACCCATTCTAGAAAAAAGGCTGAATTTCCTTGAGGAGGTTGTATACCTGCTGTTAGAAAAATAATTACAACAAATTAGAAGGCTTTGATCGTGTATTCACTCTCCTTAAGGAAATTATGCCCCTACTATGTTGCTGCTAGGTTTGTGGCAGATTCCTCTAGGATTAACAAAGCCAAATGGAATTTTAGATAGCAAACTCTAAAATTCTCCCAAGAACAGAATAGAGAAACGTTTTCTTTTTATATCTTTATTGAAAGATTTGTATAGGCATTTATAATACCTTTAGAGATGCAAAGAAGAGACACAACTCTTGGGCCAAGGGACACATAGCAGTTAAATAACTGCTTAATTAATATAAAACATTTTAATTACAAAACATTTAATTATTAATCAAGCCCAAGATGCTCCAAGTGCCTATCTTTTGACTTTAAATATTATTTTATTTAAAACCTAATCAAGACCCATTGATTTGAAATATTTGGAGCTTCCTTCCAAATCTTCCCACCATCCAAACTAATTGAATTTGGTGTATTCCTTCTTTTAAACTCTTACACTCCCTTTCAACTTTTCCAATGTGGGATAGCTTACTTTACTAACTATTTCTAACACCTGCTAGCTGCCAGACCGCATGAGCAGATGGACATTCCAGGAATATATGAGTAGTAATTTCGTATGGGGCACCACACTGGAGAAAATCTGTATCAATATTGAGATGCCTATGTCTGAGGTTGCCTCCACAACTTTCCTAGAAGCCCATATACTGGGCCATGTGAGAGAAGGGTGCGATCCCAAAGTAACATCCATAATTGACGAGAAAGGAAAATATCTTGCTTTTAAGACTTTATGAAGCTTGGATTCAGGATTCTAAATCAAATGCAAAAATTGCTCAGCTAGCATCGCCAAATTGAACGTTCCCATATCCCTAAACCCTAGACCCCCACACGCCTTGGAAATACAAAGTTTATCCCATGTCAAGCAATAAATTTTCCTTTCATTAGTTTTTTGTCCCCGCCAGAAATTAGACAACATGCTATTAATTTTGGAATAAAGAGAAGAAGGTAACATAAAATAAGACATTGCGTATGTCGGTATTGCTTGCGCTATTACCTTAATCAAAATCTCCTTGCCCGCATTGGATAAAGTTTTCTCCTTCCACCCCTGAATTTTTGACCAAACTCTATGTCGAATCAAGCTAAATATCTCCTTTTTAGATCTACCCACAACAGACGGAAATCCCAAATATTTTTCATGGCACCTCGCGCTCGGCACTTGCAAAACATTCACAACTTGACACCTGACCTCTTCACTCACATCTCCACTGAATACTATAGCTGACTTTGAAATGTTAACCTTCTGTCCGGAAGCCCTTTCATATCTATATAGACATTCTTTCACATCGCCATAGAAGGTTATCGTCGGAAAATAGTAGATGAGAGAACACTGGACCCCCTCGGTCAGTCGATAATCCATGGACTAAACCCTCACTTCCAGCATTCTTTAACAAAGCTGAAAACCCCTCAGAACATATTAAAAATAGGTAGGGCGACAATGGATCCCCCTGCCTAATGCCTCTTTGAGGCTGGAAAAAACCTGTTTGCTCCCCATTAATTACCAGAGTCAGACACCATATTAATGCACGCCATAATCAAACGAATCCAACGTTCAACGAACCCCAGCTTAGCCATTATTGATTCCAAATACTTCCATTCCACTCAATTGTAGGCTTTATTCATATCAAGTTTAATAGACATAAAACCTTTTCCCCTTTTTCGTTTCATCTTCAAATACTGGTTCAACTCGAAAGCTACCAAAATATTATCCGTAATAAATCTCTCTGGTACAAAAGCACTTTGGTATTCCGACATTATATTTGGCAGTATTCTCTTCAAACGATTGGCTAACACCTCGGCCATGACCTTATAAATGACATTACACACTTATGGGGTGAAACTATGTCATATCCTCGAGAGATAGAACTTTAGGAATCAGAACAATATGAGTAAAATTGAGTTTTGGGCAAGACACACCTGCATTTAAAAAATCAAAAACAATTTTGGTAACATCCACGCCAACCACATCCCAAAACTTCTGGTAAAATTCAGTAGTCATCCCATCCGGACCCAAGTGCTTTTGACAGGTGAATTTGACTTCTGCCTCTAACACTTCACCCCCATTAAACTCCCTTAACAGCATCTCATTCATTTGAGTCGTGACCCTTTGCGGAACACAATCGATAACCTTGTCCAAATCTTCTTGAGAAAGATAACTCGAAACAAATAAACTTTTGAAATAAGAAAGCCCAGTACTCTCAATTTGTTCTTTGTCAATAACCCACTGCACGTCCTCATTACGAAGACCCCTGATAGAATTTCTTTTCCTTTTCATACTTGTTTGGGCGTGAAAAAATTTAGTGTTCCAATCCCCTTCTTTTTAGCCATGGAGACTTTGATCTTTGTTTCCACATGACCTCCTCTGCCTCAAGTAATTGGTGGGTATGGTTATGAATTATTTTCAATTCCATGTGGTGATGGTAAGATTTCGGTTTGGGCCGCCCATCCAAAACTCAAAGCATTTAATTGGCCCATTGAGTACGTCGCAGTCCAAACAACTCATTCGCAGCCTATCCACCCCGCAATAAGAATGGGCCACAACCCAAAGAGGAGAGCCCAATGACGCCTAGATCGATACATTCACACTTGGCCATATCGAGCTCAACGGAAATTAGCTCGGGAACAAAGAGCTCAGTATTCGTTAGATTCCAAGCATCTCCCGTCGCGCCAAGTGTCCAGGGTACAGCTTCTGGAGCCACTAACGAACACGTACTCTCTGATAAAAGTAATATTTGTGCACATTCTATTTAAGGATCAGGGACACGATTTGCGTCAGGATGGCAGATTCCACTACAAGACAAAGGAGGAGAGGACCACGAAATAAGCCAAGAAAAGGAAGAAATCACAGGAAACCCTAGATAATTACTTGTATAAATAGAATACCACCACACTGTGTAAAAGAGTTCTAGAAATTTGAATTCACAAGACACTGTACGCAAAAGACTCTAAGTCAAGAAACCTACTGTAATCTTCTTCTTCAAGCAATATAAACCATAATGGGCAAGAGTCTCCATTGTAGTGGATGGAAGGTGAACCATTTATATACTGTTTTTTATTCAACTTCATTATTTATTTTTCTATTAATCTAAATATTCACACTATCCCCTCGTTGAGTCTCATAACCACTGTTCTGCACTTGGGTCAAATATTTTCGAGCACCATCACCATCCTTCCAGCTTCGTCTAACATTACATCTTGCATTTCAGAAATTCTTTGGCGGTTGCTTTGTAATTGATGGCCAACATGGCCAAACTTTTCTTTATTCCATTTCAAGAGACCAACTCGACAAGAATGCATCTTATTCATGAATTGTTTTTCTGAAGAGCCAGACTCAGATGCTACCCAGCAACTTCGAACTACATCGGCACATAGAGAATCCTTTGTCCACATCGATTCAAATCTGAACCGCCTTTTCCTTCTGCTATTGACCCCCAAATTTTCTCCTGAATTAACACGTAATAGCAGTTGACAATGATCTGAATCTGTATTAGAGACGAAGACCATCTGGCTATTCGGGAAACAAGATGACCATGAGGTCGACGCCCAAACTTGATCAATCCTCTCTTTTTTTTTTTGAGAAGCAACGATAAAAAATTTATTACTCATGAATGTCAGCAAGAAGGAGAGACATAACAAAGTCTGGTGCTTGCTCCAACCATACAACGGAACTATTTAATGGTAATGCAAACCGAGCTAACTCATGGGCTACTTTATGTTGAAAGTGTGGTACTTCAAATATAGTAAAATCACTTATTGAAACTTCTGATATTAAACATGTAATGTATAAAAAAAACAGTAACAATTAAATGTGAAACAGTTACACAGAATATAGTTTTAACGAAACAGTTACACAAAAGAGTTACACGTAACTATTTGTATAACTAATATAAAAACTAACCCGATTGCAGAACAGGAACTGTTATTGAACTTTAAGTAGATCAAGGCTAGTGTTTGACACTATGTCCTTAAGACAGATTTTGCCCCTACACACGGTGCTTATGGAATATCGAGCGCCTGCCTCCCAGGATACAATGATCTTTACACAGATAGAAATAGCACTTCAATCTATCTGTCCAGCGAACCAAACTTGTGTTGTGTACTCTCCAAATGCACTGCCTTAATGCTGAAATGCAGACTGCCTTAATGCCTTATTGTAATGCACTAATCTCTGCCTTAATGGTGAAAAGCGGACTTACTTAAAATGAATAACGGAATGATTAAGTGTTTTATGAATGGTAATGATCCTGGGTAGTTATTGACTCTTTGGTGACTTTGCGGACAATCACCACACTAAAGGACGCAACCTTGGAAGACTAAACAGAATAGCCAGTAGACACCTTGAATAACTGTTCACCATGAACAGACACAATCCAATTTCGGAATAAATCCGAACCAGTGTGATCCACGGATGCCCAAAATTAATTTCGGGTTGCCCATTTATTTAAATGAATTTTCTCCAAAAAGATAGGGCTTGACCCACACCCACACCCACACCCACACCCGAGCCCGGCCCGGCCGGGTCGGGTCGTGGCAAGGCGGCCCATGGAGCAAACTTGGCCTATATATGCCCATGTTGGATCTCTTCCTCAACCAATATGGGATTGGTGTCAAATCCCACATTACACTTTCTTTTATTTCCACATTTCAAGAGGGTCACTTTGGAGCCTATTTTCTCATTCATTTCTTACTCGATTTGAGCAAGTGAATATACTACATTATTCTCCTCACGGAGTAGAATATGAACCCACGAAATTTTATTCAAAATAATAATTGGGTCCCACTTTAATTTAGGCTCAAAGTCGACCAAAATTCAGTTTTTACTCTTTAAAAAAAATCTGATTTGGTCCAACACTTTATTCCCATTGCGTCGGACCTCGGTCACTTCGAAGAAACGAAAACTCCTCGCTATGCTGCCAATATCATGTAAGATGGCTTCAAGAGGATCAAAATCACTATCATCATTTCTTATTGAATTCATAACACTTATCGAATCCCCTTCCAAAATGACTTCTACTAGTTCTTGCTGCCTTGCAAATTGTATCGCTATCTTTGCCGCCATAGTTTCTGCTTTACGAATATCACAACTCATCACAATCCTTTTGGACAATGCCCCTACAAAGTAGCCCCTATCATCTCGTATGACTACCCCCACACCTAAAACATTCTGCTCTGCATATACAGCGGCATCAAAATTAACTTTGAATGTACCTGCCCTTGGAGGATGCCACCTATCGTCAGGAATTTGCTCGGCAAGAGACCCAGCAACTGCCTCCCTATATTGACTGCAATATTCAGCAGCCTTTATTTGCACTTCGATGGGATCTTCAACCAAATTTTCAAAAATTCTCATGTTCCTGTTTCTCCACACAAACCAACAATGAATAAGAAACAAAGAGAACTCATCAGTTGTAAGGGAATGGTGGACTTCACGCAACCACTGCCCAGGGACAGGGAGCGTAATTTGGCTTACTGCCTTTAAAGGACTGCAGCTCCAAACTGCCTTGGCCCAAGTACAGTCCCTTAGACAATGTAACAAGGACTCATCTTCGTCTTGACACACTGCACACTTCCCGTTCACCTCAATTCTCCTTTTCCGAAGATTGTCCCCTGTTGGAAGCGCATTGGAGCAGACCCGCCAAGCAAAAATCTTAATTTTATTTGGAAGTCTCTGATTCCAAATAAAATTCCAATTCAACTGTCCAGCGCTAGAAGAGGGAGCTGAATTGGTTGGGCCTGCACAAAGTAGCTTTTGATCCATAATGATATGATACGCGCTCCGTACCGAGAACCTTCCATTTGAGTTATAGTGCCAGATCTGTCTATCCTCAATTGGAATTCTGCTCAGTGGAATGCTTTTAATCACTAACGCCTCATGAGGCAAGAAAATTTCATCCACCAGCTGATTATTCCAACTCCGCGTTTGCGCATTAATAAGTTCCTCAACCTTGGTCAAAATGTGAGAATCCCTTCTAGGAGAGACTGGCTTAAAACTTACAGGGGTGGGTATCCATCTATCCGACCATATATTAACTTTGGATCCATCACCTATTCGCCATCTCGATCCTGCCTCCACAACTTTTCTAGCTCCTAAAATGCTTCTCCATGTATAAGAAGGTCTATGCCCAATCTCCGCCTCCATGAAAGATGTCAAAGGGAAGTACCTTGCCTTGAACACATGATGAATAAGTGAATTAGCCTGTAAATTTATTCTCCAAGCCTGTTTTGCTAACATCGCCAAATTAAACGCCTTAAGATCTCTAAAACCCATCCCACCCTTCTCTTTTCTTGTACACATCTTCCTCCAATTAGCCCAATGTATTTTCCTCTCCCCTTGTCTTTGACCCCACCAAAATCTGGCCGCTAGTGTCTCTAATTCCTCACAAAAGTTATCCGAAAATTTAAAACAACCCATAGCATAAGTAGGAATGGATTGCACCACCGCCTTAATCAAAACCTCCTTCCCTGCTCTAGATAAAAGTTGTTCACTCCACCCTTGCATTTTTTTCCACACCCTTTCCTTTAAATTGCTGAAGACTTCTCTTTTTGATTTACCCACCACGGTAGGAAGACCCAAGTATTTCTCGTGTTGATGGACCCGTTCTACCCCCAAAATTTGCTGAACTTGGCTGGCCTGTACCTCCAAAGAGTTGCTGCTAAAAACCACTGCTGATTTTTCCATGTTGATCTTTTGCCCTGATGCAGCTTCATACACCCCAAGAATTGACCTAACAGCTCCAGCCTCGTCCTGTGTTGCATTAAAGAACAATAAGTTGTCATCGGCAAACAGGAAATGTGAGATTCGTGGTCCACTCCTCCCCACCGAAACTCCTGTGATTGAACCATTCAGCTCTGCATTGCGTAGAAGTGCTGTTAAACCTTCTACACATATCAGAAACAAAAAAGGTGACAAAGGGTCTCCTTGACGAAGGCTCCTTTCTGGATGGAAATAGCCCATTTGATCATTGTTCAGTAAAATAGAATACGAAACAGTCGTAACACATAACATCACCAACTTAACCCATTTTTTATCAAAGCCCAAAGTAATCATCATTTTTTCCAAGAACACCCATTCCACCCTATCGTAAGCTTTGTTCATATCCAATTTAAGAGAAGTATGCCCCGTTTTACCCCAATTCTTACACTTCAAGAAATGATTAATTTCAAAAGCAATTAATACATTGTCGGTGATCAACCTCCCAGGAAGAAAGGCACTTTGAAACTCAGATATGACCGAGGGGAGAATATACTTTAAACGATTAGCTAACACTTTTGAAATGATTTTATAAATAACATTACACAAGTTGATTGGACGAAACTCATGCATAGACTCCGCATTTTCGCATGTAGGAATGAGAACAATATGAGTAAAGTTGAACTCGACAGGGAATTGACCACCATTGAGGAAACTCAAGACACAATTTGACATCCGACCCGACAATATGCCAAAATTTTTGGAAAAATAAAGGAGACATGCCATCTGGATCGAGGGATTTATTTGGACACATCTGGGATAAATAAATACCTCATCAATACGAAAGGTCTGCAGCAGCATTGAATTCATTTCTTCCGACACCTTGTGGTCCACCTTGCTTAAAACAGCCTCTAACTCTTTGGTTTGTGGTCTACTTGACGTAAACAGATTGTGAAAATACCCAACAACCACTTGTTCCATTTCTTCCGAGTTTTCACACCAGCCCCCTTCACCCTTCCTAAGCTTAACAATTGTGTTTCTCCTCCGCCGTTGAGATGCCCAAGCATGGAAAAAAGCAGTATTCTTATCCCCCTCCTTCATCCAATGGACTTTCGACCTTTTACGCCAGTAAGTCTCCTCCATATCAAGTAAATTATTCAATTCTGTAGCCACAATTCGAGCTTGTTGTCTTGAGTTCTCTGTTATACCGCCTTCCTTTAGACTTGCCAACTTACCCTTCATAGCTTCTATCTTGTTTGGAATATGACCCACGTTCACCTGTTTCCACTTAAGTAGCTCCACTCTGCACTTTTGTATTTTCTTTGTGAACCCCTGAGAAATGCTCACCAAAATTCCACGCATCCTCAATAACCTCCTCACATCCCTCTCTCTTCACCCATGCTGCTTCGAATCAGAATAATCTTTTCTTTGGACGCCATACCTGAGTCGGCAACCCCATATTACTATCAAGAAAAATTTTATAGTGATCTGACTCCTTCGAAAATTTATGACAAACTCTTGAATTGGGGAATCTCATCACCCAAGCCATATTTGCACACACCCTGTCAAGTCTCTCCCACACTGTGTTAGGTTCGTTCCAGTTGTTGCACCAAGTAAAAGGGAATCCTTCATACCCCAAATCTATCAGTGCACTATCGTCAAGAGCTTGCCGAAAATTTCTCATTTGCCATTCTGCCCTTCTTCCCCTCCCCTTCTTTTCGGTTTGTGAAACTATTTCGTTGAAATCCCCGGCACATACCCAAGGCAAATTACTGCTCCTTTTTAGCCGATCTAGCAATGCCCAAGTATCTCCACACTTCGATAGCTCCGGTTCCCCGTAGATTCCCGTCATCCTCCATGGTCCAAGTTCTCCACTCTCATGAACCACAACATCAATATGGCCTCGAGAGTAACTCTGTAACACAACATTTAACCCCTTCTGCCAAAACAACGCTAGACCCCCAGAATTTCCTTGAGACTCTACCGCCACACCACTCAATCCAAAACTCATTTTCAAAAAATCAATTTTCCTAGAATTACACTTAGTCTCCGACAAGAAGACGAAATCGGGCTGCTCTTTCTTCACGAAATCGTGCAGATCTTGAACTGTCTGAGGATGCCCTAGTCCCCGACAGTTCCAGCTTAGGAGTTTCATGGCGATCGGTGGGACTGGATCCCAGTTCCCACCGTTACCTCTTCCATTTCTATCGGAATTAAATCACTTTGGACAGGACTTACCCTAGCTTTTTTCTTTGCATTCCGTCCCGAATTTGACGCCAGGGCCTCCTTGCCTTCACCAGACTTTCGTTTGCCATTGGAATCCACCTGGGACTTAGTACGACCCATAGGTGTAGAACCCTTCTCCCTTCTTCTCCACTTCTTCGTGATCAATCCTCTCTTTGATTGTGTAGGAATGTAGACTGCCATTACACCAAGTGAATTGATTGCCATAGTAACCCAAATCTACCAACTGGCATTCATCAATAACGTTTATGTACTCATGGATTTGCCACACAGGTCGTGTTCCACCACCCAAATTCTCCTCATTCGAAACAATCTCGTTGAAATCACCTCCACAAACCCATGGTAAATTATCATGACTATGTAACTTGGATGGCAAATCCCAAGGTTTTCTCCGTTTAATCGCGTCTGGGTGTCTATAAAACCTAACAAATCTCCACTGATGGTTACTTCCCTCTTCAATGACGGACACAATCTGAAAATTGGAATAGCTTTTAATACTAACCTGAAAGCCTCTTTTCCACAGTAAGGCTAACCCACCAGACCTACCATGAGCATCCACAATTTGACCTTGAGTAAGACCAATGTTTTGTTTGATCCATTCGAACTCTCTTGCACATAACCTAGTTTCCATTAGGAATACTAGGTTGGGATCTTCCTTCTTCACTAAATCATGGAGAGCTCAAACTATCCGGAGTGTTGGGGTGCAAAGTGTAAACAAAACAAACTAAGAAATATAAAGTGTCTATTTACTTAAAAGGAGGGGTGTTTTTGAATTTCTAATGAAGTGTAATGATTAAACTAAAATTTGAGTCTATAACTCTTCTCACACTGCTCCCTGCTGGTTCTCTGTCTTCCACTCAATGCTTTCATATTCTCTCTCATTCTCATTACATGAGATGATAAAATCTATGCCTTTACATAGGCAAATTACCTCCACAAGTTAACCACCATAGTGAGCTATCACCTAGTAGGCAATTCTTCCTTATGAAGCAAAACAATGTATCCAGACTTTTTCTCTCAACCCAACTAACTCTATAAGCTTCAAGAAGTTTCCAGCCACCTAGCTCCAGTAGTCGTGAAGGACTTCAACACAGAATACTTCTATAACATTCTAGAAATTAACTAACCGACATAATAAAATTACAAATTATATTTTTAACACACCCTCTTAATTTGTAATTTTCATACTCTGTTGAAATTGATAAAATTTCTCCGATGGTACGACTTTATTAAAAATATCTGCTAGCTGCTCCTTAGTGTTGACGAAGTCAAGTTGCAATTCTTCTTTCTGAACCAAGTCTCTGATAAAATGATGTCTCAGCTCGATATGCTTTGTCCGACTATGAAATACTGGATTTTTGCTCATTGCAATTGCTAACATATTATCACAATAAATTGTAGTGGGCGCTTTATCTTTACTCTGCTTCAGCTGATGATAATGCAATAGTCTTCTATTTTTTAGAACTCCAAGAAATGATATTTGAACCCATGCAAAATACATAACCTAACGTGCTTTTGCGATCATCGAGTGAACCTGTCCAATCATTGTCAGTGTAACCGATAAGTTTTCTTTCCTTTTCTTTGACATATCTAATGCCGAGTTTTTGGTGCCTTGAAGATATCGTAGGATTAGATTTGCAACTATATAGTGTAGCTTGCTTGGATCATACATAAATCAAAAAATAAGATTGACCGAATAAATAATATCTGGTCTGGTGTTGGTGAGATAAATGAGTGAACCCACCAATCTTCGATACATAGTAGCATCAACTTGCTCCGATTCATCATTTTGTTGTAGCTTTTCATTCAAGGCAATTGGAGTAGAGACTGGCTTGCAGTTGGACATATTGAATCTTTTCAGCAAATCTTCAAGATATTTTTCTTGAGAGATAAATATTTCACATTTGCTTTGTCTCACTTGAATGCCGAGAAAATATCTCATAAGACCCAGATCAGTCATTTCATACTCCTTCATCATTGCTGCTTTGAATTCTTCAACCATTGCTGAGTTGGTGCCGGTGTAGATTAAGTCATCAACATATAAGCTGACAATAAGAAATTTTGAGTACCTTCTTTCTTGACATATAAGGATGGCTCACTTTGGCTCCTTTGAATTCCATTTTGCTGAAAATATTTATCGATCTTGCTATTCCATGCTCGAGGTGCTTGCTTTAACCCATATAATACTTTTCAAAGTTGATAAATTTTCTCTTCATTTCCCTTGATTAGATAGCCTTGAGGTTGCTCTACATATACTTCCTCTTAAAGTTCGCCATTTAAGAAAGGTTGATTTGACATCCAGCTAATATACTAATAACTTGCGCTGCTAATGCTAGAACTATCTTGATTGTCTCCATCCGAGTAACAGTGAAAATGTTTCGTTGAAATCGACCCCTGGCTGTTGTGAATAACCTTTTGCAACTAGTCGAGCTTTGTGTTTTTAAATATAACCATCTTCCTTGTACTTGGCCCTACAAACCCATTTGAGTCCGATTGCTTCTTTTTCTTTAGGCAAGTTAACAAGATCACAAGTGTGATTCTTTTCAATACTTGCAATTTCTTCATCCATAGCTTTTGTCCATATCTCCTCTTTTGATGCTTCTTCGAAATTATGAGGCTCGCAGGCAAAAAATGAAACATCACAGGATTGATATATATCCACCAATGAACGTACATTTCTTGGTGGTGTTTCAGAATCAAATAAATGTGGTGATGTACCTCCAGATGATTCTCTACTTGAACTTGGGCTTTGACTAGTGCTTGGAATAGATTGAGAGCTTTGACTTGGGCTTGAGTCTGGACTCCTTTGTGAACTTGTAGATTCTTGGACTCTTGCAGGCTCAATAAATTGAAATTCTCCAGAATCATGGACTAGATTGTCCTTCCATTGCCATGCTGTCATCTCATCAAATATGACATCCCGAGAAATCACCAACTTATTTTTATCTGGGTTGTATAGACGATATCCTTTAGACTCGCTGCTATAACCTATGAATATATACTTCTTGCCTTTTTCATCGAACTTTTCCCTTTTATGTGAAGGGATTAAGGCATATGCAATACATCCAAATACTTTGAGAAGATCCACCTTTGGCTTTTGCTGAAACCACACCTGATAAAGTGTCTTGTTTAGAATCGTCTTTGTAGGAGATAGATTGAGAATATAGACAACTGTGTTGACTGCCTCAGCCCATAAATTATTGGGAAGTCCTTTGCCTTTAAGTATGCTTCGTACCATTTCCAAGATGGTGCGATTTTTCCTTTCTGCCACACCGTTTTGCTGAGGTGATTGTTGGACTGTAAGTTGCCTTCTGATTCCTTTCTCCTTGCAATAATTCATGAATGGAGTATAGAGGAATTCTCCACCATGGTCTGTCCTGTGTGCCTTTAATTTTCTGCCACTTTGTCTTTCTGCCATAGCTTTGAAATCAAGAAATTTGGAGAAAGCCTCTGACTTCTGCCCGAGAAAATAAATCCACATCATGCGAGTATAATCATCAACAAATTGAAGAAAATATCTTTTGCCGCCAACTGATAGTGTTCTGCTTGGCCCCCCAGATATTAGCATGTACTAACTCCAGTGGTGCTTTAACTCGCCAAAAAATCTTTGGAAATGGTAATCGATGCATCTTCCCATAAATACATCATTCGCATACTTTATCAATTCTATCAATACATAGTAGGCCATGTACCATACCTTTTTCTTTCAGCAGTCTTAGGCCTCTATAATTTAGATGCCCATATCTCAAATGCCATAAATAGGAATCATTGATTTTTTCAGTTTGAAGTGCAAGATTTTCATCAAGTGGCATAACAAGAGAAAAAACTTTATTTGGGGTCATTTGAACCTTTGCCACCATTTGATTATTCTTTTTGTCAGAAATAATGCAGCCACCATTATCAAAGTTAACTGCATATCATTTCTAAAGCAGTTGCCCAACACTCAATAAATTCTGAGTCAGTCTAGGAACATAAAGAACATCAGCAACAAATTTCCTATTACCTCCTTTTGTGTAGACTGCAATAACTCCTTTGCCTTCGACGTTTTGCAGCTTTCCATCTCCAAGCTTTACTTGAGACGAAACTTTTTCATCCAGCTCTATAAACATCTTTTGGTTCCCAGTCATATGATTGCTGCATCCGCTATCCAAATACCATGTATTTTTTTACTCTTGTTGAATATTCATACAAGAGAGCATGGTATCTCCTTCCTTTGCTTCTGAATAATTTGTCTTGTTACGGTTGAACCAGCAATCTCGTTGAGGATGATTTGATACTTTGTAGTTCTTACATCTGAATCTGCAATCTTTGGTGGTATGGTTGAATCTTTTGCAAATAATACATTGAGAATCAGACTTACCATCAGAATTCCTTTGATTGGTGTAGCCTCTTCCTCTGCCCCGGGCTTGAAATGAATTTTTTCTTCCACGACCTCTTCCATAATGGCCTGCTTTTTTAAATTTGCCCATTCCTTGATTTTCTTGCTCCATTTTGGAATTGCTTGATTCTGCAATATTGACTTTGGACTGGAATGCTTGTTCCAAAGACTAATTTGTGAATCTGCTCATCCTTTTCTCGTGTGATTCCAAAGAACTCATCAATTCATGTCGAGTCAATTTTGACAAATCCTTGGCTTCCTCGATTACTGCAACGATATGCTCGAATCTTGTAGGTAGACTTCGTAGGACTTTTTCAACAATCTTCTTATCTGAAAGGTATCTCCATAACTTTTGATTTGATTGACAATTCCAGCAACTCGGGAAAAGAATTGTTGTATTGATTCATGTTCCTTCATTACTAGATTATCAAAATCTCGCCATAAAGTTTGGAGTTTGATAGAGATTACCTTATCAAATCCTTAATACTCGATCTTCAATATCTCTCAGGCTTCCTTTGATGTTTTTGCACCCAGTATTCTTGGAAAAATAGTTTTGCTAACTCCTCGTTGAATATTAAGAAGTGATGCTGCATCTTTATTTTTGTTCTCCTTGTATTTCTTTTGATCTGCATCTTGCCATGTTTCAAATTCTTTGTCATTTGCTGGCGCTGTGAATCCAGCTTCGACTATATCCCACAAATCTTGTGAAATAAATAAGGTCTTCAATTGGATGCTCAAATACTCATAATTCTCACCCTCGAAAATTGGAATAAGGGCTTGCGCATAATTGAACGTGGAAGTGTTAGTTTACATTGTAGATATTTATTTGGAAAGACTTTGAGGGGATTTAGAACCTTGGCTCTGATACCACAATTGTTGGGATGCAAAGTATAAACAATCAAACTAAGAAATATAAAGTGTCTATTTACTTAAAAGAAGGGGTGTTTTTGAATTTCTAATGAAGTGTAATGATTACACTAAAATTTGAGTCTATTTACTTAAGAAATATAAAGTGTCTATTTACTCTTCTCACACTACTCTCTGTTGGTTCTCTCTTTTCCACTCAATGCTTTTTTTTTTGTCATATTCTCTCTCATTCTCATTACACGAGATGATAAAATCTATGCCTTTATATAGGTAAATTACCGCCACAAGTTAACCGCTACAGTGAGCTGTCAGCTAATAGGCAATTCTTCCTTGGGAAGCAAAATTATGTATCTGGACTTTTTTTTCTCAACCCAGCTAACTTTATAAGCTTCAAGAATTTCCAGCCACCTAGCTCCAGCTGCTATTTCCACTACAAGAAAAAGGAGTTTTTACGGCGGTAAAGTGTTGTCATAAAAGATCTATTTGCCGTCACAAATACTTTTTGTGGCGGCATTGTCTCGCCATAATAAGTGTGGTCTCAAAAGGTTTTTACGGCAGCAACAGTCTGTCTCAAATAGTATTTACGGCAATAAGACACTGTCGTAAATAAGTTGTCACAAAAAATCCGACATTTTTGTTTTTATCATGGCAGCAAAAGTGCTGCCTCAAATACCATATTTGGCTGTCGTAAAAAATAGAAGATATATTTATGACGGCAACGATACCCGCCACAAAAAAAAAAAAATTTATTTTTAATTATTATGGACCGTTGGTAACCAATGTTATATACCCTGTGCATATATGCACTACATACAACTTTTTTTTTTTTTTGGTGGGGGAGGGAGGAAGGGGGCTTGAACCCTTGACCTCAAGAAGGCATAACTTTTCACAATATAAGGAATACCATTAAACCAATGACCCATTGATATTCATACAACTATCCAATTTAATATATAGATAAACACAAAAGTAAATATAATCAACATTTCCAAAAACATAGAAATATTTTCATATAAAGAAAAAAACAATCCCACGAGTTAAACAAAATGTAAAATATACACTTTTATAAAATATAACGATCTATGAGTAAAAGAAATTAATGCAAAAAGTTGAACATCCTTCCCGAACCATCTACTCTCTCAATGACATCTGAAAAAAATATAAAATTATTGTCACTATACTGAAATAATATTTATATACATATATACAATAAAGAACTAAAAGAAGTTAGAATATACATCAACAGAGGGGCACACAATATTTCTCTGAACGACTTGTCCAATTATGTAAATGGCATATAAACGAGTCATATCGTATACATTTCTTCTAATTGGTTTCGCCAATACCGAATTCGTTTATAATCGTATCGTGACGGGTCCACTCGTTTACTAAACAGATGGTTTAAGGAAGACTCAAACCCACTAATTTTATGTCGTGTTAACAGGTCGTGTCATATTTTGACACCCCTAATTTTGATATAAAAACTTGACTTTGTAGAGTTTAAATTTTTTTTTCTTTGAACTAGAAATTGTCTTTTGATGTTAAACTACGTAATTTTATAAAATATTACTTGTAACATGAAAAATAGTTGTTGCCAATATAAATTTTTTTTTAGAGTTTTTCTTTTTTAAACTATAAACTGTTTTTCAATCTAAAACAACATTTTAATGTTTTATGAAATATTATATACGACGGAAAAAATAGCTGCCATAAATATAAAAAATTCTTTTGAATTTATAAAATATTATTTGAGGCAGGAAAAATAGCTGTCTCAAATACAAAAATATGTTTTGAGTTTATCACACTATTTACGGCAGAAAAAATAACTGCCACAAATATTAACACAAACACGCTTTTTGTGACGGCAAACACAGCTGCCACAAAAAATTGTCTCAAATACGTCTTTTGTGACGGCGAACACATCCGTCGTAAAAAATTTGTCACAAAAGGCCCTTATTCTTGTAGTGTTCCTTAGTCGTGAAGGACTTCAACACATAATACTTCTATAACATTCTAGAAATTAACTAACCGACATAATAAAATTACAAATTATATTTTTAACACGGAGGTTCCCAAGCCCCCGACAGTTCCAGATAATGCCAATCATGGCTGTCGGTGAGATTGAATGTCAGTCTCTTCCGATAATAGTGGTTGATTTTGTGAAGTTCCATCCGTGATATTAACTTTTTTCCTAGGACCATTGCTATCGATTCTGACAAGATCAGTGGCCTTTCTCTTTCGCCCAGACAAAATTTCCTTGATTGTCCAATCATCCGCACGAGGAGATGAGCTAGACGCCCCGATCCCCTTGCATTTTTCCTTTCTGGAAAAACCCTTCTTCTTGGTGATAGAAAGAACCAAATCGGATAAATTCTCTTTTCCAGCAGATGGGTTTTGGTTATCCACAGAGGGACTGATTCCACCTGTTTCGTGACCTGCTTTACGTCATACACCCAAGTATAACTTGTCAAATTGTAGTTTTCTTGATTTAAGTCCGAGGTCGATCCCACGAAGAGTTTTTATAACTGGGATTTAAAATAAGAACAGAGAAATTGTTATTAAAGCAGTGTAATATGAAATAACTTGTGATGTGAGCTTAAAACCGGTAAATAAAAGGTACCCTTCAGTTCAAGGATCTCATATATTTTATATTGGTTAAGTACTGAAAATGCCACCTTACAACAATTAACTCCCAGGTCACTGAAAAGTCAACCGATAGGTTTGACGTATATTAAACCATAACACAGCAACTGGTTAAGTTAGCCGGAAGGTATATGCAACAATCAAATAATCCGAGTAAACCAAAAGGCAAGCCATTCTGGAGGAATACTTGAATTACTCAATTGGTAGTTCTGTACCATGCATCAGTTAAATAACCCTAGCGAACCAGAGGGCAAGCCATTTAGTTGGAACACTATTGTTATTCAACCGGCAGGTTGAAGATTCACTGATGACGAGATTCCAGTTTATGTATTGAATCAAAAGCATTGGCTATGCCGAGACTTAACCCGTCTATAACCAATCAATCGACTTTTACATAACGCCCAATCACGTACATCACTGTATCATGCATGAAGTACATGACTAGTAGATAGTATGGTATAGAATATTAAGTACTGCTTGATGATCATAACCATGAGCATATTATAAATATAACCATCCATCAACAAAGGGAGGTATATATAACAATAAAATATAGTTAAACATCAGCATTTTCATAGCTTAAACAATAATATACATATGTTCACCCTTCACTAAAGGGTAAAAGTGAACTACTCACGCCACATTGCTATTAACAAGCAAGAGGCACGAGACAGTTTTATTACAATACTAAATAAAACACAGACACTCCTTCCCCGAGGACTAGTTGAAATACAACCACCCTTAATACCGATTAAGGCACAAAGGTGGAAGAAGTTCAACCTTCCAAGTAGAAAGGTATAACAGAAATGAAGAAATAACAGAAACTTTAGCTGGAGAGTAGGTTAGATAGGATCTCTCTCTTGATTCTCTTTGAATCTCCCTTGGTTTCTCTCTTAGACTTAAGCTTTCATTCTTCAGACCCCTGAAAATGATGCTGGCAAGGCCTATTTATAGGCCTATGAATCTTCTGGAATGTAGAAGAAGGAAGTAAGGCAGTTTAGCCACCATCCGGACGCCATCACCACCGTACGGACAGTGCTAAACCTCTAGATTGTTGTGGTGAAGTTCTTCCTTGTTCTGGCATGTTCTTGTTGTAATTACATTTTCATCCTTTGCTGGTTTAGACTTTGACAGATTGCTCCCCACAATTCCCAACAATTACGCACAAAACCCTACAAAATATAGAATTTTTGAATTAACCCTAATTTGCTGTAACATCACACTTTTAACCTAATTTTATATACATGCTTAACTTATTAACCTAACTAATTAACACACTTTTTAGGGTTAATCATACTCCCCAACCTAAATATTAGTAGTCCCTAGTAAATAAAAACAATTACAAAATAAAATCACTTTCGTAGATTTCACGATTGCATTTAGCATATGCAAAATTATGCACCATTCCAAAATTATTCATCATTTGATCACAATTAATCTGAATCACAATCTTCCAAATCAACAACACCAGTGACACGATTAATTTCACTTCTCACGTATCTTGACAACATGGGAGTGGAATAGGATGGCGTCTTATAATATTCCTTACTCTGTCCATACCTAATCCACTCAAGACGATCTAACGCTCGACCTGAAATTGGTTCCGCACACTGATTGTATTCTCTAAAATGCATTAAACGACTGCACCTCACACAACCACCAAGACGATTTGCTCGTCGGCGTTTGGCATATGAACTTTTCCCACACAAGGATTTTGCTTGACTTTCGACGATTTCTAACTTTCTAACAACTCTAGCTTTTTTCATGATCAAAGAATGTATATATTTTGGAAAACGGTGCATTATAATTAAACATAACCAAAACAGTTTTTCATCCATTTTTTTGAAAAAGTTTTGAAGATTGTGAATTTTTTGGAAAATTTTGAAAAATGAAAATTGACTCAAAAATTGCCTCACTATCCGGTTCTTTAACGTTAACCACTTACAAAGACGAATCTAAATACCTCCCCCCAACCTAAATTAAACATTGTTCTCACTGTGTAAGATGATGAAAATAGAAAATTTCCAATTAAGTCTTGAAGCGAGAGATATTCATAGTATAAGAATCGAATCTGTAAAACAAATAACAAACAATTAGTACTACTATTTACAAATAAACAACGATACAAATTTTTCAAAGCACATAAACTGGTTCCAAGAACTGTTTGGAAGTTACATCTTGATTAAATCTATCATAATATGGCTTAACCCTCTGACCATTTACTTTGAAAATATTTCCAGTTAATGGATTCTCAATTTCAATTGCCCCATAATCAAAAATTTGTTTGACAATGAAAGGACCTGTCCATCTAGATCTTAACTTTCTAGGAAATAGACAGAGTCTGGAATTATATAATAAGACTTTCTGAAAAGGTTCAAAAGACTTCTGCACTATATTCTTATCGTGAAAATTTTTTGTTCTAGACTTAGCAATCTTTGCATTCTCATATGCTTCATTTCTTAACTCTTCCAATTCATTGATTTGAAGTTTGCGAGATGCACCGGCTTTATCCACATCAAAGTTCATCATTTTGATTGCCCAATATGCTCGATGTTCTAATTCCGCAGGCAAGTGACATGGTTTACCAAAAAGTACCCGATAAGGAGCTATTCCTAAAAGAGTTTTGTATGTTGTACGGTAAGCCCAAAGCGCATCAGTTAATCTCAATGACCAATCTTTACGATCTGGATTTACTATTTTCCTAAAATGTATTTTATCTCCTTATTGGCCAATTCAGCTTGTCCACTTGTCTGGGGATGATAAGGAGTGAATATTTTGTGAGAAATCGAATATTTTTTCATAAGATTTTCAAAAACTTTATTGTAAAAATGTGTTCCCCTATCACTGATAATGGCTCAAGGAATTCCAAATTTGGACAAAATATTTTCTTTTAAAAACTTGACCACTGTTCGGTGATCATTATTTCTACTTGGAATTGCCTCTACCCATTTAGAGACATAATCCACTGCAACAAAAATGTACAGATATCCAAAGGATGGGGGAAATGGTCCCATAAAATCGATGCCCCAACAATCAAAAATTTTGATAATTAAAATAGGGTTTAAAGGCTTCATATTTCTTATTAAAATATTTTCCATTCTTTGATATCTATCACAATTTAAACAAAAGATATGTACATCTTTAAAAATGGTTGGCCAATAAAATCCACACTGCAGAATTTTAGCAATGGTTTTCTTTGAAGAAAAATGGTCTCCGCAAGCTTCAGAGTGACAAAATGCAATAACCTGACCGATTTCATGATTAGGTACACAACGCTTTATTATCTGATCTTTACAGTACTTAAACACATAAAGATCTTCCCAAAAAAAATTGCTAACCTATTTTAAAAACTTGTTTCTATCAGTCTAGGTATAATGAGAAGAAATAGTACCTGTGGCTAAATAATTTGCTATATGGTACTTCTGTTATTGCAAAAAGTTGCCCATCTGGAAAAATTTCTCTGATTGGTATTGATTCTTCATTCATATCATAATTTAGTCTTGACAAGTGATCTGCTACCACATTTTCAACTCCTTTCTTGTCTTTGATGATAAAATCAAATTCTTGAAGTAACAGTATTCGATGTAGGAGACGTGGTTTAACATTCTTCTTAGTAAGCAAGTATTTTAAAGTTGCATGATCAATAATTACAACGATTGACAATCCAACCAAATACGAACGAAATTTATCTAAAGCAAACACAACAACAATCAATTCTTTCTATGTAGTAGACTAATTTATTTGTGCATCATTTAGAGTTTTGCTTGCAAAATAAATAACATAGGGTTTTTTTATCTTTTCTTTGACCTAACACAGCTCCTACTGCATAATCACTAGCATCACACATTAATTCATAGGGTAAAGTCCAGTCAGGAGGTTGCATAATAAGTGTAGAAATAAGTATGCTTTTCAATTTATCAAATGCTAATTGACATGCATCATTCCATTCAAATAATACATCCTGATATAGAAGATTACACATATGTTTGGATATTGAACTGAAATTTTTAATGAATCTTCTATAGAATCCTGCATGACCTAGAAAAGATCAAACATCTTTTACAGTCTTAGGTGGAGGGAGATTGGCTATCAAATCAATTTTAGACTTATCAACTTCAATTCCTTTTGTTGAAACTACATGACCTAAAACAATACCTTGTGTAACCGTGAAATGACATTTTTTCCAATTCAAAACAAGGTTTGTTTCTTCATATCGACTAAGAACTTTTTCAAGATTTGCTAAACATAAGTCAAATGAATCACCATATACCGAGAAATCATCCATAAAAACTTATAAAAACCGTTCCACCATATCACTAAAAATACTTAACATACAACGTTGAAAGGTGGCTGGAGCATTACATAATCCAAAAGGCATCCTTTTATAAGCAAAGGTACCAAAAAGACATGTAAATGTAATTTTCTCTTGATCATCCATTGCAATTTCAATCTGATTGTAACCAGAATAAATATGCATGACCAGCTATTTTTTCCAAGACTTTATCTAAAAAAGGCAATGGAAAATAATCTTTTCTGGTGAGGGAATTTAGCTTACGATAGTCAATACACATACGCCAACTTGTGACTGTACGCATAGGGACTAATTCATTCTCTTGATTTTTTATGATAGTGACACCAGACTTTTTAGGCACTACCTGTGTGGAACTGACTCATTTACTATCAGATATAAGATAGATGATGTTAATATCTAATAGTTTAAGTACTTCACCCCGGACTACCTCTTTCAAATGTGGGTTCAACCTTCTTTGCATCTGGCAGGATGGTTTAAAATTTTCTTCTAAGTATATACAATGAGTACATAGAAGAGGGCTTATACCTTTATATCTGCTATTGTCAATCTGATAACACTTTGATGATTCTTTATGACTTTTTTCAATTTATTTTCTTGGATTCCAGATAATTATCACTGGATAAATTTCATCTTCCCCCAAGAAGACATATTTTAATTCAGTCAGGAGAGGTTTCAATTATGGCTTAAAAACTTTGATACTGGATTCTACAAACTTAAGCAACAATTTTTGACATTTTGGATTCCATGCTGATATATCTTCAGACTCATTATTAGGTATAGACTCTAATGTATATGACTCCTTTTTCATACAAGTATTTTCAAACAGATTCTGAATCAATAACTTAGCACAGTTTACTTCATGCAACTCTTCTTCTTCTCTTGGTTGTTTTGCAATGTTAAAGATATTCAACTCTAAGGTCATGTTTCCAAATGAAAGCTTCATGACTCCATTCTTACAATTAATCAATACATTTGATGTAGCTAAGAATGGTCGACCCAATATGACAGGTATGTATGCGGATGCATGAAAAATTGACTATGTATCCAAAACAATAAAATCTACTGGAAAATAGAATTTATCAACTTGGACAAGAACATCCTCCATAATTCCTCATGGAGTTTTTACAAATCAGTCTGCCAATTGCAATGTGACATTGGTGGGTTTCAACTCACCCAACCCTAACTGCTTATACACCGAGTATGGCATCAAATTGACACTAGCTCCAAGATCAGGCAAAGCTGGCTCAATCCAGAAATTTCTGATAATACATGAGACTGTGGGACTTCCAGGATCTTTGTACTTGAGAAAAGTCTTATGCTGAATGATAGCACTAACTTGCTCAGTTAAAAATGCTTTCTTTTGTAGATTGATCTTTCTTTTTACTGTGCAAAGATCTTTCAAAAACTTGACGTAAGATGGAACTTGTTTGATTGCATCCAACAAAGGGATGTTAATCTTTACTTGTTTAAACAGCTCAAGAATTTCATAATGATCTTTCAAAGACGGGGACTTCTTGACCCTTTGAGGAAAAGGCAATGGAATAGGACACAAATGATCTTGTTCATTTGGTGGTTCTGGTTCCTTTCCAGCTAAAGGTTCACACTAAAGTGGTTCATTTACGGGGATTGACTTACGTATTTTTTTTAAAACTTTGGGTTTAATGGTCTTGTCAATCATCTTACCACTTCTCAAAGTGGTAATTGCTTGCACTTGACTTGGAGAAGGTTCAGATGACACAACATTAGTTTGACTTTGATCCTGTGGAGGTTTAGGTTGAGATGGGGATTTTCCCTTCTTTGACATACTCAGGGACTGGGTCAACTTGGTTAGATGACTCTTGATGTCTTCAATACTCTGTGAAGTTTGAGTTTTAAAATCATTGAATGAATTAGTTGTTTGAGTATTGAAACTCATTTAACTTTGAATAAATTGATTCATAGTATCTTTTAGACTCCTTTTATGTGGGGGTTGATAAAGCTGATATTGTTGTTGAGTCTATGGCTATGGCGGAGGTGGACCTTTTGGTTGACTCATAGGTTGTGTATTTTTCCAATTAAAATTTGGATGATTCTTCCATCTTGGGTTATAGGTGTCAGAATATAGGTTGGAATAAGGCTTAGTATAATTTGGACTGACATTAGATTGTTCGATTAAAACTTCTTTAAATGTTGGTATAGTTGGACACTCCCCTGAAGGATGTCCTGACAACGCACAGATCTCACATGTTTGTTTAGTGGAAGACACGACAGACACTTTCTTAATTTTTTTCATCTCTAAGGCTTCAAGCTTTCGGGACAAAGTAGCCATTTTAGCTCTTAAATCATCATCTTCTTTTAACACATACTTTCCTCCTTGGGATGTAGATGGCTTAGGTTCAATGATATTTAAAGAAGTCGAGTCCCACATTTGGGAACTCTCATAAATGATATCAAAAAATTGGAACTCTCAGGGTTTTTACTTATAAATTCCCCCTGGACCCTCATTTCAACAAGTTGTCGCAATGTAGATGGGAGGGCATCATAAAAGAAACCAACTAAGGTCCAATTTTTAAATGCATGATGTGGACAGGCTTGGAGAAGATCCTTAAATCTCTCCCAACATTGATAAAAAGTCTCCCCTTCTTTTACAGAAAAATTCATTATTTGACGTCTTAATGCATTAGTACGATGCACAGGAATTTTTTTTTTTTTAAAACTCAGTTTGCAAAGCTTGCCAACTTGGGATAGAATTGACTTTTAAAAAATTAAGCCATTGTTTAGCTTTATCTTTCAGAGAAAAAGAAAAAAGTTTCAACTATGCCATGTCAAAGTTATCTTGCAAAGTTTCACAGACTTCTTCAAATTCTTTCATATGCACATAGGGGTTTTCAGATTCAAAACCGTGAAACTATGGTAGCAACTGTATTATCCCTGCCTTAATATTAAGATTTGGAGCATCTGTTGGAAAAGCAAAGCATGACGAGATATTAGTACGTGTAGGATGCAAAAATTATCTTAAAGGTCGGACATTCTGAACTAATTCTTGTTACCTAGGATTATTTTGAGACATACTTAAGTCAAATGATGCTTGTGAAGATGAAGATGTTGAAGATGACGGAGATGACTGATTTACAGATCCTACTGAAGACTAAACAGACAAAAACTATGAAAAGACAGCAAACAATATATAAACATATAATACAACTAAACAACTTCCCTATTCGAATTACAATCACTGTAACTCCCTGGCAACGACGCCAAAAACTTGATTCCACCTGTTTCATGACCTGCTTTACATCATACACCAAATTATAAGTGGTCAAATTGTAGTTTTCTCAGTTTAAGTCCGAGGTCGATCTCACGAAGAGTTTTAATAACTGGGATTTAAAATAAGAATAGAGAAATTGTTATTAAAGCTGTGTAACATGAGATAACTTGTGATGTGAGCTTAAAACCGGTAAATAAAATGCATAGGTAAACTGATGAAAGACAATAATATAAAAGGTACCCTTCAGTTCAAGGAACTCATATGTTTTATATTCGTTAAGTACTGAAAATGCCACCTTACAACAATTAACTCCTAGGTCAATGAAAAGTGAACCGGTAGGTTTGATGTATATTAAACCATAACACAACAACTGGTTAAGTTAGCTGGAAGGTATATGCAACAATCAAATAATCTGAGTAAACCAGAAGGCAAGCCATTCAGGAGGAATACTTGGATTACTCAATCGGCAGTTCTGTACTATCCATTAGTTAAATAACCCTAGCGAACTAGAAGGCAAGCCATTTAGTTGGAACACTATAGTTATTCAACCGGCAGGTTGATGATTCACTCATAACGAGATTCCGGTTTATGCATTGACTATGTCGAGACTTAGCCCATCTATAACCAATCAATCGACTTTTACGTAACGCCCAATCACGTACATCACTGTATCATGCATGAAGTACATGACTAGTAGATAGTATGGTATAGAATATTCAGTATTGCTCGGTGATCATAACCATGAACATATTATAAATATAACCATCCATCAATAAAGAGAGGTATATATAACAATAAAGTATAGCTAAACATCAGCATTTCCATAGCTTAAACAATAATATACATATGTTCAACCTTCACTAAAGAGTAAAAGTGAACTACTCACCCCACATTGCTATTAACAAGCAAGAGGTGCGAGAGAGTTTCATTACAATACTAAATAAAACACAGACACTCTTTCCCTGAGGACTAGTTGAAATACAACCACCCTTAATACCGATTAAGACACAAAGGTGGCAGAAGTTCAACCTTCCAAGTAGAAAGGTATAACATAAATGAAGAAATAACAAAAACTCTAGTTGGAGAGTATGTTAGACAGGATCTCTCTCTTGATTCTCTTTGAATCTCCTTTGGTTTCTCTCTTGGACTTCAGCTCTCATTCTTCAGACCCCCGAAAATGATGTTGGCAAGGCCTATTTATAGGCCTAGGAATCTGCTGGAATGTAGAAGAAGGAAGTAAGGCGGTTTAGCCACCGTCCGAACGCCATCACCACTTTCCGGACAGTGCTAAACCTCTGGATTGTTGTGGTGAAGTTCTTCCTTGTTCTGGCATGTTCTTGTTGTAATTACACTTTCATCCTTTACTGGTTTAGACTTTGACAGATTGCTCCCCACAATTTCCAGCAATTACGCACAAAACACTGCAAAATATAGAATTTTTGCATTAACCCTAATTTGCTGTAACATCACACTTTTAACCTAATTTTATGTACATGCTTAAATTATTAACCTAACTAATTAACACAGTTTTAGGGTTAATCATACTCCCCAACCTAAATATTACTAGTCCCTTTTTTTTTTTTTAAAATATTACTAGTCCCTAGTAAATAAAAACAATTACAAAATAAAATCACTTTCGTAAAATTCACGATTGCATTTAGCATATGCAACAAGTCGTTAAACCCCTAGGTGATTCCTAATGGACGAGTTTTGTCTCGTGAAGGTTTCCAGTGAAAATACCTACAAAATAGTTAGGAGTGCATAATTCATATTTTTCACAGATAAAATTAAATTAAAATTCCTCTGCGTTGCTAAAATTAAATTAAAATTTTCACGTTAGCTGTAATATTATCCATATATTTTTAGAAAAACTTGGGTGTGTGTGTGCAATGATTCCTTTATCTCAAAAATCACTCAGGAAATATTATGATCTTTCATCTTAGTCTTGATGTCAATTCTCTCCTGAAATACACTCAGCAAAGAATAAACATGTGTTATAGTGATTATTCACTCAGTAATTACATATGATTGGAATACTATTTACAAAGCAATGTAATATCACATGAAATATAACAAAAGAACGGTTATTTGAATTGAACTGGAATTTGACATAATCTCATGAAAGAATATTAACACTACATTAAATATATTATTAACATTTTTTTTTTTGCATAGGTAGAAATAATACACATGTATGACTTCTAGAATCAAAAAGGACTTTCTTAGGGTTTTAATGTGGCCATAGGTTTCTTAATTTAGTGTGGCACACCTCATCCTTATTTTTTTGGACTTTTTATACATGATATTTTTTCATTTTTTCGATTCCAGTCGCATTTTTCACTTTCTTGGCTCTTTTCTTTCTTTCTTTTTTCACATATTATTTTAAACTGTAATCACCTCTTTCTTTTCTTCTTCTTTCCTTTCCCTTTGTCGTTATATCACTGATATTGTAAAGAGGGTGCAAGAAAATTTGATAGCAAATGTAGGTTTAATATATATTCTTATGTGGCTCGGTTATTTCTTGGATTTTATGAACAGAATTTATACTCTTTTAGGCTCAATCACAACTTACTAAGGATATAATTTTGTAAAAGAAATGGCCAAGACTCAAAATTAATCAAAAATTGCCTAAGATCATTTTCCAGAAACCATACACCTGCATAATTTCTAAGTAAAAATTTCAAGGAAAATGCTAACAACAAAATTCAATGAGTGCTAACCAAAACAAATCTAATGAAATTATTCAAAGAAAATTTATCGTTGAATCGAAGATTCTTACTTGAGTAGATGTAGAATATCTCTCCAAGAAGAATTGGCTCAAAATCTGCAATAGGTTTTACATCTCCATTATATATGAAAAGAGTGTAATATTTCAAAAGGTTTTCAAAATAAAGAATTCTATTTGTGCTCAAAAGAACAAGTTTTAATAAAAATATTAAGATAATACACAACTAAAATATAAAAATTCCGCGTGATCAGATTAGAACTATCCTTGCAAAGCATTAGAATAATAACTTAATTTAACTGTAAATTATATGAAGTAATCCTCCTAATTCACAAAAACATAATTACTACATTAACTAACAGAAATAAGTTCAAAACCAACATTCACAATATAAAGTAAATTTAAATGCATAGACAAAAGATGAGTAAGAGATAGCAAGATGTGGAGAATCTCTGATCAAGAAGTAGATGGGCCTCCACCAAAATGTTCTCTGAGTAACCACAATATCTCGGACTGGTTCTGCTCGTAGTCAGCCATGCGTTGATCAAGCTGGGTGATGCTGGTCCCTAGCTGGGTAACAGTGGTCTCCAACCCTAGTAAAATTTGTCTGTCAGACCTATCATCCACTGGTATATACGGCTGATCCTCTTGTGGTTGAGGCTGCTCTGGTGGGTGAAAATCTTCAGTTCCTTGGAATGCTTTTTCCTGCGGTGCTGGTGGTACTTTAGGTTGCTCCTTAGGCTGGACTCCATGGCTCTTCTTCAGAGATGTCTTGTCTAACGGTGCAAAATGCTCCACCGTCAGCCACGAAGGATCTGTGATCACTCCCATCTCCTTGCATAACTAAGAAACTAACATAGCATATGGAATGATCACTCCCTTCTCCTTGCATAACTGAAAAACTAACATAGCATATGGAAGTGAGGGTTTCTTTGCTTTCACAGTAATCATCATCTGGTCCATGATTAAGTTTGGGAGATCGATAGTATGTCCCATCCCAAAAGCATATAGGAAGTAGGCTCGCTCAGTATATATCTAGTTTTTCTGGGCATGGGGTAACAGACTATTAACAATAATCAAATTCAAAACCCGGTATTTGTCCGTCAAGTCCCCTTACTTTATGTACTTGTTCGGCCTCCCCCATACATAATTTGGATTTTTCGTCAATTCTATCCCTATTTCAGTCATATTAGGCAATTGAGTATAAGAGTATTGCGAGTTGGGATATCTTGGCATGGGCTGGAAAAAATTGGTATTAGTAGCCGGTGTAACTTGAAAGACAACACCCCTAACATAAACTCGGAGTTCCCTTGGTCCAGTTTCTTTTGCATTACTATAAAACTCACGGACTAGGCATTCAAAAGCAGGAGCAACAAATTTAACATAATTCAACCACCCACGCGTAGCAAGAATTTGTCTAACACCAATATGTTCAAAATCCTCATAAATAACAGGTTGTTCAGGAATTATTGTTTTGGAAAGAAAGTGAGTATCAAACCATACTTGTTGTTCCAAAGTTTCAAATATCGCAGTATCAAAGATATTTCCTACCTGGGATTGCTGCGGTGGTGCTTCGGATTGCGAAGATTGACCTATCGTTGCCCGCCTTGAAGAACCTCTTGTTCTAAGTCTTGGATCCATCTTTTCTTGATTCCTCCCTTGATTCCTGCTTTTAGTGAATTCTGATCGGTATAAACCTAGAAAATGGCACAGGTAAGTGTTTAATCAGAAGAAATTTGAAGAAAAACGATCATATCTAGCAGATTTGAGAAGAGATTGTAGAGGAGAGGCGCTGGTTTTTCGTATTCTGCTGCGAGGGAACTCTGAAACTGCTGCAATTCACGCTGTCTGGTTTTTAAATAAGCAGTACCATCCGGACGCCATCACCACCGTCCGGACAGTGAGGATGCACAGGAATTTGCCATGCAGGCTACAGGCTGCTGACTCCTGGTGTTCTACCTTCTTCAGTTATGATCCTGCAGTTACAAGATTAGTTTCAACTTTACACATTCTACATAATTACTAACTCATTACTCTTTTTTTTTTTTTTAAGAATTTATTTATTCATTATTTATTTTTAATTATTTACTATTTTCTTAATTAATCTATAGCTATTTATATTTATGCACCATTCCAAAATTATTCATCATTTGATGACAATTAATCTGAATCAGAATCTTCCAAATCAACAACACTAGTGACACGGTTAATTTCACTTCTCACGTATCTTGACAACATGGGAGTGGAATAGGAAGACGTCTCAGGATATTCCTTACTCTGTCCATACCTAATCCACTCAAGACAATCTAATGCTCGACCTGAAATTGGTTCTGCACACTGATTGTATTCTCTCAAATGCATTAAACGACCGCACCTCACACAATCACTGAGACGATTTGCTCGTCGGCATTTGGCAAATGAACTTTTCCCGCACAAGAGTTTTGCTTGACTTTCGACGATTTCTAACTTTCTAACAACTCTAGCTTTTTTCATGATCAAAGAATGTATATCTTTTCGAAAACGAAACATTATAATTAAACTTAACCAAAACAGTTTTTCATCCATTTTTTTGAAAAAGTTTTGAAGATTGTGAAATTTTTTGCAAAATTTTGAAAAATGAAAATTGACTCAATATCCGGTTATTTAATGTCTGTCAGTCACAAAGACAAATCTAAATCCCTCCCGCCAACCTAAATTAAACATTGTTCTCACTGTATAAGATGATGAAAATAGAAAATTGCTAATTAGGTCTTGAAGCAAGAGATATTCATAGTATAAGACTCTAATCTGTAAAACAAACAACAAACAATTAGTACTACTATTTACAAATAAACAGCGATACAAATTTTTCAAAGCCTTTGACCATTTACATCTTGATTAAATCTACAAATAAATTGGTTCCAAGAACTGTATGGAAGTTACATCTTGATTAAATCTATCATAATATAGCTTAAGCTTTTGGCCATTTACTTTGAAAATATTTGTAGTTAATGGATTCTCAATTTCAATTGCCTCATAATCAAAAATTTGCTTCACAATGTAAGGACCTGTCTATTTATATCTTAACTTTCCAGGAAATAGATGGAGTCTGGAATTATATAACAAGACTTTTTGAAAACGTTCAAAAGACTTTTGCACTATATTCTTATCATGAAAAATTTTCGTTCTAGACTTAGCAATATTTGCATTATCTTATGCTTCATTTCTTAATATTATTTGATTATCTTAATATTTGATTATTTGATTAATATTTGATTATTTTAATATTTAATTATTTGATTATTTGGGGTATATGGGTTATATGGGGGTATAAATGTCATTTATATGTTCAACCCTTTAACCCCCATATGAAACCAAGCCCCCACCAGGTTTCATGAAACCCATGAACATGGGTTTAAATTGCGGGCCTAAAGCGGGCTGGGTTTGGTAACCTGGGCTAGAAATGTAGTTGTCAAACATGAGTTTGATGAGTTTTGTGGTTTTTTATTCCCAACCCATCTTCCAAATTCCCCCTTGTCCCACATACCAAACAGGCCCTAGAAGGGGTAGGAAAAGCTCCTATAGGGTTTGTTTGTTTAGCGGGAGAATAGTAGAAAATGCAAGAAATATAAACTTTTTAAAATTTTCATGTGTTTGGTTAGCATGAAAATGAAAATGATAGAAAAAATAATTTTCTTTCATCCTTGAATTTTCTCATAAATAACCAACTTTTTTTTCTTGTAAAAAACACAAGGAAATGCAAGAAAGTTATGATCTATAACTAACTTCTCATTTTACCCTTATTTTTCTTAAAATATTTTATTGGTTATTAATTTTAAAAAATTTTGGTATGAATTTAATTAATCACATAATTTGGCCCAAAGACCTTTGTGTTTGTGACTGTCTTAAAATTAGGTTTCGAGCCACTTTTTTAAAAAAATTTAACTTTCAATTGTAATTACATATTTTTTTTTCTTTTTTAGACCGATTTAATATAATTAAGGGTAATTTAGATAATTACAAAAAAATTCTTATGACTTTACTTTCTTTCAAACAATATAATGAAATTGCTTTAAAACTTTCCCGTAAATTTTTCATTCTAACCAAATACATTCATGAAAATATATTTTCTATCATTTTCTTTTCTTTCACTTCACTTTCTATCATTTTCACTTTCCATCTTTTTTTTCATCCTAACCAAACAGACCCATAGGAAATCCTACCGAAAGATCGACAATAACCTAACGTGGGGGAATCTTGTCCACATAAATAGGGATAATTTTTTATGAGATAATTTCTTCTCTCTTTTTTTACCACATATTTTTCTCTCTCTAAATGAACATGGAAAATGAACACTCAAACCTGTAGAGACGTGCGTCTCTCTTTCTCAAAAATCTCATCTATCTAAAGATTGCAGAGAAGACAAATCTGGACACCCACTTCTCCATTCTGTAGAAACTCTTCTTTCCCCTCACCTTCAAATTGAAAATTAAGGAGAAAATTAATGAAAATGTTCCCTTCTCTCCCTCTTTCTCTCTCAGTGCAAATCATTATTGAGGGAGGAGACATGCCCCCCTTTTCCCTTACTTTTTTTTTTGGTTATTTATGAGAGAGCAAACTACCAGGAGAGAGCAAGACCAAATTCTCAAGAAGGAAATTCTCTATTTTTTAGGTATTGTTCTACAAACTTATTTATTTTTAACAGAAATTCACAAAAGATGAGATCTTTATTTAAAGCCTAAAGTTTCAAGTACTAGTAGTTCGGTATGAAAATTGCATTGAATTAAACATTAATGTTATATTGTTAGCAAAAAAATTGTAGTAAATTGTTTTGTTATAAACTTCATATATAGATGATTTTTCCATTGTTCTTGATTTCAAAACTCTAGTGCTTGGTATTGAATAATAAAATGGTATTTTTGTGAGGATCTCTTGCATATTTGCTTAATTTATTCTATTGGAATAATACATGTAAAATTTGGGATCTTGGATTTTACTAGTGATTTGAGAAATTGGTTGGTATTGTACCTCTTGCGTGGATGTTTGGATGACCATGGGTGGCCATTGACCGGGTATCGTAGAGTGGATAGATGCGTTTTTTACTCCGTGCGAGTTTGAATTTTTCCTACCACTCGTAGTGAGGTTGGTGCCTTGTGAGGACCAAACCACTATTCGTTATTATGCAAATGGTTGGTTATGGTTTATTATGGAAATGAGTCTATTGTGGACATGGTTATTGTGGAAATGGTAACTCGTTGGAATTGTTATTTTTGGGAATTGGTTTTACTTTTCATTTAATCATTGTTATTGTGTAAACTTGAGATCCATTGAAATGTCTCTGTTTTCCTTCAAAAGCTATATATGATATTTGTAAAATGAGACCGACTGTTTTATATGCTTTCGAAACCTTGTTCGAGTTTGGGAGGATTTCCCTACAAAGCTTAGTGCTCACCCCCTACAAACAATATCTTTTTCAGATTATGGTCTAGAGGAGGAGCTCGGAGTTGATGAGCCGGTACATTGGGAAGCTCCAATAGAAGGGAACGTGAATCCCGAGGTGGACGTTTAGAACTATATTCCCCTATGTTCTAGACTAGAAAATTCATTTTGAAACAATGTGAAGTTTAATATTTTTGTTATTTCGCGGCAAGATAATAGTTGATTTGTTTTTGGATGTAATTGTCATAGTTGGGCATATCATTTTGGATGATGTTGTATATATTGTGGAGGATGAATGAAATTCTCTTTTGTTATGAAATCCATTTAGTTGCTCTCATGATGTGAATGGTTTTAGATACTAATGTTGTCCAAAAGGGATTTTGGGGCGTTACAAATCGAACTCATATGGACTGTTTTAATGTAAAAGAAAAATTACATGTGGTTATATGAGTATGAATAAATGGACCCGGTGTGGTCAATGTTTACTTATAAATGGACCCGGTGTGGTCAATATTTATTCATAAATGGATCTGGTGTGGTCAATATAGTATAATTGCACAGGTTGTGTTTTGGGTAGAGCTCTCCGTACAAAGAAGACTCTGCCCGAATTTTGTTAAATTAAGGACCCCCGATTTTTGGGGCGTTACACATGTATCCACAGTCTCCTTAAGATAAATTTTCTCCCTCTTGGTGCTCAAGGTTGATGAGTAATTGTCTCCCAAGATAGAACGGATTTACGTTCTTGGAGAAGTAGCACTTCAATCTCCAAGATTCTAGCGAACACAACTTTGTGGCTTGTAGTTGAACCGACGAAGAAGAACAACGATGCAACAATATGTATGCAGAGGGAGAGAAGTATGAAAGTCAGAAGAATTGTTCCTAAATTTCAGTGTTACGGTATTTTTCGTATTTTCAAATGGCAGTAGGGGTGGCCCTTTTATAGACTCTAGGCGCCTGTTCAATTAAACAGAACAAGCAAATGACTCCACTGTTCGTCACACCTATTCAGAGACACACTCTGGATGACGAAAATTACGTGTGGCGCGTATTTTAAAAATTAATTTAAAAGACGGTTGGGTCAGGTACTCGAAGGTGAAGGCAACAGTCCGCGAGACAAGGCGAGGCGAGGTGAGACAAAGTGAGGCGACCACGGGAGGCGGCGCCCCAAGCCAAGCTCCAAGACCTTGGGCCCCACTTGCCAAGGCACCAAGCAAGGCTACCAAAAGCCTTGGGCGTCACCTAAGCATTGGGCACCACCTCCGATGCTGCTTTGTCCACTACTCCGATCTGATCTATTTTTGACCCAACTCTAAATCCAAAAATTCAGTCTATTATACAATTAAAATTGATAATTTTTGAGACATAATTTCTCATTCAAATATTAATGATTCGACACAAATAATTAAAAATCATGGTCCCACTAATTTCAATGGGTAAGTCCTATTTTAATTTAGTTTCCATAACCATTTTTCCAACAATCCCCCACATGAATGAAAATTCAATGTATGATAATGCAGACACTGGTTCAAGTACAGGTGAAATGTTACTGCATCTGGATAAGTAGCTAGTGGCCTTGAACTTTCCGTAGTGACAAACTATCGGATTTACTTGGCTATCCAGTGGACATGATGTCTTTGAACTGTCAGCTGTTTGTGTAAACCAAGACAATAGAATTCACACAATTTTCCTTCGGGCACAGTTGGTTCTCACGTTTGTGTTCATTTTGGCCTTGAACACCACTTGTTTTCATGAGTAATATTAGAGTAATCAGCCTACGATTCTCATAGAAACGGCCCCTTCTTTACTCACAGAGGTGATTTCTGATTAAGAGTATCTTGCTATACTCCACTTGAATATTTTCAAGTCACAAAATATCATTAAAAGTGTAACTTAATCTGGTTCTCACGGTAGATATGCACTATTTCATCATAGGAATGGGAAGGAGTTTAGAAAATCTTCTCAGTGCGTACTGAGTTACACATAATTTGGTTGTCCCTTTGACTTTAGATTTTGGGATCTTCAGTCAACTAAGTTGTGTTGCCGTTATGGTGACTCTTGGTTAAGCAAGTAGAATTTAAGCCCATTCCCCTCGATGAACTTTTCACTTGCTCTCTAGTCAAACCTTTTGTAACCAGATCTGCAATATTATCCTTTAACTTCACATAGTCAATGTATATAATACCATTAGAGAGAAATTGTCTAACGGTATTGTGTCTACGACGTATGTGTCTAGACTTACTGTTATACATACAATTTTGTGTCTTTTCAATCACAGATTGGCTATCACAGTGAATGCATTTTGCAGGCACAGACTTTGGCCAATTTGGAATATCCTCTAAGAAGTTGCGAAGTCATTCTGCTTCTTCTCTAGCTTTATCTAAGGTAATGAACTCAGATTCCATTGTAGATCTAGCAATACAAGTTTGCATTGAGGATTTCCAAGACACGACAGCACTACCCAAGGTAAAGGCATATCTACTTGTGGATTTTGAATCTTTAGTATCGGATATCCAATTAGCATCAGTATATCCCTCAAGTACTGCTGGGTGCTTCATGTAGTGTAAATTATAGTTTTGAGTATGTCTTAAATATCCAAAAACTCTAATAATTGCTTTCCAGTGGTCTTTTTCGGGATTATTTGTATATCGACTTAGCTTACTCACTGAATATGTTATATCTAGACGGGTACAATTCATTATGTACATTAAACTACCAATATACGTGTATATTCTAACTGCAATATGCTATTACCCTTATTCTTTGAAAGATGGATATTAATATTGATAAGTGTTCTCATAGGTTTTATCTCATAGTTCTTGAACTTATTAAGTATTTTATCAATATAATGAGATTGAGATAACACAAGTCCATCTGACGTTCTAGAAATTTTAATTCCTAGTATAACGTCAGCAACACCTAGGCCTTTCATTTCAAACTTATTTCTCAACATCCGTTTGATAGTTTTAATGACATCGTTATTGTTGCCTATAACATAAAGACATACAATAACATATCCACTATGAGTGCTCTTGACATATACACATTTGTCACACTCATTTATTTTGAACCCATTTGACAATATTGCTTTGTCATACTTTTCATTCCACTACTTCGGTGCTTGTTTTAAATCATACAGAGATTTAACAAGCTTGCATACTTTCTTTTCTTGTCCATTAGCAATGAACCTCTCAGGTTGTTCCATGTATATTTCTTAATCTAATTCACCATTTAAGAATGTTGTCTTTACATCTATTTGATGTATTTCAAGACCATACAATGCAGCTATAGCAATTAACATCCGTATGGAAGTAATTCTAGTAATTGGTGATAAGTGTCAAAATAATCCAATTCTTCCCTTTGTTTTTATCCTTTGGCTACAAGTCTAGCTTTATACTTGTCAATGGATCCATTAGCTTTCATCTTCTTTTTAAAGATCTATTTACAACCTAAAGGTTTGTTACCTTGTGGAAGGTTTACCCACTCCCATGTATGATTTATCATAATGGATTCAATTTCAAAATCGACAGATTCCTTCCAATAAGGAGCTTCGGGGGAGGACATAGCTTCTTGAAATTTTAAGGATCATTTTCTAATAGATAAGTTAGAAAATCAGGACCAAATGACTTTGAAGTCTTTGTCCTCTTGCTACGTCTAGGTTCATTTTCAATGAACTTCTCATTTTGACCATTATTAGTTGTAGGCTCAATTGATCTCTTTAATGAGCTTGATTCATGTGACAAATGAAAAATTATTTTCAAAGAATGACGCATTCCTTAACTCTATAATTATATTAATATGCACATCAGGAATCTCAGATTTATGAACAAGAAATCGATATGCACTATTGTTATGGCATAACCAATGAATACACCATCACTGGTTTTTGGTCGTAGCTTAACCTTTTTAGGTTTAGGAACTGCCACTTTTGCTAGACACCCCCACACTTTTAAGAATTTATAGGAAGGTCTTCGACCTTTTCCATAATTCATATGGTGTCTAGTTAGTTTTCTTATGAGACACCTTGTTAAGAATATAATTAGCAGATAATAAGGCTTCCCCCCCTCAAGTTTTGGGGTGTTCCTGAACTTGACAACATAGCATTCATAATTTCTTTCAATGTTCGATTTTTACGTTCAGCTATGCCATTTGATTGATGTGAATAGGGGGCATTCGTTTGGTGAATGATTCAATGTGTTGTACAAAACTCCTCGAAATGAGATTCATATTTACCACCCCTATCACTTCTTAGTGCCTTTATCTTTCTGCTAAGTTGATTCTCAACTTCATTCTTATAAAGCTTGAACGTATCAATAGCCTCATATTTACTTCTAATTAAGTGAACATAACAGTATCTTGTGCAATCTTCAATAAAAGTAATAAAATACTTTTTACCACCTCTTGTTTGCACAAACTTTAATTCACAAACATCACTATGAATTAATTCAAGAGGTTTGGTACTTTTTTCAATTAACTTGAAAGATGTTCTTGCCAACTTTGATTCCACACAAGTCTCACATTTATGATTTGGATCAATAGATATCTTAGGCAAATCATTCAAATTAACTAATCTTCTAATTGCATCATAATTAACATGTCCTAGTCTAGCATGCCACATATTAGAAGACTCAAACAAGTAAAAAGAATTTATCTCATTCTTATTATTAGAAGATGTGGGTACAACAGTCATTACATTGAGCTTAAAAAGCCCATCACTCATGTATCCCTTCCCTACAAACATCTCATTCTTAGTGAGTACAAATTTTTCGGATAGAAAAACTAACTTAAAGCCATTTTTACTAAGCAAGGAACCAGAAACTATATTCTTGCGAATGTCAGGGACATGAAACACTTCATTCAAGTTGAGTTCCTTGCCGGATGTCATCTTGAATATCACATTTCCACAGCCTTCATCCTTTGAAGTAGAGGAGTTTCCCATGTAGAGCTATTCATCATACTCTATCTTCTTGTAAGTAGAAAACATCCACTTAATTGAACAAATGTGTCGGGTGGCGCCAGTATCAACCCACCATTCCAAGGGGTTACCCACCAAGTTACATTTGGAAACCACTGCAGAGAGGTTCATGTCGGAGACTTCCATTGAAAGCTTGTCCGATTCAGTCATGTTTGCTTGTGTATTAGGCTTCTTGAAATTCTTTGGCTTACGGCAATCTTTTGAAATATGGCCCGATTTGCCGCAGTTGTAGCACTTGCCCTTGAATTTCTTCAATCCTTGACTTGGACCATCATCATTATGCTTCCTCTATTTTGTTAGCCTTTGTTCCTCCTTCCACGATGTTGGCTTTGGATTATATTGAGTTAAAGACACCATTTTTTGTTTC
Source organism: Ilex aquifolium (assembly GCA_951799425.1). NCBI lineage: Eukaryota > Viridiplantae > Streptophyta > Magnoliopsida > Aquifoliales > Aquifoliaceae > Ilex > Ilex aquifolium. Next base: position 21,732,453 of record OX637404.1, read on the forward strand.
AGATTTACGGTTGTCTTTTTCTATCCTCACACGAACAATTAATTTGTCAACTTTCATCTCCTTGTGTTTGTGCTTGAGATAGTTCTTAAACTCCTTCCATTGGGGTGGTAATTTTTCCACAATTGCAGCCACTTGGAATGACTCACTAAGAGACATACCCTCGGCATGGATGTCATGAAGGATTACTTGAAGTTCTTGAACTTGGGATATAACCATCTTAGAATCCACCATTTTGAAATCTAAGAACTTGCCAACAATGAATTTCTTCGTTCTGGCATCTTCAATCTTGTACTTTTTGTCCAAGGTGTCCCAAAGTTCCTTTGTTGTTTTGACTACACTACAGACATTATATAGTACATTGTCTAACCCATTGAGGATGTATTTCTGCACAAAAAATCCGAATGCTTCCAAGCATCCACAATAGCCACCTTTTCCACATTAGTATCATTCTCATCAAATGAAGGAACATCTTCCTTAAGAAACTTTGTAAGATTAAGGGTGGTGAGATAGAAAAGCTTCTTAGATTGCCAACGTTTGAAGTCCGAACCATTGAACTTCTCGGCATTCTCCCCATGAGACACATTCACAGTAGTAGGAACAACTGTTGTACGAACAACAACAAGAGGAATAGAATCATTTATAGTAGCCATTTTTGTTACCCAAACAGAAGCAATACAAGTCTTGTTTTAATTATGTAAAGCACTTACTAATTCAAACAAAATACACAACATCTGGTTTAAACACTTAAAATGGTAAACTAACAGAATACAAAATTCTATTTTTCAATTTGGGGACAGGGGGCCAAGGACGCCTACCAAAGGAGGAGGGCAACAACAATAAGGGTCAAGGGGTGCCTATCGAGGAGGAGGGCGCCAACAGGTGCCCTTGGAGGGCGCCTGCTTTTGGGAGAGGGTGCCTTTGGAGGGGCGCCTACTTTTTTGGGAGAGGGTGTCTCCTGGAGACAGGATACAAAATTCTATTTTTTTAAAATTTAAAATATCGTATTAAACACAAGAATCATAATACAAAATTCTGTCTTTAACACAACTGTCTTAGATTATAACAGTATGTAATCTAATTAGATAACAAAGTCATAAAACATAGCAAAATTTGTCTTAAGATTGTTATACAAAAATATTGTGTATATAATTAAATTTAGGAAACTAAAAAAACTATTGCAAATCTAAAACAGAAAGCCTATTGTTTAAACAAATTAATGAACTCACATGGACGCAGAACAACAGCAACGATCAGAACCAGAAAGCTAGAATAAATTCGAGTCTTGTATCCACAGTCTCCTTAAGACAAATTTGCTCCCTCTTGGTGCTCGAGGTTGATGAGCAATTGTCTCTCAAGATAGAACGGATTTACGTTCTTGGAAAAGCAACACTTCAATCTCCAAGATTCCAGCGAACACAATTTTGTGGCTTGTACTTGAACCGACGAAGAAGAACTATCATGCAACAATATGTATGCAGAGAGAGAGAAGTATGAAAGTCAAAAGAATTGTTCATGAATTTCAGTATTTCGGTATTTTTCGTATTTTCAAATGGCAGTAGGGGTCACCCTTTTATAGACTCTATGCGCCTGTTCAATTAAACTGAACAGGCCAGGGACGCCACTGTTCGTCACACCTATTCAAAGACACGCTCTAGATGACGACAATTACGTGTGGCGCGTATTTTAAAAATTAATTTAAAAGACGGTTGGGTCAGGCACTCGAAGCCGAAGGCAGCAGACTGCGAGACGAGATGAAGCGAGGCGACCACGCTAGGCGGCGCCCCAAGCCAAGGCGCCAAGACCTTGGGCCCCACTTGCCAAGGCACCAAGCAAGGCTACCAAAAGCCTTGGGCGTCGCCTAAGCATTGGGCACCACCTTCATCCTCCGATGCTGCTTCGTTCACTACTCCGATCTGATTTTTTTTTACTCAACTCCAAATCCAAAATTTCAGTCTATTATACCAATAAAATTGATAATTTTTTAGACATAATTTCTCATTCAAATATTAATGGTTCGGAACAAATAATTAAAAATTATGCTCCCACTAATTTCAATGGGTGAGTCCTATTTTAATTTAGTTTCCCTAACCATTTTTCCAACAGCTTGCATATGTACTTGATTTTGTTTTGATATTTACTTCAATAATATGTTCAAACTTTCAGCCTTTATCTTGCATTGTTGTTTCTATAGGTTGATATGACCGAGTTCATTTACGTGACTGATGATGATCTCAATTCTATGGGAATACCAATGGTAAGCCAATTATAGTTTACAACGTGCACGAGTACTTTGTGCCAATTATACCTTTTTTCTCATTGCTGTTGTTAAGTATTAAGGGTTTATGGACATGGAATTTATAATCTTAAATTTCATTATGTATTGTTTTTTGTTACTACTTTCTGCATGTATTAAATCATGAAGAATCCTACTTGAAAGGAAAAGGAACAGAAAATATTTAACATGAATGAGATTATGAAGAGATCAGGGATAACAGATATGCAACTAGAGGTGTTACAATTAGTTAGAGAAGATAAACAAGACTATCGATACATTGAATTTGTGTTTAAGTACCCTTCACTCCGCTCTTCTTTGCCAAGAAATCTACTTTTAGATCTACACGTTTAGGAATCCATTAGATGGTAAAGAGGTTTGATTTAGTTAAATTATTGAAGGATCACTTTTAAATATGATAAACTCCAAAGGCCTCGTGGGATGTGTCGATTTTGAGGGAAAATGTGGTACAATGTAGTGGTTTTGAGCCGAGAAAGTGGTGGCTGATGGCGGTTTTGTGGCAAATAGGTGGATGTGGTGGGTTTAATATTAGAAACAAAACTATTTTAGAAACAAAAAAAAAAACTTTATTGATGGAAGTGATTATATTTGACTTGAATTTAGGATAAATACAAGTTAATTTGCGAAATTGATTAGATTTAACAATCTGATGTTTTTTAAAAAATTTAATTTATTGAAATTGGTAAGAATTGGATGAACTTTGACATAAAATTGACCTCATTTAGTTTTAATTTGTTATTTGACTTGAATTCATGTTAAATTTTGCTTCACATGTGGAATTTATTAAAAGAAGGTAGAGGTGATGGGTGGTGGTGTGTGGCGGTGGGCGAGGAAGTTGGGGTTGGGGGTATGGGTGAAGCGTGGTGGGTGGCTTAAACTATTTTGGAGCCTTAATTAATCTACACTCACATTTAAGGCTCCAAGCATATGACTTTTGAAGCTACTTTATTGCCATGCGGATCAAAGGTGGTAGAGCAGAATAATCATAAACTGTTTTCTCTTTATATTTAATTGACAACCATGACCAAATTCTCTTTTATGGTCCTCAGTTTTATGTTAATGAATTAGAGATTACATCATCTAATACTACCAACTGTAACGATCATGGAAGGTAAGAGATGAATTAAATATAAACCTGAGAGTAGAATAGTTAATGTTTTGTACACAGACTGCGGCTCTTTCGGTATGTTTGTGTACTTGAATAGAAAATTTCTTAATTTTGCCTGTTGAACCGAAGTTGTGCTTATCTTGGTGTGACCTTCCCCATGGCGATCCCCGAAGAATTAAGCATAGTGAGTTGAGCAATGCTATTGTGACCTAATTTACTGACATAATTTGTTGACCTAATTCACTATGACCTTTAGATTTACTGTAGACCCCATCAAATATTGGAACTTAGTGTTGATCCAATAATTCCTATGAAGCCACATCATTATGTCAATAAATTATGTCAAATTTTTAGGTCCAAATAGAATTACTCTAGTGAGTTACTACAGTGAGAGGGATTACAATGGTTGCTCATTGCTACAACTTCTTTGGTTTTAGTTTATGCACCTAGCATGAGCTTGCCATGTGAGGATATTTCTAGACTTTTCATTGTTTTTAGGGTAAATTGCACCATTAGTCATGAGGTTTGACATTTGTTGCACTTTCGTCCCCGAAGTTCTAATTTCGACAATTTCGTCCTCCATGTTACAACATTGACTGACTTTCGTTCTTACCCCTAACTACCGTCCAAAAGAGTGACGGAAAATGGTACATGAGTGGCATGTGATGGAGTTAGAAGGGCAATCTAATCATTTAATGGTCCTTCCCGTCCATTTAACCTCTTCAGCTGTGTTGCCCTAGCTAGCCCTAGCTAACAGTTGAACCATATCAACCACAAACCAGTCTGAGGACAACGAAGACGAAGAGCAAAGGAGCAACTAGCCGAAGGAAGAAGAAAATGGAACGTATGTCTTGCTATTGTGAGAGAAGGACAAGGATGTTTACTTCGTGAACGGATCAAAATCCCAGTAGGAGATTTCCTTCGCTGCGAGAATCATACGGTAACTTTCAGTTGGTTTGTTTTGAATTACTTAATTTTTTCGAAGGTTGGACAATATTTTTGTTGTCTGTTGTATGCAACAAAGTGGAGGATGTGGGTATTTGAATGGTATGACCCTCCCATGTGTAACCGATCGAAGAACATCATTCCCAGCTTTGTGGTGAGAATCAAAATAATGGAAGCACAGTTAACAAGAATTCGACATAGAGAGAAGGTGTTGGGGATCTTGCTGATTTTTACATGGGTGGTGGTGTTGATGAACTGGAAGAACTCATGAGTGAACAAGAACAAAGAGAGTAATCCTACACCTAGTTATGAATTAGGAAAGTAAGAATCTCATGTGTTATTTGGTTAGTCCTGGTGTTTTGTTTAGTCCAGAAGGGTTTGTTTAGATGTCCAAAAGGGTGCGTTGTTTATGTAATTAAGAAAAGGCATTTGTGCCATTTAATTATGAATGAAGTTCTCTTGTCTTCTTTTCCAAAGACCTGCTTATTTGTTTGATGGAATGTACTATGTAAAATACAAGAATACAAGAGGCAAAATAGGTGTACATAAACAAAAGAGTGGTTCATAGACAATGTTCAAGCTACTCAATTCTATTACATTGTCCGCAAAAACAAGTACTGGAACAACTACTTTAAGTAGGACCCAAAATGCGGCATCTACACCATTATCTATATTATACCCCTTTCCCCTTGGCCTTCACACCATTATTATCTGGATTCCCTCCATTCTTCCCCCTTTTTGCTATTGATTCAAGTGATGTAAGGGTTGTACAGCTCTGACATTTCCACAAGAATGGTGCTGGATTTGGAGTAGAACGAGGTGGTTTGAACTGTTGTGACTACGTTGGTGGGATAACATTTCTGTTGACCTGTAACTTCTCTCTCTTATGTGAATAAACACTTTTTCCAACTCCAACACTTGCATTTACAACCTTTTCTTTGGTCACATTTGTTGTAGCAGTAGTTGTGTTTCCACTCCTACACCCACCTCTCTGTGTTGGAGCTGTGTTTCCACTCCTATTCACAACTCTTTGTGCAGAAGTTGGAGTAGTCCCATAAGTTTAAGCAGTCCCATAAGTTTGAACAGTAGTAGTCCTAGAAGTTTCAGCAGTAGCAGACCCAGAAGTTTGAGCAATAACAGACCCACAAGTTTGAGCAATAGGAGTCCCAGAACTTGTCGTACAACTTCTTTTGTTGTGTCTCTTTTCACCACAGTTGCCACACTTCAATAAAAACTGGAATTTTCTCTGTTTTGTGGGATTTGGATTTTGATTTGTTGGCTCATCTGGTTCTCTTCTTCTCAATTTCTTTGGCCTGTCTGGCTGCTTATGGTGAAATGGAGGTAGAAGAGGAACTTAATTTGACTTAACCCATAGCTTGGACCCATTTATTGGATGAATAATCTTCTCATAAGCCTTCAGGTAAGTGTCCTTCGTATACCAATCATCCACAACAAACTGATCTCTATAACAGTGCTTAACCTCAAATTGTGATCCTCCAGACCAATAAGCAATGCAAAAAGAAGCTTCTTTCTTATTCTTCTCTAAAATTTCTTGGATTTTAGGGCATATCTTACCCTCCCATTTTTTCATTATATCTCTCTTTGCAAATAACCTCCTCATTAGTAAGTGTCTTATCCTCTCCAACAATGATATAATAGGTTTGTCTCTTGCCCCAATTATATAGGCATTGAAACATTCACACATGTTATTCAGAAGTAGGTCACACTTACATAATGTGCTGAAGTGTGACCTAGACCAGTTCCTTGGATGCTTATCTTCGAACCAGGCAAATGCCTATGAATCTTCATTTTTCATTTTCATCATATTCTAATGAAACTGGTTGACATAAGTTGCTCTTGCAGCAGCCCAAACTATGTCTTTTAGTGTCGTTCCCTTGTATTTAATCTTGAAATTGTTGTGTAGATGCCTAACACAGTGCCTATGTTCAACATCAGGAAGCAACTCATGAATGGCATGCTCCAGTCCCTATACAAACATACAAAAATGAATTAGTTAAGCTATAACAATTGTAAAACAAACATGTTTGACAAAATAATTATTTAACCAACATACCTTCTGTTTGTCAGACATTATAGTCCAACCATGTGCATTGGTTATTCCCAGATCTTCTACCATAATGGTTAGAAACCATGTCCATGTGTCTGTGCCCTCCATCTCAACCACAACATAGGCAACTGGGTACATACTATTATTAGCATCTACACCAATTGCTGAGAGTATCTCTCCATTATGTGTACTTTTCAGATGACATCCATCCAAGCACACCACATGCATGCATGCTTCCTTAAATCCCTTTTTCAGTGCATCTAAACATGTGTACAATCTCTCAAACCTAGGTTCACATTCCATCTCAAACACATCATCCATTTTCATTGCTATAGTACTACCAGGGTTAGTCCTCGTCAATTCATCACAGTAATCCCACAGTTTAGCATACTGCCCTACATGGCTACCTTCAACAACTCGCATAGCTTTTTTTCTTGCCCTGTAACATTGATCTCTACAAAAACTCAATTGATGTTCCTTCATGGCCCTTTCTATAATTGCCTCAACAGGCCAGTTGGGATTCCCTCTAAAGTCATTCAGGTAAGTTTTGGCCAGCCAATTAGAATTTGCCATTGGGTTCTTAAATGACCTGCCACATGTATGTTTACCATTGAAATGTTTTGACTTGGAATGTTTTGTTGACATCCATAATAGATGCAAAAATCATCCACTTGCACTTGCTCTTGCAGACTGCTCTAACTCTCACATGATCATTTTTCTTAAAGGGTTATTTGTTTTCCCTCCCTAATTGAATATTCCTTTACTGCTTCTTTGAATTCAGCTGGTGATCCAAAAAGCATCCCCAACTTGAATGTTGGATTCCTCATATCAGTCTCAGCCCTAATCTCAGGGTACTTTGGCATTCTCATTTTATTACTATCTTCATCTCATAAGGAACCATCTGTGCTCAACAGTTCATCAGATGGTGGGTAATAGGGGTGCAACTCGGGCGGGTTGGGCGGGTTAGAAAGTCAACCCTAGCCCAACCCTAGGTATATAACGTTCAACCCTAACCCTAACCCTAACCCTAACCCTACCTCGGGTTGAGGAACTCAACCCGAGCACTGCCCGAGTTTAATTCGGGCGGGCTCGGGTTGAATTCGGGTTCACTGCAAGAGAGACAGAGAGAGGGGGAATAATTACAAATTCATAAAACAATCCATATATTTCATTCATAACAGTGCACGATTGTTGATCATCTACTTTCACACAAAAAAACTAGTGATTTCAAAATACAATTCCAAAAAACATAGAAATTAGACCCATAAAAACATTAAACTTAAAATATCACATTATCACCACTAATCACGCATAACAGAGTAACAAGTAACAAGAAACAAATGACGATGGAGTAAAAATGAAAAAAAGTGCTAATGCTTTATATATATATAATTATTTTTTAATTTGTCGGGTTCGGGTTGAAATCGGGTTGCCGATGCCTCAACCCGAGCCCGGCCCAAATTAAATTCGAGTTGAAGTTTTTTGACCCAAGCCTAACCCAAGTATTAAAAACCCTAGCCCAAGCCCTAATTTTTTCGGGTTGGGCTCGAGTTGAAATCAGGCTGCCCAACCCAAGTTGCACCCCTAGTGGGTAATCAAACTCAACACCATCATTTCAGCATCACCATGGTCTGTTGATTTATCCTTTTCCACACCCTTCCCAATGTTAGTCACACCTGCTCATTCAACATCTATGTCAACATAAGCCTCAAACATCTCTTTCATTCTCAACCCCATCTCTTTCATTCTCTATGTCACCCCCAATTGTTGCACTGTTTCATTCAACCTCAGCTCTCTCATTCTCTGTGTCATCCCCAACGGTAGCACTGTTTCTTTCAACCCAGCTCTTTCCTTCTCTATGTCACCCCTAACTATTGCACCGTCTCTTTCAATCCCAGCTCTTTCCTTCTCACGATACTCCATAAAATATGGTTGCTTATTATTTCTTGTACTAGATATAGTAGTTACTTGACTTTCCTATAAATCATTTAAATCTTCATCATCAATCTCTTCAATAATAACAGAATGCCTAATCCCAATATCTACATCATTTCTTACCCCCTCCTCATCAAATACATCAAACAGTGATCTAAGTTCAATGTATACATCAGCAACTGTGTTGAGATATAATGAATTAAACGTTGTGAACACTTGACTATCAGTATACAGTAAAATCAAACCATTATTCAAATTCTTGCCTGGTATCAGATAATAGTACCTGAGAATCTCTTCATCATATCCTAACCCCCTCGCCATCTTATCAAGTTCCAGTAAAGACATTAAGTTTGGATGTCTGTGGTGGAAGACATCGACCCTACCTCCAACATATTCCTTATGTGGGTTGTCTCGAAACACCCCATCATGATGCATTTTCAATGTAAAATATTTGGAATCTAGCTCTGCAAAACATAATGGGTACCACAAAATTATCAAACGTTGTGACCACATGCATATAAAACAAAACAAATCGGGGGACCACATGTGCATATAAAACAAAAAATTTGCATAAAATAATCGCAGATTGCATGCAAGAACTACTTCGTATACGTCCAATTCATGAAATTTTTTTCAGTAAAATCGATGTGTTAAAGAGTGAATAACAAATTTATTCAAGCTTTAAGGGTCCTTGATTTACCGTATTCTAGATTGAAGTCATCGTCTTCACATCATTGACAATTGAACCAGCCAGCCATTATAGGAGTATCTGAAACACAACTTAGGTGAGAAACTACTCTTGATTTCAACAGCACCAGAAGAAGAAGACGAAATCCCCAAATCCAATAGTGAACCCTAGGTAGGAAGGACAAACAGAAACATCCTTAGGCAATTGAAGAGGTTAAATGGGCGGGAAATAACATTAAATGACTAGATTGTCTTTCTTACTCCATCACATGCCGCTCACATGCTATTTTCCGTCACTCTTTTGGACGGCAGCTAGGGGTAAGGACGAAAGCCAATCAATGTTGTAACATGGAGGACAAAATTGCCGAAATTAGAACTTCGGAGACGAAAGTGCAACAAGTGTCAAACCTCATAGACTAACGGTACAATTTACCCTTGTTTTTATGTTATCGATGATGTTAGCTGATTGTCCTATATCAATAAGGCTAGTTGCTTTAGTGTGTATAGGTTGGCGTAAGTATACTTGAAACACTATCATGTGTCTTCTCAGCATGAAGATAACGGCGACGTCAACAACCTCTTAACCTGAACTAAATCTAGGCCCAGCTTGACTCCATCGAGACTAGATTAGACTGTCTTATGTGGTCCGCCCACAAGGTTATTTATCCATGACCAATCAGTGCAACTATACTAGCTATTATGTCGTTTACTATCATTTCTTGTGTTTGATGTTTGCCAAACGTTGGGCCAAGGAAGAGGCAGAACATTATAGTAACTCCAGAGATCTATCTTCTATATGATGAAATATAAAAACTTCATGTCCATGTAGTTGAGCTTTATTAATTAAATAATTATGAATTAATAATATTTTGTTCAATTAGTCACATCTAATACCATTTCATTTTTTTGTTTGCTGCGTACATTTTTTTTTTTTATGTATACATAGTAATCTAGATTACATAACAAATCTTTTGCAAATACTTAAACTCATATTAGTCTAAATACTTTGATTTAGTACTAATTAAGGAAAATCACATAAAACCCGAGTGTCGTCTTTATTATATAGCTTAGTGCAGTGAAATAAGTTATAGTTGTCTATTGAAATGCATTTCAGGTAGTCCAAAATTTTTTATTTTTCAGAAAAATATGCTTTAATTAACGTACAAGACAAGTGTGACTTGCACACGAGCATCTTACTAGTATTTGTTGTACCAAACGAAAATACAAGGCATGGTCTCACAATCGACCAACAAAAAGTGGAGGAGAAAGACAGAGGCATGGGCTGATGAATCACAGCGACCCCCACAAACTTTTTCTTCTTTCCAACTTTTATTTATCAACAATTCTTGAAGATCAAGTTATAATAGCTAAAGATTAAGTTATTATTTGATAAACAGAAGTCTATTACAGATGGTTTAGGGATAGATGTAGTTACATAATAGTAGGAGTTTGTTATTTAGTTTTTTATACAGCTGTGTTACAGCTGGACATAGCTGTACAATTGTAACTTCCTTTCTCACATATATATATATAAACTCTCCTCTCTAATCTCTCATTAATGAGAATAGAGATTTCCTTTACTTACACAGTTTGTCTTGGTATCAGAGCTCTGAGATTTTTTTTTTCTCTCTTTGCGATCCAATCACTTTTCTGGTGATCCACCATGACTTCTTCTCCATCATCTTCTTCTTCGAATCTCGGATCAAGTGTTGCTTCTTCATCTGCTTCGTTGATGATCAATCACTCTCTCTCCGTAAAGTTGGATCGATCAAACTATGTCTTATGGAAATCTCAGATGGATAATGTTGTTTTTGCGAATGGATTCGAAGATTACATCGAAGGTAGCTCTGTTTGTCCTTCTCGTCTTCTAAGCACTGGATCGATTAATCCAGAATTTGTTGCTTGGAGGCGTCAAGATCGAATGATCCTAAGTTGGATCTATTCGTCTCTCACTCCAGAAGTAATGGCTCAAATCATTGGACATTCAACTTCTCACTCTGCTTGGACAGCACTAGAGAAGATTTTTGCTTCTTCCTCACGAGCCAGAGTTATGCAATTTCGTCTTGAATTGCAAACCACGAAGAAAGGCTCAATGTCAATGATTGATTATCTGATGAAGATTAAAGGAATCGCAGATAATCTTGCTGTCATTGGAGAACTAGTATCTGAGCAAGATCAGATTATGAACCTCTTCGCAGGTCTTGGAGCAAATTACAATGCCTTTGTAACTGCGATTAACACCAGAGATGATAGCGTATCTCTTGAGACTGTCCAAAGCATGCTTCTCTCTTTTGAGCAGCGATTGGAACAACAAAACTCAGTTGCAGAAACATCAATGATGACTGCTAACTATGCTTCTTCTCAAAACAGAGGTGGAGGAGGCAGAAAGTATAATGGAGGTCGAGGTCAATACTCAGGCCAAGGAAGTGGTTTTCAAAATTCTTACACTCGTAGTCGTGGAAGAGGTGGCCGTAATGGACAAGGAAGAGGACACAACAATTTCAACTCAAACAATAAACCACAGTGTCAGTTATGTGGAAAGTTTGGGCATACTGTCCATACATGTTATCATCGTTATGATATCTCCTTTCAAGGAAGTCAGGCTGAGGGAAACAATTCTACTTCAAATTCACAAGGAACTGTATCAGCTATGGTTGCTGCACCAGGCACAGTGGGAGATGATGCGTGGTACTTGGACTCCGGAGCTAGTCATCATTTAACACAAACTGCTGGTCATATGAACAATGCTACTCCTTATACAGGACCTGAGCGCGTCACTATTGGCAATGGTAAGACACTTCATATCTCCTCTGTTGGTTCTCAATTTTTAACCTCTAATTCTCATTCTTTTAAGCTTTAGAAAGTCTATCATGTTCCTTTCATCTCTGCCAATTTGATCAGTGTCTCAAAGTTTTGTTCAGATAACAAAGCCTTCATTGAATTTTATCCTCACTCTTTTTCTGTGAAGGATCAACTTACGAAGAGGGTTCTGGCTCAAGGCAAGCTTGAGAATGGCTTGTATAAATTTCCTGTTTCTAAGTCAGTTTAGAATTCTTCTTCTACCTCTCTCAATAATTCTAAGTAGGATTATTTGTGATTGATCACAATTATACTCATCTACCATAAAAGTCATCGACAATAAAAATGTGGTCAATCACGAATAACTTCAATTAATTATAATACGGCTTTTAAAATTTGTACCCTAAATTTTATTACTTATATTTTTCATAATTGATTATACCATTTTTATCGATCATAATTCCATTGGTTGTAAATAATTTGACCTCAAAAGGTATAACTTAACTCTTGAACTTTACATATTTTTTTTGTAGAATATATCTTTTCATACTCGACTATTAAAAAATTATAAATTCAACTTTTAGAAATCCTATTTTTCATAACCGAATATATCACTTTATGATTGATCATAATTTCATTAGTTGTATATAAATTGACATCAAATTTTATAATTTCACTTTTCCAACATTTCTATATTTTATGTAGAATATCTCCTTTCATACTTTAAAGATTTTATATTTTGTGTAGACTATATCTTTTCATACTTTAGTCTTTATACGAAATTGGATATGAAATAGGTCTCTATCGGTACTTTTTTCCGTTTTTTAGCTGGTTCGCTACTTTTTTCACTGTGTCCTCCCATATTGTATTTTGGAAAAAAAAAAAAAACAAAGCATAGTCTCACCCATCCAGAGCCCATCTTCAGAATTACTTGCTGAAACCGTTTTATTACTCCCACTGTCATTGCCAGTCATTCACGATGACATCAACGAGCACGATGAAGATGAATCAACCTTCATCACTTTCATACTCTTATTACCCGCATCTCCAGAACTCCTTTTCTTACCTCTCTTGTTAGTTTTCTCTCTCTTAACCTTTTTTGCTGAGAAAACGATGGTTAATTTAATATTGAATGTTACTATTTTTTATAACATATGTTATTATTTTTTATTTTAAATGTTACTATTTTTTTGTTGACCGTGTTACTATTTTTTTTGAACATGTTACCATTTTTGTTGAACATGTTACTACTTTTATTAAGCATGTTACTACTATTATTTTTTAAAATATTAATATTCAATGTTACTATTTTAAATTTTTGAATATTACTATTTTTTGTTTTTAATGTTACTATATATATATATATATATATATATATATATATATAATAAACTAAAGCTGAGTTTGAATTTTGGAGACAAAGAAGGTCCAGATCGTTTTGAGACAAAACATAAACACATCCAACGAACAACGTAATCTCAACATAAAAGACGGTTCAGATCATCTCAAAAATTGATCTAATGGTCTACAGTGAGTACTGAATTTTGTTTTCCCACCCAACAACATTTCCTGACTCACGCCTCTCTCTCATCCAAAATCTCTCAAATCTTTCCCAATCTCACTTCTGCCTCTCTCTCCCAATTTCTCACACTTCTATCCATGCCTTCCAAACTCATCCCCAAAATCTATCTCATGGAATCCATCTCAACCTCACTACTGCCTCTCTCTCCTTCCCAAAACTACATCCTATCCTATCTTTCTCCCTCTCTCACCTATCTCTCTCCATCTGACATCGGTGATTCTCTTTCCATACCAGTATGTAAAATTGGCATTCAATCCTATCTTAAGAATTCAAAAGATCACCTTTCCATACCAGTGATTCTCAAATCTTCATGTATCTCCTAATTAAATCCCTAATGTTCCACAAATCTTCTCTCCCTCACTCGGTGTCAAATTGATTAATTCCAGCTGCTGCTCATACCGTACAGACTCTTTGCTAGAATTCTCCGATGCCCCGACTGATTCCAGGTACACACTGAAACTCTCTGCTTCTCTTTTCCTCTCTCTCTACTTCTCTATCTCCACAACTCATCTCTTTCTTTGATTCCACAACACCCATAAGGTGTTCGAACATATGCCACAGAGTATAAATAGTGTATTGGCTGGATTTTTTTGGGAAACCATACGCATACTGGATTTCGATTTTGCGTTTTGATATTGTTTTCTGAATTTTGATTTTTGCTTATAGTTGGATTTTGATTTTGACTTTGATTTTGGATTTCGTTGTTGATTTCGACTACGATTGTTGTTGTTTTCTTCTTGCATCGCATTGTTGCGCTACTCAGGTACATATGTATCTCTCACTCTCTCTCTCTCTCTCTCTCTGTGTTCTTTCTCTTTGTGTCGCAGCCCATCCACCGCCAGTGGCGTAAGAGCCAATCACTGCTGCCACCACGCCATCAGCGTCACAAGTACACTGCTGTTTTTGTGGTTTTCATTTAGATGTATAAACCTTAATGATTCCCCTAGATTGGATTTACGGATTTAGGTTGCCATAGGACTTCATCCTTTTCCTTTTTCCCCTCTTCTGTTTTCTGTTTTTTATTTTTTATTTTTGGTTTGGAGAAAATAGTGGCTTGAGTTCAATCTTCCAAAAAATGTAGGTGATGAACGTGTTAACCAGGTGAGATTATGACCCTAGATCTTGCTTGCTTTGTTAACCAGTTGAGATATGTATTAGAAGGTACTTTATGTTCCTTTATAGGTCACAATTGGTATATAATTGGTTGCTTTTTATCTTCAAGAACATCACCACAATTGATTTGTTTTCTCATGTCAAGTGGTTGATGAAGTGAAGTGAAGACGTGGTTTTTATTGGTTCATCTCTGTTTGATTTTGTTTCATCCAGGGTCTTCCATCTCTTTGATTTGATTTTAATATGAGAATTGGTAGGTGGGTTTCATGTGGTGTATTATTTTGTGATGTCACAAAGTGGTACTGGTGTTGGTGTGAAGTGGACAATCTAGGTCATTGCTTTTTCTATTCTATTGTTAATTACTCTTGCCTGAAATTTACATGTATGTAATTGCTTTTTTGCAATATGAGATTTTCGGATAGTAACAATATTGTTTGGTATTCTGGCATGTGCAAGTGCATGAAATTGCCAATGGACATATTGAAATTGAGTATTATCATAGTTTAATGGATTTTTGCAAGTTCACGAAAGATTGAAAGTATTATCATAACTTGAAATCGACGTAGGCCAGGACGAGACCTTCCAAATAATGCTGAAAAAATAGAGAAAAACAAGTTTAGTGGAGTTGTCAGTTATAGTACAACGGCATTATTCTCAAAAATCAGATTTTTTGTGATTAAAAATGTTCTCAAGTAATAATCTTTTGGTTTTGATCTAACCAATAATTTTCATCATTTTGTTTTCGAGTTCAATATGCAAGTATATTGCTTGATGGAACCAAGTTTGCTTCGACGAGAAAATTAACCTTGCACTTTAAAGCTTTGCTATGGTCAGTGTATTGTTAAATTACGGCATCATCACCTCACTAAATTATGCATTACAACAACATTGTAACTAATTGCTTCCTCTTAAGATTGTTTGAAGCTCTTTTAAATATTAAGTTAAACTATTTATGTTCTAATTATTTGCAATAAATCCATATTGTCAAATTTAATGAATCACCTCTTAAAAAAAAGAGATTATGAGTCAACTGCATGTTTACACAACTTTATTGTTTCTATTGAACTGCATTGCATGGTTGAAATATTGCAAATGGTAAGAAAGCGATACATGGGCTCATGATTCTTTGATTAGTAGTTTTTTTTTTTTTTTTGTGTTACACAGTGCCTTCAGGCACGGGTTATTACTAGTAGATGTATATAGTCCTAATCCATATATAGATATAAATAGATGTGAGAGAGAAAGAATTTAATATTAGTCAAACTCATAAAATTAAGGAGTTGTTAATTTTTAAATTTATTTTAATTAAATATAAGTACTAAGGTATTTTGGATAATAGAGATCAAAATGGACTTAATATTAAACAAATTTTCTTGATGGACTTATCACCAAATAAGTTCACAAAGAGGCACCGGCCTCCAAATTTCCTTAAAAAATATAATTTCTATTTCTTTAAAATCACTTTTCTACAAAACACTTCACCACCACTACTGCCGCCGCCACCCCACCACCACTACCGCCACCACCCCACCACCACCTCCACCACTATCACCACTACCATCGCCACCCCACCACCACCTCCGCCACAACCACCCACCACCACCATCACCAATTGCTATCACTATCGCCCACCTCCACCAACTACCACAACCCACTATCGCCACCCGCTATCACCCATCCCCACCACACCTAACACTACTACCACCACACCACCATAACATACATACAATTTCATACTCATATCACAAGCTAATAAGTCAATTAAGCTTGATATGTCATTTATACATCAAAGTCAAGCTAATTTACAATTAACATGTTTTAAACCACTAATGTTAACATATACCCAATTAATCATAATAGGGTTTCACAAATTTAAGGATTAATTATAAATCCTATATTTAACCCACTAGCCACACTAGTCAAGAGCTAAACAAGTGATACACACACCCATAACCTGCCCAATTCATATGCCATGCTCTAGGTTGAGATTACATCTAAATAGAGGAAACCCTACCTCTCGTAGCTTAAACCCACGTAGTAGATCCCCCAAAAAAACCCCAAAATCTAACTTCCCAATCCTTGATTTAATCCCGAGCCAAAACTCTAATTTTCGAAAGATATCGTAATTGAGCGTGGTTGATACCCACGCGTAGCCCTCGCCGTTATAAACAACTCTAATACTTGATTCGAGTCGAGTCATCGCCCGAATCTTGCTAGATCAAAGGAAGAAGATGGAGAAGATTTAAGAAATATCTTTTCTTTTCTTTTTCTCTCTCTCTCTCGCTTTCTGTTGAAGCTTTTTTGGGGTATTGTGGAGGCTAGTCTCGACCTTTTTCTTTCTTTATATACTTGGCCCAAAATAGGTCACATGTCATCTTTTGATTGATTCGATTTTAATCTCAATCAATCCCTTCCCGACATATGTAATATTTAATATAAGTTTATAATATTTACTTTAAATAATTTTACGGTTCTATAATTAAATTTGACCACAGATTTTAACCGTGCGATACCTGATCATGTTACAACACCCGAAAATTCGACTGTCTCGCAATTCGATAAAAATTGACTAGTTAGCTAGATTTCGTGAGGTGAATCCAATGGTTAGATCTATTTCATCATCCGAGTTATAAAAAATTCAAGTTTTTGACCCGTGCTTTAACGGCTAATCACCGTAATCTTAATTTTTCCCGGGTTTCACAAACATTATATTCTAAATGTTCACATGTGAATACCCTCAAATACTTGAGTTGACATTGCTAATTCCCTCCCATAATATCAGTCCTTAGTGTTTAGATTGTTTCTTGCTGATGGGGGGAAAATTTAATCTCAACTAAGGGAAAGGTCCTAGTTGGCACTACCTTTGAAATGCAACTGTTGACTGACATGTTAGAGAGAAAGGAAAGCTGTAGAAATAATGAGCTTAGATAATCAGGTTTCCCCAACCTAGTGGGATGAGGAAACCAGAAGGATGACAAAACATATCCCCAATTTTAAAATAGGAACCTTTTTCTACTAAAGACTTGTTCAAATGGCGAGATTCATTTAAATACTATGAAGAAGATGAGGCAGCCAAGGGATAGGGATAAGGTCCCACCCTCAGCAAGCCTTATCCACATGATCAAACAAACTCCTAGCATAGTTAGGACTCTAGATGGCTATCCCAACAAAGGATAAAGTTCATAAAAGCCAAAACTTCTCAACCCAAAAGAAGATCGGGCAAATTCAAACTATCAGCAGAGCCTAGAGTCCACTCTCCCTAGAACACCTATCAAAATCCTATAAAAGGGGACCTCCGGGGTAAGACCCACATTAGCACACTTAGCCCAATTCAATTGCTGCACCTTAATTTCTCAAATACTTACTTGAGCGTCGGAGGGTTGACCCCCGGAGCACCCCTCAAGTCTTCGAATTTCTTTTCAAGTACCACAATTTCTAGAAACCTCAACCATAGCCCGGAAAAAGGTGTAGTCAGGCCCAGATCAACTGCAAACAACTTTCAAAATAGTTGGACACATTTTTTACTCCAATAGTTTGGCGTAGTCTATGGAAAATGGTTTGACAACCAAAGTTGTTTCTTAGTTTTGTTGTACACCGATGGATGGTGTCAACCAGAGCAATGAATGTCAATCAAGACAACGCTACTGGAGAACAGCCTACTTAAGGAAATGTTGGGATTGAAATCTCGAACCTAGACCTTCCTCGCCTCAACAGGCGTCAGGAGGCCCAATGAATTTTCAACCTTGAAAGGAATGTTGATCAGATGAACCAAGCCATTGGAGGCATGGCTCAACAACCCAGAAAAGATCCAAGCTCTGATGGATATGGACCCACCTCAAAATATCAAGGAGATGCAGTGCCTCACTTGACATGTTGCAACACTCAATAGATTTGTATCACGGGCAAGTGATAAATGTTTGCCTTTCGTTAAGACGTTGAAGAAAACTTTCGAATGGACGCCAGAATGTGTGGCAACTTTCAAAAAGCTAAAGCAGTATTTGGGGGCACTCCCATTATTATCAGCGCCAGTTGAAAGAGAGGTTATGTACCTTTATCTAGCAGTTTCGAATGGAGCCACTAGTTCCGTCCTGATAAGAGAAGAACAAAGAGTTCAAAAGCCAGTATACTATATCAGCCATGGCTTGAAAGGAGTAGAAGTCAGGTATTCGAGGCTAGAGAAAATAACTTTGGCACTGATCTCTGCAACGCAAAAGCTACATCCATACTTTCAAGCTCACCCAATCATCGCCAAATGGACCATTGAGTTGGGTGAGTTCAATATAACTTATTAGCCAAGAAAAACCATCAAGGGGCAACATTGGTGGACTTTATTATTGAAAATACCTCGTCCAAAGAATCTCAGTCATCAAACAACTTGGGATAAAAGAGATGGATCATCTTAACCGATGGTTCATAAAATGCCGATGGAGGAGGGGCAAGATTAGTCCTAGTTTTCCTAAATCAACTTAGGACAGAGTATGCATTGAGATTTGGGTTTGGAACTTCAAATAATGAGGCGGAATATGAAGCTCAACTCGCTAGATTGAGGTTAGCATTGTCACATGGAGTCAAAAACCTCCTGGTAAAAGTAGATTCCCAACTAATTGTTAAATAGATCAAAGGAGAGTACACGACCAAAGATACCAGGATGGCTGCATACTTACCCAAGGTTGCCAACACTACGAGAAAACTTGGCTTTTGCTTCGACTATTTGCGGAAGCAAAAGGTCTTTGGTGCCGAAGCAAAAACTTTTTGCTTCGGCAGTAAGACTTTTTGCTTCGGCAAAGGGGGCATAGTAAAAAAGCCCCGATGTAAAAAGTTTGCTTTGGTTAATTGCTGAAGCAAAAATGTATTAACTTCAGCCAATAGCCGAAGCAAAGAGTTGAAGTAAAAGAGAAATATTTTGCTTCGGCATTGGAGAGCAAAAAAACAAGGTATTTGCTTTGGCAAAGTACCGAAAGCAAATAATCAGTTTTTTGCTTCAACACTTTGCCAACGCAAATACTCTGTTTTTTCTTTCGGCAAAGTATCGAAGCGAATAATCAGTTTTTGCTTCTGCATTTGCCGAAGCAAATACTCTTTTTTTCCTAAAAAAATTAAATTTCATTTATAATAATATTTTCTTTGGGCAAACATACATATCTCATAAACTGATTAGATATAAAAAAATATTTACAACACAACACAAAAGAAATAAAATAAAATAAAATTAATAGTCATAAAAAATAAAAATTCTTACAAGTGCATGATAGTCGAGGTTTTCAAAATACCTAGTGTCATAGTAGCATGCATAAAATAAAATTTATGGCATAGATTTATCATCCATTTGGTGGTTGTTTCCTATTACATTTTCTAGTGTAGTAGTCAGTCATCCACGAAGAAGATCTCAAACCAAAAGTAATGACAAGTATTCATTCATCAAGTTAATAAATACATTGTGATTCAAGTTATTACAACGTTTTTTTTAAGATATTGTAAATCTTGAAGTAGAGGTGTGTTTTGTGTGTTAGGTTGAATGCAAAGTTTGATGCATGCTTGAATGAGAAGGTCCCACAACCCCAATGAAAATATAAATGACACCAATAAATACCCTACATAATTATGAGCATGTACATGCTAGATATCCATGTTGCACAACTACTCTACTATTGCAAGGTCTACGAAGGGTCAAATATATGCAGTCTTACCCTTACATGGAGAGAGATTGTTTCGCTATTTGAACACTTGATGCCGAGATCACAATGGAGCAATGCCAATTGCCAATACGTCCCCCCTCCCCCCTGGGCGTCAATACACATATACTTGAACCAAGAAAAATCCCAATCTTGCTCTTACCCTACCACTGCAGAACAACAACTATATCTTGTTTAGGAATACAAGACATATGCCACCTTCCATTCAATTTTCAAGTAATAAACACCATGCTACTACAAATACAACTAGATCTTTATGCAGTAGATTCTGCTTCTTTACGCTAGATCTTTTTCATAGTAGATTGTAGTGTACAAACTCAAGTAGTAGTATGAGTGAATTTTAAGATGGAGCGTTTCACAGATACTTCAAGGAACCCATTTATCAGAATATTTCGGTTCTCTTCTCCTCAAAACATGTAGAATCCTGTGACTTGGAAGCCAACAGAACCAGCAAGCCGAGTTTAACAAAAAACTCAAAGGCCTTATTAATAAGGCCAAAGACTATGTTGTTTCTCTTCAATTCATTTCTTCAATTCAATTTCATTAAGTTGAGGTTCTCTCTTTCACAGTATATAGATGATAAGAGAAAATTTAACCTCAGCTAAGGGAAAGGTCCTAGTTGACATTACTTTTAGAAATGTAGCTGTTAACTAACCTGTTAGCGAGAAAGGAAAGCTAGAGGAGTAATAAGCTCAAGTAATCAGCTTTCCCCAACCTGGTGGGAAAAGGAAACTAGGAGAATTGCAAAGCTTATCCCTAATTTTTAGGAACCCTATTTGCCAAAGACACGTTCAAATGGCCAATTCGGTTAATACTTTGAGGAAGATATGGCAGCCAAGAGATAAGGATAAGATCAAACCCTTGGCAAACCTTACCCGCATGATCAAAAAAACTACTAGCATAGCTAGAACTCTAGATGGTTATCCCAACAAAGGATAAAGTCCATAGAAGCCAAGACTCCTCAACCAAAAGGAGATCAGGAAAAATCAAACTACTAGGAGAGCCTAGAGTACACTCTTCCTAGAATACCTATCAAAATACTATAAAAAGAACCTCCAGGGTAAGACCCAAGTAAGCACACTAAGTCCAGTTAAATTGCTACAACTTAAAATTCTCGGATACTGACTTAAGCATCGGAGGGTCGACCCCTGAAGCACCCCCTCCGATCTACAACTTTCTTTTTAGGTACCACTACCATCGAAAACCTCAACCAGAGCTTGGGAAAAGGTGTAACCTGGCCTAGGTCAACCTCAACAACTTTCAGAACAGTTTGACACATTGTTCAATCCAACAATAGATATCATAGATCTAGTCATTTGTAATGGAAAAGAAGCAATAACACACATAACTATTTTGTGGCATGTTTAATTTTCTAGGTAAACTTGTCTGACTTGTTTATTACTATAATCGTTGGCTTAATAATATTTTTGTTTTTTGTTATTGTTGTCTTGTTGTCAAGTTGTTATGTGTTTTTATTCCTTCAATTCAAAGGCTACTTTCTTTTTGGCCCATCAGATGCTTCATATCATTTGTTTGCTTTGTTTATCCATTAAATTACTCTATATTACCATTTATTTAGGTTAAGCAAAAGCAATTAAAATCCATGATCCAAGTGAGATTAGCAGTATTCTTGCATGATCCATGATTTTTATGGGATCACTAACATCTAATTTAGGTCAATGGTGCTTGAAATTTCTAGTTGAAGAAATGGCAAATGTATTCTAAGTAGTAAAGTTACCATAAACCAATCAACTTCCCAAGACTCGTTCCTCTATTCTATTCGACATACCTACTGATGGGGGAAAATTTAATCTCAACTAAGGGAAAGGTCATAGTTGGCACTACTTGTAGAAATATAGCTGTTGACTGACCTGTTAGTGAGAAAGGAAAGCTAAAGGAGTAATGAGCTTAGATAATCAACTTTTCCCAACCTAGTGGGATGAGGAAACCAGGAGGCTGGCAAAGCTTATCCCTAATTTTTAGGAACCCTATCTACCAAAGACTCGTTCAAATGGCGAATTGGGTTAATACTTTGAGGAATATAATGCAGCCAATGGATAGTGATTAGATCATACCTCGGCAAGCCTTATCCGTGTGATCAAGCAAACTCCTAGTGTAGTTATTTATTAGTTATTATTTTTTTTATCAGATGTTATTATTCACTTATTGTGTAATTTAATTTGTTATTGTTCACTTATTGTGTTATTCCGATGTTATTTTTATGGTCAGATGTTATTGTTCACTTATTGTGTTATTATTCACTTATTGTGATTCGATTATTTATTTGTTATTGTTCTTTTTTTGATTAGATTTTATTGTTCAGTTATTGTGTTATTCAATTTATTATTGTTCACTTATTGTTATTCAATTATTTATTAATTTTTTTTTTTATCAGATCTATTATTCACTTATTGTTATTCGATTATTTATTAATTATTTTTTTATCATATGTATTATTCACTTATTGTGTCATTCAAATATTATTTTTTGATCAGATGTTATTGTTTACTTATTGTGTTATTTAATTTGTTATTGTTCATTTATTGTGATTTGATTATTTATTTGTTGTTGTTCTTTTTTTTTTTTTTTGGTTATTGGTTAATTGTAGACTACAATATGATAATAGTGATTATGATTTATGTTATGAATTAAATTGATTTTATTTTCAGAGGTCAGCTCTGTGTAGTTATCAAATAGTTTAGTTTAATTTTAGTACTTAAATTTCAGTGCATACCAAACAGTCCACAAATTCAGCATTCAACATTCAGCTTTCAGACTTCAACTTTCAGACTTCAAACTTCAGCTTTCAGTTTTAACAAACACAACCTATGTAAATAATTTATATATATATCTGTTACATTAATGTAAGTTCCTCCATTTTTGTATTCACGTGATTTTTTTCATTAATTGAAAGATGTTGCGATGCAGGAAACGGTATTGCTTTTATGTAAATACGGTTATGAGTCACCAGTTATAAGAGCATCTGTTAGTTCAAATATAGCCCAAGTTGTGTGTGGAATTTACAAAAATTGGGACGAGTTGTTAGGTTTGCTGGTTCTATTGTCATATTCTATACCTGGTCACCCTTCTTGATGTTGCGCAATGATGTTGATCTGAAGAAAATGATTCAACTGAAACAGAGTATCCCAAGCAATTATGTTGATATTAAGGTTTTTGTGGAAGATGACAATCCAGGTGATTTGGATAATGATTCACTTCAGGATGTCCATATAGGTGATGATGATTTTGATTCTGAGAAGGATTTGCTTGGTATTTTCAGTTCTCACAATGAGAAAGTCCTACTAACATCTGGTTGGAATAACGAAATATGGCACGTATGCCAGAAATTTGAAGGTGGTGTGTCACAATTTCGGAATGCACTTTGTAAATAATCGATCGAGGTTGGTTTTGAATTTAATTATGTAAAGAATTGTAAATCGAGGGTTGTCGCTGAGTGTTCAAATAATTATTCTTCTGGTTATGGGTGGTATATCAATGCAACTGTCCAGAAGGTTAATGGTTTCTTTTATATTAGAAATTACACAATGAACACAGTTGTGAGGTAGATCAACGAACGACAGAAAACAAGAGGATGAGTTCTAATTTGATTGCAAAATTGATTGTGGGTCGTGTTCATAGACATTCTTCAACTCGTCCAACTGAAGTGGTTTCTGATTTTAGTTCAGATTATGGACTTATGATTTCCTACGATAAAACATGGATGGGGGTTAAGAAAGAAAAATTAATGCTTTTTGAAAATCACTCACTATTGTACCAACAACTACGTTAGTACGTCGATGGTGCGAATCATACCAATCCGAACAGCCATCTTGTTTTAGACTGTGATCATGAGAATAACGGTTTGAAGAGATTTTTCGTGTCATTTAAGGGTTTCATTGATGAATTTAATTATTTTTTTTGGATGGTACATTTCTGAAAGGCGGATATAGAGAAAATTTTCTTTCAGCAACTGCAAAAGATGGCAATCAAGGTATAATATATCCTTTTTTATTTGAATTTTGTTGTTTACTACCATTGTTGCTGTTTGATGCTACACTATATTTTTTTATCTTAATTTCATTGATTTTAAATGTTGTGCTTCAGGTTTATTCCCTTTGCCTTTTTGCGGTTGTTGATTCCGAGAATAAATCAAACTGGTATTGATTTTTACAACAGATGACTAAGATATTGAATCCCATTTGCATTATTACTTTTGTTTTTTTATCGTAACTTGGGTCTATTGGAGGTGTTGCCCAAGGTTTTCCCGAGTGCTCACCATGCATTTTGCTTGCAGCATTTGAAAGTAAATCTGAGGGAAAATTTTAGCGATGGTCGTTTTTCAAATGTCTTCAGGGAACATATGGTGGTATTACTACGTGAGTGTGTTTACGCACCATCACTCTCAATTTTTAATGAAAAGATTGCAACTTTCTGTCATGAAGGTGGTTCTATTGTGGACAGGTTTCTGTCCAATCTTTCGTTTAAACATTCAACAAATGCTCATTTTCAAGGGAAACGTCACGGTGAAATGTCTTCTAATGCAGCGGAGCCGTTCAAAACGCGTGGGTTATGAAAGCTTCATATTTACCGATTACTAGCATGGTCGATACTATAAGGGGGGAGATAATTGATCTAATTGGTTGCAGGATGAAGAGAGCTTCCAACTGGAATGAGAATTTGTGTCATAATATAGAATCCAAATTGCAAGTTGCATTTGATGAAGGAAGGTCTTGGTCTGTACGGGCTTCAAACAACAAAGTGTACGAAAGTCATGTCATACCCTTTGGTCTCAGTTGACATTGTGAATGACACATGCTCATGTTATCAGTGACAAATTAATGTGTTTCTTTGTTCACATATTGTTTTAGCAATACACAAGAGTGGGTGAAATATCAACAATTTTGTTGATTATTACTACAATGTGAGCACATATAAGAATTCATATTTTGAACCTATATATCCAATACCGACTATTGATCGTCTAGATTTTTCGCAGCTATACGTTGATGTTTTTCTCCCTTCATCTAAGAAGTAGCCTGGATGATCAAAGAATCACAAAATACGGTCGAGGGGAGAACTAATTAGACCAATTTGTTCTGGTTGGTGTAGGCATTTAGGAAGTCACAACAAGAAAACTTGTAATAAACATTTGTAAATTTAACACGCCTATAAGATAATGTGTAAAACCCAGGAAAATTAAAATCTTAATTAAATGGGGTAATACGGTAACTAAGTCGTTTAAGTACGAGTTAAAATTTTGAATTTTGATATAACTCGGATGATGAAACGGACCCCACTGTTAGATTCGTATCGCGAAATCTAGTTATTCAGTCAATTGTCATTAAATTCTGAGACAATCAAAATTTTTACATAAAACGAGGCAAAATACGTGATCGGGTAACCTGCGATTAAAATCTCATCAACTTAATTTACACGGGACCCACCATACAAATGATCTAGATATTTTTAGGGCATTATCCAAACAAGACAAGTGGCACAAAGAGATTGGCTCTCTAGAATTTCCAACCAACCAAAATGTGACATGTGGCGCATTGTGAGCCAAGTATGAGAGGGTATTTAAAGAGAAAAAAAAATCTGATTTTCCCCCATTTGTCTTGCAAATTTCAGATAGAGAGAGAGAGAGTGAGAGAAAGGCTTTGAGTTTCAAGCTTCTCCTTCTTTTTTCATCCATATCTCAAGATCCAACCATTGGATCTTCATCAACTAAGAATTAAAGTTGTTCTACTCGACGAGGCCTACGCATTAACACCAACAAAGTCTAGTTTCTACAATTTTTGAAAATCAAGGGTGTTGGGAGCTAGGGCTTAGAGGAACTTTTCTTGGGCATTCTTGGAGATTTTCTTCCTTGATTAAGTTCAAGAAGTGAGGGTTTCCTCTTATTTAGGATTATGCTTAATTTCAATTATGTATATGGTATGGGTATGACTATGTAGAATATTTATATAGCTACCATGTAAGTAGTGTAACTAGTGTGATGTTTGGGTAATTTGATGAACATGTTATACTTATGTCTTCTTGATTTGGGCTTGAATATGTGGATTAAGTGTAATATGTATTGGCATGCTATGGGCTCACATTTTATGCCTAAGAGATGTTTGATAGAATGACTATGGATCTTCAAGTGTGTTATTGGAATTGAAAATGCTATAACATGCTTAGTGAGGTTATGAAATGTTATTACACGTTTCATGATATAATTGACATTTTAATGTTTATGAGATATTGTCATATGCTCAGTGATCACATATCATAGTTAGCATTATGATGAATTGAGAATGGCAAATGTACATTACATTGCATATGCATGGGTTGTACTACATTCATGGGCATTGGCATGAGTGTGAGTGTGTGGGTGCATGGGTTGGTCAATCACCTCATGGTGAGTTGACGGGTGGACTCGGGAAGTTTGGATCAAGATCCAATTGAGTCGCACGGAACATTGCATAGAAAAATGTGTCGGGTATAGCAACAACGGATAGATTCTCCCTCGAGTGCAATACTCAATTACTTTGGTTCAATGGTACTCCTTACCTTGTGAAGGTTTTTCCTTCTTGAGGTCAAGGGTTCAAGTCCCCCCTCCCCCTCCCCCTCCCCCCAAAAAAAAAAAAAATTTACTTGG
Organism: Ilex aquifolium; assembly: GCA_951799425.1. Taxonomy (NCBI): domain Eukaryota; kingdom Viridiplantae; phylum Streptophyta; class Magnoliopsida; order Aquifoliales; family Aquifoliaceae; genus Ilex; species Ilex aquifolium. The sequence continues at coordinate 21,759,316 of OX637404.1, forward strand.
TTCACTCACTTGTCCGGCGGTGAAATTCTATAAAAGTGTGTTGGTGTACTCGAAATTGAAGGTGGGATACCCTCGAATGTTGTATCGGTTTGGTAGCCCGTTGGTGTGATATTCATAAATTACCTACCCAAGAAAGACACAAAAATTTGATAAAATGGTCATTGGATGTATAGCATCAATGGTGGAGGCTTGGAATACCCTGTTCATGTCATGGCATTGTATCACGTGGTGTGCATGGAAACCCGGGAAGGGGTTCGATGTTGGACATGCATTCATGAAACATTACTCATGTTGGGCATGCATGGTAGCATTCATATGTTACTTGAGATATATGTTTGGTGTGTTTTGGTGCACATTCATATCATATGTACTGGGATTGGAAGGTATTCTCTATAGGAGATACCCTACTTGGCTTTGGCTCACCCCATTGTGGGAACATTTTTCAGGTACTCTCGCTTCTGCGGATGGACCTCCCATGGGTCTGGTTTGATGACGGAGTCGAAGCCCAGAATTTCATTTTGAATTTATAGATACTTAGGCCCCATTGTATCTATTTAAGCCTTTTGAATGTATAGATGTTATACAAAACTTGTATATCATTTTGAACAAAGGCTCATAATATTTGGGACATTAAGTATTTATTCGTGTGAGGAATGTATATTGTTACATTGTGACTTGTTGGTTAATATTTAATTACTAAAATATTAGTATTAGACATGGGAATGGTTATTGTGTTAGTTAGAACACATGTTGTCTGTTGGGTGGAGTTCCCCATACAAAGGAGTCTCTGCCCGAATTTTGTTTAAGTTATGTACCCCGGTGAATGGGGTATTATTACTTGTTAACGGGTTAAGCGGTATCATGGGTTATTTCGCGGGTTGATGGGTGATCAACGGATTAATCGGGACCCCGAGAATTGGGGCGTCACATGATTACATTATTCAATGCGTTTAGTTTAATATAATTGGTTGTTAAATTAATTGGTTTTTTGTTTTCTATTGTTTATTTTCATATGATACAGTTACTGTTCACATGCACTGTTACATCATTTGTTACACTGTTACATCGGTTATGGCACTGTTCACATGCACGGTTACATGAGTGGAGAGAATAAAAAATAACTACCCAGTGCATGAGGGCTTACTTGAGTGGCAGGAGGGCTTCACCTTCATACAAAGCCCAAACTTCATAATCTCACAGCAGTAGCATCCATGCACATGTCAGCCCATGTGCATCCACAATTTTAACTAATTTCTCAAATGTTATCTTTACCACACCTTTCAATCCCATCCCTAATAATCTATAATATAAATTTCCAAGCTACTCTTAAGATAACATTTCACATTTTATTGCCTCAAATGAAGGCTATCTTTCCATTGGTCTAAAAGGATGTAATTTCCTCTCACCATTCCCCACCTTCAAGACAACATGACCTAAAGTAACTCTGATTTGATGATCACCTATGTAAGTAACCCCTCTTGCAAACCATCTAACAAAACACACAAAGAGAAGGGACACACACACAAAAACATACACATAGTCTAGAAATCTAAAGATATAATCTTTAGATGGTAACATAATAGATCATGTATACATATTTCATGCCAGCGTTCACATTTACTGTTATATCAGTTGTGACACTGTTCACATGCACTGTCACATTATTTGTGACACTTAAGATACTGCTCACCAGCATTGTTACATTATTTCTGACACTGTATTGTCACGCTATGGATCTGAAACATATGTGGATAGTTTAAACGGAAAAAAAAAAAGAAATCATCTGAACAAAAGTAGACAATTAAAAACCAATCTGGACAATAACCAACCATAATTTGGAAATCAATACTGTTCAAATGAAGGTTGTATTCCCATTGGTCTAAAAGGCCATAAAAGGTTGTCTTCACATACACACACAAACATAAACATAGTCTAGAAATCTAAAGATTATATGGTGACATAGAAGATAATCTATACATATTTCATGCCACTGTTCACATGTACTGTTACATCAGTTGTGACACTGTTCACATGCACTGTTACATTAAGCACTGTTACATTATTTGTGACACTGTATATACTGTTCACCAGCACTGTTACATTATTTGTGATATTGTATTGTCACACTATGGATCTGAAACACATGTGGACAGTCTAAACCAAAAAAAAAAAAACATATGTGGACAATAACCATCCATAGTTTGGAAATCAATCATATTCAACTAAAAAATCAAAAATACACATGGAATATTCATTCATTTGTCCCACAAATGTTTTCTTCAATTTTTGTTGTATTTTGAAATCTGCTTCAGCCCAAGAAGTAGGATGGTTCAGGAACATTGAAAACATTTCGCCACGAAAACCCTTCAATTGTGATGTCGTTAACTTCTCTTCTATTATTTCTATTTTGTAAGTTTTTTCATTATGTAACAAACATAGACACCGCAATCAACCCTACAATAATTGATTAGTTAATATGATTCAATGTGTTCTTACTTATAAAAATTCATTTAACCACTAATTATTTATGAGTTAGCTCTTTGTGGTGGACATGATTCACATGATACGATGGGGAGCACCTTGTCCTATGTGTCCAACAACATGCCCTTTGATAAATTGTACTCAGTAATCTTGTTCTCTGCATAATTTTTTTGCCATTACATCAAATTAGCTAGTTATTAGTTTGATAGCACAAAAATTACGCCACAAAATTTAAATTTTCATGTGGTTACCAATATAATTGCATCTTCAAGGTACACGTCCTGGGAATTTTTCTTCCTTGGCCTAAATGAGTTGTAATGTGTCCAAGCCCTTTCCTCAGTGTTCAACACATGTAGAGTCTAGTAGTCAGGACCACAATCAGCTTTTCAACCATTTGAATTCATTGGAAAGACGATCTATTGGGACTCTGCCACATATGGGAGATGGTTGTCTATTTCTACTTGACGGGCGTATACTAGTTTTTGGTCAGTTACAAATGACTACACATTAAAATATCATAGGTTAATATGTGTTATTCACATAAACAAATTAAAAGAACGATTAATTATTTTCTCATTAATTTTAAAAAGACTCACCCAAGAGAGACTGTTGATGAAATAACAATATCTCTTCAAATTGGACATCTCATTGCAGTCATCAATTTCCCACATCATATCAACCCAACAGTCAATGATCTATTACAAAACAAGATTATGTGAACATTATAATCAATTTTTTAAAAAAAATACTATTGGTTCTAATTAATTAACACTATGTTGTTACACTGACATGCCACACTATAAAACCCAAAAGAGTGTGGATGTTACACTAACATGTCACATTATTGAGATACACTGACAGCCAGATTATTGAGATTCACAATGCAAATCCATATTTTCTAATGTTCAAGCATTTGAGTCAACAACAACATCCATAATCAGATTTTTCACATAAATGTGATTTCTTCAAAACCAAAAATGTAAAATCCGAGAAAAATTAAAATCTTAATTAAAGGGGTAAAATGGTAATTAGTTGTTAATTTTTGAATTTTTATATAATTCAGATGATGAAACGGACCTCACAGTTGGATTCGTCTCGCGAAATCTACCTACTCAATCAATTTTTACTGAATTTTGAGACAGTTGGATTTTTCACGTGTTACGAAGTGACCAGGTGTCGAGCAACTAAAAGTATCGCGACCAAATTTTATTCGTGGAATCCAAAAAATAATTTAAAGTTAGTTGAATAAAAATATACTAAATTTAACACGGGGTGAGATTTAATTGATTCGGAATAAAATTGAACCCGTTAAAAAGAAGATGTGTGGCGCGATGTGGGCCAAACATTTAAAACTATATAAAGTGGAAGACACTTATTCACCAAAAGCAATCAACCGAGACAGAGAGAGAAAAGAGAGTTTCTTTTCCATTATCTTCTCCATCTTCCTATTTAGATCCGCGGAGATCCGATTGCTTCGGGCCAAGAATTAAAGTTGATCTACGCAACGAGAGCTATGCAACCATACCAAAGATCACACTTTTCTCTAAAAATCTCAAAAACTAAAATTGAAGGCTAAGGTTTGGAAGGCTTGATTTTGGGATTTTCTTGAGAGTTCTACTACGTGGGCATACGCTACAAGAGGTAGGGTTTCCCCTATTTAGATCTAATTTCAACCTAAAAGATGACATATGAAATGGATAGGCTAAGGGTGTATATCGCATGTTAGCTCTTAGTGTAACTAGTGAATCAAATATAGGATTGATAGTTAACCTTTTAATTAGTAAAATCCTATTATGTTTAACTTGGTATAAGTTAATGTTAGTGGTTTAAAGCATGTTAGTTGTACATTAACATGACTTGATGTTTTAATGGCATATCAAGTTTAATAGAATTATTAGCTTGCTATGTGACTATGAGATAATATGTATGTTAAATGATCATTTAGCATATGATTAGTGTGATGAAATTGTGTTTATGTTTATAGAATTAATAAACATGTTGACATGTTTGAAGTAATTAGTCTGCTAGTGTGTAAATTGATGTGCTCTCTAGGTGTTTGCTTAAATGCATAAGTGAATTCAAATATGTTAATTGAGTTGATTATCTTATATAACATGTTTGGGATGATTTTCGAAATGTCATTATATGGCACTTAACATATAATTAACATTGTGAATGGTCTTAAAGGCAATTACACATTGTATTGCATATGCATGGGTTACACTACATTCATGGACATTGACATGGGTGGGAGTGTGTGCATAGTATAAAATCAATCACCACATAGGTGGGTTGATCGTGGGCGAGGGAAAGTCGCACCAACGTCCAGCTGAATCGCATGGGAAATTAAATGGATAAATGTGTCGGAGTGTAGCAAGAAATGCTAGATACTCACTCGGGTGCCATACCATAAATCATCGCCCCACAAAGACACGAAAAATAAATTAATTAGTCATTGAGTGTACATAACACCAATGGCGGGGGCTTGGAATTCTCAGATACATACGCATAACATTGCATGTATTGTGGGAGCCCGGGATGGGCTCGGTGTTGGTATTGCAAGCATGAGTCTCATCGGTGTTGGTATTGCAAGCATGAGTCTCATCTCATAGCATGTCATGATTTATGGCATTTGTTCATAATAGATATATTTGAATAAATGCATGAAATGATTGTTGCGTGTGACATTTCATATTTAGTTGGGTTGGGAGGTATTCTCTATAGGAATTACCCTATTGAGCGTTGGCTCACCCCCTTTATGGAAACATTTTTCAGGTATCGCACGGGCTTCTGCCGAAAGCCCTCCTACGGGCCCGCTTTGAGGTCAGAGCTGGACTGTAGCTCTTATTTTGATGTTGTAGTCCCTTGTGTATATTTACTTTTGACCTTGTACAATTTTTGTAAACGAAAACTTGTTTTATATTAAAAAGACATGCATATGTGACTCTTTTGGGATATTTATTTTTTTATGAATAAATGTACGTAATAAATGTACGTAAAAATGATGATTATGGTAGTATTTGATATATGCGATTGAGTATAAATGAATGGATCCGGTGTGGTCAATATTGTATGATTGCACAGGTTGTGTTTTGGGTAGAGTTCCTCGTAAAAAGGAGACTCTGCCCGAATTATGTTAAGTTATGGATCTCAAGAAATGGGATATAACGGTATGGTATCGGGTTATATGGTATCCACGAATATTCCGCGGGTTGATGGGTGATCAATGGATTAATTACGGAAACCTGAATTTTGAGGTGTCACACAAAAAATAATAACAAAACCATCCACAATCACCAGTATAAATTAGTGAAAAACATTTGAGAAACAAATATTATACCATTAAAACGAAAATAGAGCTTTGCTTACCGTTTATAATGCAGCCACTAACAATATGCTCTGTGGTTTTTTTCGGTTGAATTCCGACCAACAGTGTAGCAGCAGGCCAAATCGTAATAACAAAAATCAAATCAAACCCACAATGCAAGTTTATATGTTAGAGAGACAATGTCTTTTTTTAATTTGAAGCATCGTTTACAGAGGACGATAATAGTTGTCTTGCTAAGTGATCTACGAAGTTCAAGCGTCGTGGGAGAGAGAGAGAGACTAATAGTTATGGAGAATATTTAATAGGGAAACACTATGTATCACAATCTTTAATTCAAATTTTCATCCCAAATGAAGGGAGACCATTGGATGAGTGGGTCTCATCAACTTTTTTAAATGGAACCCACAGATCCAATGGTATCCCTTGATTTGGGATGAAAATTTGAGTTAGAGATTTAGGATATATAGCATTGCTCTATTTAATATGATTTTTGGTTTTCCAAAACCGATTTAGGAAATTGCTTTGTATTGAGACGGTTATGGAGAGTAATTAATATGGGTTTTTGTTTTCTAAAATCAGTTTTGAAAATTGCTATGTATAAAAAGGGTAGTCAAGTCTTTGTACATTACTATAGCACTTTTTTAAAAAATATTTTTTACTATGGAGTTATCCTCTAATAAGTCTAATTTGGTGTATCGGTTTTTAAAGGACCCTTAAAAAAAGTACATAAGTCCATCAAAAGATATCACTTAATAATATTTGGGTTCATCTCATCGGACCATAAATTTAATCCATTTTTCACAAACACAAAATTAACTATCAATTAATGGAAGTCCAATATGGAAAAAAAAAAACTAACATAAACTATACATATAACCCTTAAACTACGACTTTGTGTCAATTGAGCCCCTAAATTTTTTTTAATGTTAATTGAGCCGCTGAATTCTTTAATTGTGTCAATTGAGCTCTTCTGTCTGCCTCTATACATATAACCCTTAAACTACGACCTTGTGTCAATTGAGCCCCTAAATTTTTTTTTATGCTAATTGAGCCCCTGAATTTATTAATTGTGTCAATTGAGCTCTTCTATCTGCATTCGTTAGATTTTTTAATAGAAAGTGGTGAAATGTGTCTCTCACGTTAACACAAATAAGTTGGATTAAATTACACATATTACCCTTAAACTATGATCTTTATGTCAATTAAGCCCATAAATTTTTTTTTGTATCAATTGAACCCCAAAACTCTCTAATTATGTCAATTGAGCCCTTCTTTCTTTTTGTGTCATATGGTCACGTGCGTGGCACACTCGAACATAAGCAGACAAAAGGGTCAATTGACACAAACAGAGAGTTTAGGGGCTCAAAAAAAAAAAAAAAATCAAGAGCTCAATTAACACAAAAAAAAATTTATGAGCTTAATTAATACAAGGGTCATAGTTTGAGGGTTATATGTATAGTTTGCTCAAACAATAATATGTAATAGTTGTCGATTAATAAATACATTCATTTTCTTCAAACTTTTCAATGTGTAATTGTCATTTGGGGTTTTTTTACAATTTTCGTAACGCTATTATTACTGCTTTGAAAAATTCCAAAATAACTACTATATATTTACCACATATAAATTAGTTGGGAGAGGCATTGGGCCTTCCCTCCTCATTCCCTTTTTTCTTAGAATTTTGATCTATTTAATTACAGCACAAAAATTTACCAAATGTCAAGTCTCATATAACCAATCACCTCTCATCCCACCAATTAACTACCACCTATGTAAATTTTCAAAAAAAAAATATTTCTAGCACTCTATAATCTATCAAAACATGGCAATGAAAATAATGCGAAAGGAAGTACACAAAATAGATGTCATTTGATACACACTTCAATAATGCAATTTCGATGTCCAACCCTACAAGTTTAACACACTATAGCAGATTTCAATCTCAATGTCCAAACCAAACACATTTTACCAAAAAAAAAATACAGGAAAAGAAAAAAAATAAGAAAGAAAATGAACAAACATAGACTTGGCAAGTTACAATTTTTTTTTGGAGGTTCCTTCCAAGCTGGTATATAACAGGGAGCTCAAAACATCAGCACACCGACCAATGGAAAGATTTGTCAAGACTCGTATGTACCTTCAGAAAGCCTGTATCTCCACAACACAAATATACCTTCATTAACATCACCAGATGAAATAACAAAAATCGTTTGTGTGTGGAACATGAAATTTACACACAGTGAGAGATTAATTTAGACATTAACATCACCTGAATGAGAAAAAAACGAGAATATAGAACACATCGACAAAAAATGGATTGAGAGTTGTTTAAGTGGGTGTTAGTATTGACCAGTGTGTTAGGGCATGATTTTTCTTTGAATGATAATGAACCAAACACATAAACGCAAATAAACATAAGATATCTGAGGAAAGAAATATAAGAGAATAGAACAGTAGTATGTAATTGAATACAACCAATGGGTCTTTTGTACAATGGTACTCCTTACCTTGTGAAGGTTTTACCTTCCTGAGGTCAAGGGTTCAAGTTCCCCTTCCCCTCCCCCAAAAAAAAAAGTATGTAATTGAATACAGAAAGAAAAAATGGCCTTTATAGTTTTTTATAAAGATAAAAAAGTGAATTAAAAGTTTTTCATGTTAAGATACTTTCTTATAGAAGGAAAGATATAGATGTTAGTTCCTTTACGTCATGGCTTAGTATTCGAGTGCAAATCCTACAACCACAACTGGTTCCTGCTTTGCCCATGAAAATAATTGACTCAATGGTAGTAGTTCTGTCAATTGTGGTAGTAGGATCTAGACATAGTGGTCAAGGTTGAAGGATCCATATTTTTAATTAACTAGGAATTTGCATACATATACAACTAAAAGATGGCATGAATACTCGCACAGACGTACCTTTTCTTTAGGAGGAGCGAGTGCTGCTCATTATTAACTTGAATATCCTTGCTGCTATTGAAGTCGGAAACAGAGGTCCTAAACAATGGGCAATCATGCAGGTGCAGATGTTCCAAGGAAGGGCATTCAATAGTACCATTTCCAGGGTAGAAACTTGTGAGGCATGGAAGATTTTGCAATAACAAATTCTTCAGTTTTGGGAAAATAATTTTGTCAGCTTGAACAACCTCATCCATTCCAATTATTCCCTCCAATGCAGAGCAATCTTGTACCCAGACGTCTTCTAGTTGCAGGAGACACACAACCACAGTCCACTTGAAGAGATTTCTCAATTTCTTGCATTTGATCACTGTCAAGATTTGGAGGTTCTGGAAGATAGCAAGGTGAGCAGGGCCATTCCAAATTTTCGTGAGTTCAGGCAGATTGTCCAATTTTAGTTCTCTTAATTTTTGCAAGACAATTTGTCCTCCTTCTATTCCTTCAGATGGAAATACATCTTTTAATGAATTGGTACTTAAACTAATAACTTCCAGATTTTGTAGTCTTTGCAACAAATTAGATGGCAGCAGTACATCCATCAAGTCGATACACTGTTGCATTTCCAAGAACTTCAGCTTACCCAATGACCCAGGTGGTAGTTGGCCAACACATATCTGTTTCAAGTAATCCATATTGTAGACACGCAACTCCTCCAGGTTCTCAAACACAGGTTGGTTTGGATCACAATTTGATGAATTCATGAGAGACTGTATTGTACATTGTTGGATTAGTAGAGACTTCAGGCCAGTCAACCTTCCTTGATCATATTCAGCAAGCATGTTATCTAAACCCCTGCATTCTATGTAAAGTAGTTTCTCAGCTTTCTTAGTCACCACTTTGTTAAACCAATCTGGCAAGGTGTTGATGGCTGTATCAAGGACCAAGACTGTCGAATGGACTGCTCCATATTTTGATAAGTTTACATTCAAGATCCTGTTGAATGGGTTCCTGCTGACACATATATCAAATTTTTCCCATTTTGGATCAAACATAACATTCGTAGGCACACAATCAACATCCGGTATGTCAACTTTTACAATGGAAAGGTGAGGTAAGCATGTTAGCTCATCAAAACCAGCATTAATTCCTCCTTCAACCACCTGCCCCCAATCTCCAAAACTAGCTTGCATATGTAGTTCTTCTAAGCATGACAGGCTAGATATCAATTTGGGTGGAATCCTTCTAATATTGTTACTCAAAGTGAAATCCAACATCCTCAGATTGACTAGTTGTCCTATTTCTCCCGGCAACTCCTCAATGCAAGTTTCTCTGAAACTAAGTATCTCAAGTTTCTTCAGTTCTCCAATTATGGACATCTCTGTTATTGACTGACAACGATCTAGACATAGTGTCCGAAGGTTAGTTACGAGTCCAAGTGACGAGGGCAGAGATGTCATATCAATACCACTTAAGTCCAACACTCTCAGTGATTTCAACTCCTTAAAGAAGTTATCGGGAATCTCTTGTATGTCACTATTATTTTGCATTAATAGAAATTGGAGTTTTGGGCATACCATCCCATCGGGTAGCTCCCTTATTTCATTTGACATTAGCGAGATTGATGTGTAATCTTCATAAGTATCCTTCTTAGGCCACACCTCTGAACGCATACCAGCTTCGACCATAATAGCTTGCCCATCCTTGGATTCTGCTATTCGTATGCCCACATCCCGGACAACATCATGCATCTTTACCCATCCCTGTTGGTCGCTTTCTAACAACAAACTTGAAGCTTTGAGGTGTTTGGACACAGATCGTGCTCTGGCTCTTGCTTTTTCTATTGAGGTGGCATCTTGAAACAACCCTCGACCTATCCCATACTTCACCAAATCTTCAATGTTAATGCTAGCATCTTCCGGGAAAAGGCAACAAATCAATAAGAATGACTTGGCATCATCACCTCTTAAATAATCGAAGCTGAACTTTATACATCTTAATACCCCATCATCATCATCAAAGTTTGCAGGCTTAGACATTTCTAGTTGGTTAGCAGCTTCTTTCCATTCTTCCAGATCTTTGTCCCCCAGAGCCCTTGCAACCACTACGAGTGCAATGGGGAGTCCTCCACATTCTTTACAAATCTTCCTCGCTACAACTTGGAAATCTGGGGAGTCAACAACCACTCCTGCTTTATTTCTAAACAAGGTCCACGAATCATCTTCAGATAGGACGTTTAGAGGTATATTCACCTTGCTATCCATTGCATAGCAGACATTTGCAAGTCTTGTAGTGAGTAAGACTTTGGATTTGCAAGCCCCAAGTTCGCTGCCACTCGGAATTCCAATGTTAGATAACTCTATCCTACTCCAAATGTCATCCAGGATTATCAGGATTTTACTTCCTCTCATTATCCTCTCCTTCAACCTACCTGCTCTCCCAGATTCACTCTCTTCAACTAGTCTCAAGTCCAACTTATCTGCAAGTTCGCCCTGTATTCTTCTTAAATTCGGGTTTTGGGTCACCACAGCCATTATTGCAAGATCAAATAGCCCATCCTGATGGACTTGAACACCCACTTGTTTCACCAGGGTGGTTTTCCCCACACCTCCCATCCCATAAACCCCCACAATATTGACATTGTCATCCTTCAGTGTTTCCATGACCTCATTCATCGCCCACTTCGTCACTTCAAATACATTGAAATCTCCACTGGACTGCGTAAAGTCAATTTGTATTGGCCGTCTTACACCAAGAGAAACCACATTGAAACTTCTTCCTGCACCCTCGAGCTCACCAATAGTTTCTGTATTCTTCAGCGCTTGCTTGCTGACCTTGTAACGCCATTTTAGATCAGGACACCACCCACTAAAGCACTTCTTATCAACCTTGACTTCCTCATTCAGTCTTTCTACATTCATCATCATCTCATCACATCTTTTCAGCCATGTTTGAACCTCACCTTTGATTTCTTCTCCACTAATTTCGGCTTCATGGACCATTTTTTTTTTGTCATCTATAACAATCTTAAGGTTTTCGACATGATCATTAAGAGACTCAATGTTCCTTCTTTTTTTAACCAAATAACCCATCTCACGCTTAACTGGAATCCACAAGTACCCCCCAATTGTGGCAACAAAATTAACAATCTCCATAGCCATTGCTGATCTTTTGTTTTCTAAATTTCCACAATTTAAGGCAATACAACAGAAAAATTTTGAAGGAAAAAAGGAGACAAATTTAGCTGAACAATGAAGTAAATTAGGAGGATTTTTATGTAACGTGACTAACCTTAAAGCTTAGCAAGCAACATCTATCACCATTGATAACTTAGGATCTTGTTCTGATTTGTCTGATTCTGTGAATTGACTAGACTGAGTTGAAATTTTTTCGTGGGAAATACACACCACTTGGAGAGGAGTAGAGTCTTTTTTGGGGGTAAGTGATAAGAGTTGAATTTGGCACAGACAAGGCGACAAGATCCCAATTGATGAGTTTTGATATTATATTATTATGGGACTACCCCTGGTTCCATTGCATCTTCTGGTCACGTGCCACAAGCACATGCTAATGCTAAGGCTAGACATTATGGGGTTGTTTTGTTAAAGTATTAAATGGTAGATTACTAAGTGATAACAAATTAAAACTCTCTAATTCAATCTTATATTACACTAAGAGTAATCTGTGTTTGAAGGTACAGTAACTGAGTAGTGATGGATAGGGGGGGAGGGGGAGGGGAAATTCAATATGAATGGTTTTCAGAGAAATATTGGTGACCGTTTGATGAGTTTATTGAAGTTTACCATGTTTTATATTATAGATTTGTTTTCAAAAAACACTCTGTATTATATATAGTCTTATTTTAAATGTTTATCCAATAATACATTGTTTGTCGAAATAATACACTCTATCCGTACAATTGAGCCGATTATAATACCACGTAGAGATGTGGTATTATAGTCCAATTCAAGCGTATTAAGTTATAAATTTACTGTTTTACCCAATAGATAAACAAAAACATTAATAACTATATAAGATTAATGATTTTTTAGTCAATATGTAATTATTACTCTATTATCCCATTTTTAATCCAATATCTTCTTACCAAACACTAGATTACAATACGTAATATTTAAATTGGATTCAAGCAAGAGTTACAAAAGTGAATTCAGATTCAAAACAAAATGAAATAAGATTTGAATTTGACCTCTTGACAAGTTTATTTGCAATGTTATTCATGATTGATGATAGGAGGGATTGTTCGATTGGTCTGAGTTGTAATGAGTTATGTCAGAATTAAATTAACTCATACATGATTTATTTATTAAGTAACTATAGGAGATTAGTCTGATTATTCAAGCCTATTAAAATAAAATCTATACTCAATAAGTTGTGATAAGAATTACGAACCCTTATTATTATGTTTTGTTGGGAAACTGCTTTCCAAGTTTTGTATCCCGCGTGTTTTAAGAAAGAAGAATGAAATTCGAACTTAATTTGTTGATCTTATTTATTGATTTAATTTATTACATTTATTAGATTAATAATAAGCTTTAATATTGAATAGGGTCAACTGTCATTTTTACGGGTATAATGGCTTAGTTCAACAAATTAAGTTAATTGAGATCCCCTAATATTTATTTTCTCTTTTTTTTTTTTGATAGATCACTTATTATGTATTTAAATAAAATTCATTATATATAAATGAGTAAGTAATATTTTATCCCCTTGAACTATTATATTTATTTCACTTTGTACTCTCAACTATAAAATTTTTTATATTGTACCATAAAGTATCAATTTTATTTTATATTACTTTAATAAATAATGACAAATTTGAAAATCTATCAATGCCACTTTATTCTACCTCTTTTGCAACCAAATGATTGCTGGAAGAAAAAGAAGGTCGCTAGAGGAAGAAAATTTAAAGGTTAAGAAGGGCAAAGTCATGGATGGATATTTTTTTTTTATTTTTGACTTGCACATGTGCAATAAATAGTATAGACCATTCACATGCATATTTACCATCAAAAAATTGACAATTATTATTTATTAGAGTGATATAAAATAAAATTAATATTTTATGATGTATATGAGAAATTTTATAGTTAAGGGTGTAAAAGACAATAGTCCAAGGAAGTTTACTCTATATAAATAGACCTCTTGCTCAATAAAAATGAATAATTAACCTACAAAAATTAAAAAAAATAAATCGGAGAGAATTATTACAAAAAACATATACATATTTCCAAAATCATGACTCATCAAATCTTTAAAAAATAACGACGTCCGTATCACCAACGTTAATGGCGGTTACTTACTCCAAAAAAAAAAACGTTAATGGCGGTTACTTGCCCCAAAAAAAAAACGTTAATGGCGGCCTGCACTGCACCTCCTCTCTCTCACTTCACATTCACGCGTTTAAATCCAGCCCGTAAACAGCGGGATTGTTCCATTGGCAGTAGGTTGTTAATCAAACTGAGCTACTCGAGTTTGGCTTGAGTTTGGCTCGTTTAGGCTCGGCTCGTTTTCTAAACGAGCCCGAACTTGAACAAGTTTTTAGGCTCGTTTAGAAAACAAACCCTACAAGCTCAGCTCAAACTCGACAAGCTCGACTTGTTTATGTGCAAATACTCGGGCTCGGCTCGGGCTCGACTTGTTTTTGGCTCGTTCAGGCTCGGCTCGTTTCGTAAACGATCCAAGCTTGAACAATTTTTTAAACTCGATTAAGAAACAAACTTTTAAAGCTCGGCTCAGACTCGTTCGACTAACAGCCCTAATTGGCAGCCACCTACCTCCACAATAATAAACATATGAGAAAATTACACTTAGTTCTCCTGAATTATCTATTTTATTTCACATTACTCCTAACATTATATTTTTTATTTCACATTACTACTTAAATTATTTTATTTCATATATTTTTTATATTGTTCAAATTATTAACTTTTGTCAATTTTTTTATGTCAAATCAAGGTGACAAAAAGGAAATTCTACCCACGAAAAAAATATCACATTTTTTAATAGTGAAAATTGTCCATAAGTTTATTTTGGTGACCTATTTTAGGGATGACAATGGATCAAAAAAAAAAGGATTCATCCAAACCTACTTCATTTAGACTAGAGATGGACTATATATATTGGACGACGGACATATATGAGATACTCGTATAAACCCGTGCGGGAATAGACTGAAACTTATCCCGCCTCGTAACCACCCCACCCGCTAAACCCCTTACATATTAAAATTAGGGTAAATTTCACTAACACCCCCTCGAGATTGACCTAATTTTAGGAATACCTTTTATAATTTTTGAAATATCACTACATACCCTTAATGATTATCATGAGTTTCACATAATACCACTGTAACATAATATGTGATGTCTCGTTCTCTTCTAATGATACACCATATTTACTCTCAATGTTGACTAAGATCTGTGATCCATATTTTCCTCTTATTTATTGAGCAAAATTCATTACTTCATAGCAGCAACATCCTCAGTCGACTAATTTCATTAATTTAAACATTAATTTCATCACACTGATACTAATTTCATCAATTTAAGATCAAAATAATATTTAATTTTATCAAATTAACATTTTAAAATTTAAATTTGTCAAATTGATATTCAATTTATTCAATTTTTAATTTAGTTTCATTAAATTGACATTTAATTTCATTGATTCAAATATCAATTTCGTCATACTAACACTAATTTCATCAATTTAATTTTGTTTGATGAAACTAAATTCTAAATTAAATAAATTGAACATTAATTTGACGAAATTATATTTTAAAATTTTAATTTGATGAAATTAGATATTAATTTGGTGTTAAATTGATGAAATTAGTATTAGTGTGATGAAATTAATATTTAAGCTAATAAAATTAAATTTCAATTTGATAAAATTTAAGTTTAATTTGATGTTAACTTGATGAAACTAAATTCTAAGTTAAATAAATTGAATCTTAATTTGACTTTTATTTGATGAAATTAAATTTTCAAATATTAATTTGATGAAATTATATATTAATTTTGTATTAAATTGATGAAATTAGTGTTAGTGTGATGAAATTAATATTTGAAATAATTAAATTAAATGTCAATTTAATGTTCATTTGATGAAACTAAATACTAAATTAAATTGGAGTGTGTATAGGGTAATTCAAAAATTATAGAGGTTAAAGGATAAACAATAGGGTTGAAGCTTTGAAATGTAATTCAGTAAAATTGCATCTCTGTTTAGTCTGTTAACTATACAACCTGGCAAGTGCTGACATTGACATTTCAGAAACCATAAGAGGTGTCTCTACAATTAGGCCAATCTCGAGAGGGTGTCACTGAAATTTACCTAAAATATATATTCTATAGTAAATTGCACCAATGGCCCCTGAGATTTACCACTTGTTGTACTTTCATCCCTAAACTTTTAATTTCACCAATTTTCGTACTCAATGTTCACACATTCAGCTAATGTTGTCTTTCAAACTAACTTCCGTCCAAAAAAAGTGATGGAAAATGTCATGTGTCAAACACATGAGGGTATTGAAAGGTATTTTTGTCATCATACTCTCAAAACATTGGGTATAAATGAGAAAGGGAGAATTATACACAGACCCTCTAAGATTTGTCACTTAATCACTCAGATCCCCTAAAATTTGAAATATTACACACACCTCCGAGGTTTGTACGCGCGTAACACTTAGATCTCTGCTATAAATATATCTGTTAATAAATTACACTTAGACCCCCTAAAATTTGTAAGTATATAATGCTTAGACCCCTTAAGTTTAAAATATTATACTTAGACAAAAAATACTCCAATCAAAAATAAAATATCAAATATTTTAAATTTTACAATCAAAATTTATATTCTATTGTATCATTTATTGAAATAAAATTAAAATTTTAATTTTAATTTTTTCTTAAAAAATCATAATTAGTATACAATTATACTATCTATTGGAATAAAACTAAAAAATCAAACAAGGGGTCTAAGTCATTCATAATAGAACATGAATTTTACATCAAAAATTCATGTTCTATTACGTCATTTATTAAAATAAAATAAAAATAAAAATCTAGTTTTTCTTAAAAAAATCATAGTTAGTATATAATTATACTATCTATTAGAATAAAACTAAAAAATTAAATAAGGGGTCAAACTGTAATGGACACAATATCTTTTAGCTTTAATTGAGGTAGTTTGGTATTTTAATTTAGCCGTTTAAACGACCAAATTAAATTCTAATAGACAATATAATTGTATACTAATTACGATTGTTTAAGAAAAAATTAAATTTTTATTTTTGATTTTATTTCAAAAAATAATACAATTAAACATGAATTTTAATTAAAAATTTTAAATATTTTGATATTTTATCTTTGATTAAAATATTTTTAGTTTAAATATAACATTTTAAAATTAAGGGGTCTAAGTAATATATGTTTAAAAACTTCAGGGGGTTTTGGTGTAATTTATTAAAAGATATATTTACAGTAGGGGTCTAAGTGTTACGCGCGTACAAACTTCAAGGGCTCTGTGTGTAATATTTCAAATGTCAGGGGGTCTGACTAATTAAGTGACAAATCTCAGGGGGTCTATGTGTAATTCTCCCAATGAGAAAATAAAAATAGTCTCACAAAAAGATTAAAAAAAAATATTACCCTATCTCTTTCTCTCTCTACCGGTGACCACCCCATTTCTGTGTGTGTGCAAGACTCCATCGCTAGAATCGACCGCCACCATCCACCACTATTGGAATCGACTGCCACCATCCACTACCGCTAGAATCCATCATCTATCTCTTTCTCTCTATTTTTTCTTCTCTCTCTCTGCCTTTTTACATTCTCGGCGCCTCACACACAAATACAATACACACCCTAACCTAGATAGACATTGCAAACCCATACGCCTGACACCACATCCATTAACCCACTTGAGCAGGCTCCCCTCCTCCCTAAAAATTTTCTCTGCGTTACCCTTATCCCAGTGCCAATCACTCAACCTTTAAAATTCTCTTTGATTTTTATTTCATTTTTTGTTTCGATTTCGATTTTGAATTCAAACTTGATTTTGATTTATGATTTTAATTTTAATTTCGTTTATCATTCTATTTATGATTTTTGATTCGTATTTGTTTTTAATTTGGATGAAATTTTGATTAGTAGGCGGTGGATCAGTGGCAGTATTTGGTGGTGTGTGTGACTGTGTTTTGTGTGCAGCGAGAGAGATATAGTTGCTGGTGTAGACATTAAAAAATTAATGTCTATAATTGGGCTCAAACCAATTAGATAAATAAAATTGTGTTGGAACTAAATTTCATAAGCCCAAATGATATAAGTCTAAATTTAATTAAATAGACTTGAGTTGGACCCAAATTCCAAAGCTCAAATAATACAAGCTCAAATATAATTAACGGGGGCTTATTAAATTAAATGGACTTAAATTTCATAGGCCCAAATAAAACAAACATTTAAAAGGTTAAAAAAAAAAAAAAAGTTGGACTTAAATTCCATAAATTAATTAATGCCCACAAATATATGGGTAGCCCATTACCTAAAGTCCATATAAGGGTATTCAGGTAAAATACATTTATATGGATAACTACTTCTACCACTATAAATAGAGGTCTGGGGTAGGCCAAGAAGAGAAGCCAAGGAGGAGGGAAGATCAAGAAGTTCTGCCCGAGTCCATCTCAAGAGGAGAAGAGAAGATCAACAGCGAAGCTCTGCCGGAGTCTATCACCGACTAAGGTCTTGCAAATCTATCTCTAAGGAGAAGAAACACCGCAAATGTTCTTCTTCAAGAGATCAAAATCATCTTTAAGTCATTCAATACAAAGAGCGGTGAGAAGATTCGACAAAGTCAAGTCAAAGATCAAAGAACGAGATTCTCGTCAATCTGACCATCGTCTTCAGAAAATCCATCAAATCAAAGATTGAAGAACGAGAACCACGTCAATCCGACTCTCGTCTTCAACAAATCAACCAAAGTCAAAATTAAATCGAAGATTGAGGAACACATTGGTCAAGCCTCTATCTTCACCAAATCCACCAAATCAAAAATTGAGAAACATGCCGATCAGGCCCTCGTCATCATCAAATTCATTGAGAATCAGATGACAGTGCACGTGAGATGCACACCGAAGAGAGTCAACACCACTTTATTAAATTAAGTCAAATCATCAACAATTATAATTTTGACATTATTTTTGTGTTATATTACATCACGAAATTTGTCGTTACAGTTGGGTTTGGTGCGTTTGTGATTCTCTCTCCAAGTCCCCTCACACTTTTTCCCTTTCCTTAATATGCTCCTCTCTACCTCATCTCTCTCTCCTTCACTTTCTTTTCTTTTTGACGGGACAATATTTGTTAGGTGGGTTTACCAGCCCTAATCCAAGTGTGATGCCCCTGTTGAGTACAGTGTGACATTATTCCATATCAATTCTTGGTTATTCGGTGACGAAAAATTTTGATCTACCCCCATTATTTTAGTTCCCATCCTCGTTTACTTGTGTTTGTCTAGGTCAAGCTTTTGGGGCAGAACTCATACGAAATTGGGCAACTACTCAGAATAAGTGGAAATCATTTTTGATGTTTGAACTCTGAAAGCATCTCATGACGTCATTGCCACGTCCAAGGGAGCTGAGTGAGATCCGGAGATCATTCGGCTTTGCCCTTGTTCTGAGGTATCTGGCGTTGATTTTGACCCCGAGTTGGGTATCAAAAGACTTTTGTCATCGGTTTTCCGATGGTATTCGTTGATTCAAATTGTGGTGTGATCGTAAAACCATAACCCTACTATTGGGAGCCAAGATACCCTTGTTTTTTGAGGAGTCGAAGTGAAGATTCCAGTCTCTAGCGAGCTCTAGGCAGATCATGCTGACCACCTATAACTCTTCTGGTTTTAATGCCGATTTGCCATGGGAAGAGGCAACATCCACTACTAAATCATGGATGATGTTGACCATCTACTAATGATGGGCCAAACACCTCTGGTTGGTCGACCACTATGATAAGTTCTGCTATAACACCGAGTGGCAACCATAGCAAGTGCACTCTTGGTGTTTGATCAAATGCTCAAATGAGAATCTCCTTGAGATGGTTCTCTGGTGTTTGGTGGAATGCCTAAATGAGGGGCCCTTTGAGAGGTAGACATTACTACTACCCTTGTTGCCAGAATGGTAGAAGTAATTCATGGAGGTGGTCTCAACAACAGACCGAGCATTGTAAATTGTGTCGATCATATGCTGAGTTAAGATCATTGACGTCCCCAGTTCTGACTATCGTTATGATGGACCGAAGTTCCGTAGCAAGCTTGGAGCCATACGAGTGAAAGATTACTAGTATTGAACAAAGGGTGTTACTAGATGCAAAGAGCGTTCAAGGTGATAGACCGAACAAAGTTTCTTGCCATAGGCGAGGCGCAGCACCAATTGACGATGGACCCATTACTTTAAGTACCGAGAATATTCGCTCGACATATTGTACCCTGATCTCTTCGTTCGGCACACTCCCTGCATTATTCAGAAAGCCCGTTCCCCATGAAATATGAAATAATGGCATAATGAAATGCCAAGATTCTTGCCAAGAGGCAGAGCGCACTAGCACATCCTGGCCATGCTTGGTGATTGACTGTGCACCCTTGGATGACACACTGAGCACCCCATGGATAATGGGCTGACCCCCTTCATTGATTGAGTGATTTAGGATGTAAAAGGCAGCTAGTTGCTGAGCGGTGTTGCATGTAAATAAATGCGCTGAACACTTTTAGAGAGCTTAAGTTTTGTACAAGGACATGCTAAGACTATCGTCTGTATGATGGATTGAGTGGGTGCTTGGTCTCAAGAGGGTTTAATATGTGTTTGAAACATTGTCGGATGATAGAGAGGATTGTGTTGCTCATGGTTATGCCCCGACACCATTGCTTATGGGTAGATGCATTCAAGGCTTCATGTCGTAGTTAATGCCGATCATTAATGTGTTTAGGCTTACATCGATAGGTCCATCGAAGGCAAGGCTGTCATCAAACTTTTGCGATATCAAGGACCACTTTCTTGAGAAATTTTGTAATCCTGGATCAAAGTACTTGCACTCCTTTGATCAAATGCCAGAGAGTTGTTCTTTGGGAGAGTTGTGGACTGACCAACCATCCCTGGGACGATGCAACTACCATCCTCTGGGTGATGGAATAACCATTTTTTGCCCAGAGACCATAGGTAGCTTTTGACCTCAGCTTGATTCATGCCTTATTTCAGTTGCAATGTATCATAAGTGTGCCAAGAGCCCCTTCGCACCGTGTTTCCGTCGACATTGGCTGGGCCTTGCGTCAAGATCATTCTGAAGGACTTCGTGAGAAGGTCTTTCATAACGGCTCCAAGATCCTCTGAATTGCTGTTGGTGTCGAGACCAACCTCCACTCCTAATCTACTTGAGTTTGCCAACCTTAGAGCGACAAGCAAGTCCTGCAACACTCAAAAGCAAAGAGAGCTATACTTTCTTTTCTAATAGGAAGCTTTATTTATTTCCTTTGACAATACTTACTGATGGTCAACACTCAATAGTGTCTAGATTCAAAAGCAATCTTTTGTCTCGGGTGAGCCCCGCAAATACGGTTGCCTTTATGATTGTGTTTGCATGCCTAATTTCATTACATGTGCAAGTGTAGCTATTGTCAAGTGATGGAGCAAAATGTCGGCCTTCTTAGCCTTTGCAAATAGTAACATTTTTTGCCTTGACAAGTTAACACATGGTTCTCACTAAGGGAAGTGAGTAGGGCCGAGCCACGAATGACATCCAAAATAAAGACCGAGCAAGGTCCTCCTGGAGGCCGAGCCACGAATGACATCTAAAATAAAGGCCGAGCAAGGTCCTGGATTTTCATTCTATTTATGTTGGTCGGTGATTCTTTAGCTTTACTCGAGATCCTAAATGCATCATTCAAGGCTGAATGGGTCACGTACTGTTAGTTCGTGTGTTACCTCGCATTGAGTTTGCTAAAAGAGACCGAGCTTTACGGGGTGGTGAAAACATCCATTACCCTTGTCTGAGGGGAGAGTCCACTTGGCTTATTTCTAAAGCCAAAGGAAACAACAATGACCTTGGGCAGATGGCCCACATGCTTTGTGATAATGTGGAAGTTTAACTAGAGGGCAGCCACAGTTCTGATCATGTGCAATCCTGTATCTACCGATTCTTCATGACACACAAGGGCATCCACACAAGAACAAATAATAGACATTACTTATGATGGTGTGTGTTGCACAATTGAACAGAGCTTACGATCTTTAGAGATTAGTGGGTCACTGAATGACTCAGTCGGAGCTCCTAGGCTCTTAAGACTTGAACAAGGGAGATGGAGAATTGCACACAGAGAGTTTATAGTGGTTCACCAGCTCGGGAGTTCAGCTAATCCATTCTCAAGAGAGTCTCTTGCTTCTGGGGATGATTTTATAGATAAAGGGGGGAAGATTACACAGAGTATTTGCTTAGGCTAGTTGCTTGTTCTTCATTGTGAGAGATATGCCTCTTATTTATAGTCTTCTAAGGCCTTACCTAATCCTTGGCGTGATCCTTGCATTCTTCTTGTAACGGTTGCGCCTTTTGTGTGATTGCTATAGATAGCGTTGAGGCGGTTACGACTTCCTTGCCCAAATATAAGACTGTTACGATTTATACATGACGCTTGGGTGGAAGCCAACTGTCATCCTTACTATTCCTATGGGGGTGCAGTTGTTGGGGAGGAGGTGTCGACCTGAACCCCCCTGGTTATCTGTGATGAGCTGATTGATCTGTGGTTCGAGCTGAACGTCCGAGCTCAACCTTAGCCATATTTTGAGTATCATTAGCTGCCCCCCCCCCCCCCCCCCCCCCCAAAGTCCCCAGTCAAGTAGATTACATGAGCTGGGGCTGACTAAATCTTTGGTGGGCGAGGTCAGCTCGGTTTGTCGATTGCCCTATCTTATAATTAGCTTGGTCTGCCCTCAGGGATTGCACGATGGGACGTTTCTCAACTTCTACAGCGTTGCAAACGTGTAAGGAATTACTTCTGCCTCGTTTCTCGTGCACGTCCTTCACCCCTGGTTCCGCGTGTCTGTTCGTACACCCGCCTTAAATGCACTTGCAGGCGAAACCACCTTTTTTTCATCATTTCGAATTCCCTTTGCATTCATCTTTCAAATTTCTCTCTTTTCTTCTTCCTCGCGATTTCTTCTTCTTTCCCAATCTCCTGGTGGTCTAGTGTTTTGTTGGTTAGTGCTCAGACTTGCTCATAAGCTTTCTTGAAGCTAGTTCTGCTCATCCTTCGCCTCCTCCTCGAGTTATTAATTGGTGACTGCCTTCGATTAGGTACGTCCCTAATGAGTTGCAGGTGGGGGATGAGGTCGGTTCTGATAATCCTGGGCCACGAAGCGGCGCAGCTGCCCCCTCTAGATCAAGAACTCAATTTCTTTCTTAAGTTGGATGCAGTCATCAGTGAGGTGGACAGGATCTTGGTGGTATTCGCAGTATTTTGTTATGTCCCATTTTGCGGGTTCAGCTTTCATCCGAGGTGGCCATCTTAAGAACTCCTCATTCTATACTTAATAAAGCACCTGCGACATCGTGGCGTTGAAGGGAGTGAGCTGCCTTAGGGCGTACCTCGGCGGCAGCTTCTGAGGTGGGGGTCCCAGGCGATCTCTAATGTCACTTCTCCTCTTCGGGGAACGATCTCTGTCTCTTCGTGGAGATCGTTCTCGACTCATCTCCTTCCTCGGACTTCAGTCATTTCTCTTCTCTTTTTCCTTATGGGTGGTCGAGCTCTCAGCCTTTGAGATGAGAGCTTCCTCGCCGTTGATGTACTTCTCTACCTTGGCTAGGACTTCAGTCATGCTGGCTTGTGGATTCTTGGATATAGAGAACATCAAGTCCTTTGATTGTACCCCTAGCCCAGCGATGAAGGCAGTGAGAACAAACTTCTCATTAGGGACGTCTACTTTTAAGGATTCCAAGTTGAACCTTTGGACATAGCTCCGTAGTGTCTGATTCGAACCCTACTTCACATTCAGTAAGTAGTAGCTCGACTTTCGACAAGTTCGAGCTCCAATGAAATGTGACACAAACGAAATGGAGAGTTTCCTGAATGAGGAAATGGACGCTGGGGTCATCCTGTTGAACCAGGCTAAGGCCGAGCCCTTCAAAGTGATAGCAAAAGCTCGGCATCGCGCTGGGTCTTGGTATCCATGCAATTCCATCTGGTTCTTGTAGGTATTGAGGTGGTCCATGAGCTCCTTTGTTCTGTCAAAAGTTTTCATCTGTGACATTCTAAATTTCGGTGGAAGAGGAAAGTGTAACACTTCAAGAGTGAATGGGAATTCTGTCTGCTGGACTAGAGCATCCATAGTCATCGGAGTTTTGCCTTTTACAGCTTCCTTCATATGGTTGAGCTCCTGCTGGATCTCGTTGAAGCGCTGCTCCTAGAATTGCTCCTTCCTTTCCTGCTGGAATGGGGGAAACTCGTTGTGAGTTCCCTTGTTCTGGCTCTATATTTCCTCGTCCTCCCTATTTCTCTGAGCTTGACGGCGGACTTTATTAACTGACTGCCTGTGCTTGTTCTCTTATGCAATTTCTCTTCAAGGATTGGGATATTGATTGCCACCTCGTGGGCAATCATTTTGGGTTGGCTGTGCCCTTTGGGGATGTTGGTTGCTGATAAGGCTTAGCAACTCCTCGTTTTGTTGGAGGAGACAGTTGTTGGCTTGACGAAGGCCTCGAGTTCATTTTTTGGAAGAGGGTCCGCAATTGTGGATTAATTCCAGGATTAGGCAAGGGGATCATGAGGATTCTCCTGTTGCCTCCCAGTGACGACTTTAGGCTGGTTCTGCAAATGTAGAGGGTTCATCTGACTTCTGCTCATGTTGTGCGTAAAAATCATCAATTACTGAAGGTATCAACATAATTTTTTTTACAAGAACAGTCGTTTCCACAGACGGTGCCAACTGATGGTGTGTGTTGCACAATTGAATAGAGCCTACGTCAATTTATGCATGATCCTCGAACTCCTCATCTTGAAGCCTTGTATCGCATATCAAGGTATCTCAAGTAAGCTAAAGGAAAATGGATCATATTCTCTGAACAGGGTTATAATCTCTGACCCATGATATGACAACCGTACTAAGACACGTGATAGAGTCCCGTGCCTAAAACAATTAATTTGATCGGTCATGACCGAGCTCAAGAAAGCTCGGTCAAACGCGATGAGGTCGGTACAAGCTCAATACAATGTGCTGAGGGAAAGAGACCTAATAAAGGCTAGAGTTTGGGTGAAGAACGAGCCTTATTTGAATAAGTAGATAAGTCATTCCCAGAAGATTGAGCTGGCATCATGAGCATTTTGGTGATTAGGTTATCCCACAAGATCAGAAGCGGTACACGGTAGCCAACAAAGGGATTGCCTCAATTAAAGGGGCACATTAGAAGCATGTGACCTAAAAGACGATGGATAAGAAAGAAGTTGGGAGAGGATCAAGCACAAATCTAGGAGAATCTAGTTAACTTATAGGCGTGTCACCTAGTGCAGCCAACCGCGGAAACCCAAGCAGAAAGGGCACCATGCGACACTATTAATATCGAGAAATGCTTAAGCTAAGGTACTCAATCTTTTCCCCATAATACCTTTGCTTATTATCAAAACTCTACTGACTTGAGCATTAGAGTGCCTTTGACCAATCCCACTCCGCCTACTAACAATGTGTTCATTTTGGAGGAGAAGGTGCACTCGCGTTCGTCGTTCTCATACCTACTAGATTTTGTCCGTCACCACTACTTACAAAGGTGCAGAATTTTTTCCTTGTACAATTAGTCTCATATATGGGAAGACGAACAAAAAAGATCATGTCGAATCTGTGAAGTACAAGTGGGCCACCATGCATCAACCAAGATGCTAATGAGTATGACCTGGGGCGTACTTGCAAGGTGTCCTTCCCTTCGGATAGTGATATTAGGGAGGATGTTGTTAGAAGTTTGGACAAAAATCAGGAGGACCCCGACAACTTCTCATCAAGAGGATATTATCCTCGAAATGATGCCCAGAAGGATGATCCGTACTAGGAAAATTTCCCACATACTACTATGCTAAAGAGATCTCAAGATGAAGAACAAAAGTTGAGGCAAGAAAACGAGGCACTTAAGTAGGCCTTGAGGAGATCCAGGGAACGACAAGTCCTAGAAAGGTCGGATCACCATGACCAGATTCAAGGGCGAGCGCGACGAGCCTCCATGCCCCGATAGATACAGAGGAAGGGAGAGAGAAGATACTCCAGATAAAAACTATAAGAGAAAGTCTTCTCGAGTAGAAGAACAAGAAGATGCCTAAAGGCGTTTTATTGCCAAAGAGCTTGATAGCAGACTGAAACGACCTGAAAAAAAAAATCTGCTAGGGAACTGGCAAATATTCTGGAGAAGTGGAGGCATCCCCCAACAGATAGATAGAAAGAGAAAGAATCCCTTGAAAAATCACGGTCCCGAACTTCAAGCTCTACGACAAGAAGACTGACCCGACCACCCACATTCGTCACTACAGACAATTGATAGAGGTCCACAGGAAGAATAAGGATCACAATGTTCCCTAGTAGTTTGGAGGAATCAACAATGAAATGGTATGACAGTCTCCCCAAAAGCTCTATCGATAGTGGGGTGCAACTCACCAAATAGTTCACGGCCTGGTTCATAACCAGCAGTCAGAACCCAAAAGACATTTGAGCACTGCTTTCCATGAAAAAAAAGCACGGTGAGACACTACGCGAGTATGCTCATTGCTATTGGGAGACAATGAACGAAACAGAAGGCTTCAATTCGGAGATTGCAGTTGCATCATTTAAGATCGGTCTCCCAAAAGAGAACCATTTGTATCAATCACTGACTAGACGGTCAGCCCTTGACGTGGAAGAGTTGATGGCCAAGGTCGAGAAATATGCAAAGGTAAACGATGAATCAACCCGGATCAACTGAGCAGGAAGCAAAACGAAAGGGAAAGACCGAATAATCAACCATGCTCGGGGATCAAAGGGAAGGAAAGGAAGGTTTCTCGTCTCGTTCATCATTTGCAGGAGCCAATACTGTATTTAAAGAGCCCATTTACAAGATCTTATCTCAGATTAAGGGGAAACCTTATTTCAAATGGCCTAACAAGTTAGGCAGTGATCCCAAGAAAAGGAACTCTAATCTGAGGTGCTCTTACTATCACCTAAGAAGCACGGACACGGATACAACACGACACGGACACGCCGACATGAAATTTTTCAAAAAAGTAAGACACGGACAGGTTAGCAATACGTTAAATAATATGTATTTTATCATGTGATAAAATAAAAATATTATCATAATAATCTTTTAATTCATCATTTCCCTAATTCTAAAAATTCAATGCTGCCTCTCCCACTCTCACGTAACTCCCTCTCCCTCTTTTCTCTTTTGCCAAACTCTGTCCTCTCTCTCCCCCCATCCCCACAGCCCCACCCAACAACCGCTGCCCAGTCACCCACACTGCCCTGAGACTCTTCCTCCCTCAGCGGCCTGCACTACTGCTGCTTATTTTTGGTGGGTTTTGCATGTATTTTATATTTTCTGATGGAATCGTAGAGCTTAGTTTTATTCGTTTATTTTTGTGTGGTATGAGTTTACTTTGATCATGAGAACAGCCAAGTGTTGACAAATATTTGGCAGATATTAGAATTTCAATGTTGCAATGCAACCAAAAATTATGTAAAGTCTCTTTTGATTCTCCCTGTGTCCGACCAAATAGTGCAAAATAGAGAAGAATCTTAAATTAAAAAACTTCCTGAGGTTAATGAACTGTTGATTATTTGTTCAATGCCACAATTCAAGTTTAATTTGAGAAAAAGGTATTGTGTGATGAGTCACATAACGCTATCAGCTATGTACTCTGTCGTAGGTTTTCTACTATACTGCAATGCTTTTGTGTTCAACTAATTATTTAAAGAGAGCGTGAAAGTAATTGTATTTACTAGCATATAGTGGAAATGATGCTTTGTTTCTAAAAGTTGGACTGAAGATGATTGATTGAGGAAGATTACATTGATGTTACGGGATGCAAATCAGATTAGAGAAATGTTATATTAGGAATGGCAGCGAATCCTACGACACTTAGTGAGGTGTGATTGCCAACTGGGCATTGACGAACAACTGTGTAGTGTACATCCTAGAAAATTCTAAAAGCTGAGATTTTCTCTGGCACCATCTTCTCCGTCTTTTTGGTGCTTAGGGTGTGAAGTATTATGAATTATAGTTGTGGTCATATATAACTTCTCTTTTGATGCCTTTATTAATACGTTTAGTCAAAATCTCAAACACCTTGCTATGTTGTTTTCATTTGGATTGTTGGATTTTACTCAGATTTCTTCATGTGAAGAATTAATTGATCAAGTTTTGAAAAAATCATTTGTCGGAATTTAGGTATTTTTGCTTTGAAAAACAAGAATTTCAAATCCGTGTCTTCAGATATGGGTAATTCCGAGGTGTCGGTTTCGACACGGATATGTCACCTTCTTAAGAGTGTTCGTGTTTCATAGTCACAAATATCCATTCACACCTCATTTAATTTTTTTATTATCAAACTACTAAGTCCATCGTTTTTATACTCATCGCAATCAAGGTATCATTCACTCTATCATCTCATAAGTTCATAAATGTACTTTTTCAATATGAATTTCTCTAATGAGATACATATTAATATTACATCTCAATTTAATTATATGTTTAATTTCATGTGTGTTGTGTGAATTTCCATTATTTTTTTGTTGTGTTTTGAAATCTCTGTCAAATTTAATAATGTTTAATTTAAGATTTATGTGTGCATGGTGACACCCCCCCCCCCCCCCCCCACCCCACGCGGCGGCGCCCCGCTTCACGTTTTTCCCATCTTTGCATCATAGTTCTTGGATTCAAATATCTTCTATTAGGAGAAATGCCATCTTTGGCATTTGTTTTCTCCATTACCATCATCAAGGGACAAGCATTTTGCAATTCAGTTGCAATACGAGTATTGAATGATTTGTGTGTAACTTTATCATGTTTGTTTGCAATAGTTATTTTGTTAAGCGAGCTCTAAACATTCAAGATGGTGTATGTTGATTTTATTTTTATGGCCAAAGATTTTTTCGTTTGTTTTCTTAATTTCCCTTTTCTTGGTTTTTCTTTATTGTTCTTTTAGACTTTTATAGATTTTTTTTTCTTACTTATTAAAGGAGTATATATAACGTTGTATATTTAGTTACTAATGAGTTAGTATAAAAATGATGTATTTAGTAGTTTGATAATAAAAAATTAATTGAAGTGTGAATGAATATTTGTGGAGTGAGAATAGCTTCACCCAAAATAAAATACTAACTAAACATTACATTTACATTTGAATTTAAATTTCTTTCCAACTACTAGAAAGTGTCACTAGTGGTACATTTCAAAAACAAATAATATGTCTTTCAAATGGAACACAACAAATAAAATTATTAAATAAATATTACATTTACGTTTGAATTTGAAATTGAAATTTTTTTCCAATTACTAGTAAGTGCCACCAGTGTTACATTTCAAAAACGAAGATAAACTATACATGTGACCTTCAAATTATGACCATTGTTTGAATTAAGTTCTTGAACTTTTTTTTTTTTTGTGTCAATTGAGTTACTGGACTCTCTAATTATGTCAAGTGAGCCCTTCTTTCTTTTTGTATCATATGGTCGCGTGAGTGACACTTTATCAGAAGTAGACAAAAGGTTTAAATTGACACAGTTAGAGAGTTTAGGAGTTCAATTAACATAAAAAGAAGTTCATGGTATTAATTGACATAAGAGTCATAATTTGAAAGTCATGTGTAGTTTACTCAAAACAAAATTACTAAATAAATATTACATTTACATTTGAATTTTATTCTGGCTACTAGTAAGTACACTAGTGGTATACTTCAGGAATGAAAAATATATCTTTCAAATGAAAAATAAAAAATAAAAAAAAATGAAAGTACTAAATAAACTTTACATTTACATTTGAATTTGAATTTCATTCCAACTATCACTTGTGACACTTAGTAATAGTTGGAATAAAATTCAAATTTAAATGTAAATACAATATTTATTTAGTAATTTGTTTTTTATATTTCATTTGAAAGAGTATATTTTTTGTTTCTGAAGTGTACCATTGGTGACATTGATTAGTAGTTGGAATGAAATTCAAATATAAATACAATGTTTGATTAATAATTTCGTTTTTTTGTTTTCATTTGAAAAACATATTTTTTGTTCCTGAAGTGTACCACTAGTGGTACTTACTAATAATTGGTATGAAATTTAAATTTAAATGCAATGTTTATTTAGTATTTTTTTTTTGTTTCATTTGAAAGGTATATTATTCGTTCCTGAAGTGTATCATCAGTGACACTTACTAGTAAAAATATACCTTTCAAATTAAACACAAAAATGATATTACTAAATAAATATTGCATTTACATTTGAATTTAAATTTTATTCCAACTACTAGTTAGTGCCATTGGTGGTACATTTTAAGAACGAATAATATAACTTTCAAATAAAACACAAAAAAAAAAAAAAAAAAAATTATAAATAGACATTGTATTTACATTTAAATTTGAATTTCATTCCAACTAATAATAAGTGCTACCAATGGACCTTTGGTCTACTGGTATTCATTATCTTGTGAAGGTTTTGCCTTCTTAAGGTCAAGGGTTCAATTCTCCCCTCCCCCTAAAAAAAAAAATATTAATCTATGTTTTAAAAAGAAAAAAAAAATTAATAATATGTGCCACCAATTCGGAAACAACACCTCTGCTTTAAGATGTTACTAGTAGGATCCCGTGCAATGCACGACCTAGTTAAAAATAAAATTAAGGGAAACCCAAAAGATAACATTTGATGTTCTATAAGATGAATTTAGAACAATAAACCAAAATAAAAGTATATGTCAATTCAATGTGTTTATATTTACCATTATCATATATAAATATTTTTAATGTAAGACTATGTCATTTCAATAGTGTTTATATTTACCATTATCATATATAAATATTTTTAATGTTTAGGACTATGTCATTTCAATAGTGAGTACTAGTAGGATCCCGTGTAATGCACAACGTAGTTAACAATAAAATCAAGCAAAACCCAGAAGATAATAGCATATGTCAACTCAATTTGTTTATATTTACCACTATCATATATAAATCTTTTTAATGTTTAGCACTATATCATTTCAATAGTGGGTATGAAATGTATCACCATATTTACCGTGAATATGTACAATATTTGTTAAAGTCTTTAGTCTCTTACATATTTACTTTCTGTTTAATTTTTTTGTTTACTTCGTAATATATTAATAGCTTATAATTATATTAATAAATTGTATAAAATGATATTTAAAAGTATTAGTAAAGTATATTGTATGATATGTTACATATTTAATCAATTTTCAATTTATAATATACATAAATATAAAGTTATTGTGATATCATTTTTAAGAATGTGCTATTTTCATTGGTATATCATACACGTATCATATTGTATTATGATATTATATATACATCATTTGTTAAATGTTTTAATTTTTTAATGTGAGTTTTTAGGAGTATACCTATTGAACAACGGTCTAAAATGTGTCACCAATTATAATAAATATGTTCAACATTTATTAAAAAAATTGGCAAGTTACATATTTAATTAGTTTTATATTTCTTTTTTTAGGTTACATGTACATGTTGGTAATATATTAATACAATCATTATAAATTAGTATAATTTATATAAAATAATGTTCAAAATAATTGTAATTCACAGCCTACATAACCCACATAACTGAACATGATCATGAAGCAACTAAGCAATTACAGCAAAATGAACATGAAGAAGGTAGAGTTTATAGTTGAAAATTGTTTAATAGAGTAATATCAAACTTGAATAGATTCTAAACCATAGTTATTAGTATCGTACGATACGCGATACGTATCGTACGATACATGGGTAATACGATACGAATCGGAGGTTTGTATCGTTTTTGCATAGTATCGTCCGATACACGATACGTTTTTCCGATACGTCCGTATCGTTCGATACAAACGATACGCAAATCTCTGTGTAATTTTTTTTTTTTTTTTTTTAACAGATCGCACAGAGCCCAGAGAATAGAGAAAATGCCAAAGAAAAGGCAAGAGATGAAGACAAACCCACAAATCAGCAAACCCACAAACCAGTCCACCAAACCCACAAATCAGCAAAAACACCCAAGCAAGCAAATCAAACAAATTTTTGAAATTGAAAAACATAGCAACACTAACCTGTATATTTCGGATGAAACCCCAGGTCTCACGATCTCTCCCTCTTTGTCTCACGATCTCTCTCTTTGTCGCTGTGAGCTGCGACCACGAGGTACCAGCCACCAGGTATTTTCTTCTTCTTCTCTCTCTCCGGCATCGGCACTGGCTTCGCCCATCGCCTCTCAGCTCTCGCCTCTCAGCTCTCTCTATTTCTGTTCGGTCGTGAGTCTCGCCTCTCAACTCTCTGTTTCTGTTCGGTCGTAACTCACGACTGAGGGTTTTTGTTATAAATATCAAAAATTACATTTACTATCCCACAACATTATAACCTTTTAGTTTTAAGTATCAAGAATTATATTTACTACCCCACAACATTATAACTTTTTAGTTTTAAGTATCAAGAATTACATTTATTACCCCACAACGTTATAATTTTTTGTTTTAAGTATACATAAGTACTATTAATTTAATTTGATACCCTTCATTATTTTTTTAATATTAGTAAATTATATTAGTGACTTGAATAGTAGGTGGAATATTAATGAAATATTATGTTTTTATGAGTCTATGATTTTTTTCAAAAGCATATATATTTTATTATTAATTATTTAAAA
Organism: Ilex aquifolium; assembly: GCA_951799425.1. Classification (NCBI taxonomy): domain Eukaryota; kingdom Viridiplantae; phylum Streptophyta; class Magnoliopsida; order Aquifoliales; family Aquifoliaceae; genus Ilex; species Ilex aquifolium. Next base: position 21,791,952 of record OX637404.1, read on the forward strand.
TTGCGCCGTATCTTACGATACACGATACACGATACGATACGATACGATACACTATTTTTAAAAAATGATACACCTTCCAATACACGATTTGATAACTATGTTCTAAACTTTATTACCAAAGATGATTGATGATTTTTTAGAGGTATTGCACACAACGGTATGAGAGTGAACTGCAATAATAAAAAATGAATAAAAAATGAAGAATGCTTAGTTACTATAAGAACGGTACATGGTGGTATGACTTTTGTGAAATTTATATACCTCAGCAAATTTCAAATTCCGCTAAGAAAAGTGATTGACAAAATGAAAAAGAACCAAAAAATAATGAACTTTATTTCTGATATCGATCCTAAAGTATTCAAAAAGTAAATAAATAAATAATGAAAGGGTTCCTTAGAAGTCAATTTTTTTTCAAGTTGAAGTATAAAAATCATGACGGCATAGGCAATGGATTATGTAGACAGCACGACTGTTCCAGTGGCAAGCTTGAGGTACTCCTCGTTAATGAACATTATTCAATCTCAAATACGATGTAACAAAATAAGTTCTTATGTTCCAGAGGTAATATTTACATCGTATTAAAATCAATTGTTATATTTTATTTATATTATATCTTGTGAAAGAAGAAAATAGAAAACGAATATCAATTGTATATTGTTTTCTTATAATGTATGTAGAGAAGTGTATTTATAATACAAGATTGAGATTTTTTAGTCTAACTGATGTGGGACAAACATATTATCATTATATACATTAACATCCCCCTCAAACTCAACGAGGTAAAGAAGAAATCAACTTGAGTTTGGAAACCAAAACATGAAATGGGTCCGGCGGATATGCCTTGGTGAAGATGTTAGCAGTCTGGTCAGATGAAACAGATAGAAGATCTTGTTGCACCAAGAGATGAGAGGGTCGCTCAGAAAGAAACAGTAACCAGTGATAGAACGACGATCGATAGGATCTCCTGTCCAGTTGGCATCAGAATAGGTGCGTAGCTCGAGAGATGAGTGAGTAAAGTAATAAAGATCCTGAAACATAATATCCTTAATATATCGTATAATACGAAGAACAGCAGCATAATGAGTAGAGCGAGGGGCAGTCAAAAATTGGCTGACGAAATGAACAACATTGGTAATATTCAGGCGAGTAACAGTGAGATATATAAAGAGTGGCATCAAAGAGAGGTGTGTCATCCAAGGGAGTAAGTCAAACATTTTACTCTAATAGGGTAGGTATAGTCTTGCAATCTGTGAGTCCAACACGAGTAAGAAGAACAAAGTCATACTTGGCTTGAGAGAGATAATATCCACTGGAGTCAGACGAGATCTCAAGGCCTAAGAAGTAGCTGAGAGAACCAAGATCGTTTATCTCAAAGTGTGTGTGGAGAAGATGTTTGAGATCAGAAATACCAAAAACATCATCCCAGTAATAACCATATCATCAACATAGAGAAGTAGTAGAGTAGTGTCATACTCAGACTTACGAACAAAGAGAGCCGAATCATAAGGGCTGGAAGAGAAACCAAAATCTCCAATGGTAGCACTAATAATATGAGAGAATTGTTCATAGGGAGATTGATTCCCAATACTTGAAATAGTTGTGAGTGAAAAAAAAAAGATACAAACCAATTGTAGTGCCCCCGTATATATAGTCAAAAATAAAGGTACAATAAGGGTAAAATAAGAAAAACCCTAACAAATTAGGAAATAACTCCAAACTAGGTAAAATAAGGAAAACCCTAACAAACTAGGAAATAACTCCAACACTCCCCCTCAAGCTAGGCGCAAAAATGTCAATTAAGCCAGGCTTGACAACGGAGTCCCGAAGAATGGATAGAGTGACAGGTTTGGTAAAAACATCTGCAACCTGATCACTGATCCCCACAAACAATGAAGTGACAATACTACTGCTAACCTTTTCTCGAAGAAACTAGGTAAAATACTAGCATGCAAGCTAGGAACAGATAAAGACAAATTCATCTTCTCATGTCCCCTGATAATAATCCTCTTGGTACTCAGGTCCTGTAGTGGTGGCAGTAGTAGAAGTCGGACCCTAAGAAGTCAGAGTGGACATAAGTATATCCAATCGGGTTGTGATACCATCCATATCACTCTGCCAAGGAGGAATAGTAGGAGCAGCAACAGGAACAGCAGTAGTAGGTGGTGGTATCTTAGCATTAGCAGCAGTACGGCCGCGAGGAGACGGTATACAAGAACAGCAGTAGTAGGTGGTGGTTTCTCAACAATAGCAGCAGTACGACCGCGAGGAGACGGTATAATGTGTTCCATAACTTCGGAACAGAGCTATGAAACTAGTGAATCCTGCAAACAGATGGCTCCATCGAGCCAAATAACAATCCAAGAATTGCGCAGTTCTCAGAGAACTACGCAGAATATCCGAACATTCAGGGTCGTCATCAGCTGGCTTTGGGTGAGATCCCGTCAGCCAACCAAGCTTCCCTACACGGCCTAATAAAAGCTGGAATGAGCGAGACCACTCAGCGAAGTTACGACCATTCAACAACTGTGCCGTAACTTTCTGAGAGATCATGTCTGGCAGTGCTGGTAATGCAACTGTGCCAATAGGTACTATATACTGGTCAAACATAAAGGTGGAAGTACCAATAAAGGTCTCAACGGTAGAGGTGTCAACAGTATGGGTCTCAAATCCCTCAGTAATGGTCATAGCAACAATAATACTAGGGCACCCGTGACAGAAAAACAACTCTAAAATAAATAGAGAGATAAAATAAGGGAGAACAATATACCTCCAGTCGACCAATAGCGACAAATAAAGAAGGTCCAGAAAGCTCCCAAATAATTAGATCATGATGCCCAGAAAAACAACTCTAAAATAAATAGAGAGATAAAATAAGGGAGAATAATATACATTCAGTCGACCAATAGCGACAAATAAAGAAGGTCCAGAAAGCTCCCAAATAATCAGGTCACAGTGCCCAAAAATCCAAGAAATATAAATTAATGATCTACTGCATCAAGAGCAGATCAACGAAGAAATCCAGTCACAGTGCCCAATAATCAAGTCACGGTGCCCAGAAATTCAGAAAATATAAAAGTGATCTACTACATCAAGAGCAGATCAACAAAGAGTGCGAAAAACGAAGCCCACTCAACAAAAAACGCGACCCTACAGCGGGCTGATGAGTGGACTGGGCAGTGACCCATCACCGACTGCCTTACAATCAGACCAGTCCAGCAAACAGCATCACCGACTCAACAAACATATTAAACAAACCAACAACGTGACGAATCCTCAATGCACAAAACCAACAACGGCCCAAATTAACAAAAGAATAGTCAAACCAAAAGTAGACAAAATCAACAAACCCAAAGGATTGGGGTTGTCCAACAAAGAGAAACTAATAGCCCAACAGAGAGAAGCCCAAATCAGACAAAGAGAAGAAGAAAAGTCAAACCAATAGTCTCAACCAGCAGTAGCCAAAATTAACAAACCCTAGTAATTAGGATTTCTTACCTTGCAGCAACGACTAGTTCAGCGAGAAAGACCAAACAACGAGAAACACTAGCAAAAGAGAAGAGACAGCCAACGCCAAACAATCCAAAGTTCGTCACAAATCAACTCAACAACTTTGCAAATCAAATACCCATAACAGTCAAATTCGACACTGTTCACAGCGCGTGAACAGTAACTTCGGCACTGTTCACAGCGCGTGAACAGTACTTCGGTACTATTCGCAGCGCGTAAACAGTACTTCGGCACTGTTCACAACCCTTAGAACCTCAAAAAATCAGCAACCCTAATCCAAGAATATATTTTTTCTCCAACTAAATTACTGTGGTGCTACAATATATTTTGGATCGAAACCATGCTCTGATACCAACTTAAAATAGTTGTGAGTGAAAAAAAAGGGATACAAACCAATTGTAGTGCCCCCGTATATATAGTCAAAAATAAAGGTACAATAAGGGTAAAATAAGGAAAACCCTAACAAACTAGGAAATAACTCCAAACTAGATAAAATAAGCAAAACCCTAACAAACTAAGAAATAACTCCAACACCAATAATAGGAGATGGAATATGATTGATGGTATAGACAACAGTAAGAGCAGATTCACCCTAAAAACGCCAAGGACACGAAGAAAAGGTGAGAAGAGCACGAATAGTATCAAGAATATGACGATGTTTGCGCTCAGAACGTCCATTTTGTTGAGATATGTCAGGATAAGAACGATGAGGAATAATGCTATGTTGACTGAGAAAGTTAAGGAATGTGATGTCTATATATTCCATGTCATTATCAGCTCTAAAGATTTTAATGGATCGTGAGAATCGAGTTTGGACTATTTTGGCAAAATTATAATAAATTTGTGAGAATTGAGATCGAGTTTGTAAAAGATAAATTCAAGTGAAGAGAGAATAGTCATCAATAAAAAAGACAAAGTATTTTGATCCTTCTATAGTGACAGTTGGAGCAGGTCGCCAAATGTCAGAATAAACCAAATCAAAAGGAGCAGAAGACAAAGAATTACTGTTACTACAAGGTAAAGCTGGCTATTTTGCAAGTTTACAAGACAAACAATCAAGTTATTCACTGTGAACATGTCCTAACTACCAATGGGTATTTGGTCAAATGGTACTCTTTGTCTTGTAAAAGTTTTATCTTCTTGAGGTCAAGGGTTCAAGTTCCCCTTCCCCTTCCCCTCCCAAAAAAAAAAAATGTCCTAACTGACCACTAAAAATTAAATATTGTAAACGACTTGAAGAAACATGACCCAGACGGGAATGCCAAAGATTTAAAGGAGAGTTGGTTGGATTGGAAACAACAGTAGTAAAAAAGACGGAGGAAAATAGTCTTTGTGCAAGACAAAGATAGATAAGCTCAAACAAACGTCTATACTTACGACCTATCCCAAGGGTATGTTCTGTCTGTGGATCTTGAACAATACAATCAGTACAAGAGAATAAAATAGTGAGTTCGAGATCACAAAGTTAACCCACAAATATGAGATTGAGATTAAAATTATGTGATAAGTATAGGGAAATGACACATAGGATATAGAGATATGTCCAACGAGATTGACATGCATATGTGAGTCATCTGCAGTGTGAATGAGTGGAACAAAATTAGTAGATTGTGTGGAAGAAAACAATGATTTATCGGGGGTCATGTGATTACAACATGTAGAGTCAAAGAACTAAGATAATTTACTTGAAGTAGCAGACAATACAGTAGAAGATGGATTAACTGATACAGAAAGAACATGTTCGATGATAGCCGCAAGATCACTGGCACTGAAGGTCGAAGAAAGAGACTTTGGAGGACAAGGGTCATTGACAGTAGAAGCAACAGTGTGAGAAATAGTTATAGACTTGTCGTAGGACTGATTGTTAGATTTGTACTGCTGATTGGTGTTAGGTTTGCCATTCTTGGGTGCATTATGATACAAATTTTGTGGACAGTTACTCAGATAGTGACTTGGGCTCTTTTTGTGACAGAGCTTACAAACTCGGGTAAGACAGTTGAGTAAAGCATGACCAGACTTGTGACAATATGAACATTAAGACTGAGTCATATCATATAGTGCATAGTAGATTCGGACGACCAGTGAACGACTGAAAGGCCGCTGGAGGACGTCGAATGATGGTTGGAAGGTGATCGGAATGTTGCCGGAAGATGACTATAGGTGATTAAAATATTGTCTGAAGGTCGTCGGGAGATGGTCGGAGGATGACTGGAGAGTCATCGGAGGGTGGCCGGAAAGTGGCTAGAGGGTTGTCGAAGGGTGGGCGGAGGGTGGCCGGAAGAGAAGAAGAGCCTCAAGATTTCTATGGTGGAGGATCTAGAGCATACTATCATTGACTAGAATGATTCACGAGCTTAGACTCTGATACCATGTGAAAGAAGAGAATAGAAAGCAAATATCAATTGTATATTGCTTTGGTGTAATTTATAATGTAAATGGGGAGATGTATTTATAGTACAAGAAAATCGTGAAGCTTTATAATCTAACCGATGTGGGATAAATATATTATTATTACATACATTAATATATTTTTTATAAATATGCTTTTTTTTTTCTCGAAAGATAAATAATTTATTGACATGAAAATATAAGATATACGACAAAACTCGAAACATGTTCAGAAGGGCACACGGATTAAGACCCAGAAGAGTCTATTCCATAGAAAACACAAACCTAGTCTAGAAAAAGAAAAAAAAAAAAAAGCGAGAGACCGGATAGAATAGGCTGTTATAAATATCAATTCATAGTTAACAGTCGGAATTAAATTCATGTTGTATATATTAGGATCAGAAGATTTAGTTTTGAAGATTCATTACATATCTTTTCAATGGAAGATTTATCTCCGACCAACAATAGCAATATACAAAAGAATTTGTTAGGTTTTTTCCAGTCCTTTGAGTAAATTTTGAATCAAATCATGGCAAATATAATAATTACTTTCTTCATACCAACATGTCAAGAAGTCAAAAAAGGAAAATAACCTCAATTTGATTTATATCTATATCTAAGTGTCGATAACCTTCATAAGATAATCTGAAAAACAAAAACAAAAGGGGCGAAAAACTCGGTTGACAATTATACAACATCATTTACAATAGAGTAAACTCCATTAAAGAATCACTCTTTAAAAATTTAATTTCAATTGGTTCTCTTAAATGTCAATCATGCTCAGGTATGTAAACGTCGGATCATATGCGATAGGGTTGTTCGGATATGTAAACAGTATTTAAGTTGAAGTAAAAAGTTCAGAGCAGACAACGACTGACAAAATAAAAAACAACTACAAACGAAACATCAAGTAATGGATGAGAATAGCGGGAGAGAGGCTTACTTGATTAAGAGCCACCAGGAGTATGGGAGACAAAACTTTAGAAAACCAGACAGAGAAGGCTTTCCATTTGTATAAAAATCAAATGGGTAACAAATTATGCATCATATACCCCCGCATACAATCAACAAATATAAATACCTCCACGGCTAAGATGAGGAGATGAAAGGAGTGGATGTAGCATACTGAGGGGATGAAAGATGTGTACATAGCCTGCTGGATTAGACCTTGAAGTTTAGCAACTGGTGTAGCAGATAAGGGGTGAGAGAAGTGAGAGAGTGTGAGGTTGCCGATTGGAAATGTGTGGAGTTATCCAACTTTTAGTGAGTTGGGTAAAGCAAAGGAGTCGGACCCACTACTGATTCACCCTTCTCCAAAGGTCACTGTTGTTCAGTCCTTTAGGAATTAGTGCTCCCATAATTAATGGTTTCACATGGGTCCACATGGGTTGCTGGGTTTTAATCAATGGATTGTTTGGTTGATGGGTTTACATCAATTGATTCTTCGTGTACTTGTGGAGTAGATATTTTAATAGTGTAAGGTGGGTCGAGTTTTGTATCACAAAATATTTTATTCATATTTAATCTATTTATTATTTTATGTTTAATGAATTATAACATATTGAGTTTATATCGTATATAACCAGTATGTAAATAAATCGTGTCATGTATTTTTTTTAATTGATTTTGCTTACACGTTATTTTTTTTATTAATTAAATCGTGTCGAATTCATTCATTTATATCATATTCATGACTTCTTGACGGATCCTAATGTTTTTGACAGCCTTATTATTTTTTTTTTTGAACACACACAGCCTTATTTTGAAGTATGCATTTGCTTGTTTGTTTTCGATTAAAAAAAAGGGGGGAAGGGGGGACAAATTCTATTATGCGGTCTTTACACGCATTCATGGAGCAAAAGTGCAGGCACTTGGTCCAAAAACCTCTATCATCCGAACCTATTCCCTCTCAGATTCTTTACAATCGAACCCCTTATAATTAGAACTTATTACTCACAAATCCAGTTACCACGGCCTCATTTTCTCAAAACTGACACTTTTAATTAAAGTTGTCAAAATATGACACAATTCATTAATATACTATATGCACGACACAAAATTAGAGGAGTAGGTTAAATATTTTTTAAATCACTCGTTTTGCAAACAAATATATTTAACATGTCACAATTCATATAAATATTGGTTATACATGGCACGAAATGGATATAACACGATTCGTTAGATACGAATAAATAAACAATTGGGACATAAGTGAAGTGTTTTTTAATACGAATCAGTTAAAATCTAATACGAATCTGTCTTACGTCACATGATTCACAGAGCTACCTGTAACTCCAACAAAGTGAATTCCACGAATAGAGGACCAAGTAAATTAAGAAATCATGAATATGGCAGCAAGCAAATGCACTGTTGTGCCTGCCGGTGGTGGGAAACGTGCTAAGTTTGGGGGTAAAGGAAGAAAGGAGGACAAAAAAAAAAAACGGAAAAAATAAACCATGGAGGAGGAAGGGTTCGAACTGGTATGCTTACTGTGTGCGTGATCCAAAGTAAAAAAATGCTAAATGAAGTCACTATGGGTTCGTTTGTTTAGCGGGAGAATGGTAGAAAATGTAAGAAAAAAAAACTTTTTAAAATTTTCATGTATTTGGTTAGCATGAAAATGAAAATGATAGAAAAAATAATTTTCTTTCATTCTTGAATTTTCTCACAAATAACTAACTTTTTTTTCTAGTAAAAAACACAAGAAAATGAAAGAAAGTTGTGATCTATAATTAACTTCTCATTTTACCCTTATTTATCTTAAAATATTTTATTGGTTATTAATTTTAAAAAAATTTGGTATGAATTTAATTAATCACATAATTTGGCCCAAAGACCTTTGTGTTGGTGATTGTCTTAAAATCAGGTTTCGAGCCACTTTTTTAAAATTTTTTAACTTTCAATTGTAATTACATATTTTTTTCTTTTTTAGACCAATTTAACATAATTAAGGGTAATTTAGACAATTACAAAAAAATTCTTATGACTTTACTTTCTTTCAAACAATATAATGAAATTGTTTTAAAACTTTCCCGTAAATTTTTCATTCTAACCAAATACATTCATGAAAATATATTTTCTATATTTTCTTTTCTTGCACTTCACTTTCTATCATTTTCACTTTCCATCATTTTTTTCTTCCTAATCAAACGGACCCTATGGATTTGCGTGTGCGCTGCGAAAGAGGGGGGTCTTGGAAAATATTAACAAGGACGTTAATACTTAGGTTTGTCAAAATTTAACACCACACAATTAACTTATACGAATTGACATGGAGTTAGTTAAGAGGGTTTGAGTGATGTCTTATCGGGTTCGGATAGACTTGTCAAACCCGTTTAATAAATGAGTCGTGTTCGGATGAGACATGTTAACCCGTTTAAATAAAATTAATACAATAATAAACTAATAATTACTCAAAAAAAATTAGCCAAATATATATATGTAGTTATTAATTAAATCAATTTTAAAAATATTAATAATAATTTTTTTTATTAATAGCTTGTTAATTTGTTATCCAGTAAGTTTATTAATTAGTTATACAACTCTTTGGACGTCGACCACTCATTAGGTGAGGCGACTATGCCCTTTGACCTTTCCCTGGTATTTATTGATACTGGTATTTTCTTGACATTGGTTTTGATTTTGACAGGCACTCTGATGAATGCATGACGAGAAACAATACAACGGATTTCCCACGAGACAAGGGTACCATTGATAGAGACGGTTCAAAGGTAACCTCTAGCTTCAGCTTCATAGATTGTGATGATGATATTGCCCGCTTGTATCGTCCTTTCATATTCTTCCTGCCGTTATGTGCCCTCGGGCCTAGAAGGACGAGTCGGCGTGCTATGACTCCCTAAGAGAGATCATTTTCTATGAGGATATCCTGGAGGCAAGACTAAGATTTCCTATACCTGGGCGCATCTGTCAGATTTTGGGCCACTTGTCACTTACTCCAAGGAGATTGACCCCGAATGGTTGGAGGGTAATTTTGGCGTTCTTCTCACTATGGTTGTTGGTTCACGACGAGGATGTTTCTCCCCCTTTTAAGGAGTTCTCGGCTTCGTATGTGCTTTTGGATAATCCCACTCCTCATCAGGGGGTGGTATCGTTTTGCCCCGCAGTCGGGAAAGTTGATTCACGGGATTACCTTCGAATTGCCATAGTTGAAAATCTAGGTTCTTCTTTGTTGGAGGTAAGTGGGCCGTTGAGGAGGACCGTGACTTAGTGCCTCCGAGATGGGGCACTGCTCCGAGGACCAAGCTAGGTATAAGTTTTACCTTTGTTTTTATGCATGACTGTCATGTCCTTGTATTCACCATATGCTTGGTTTCTCTGCAGCCCCACCTGTGCTATTTGTAGTGTAGGAGAGTAGACTCCAGGCCGCGCAGAATCATCCTATCAAGCAGTTTGCGGCCCTTATATCTGCATCAGGTCATCCCAGAATCTCCCCTAGGCAAAAGAGTAAAGGTATTTGATGCTTCCAATAAACTTTGATAATTGTAATACTGTAGATTTTTCTTCTTATACCAGTTCCACGAGTACCACTACTGATAAGGCAATGGTGGAGGCTCTTTATGCTTCCCGGGTGGCATTTTTCCCTCCTCCTAAGAAGGTGAAGCCTGATGCCCCCAGCACTTCTTGGCCGAGGTCCGATGGCCAAGTTGTTTCCCTGGGGGTGAGGTTCAGTGGTGCCCCTACTCCTTCCCAGCCTGCGGCCCCTACCCCAAGACACTGAGGCATATTTCCTTGGAGACTGTAAAGTAGTCCCCAATGCATCACTTGGACACACATATCAATCAAAGAGGCTTCACTAATGCGTTCCTTATAATTGAGAACAAGACTCTTCCAGCGTTCAATGTAATCAATGATAGGTTCGTCTTTTCTTTGCTTTGTTCCTGCAAGTTCAAGAAGACTTACCATACGTCGAGTGTTGTAGAAACGAGTGAAAAACTCTCGTTCAAGTTGGTCTCAACTGTTAACAGTCCCAGCTATTAGATCAGTGTACCAGTCAAATGCAGCCCCTTTGAGGGAACGCACAAATTGTTTCACCATCAGGTCGCTGTAGGTACCAGCATTATTGCATGTTTCAATGAAATGTGCAACATGCTATTTTGGGTTGTCTTTCTCATCAAACTGTTGAAATTTCGGGGTTTGGTAGCCTATTGGCATTTGTATCTCGTCAATTCGTCGGGTATATGGCTTCGCATATACCAACGAAGATTGAGGAGCTTCTCCATACTGGGCTCGAATGGTATCAACAATCTTATGTTGAAGTTGTTGGACAAAGAGTGCGGCAACAAACATTTGTGAAGAATCTCGCATGGCATTTTGTGCCATGGCTCGATCTTATTGCTCTTGTTTTTGTTGTTATTCTAAAAACTTTAGATTTTCTGGCATTTTAGTACTAGACAGACTTGGAGTTTCTTGACTACTTCCTTTTGAAGGTTCTTGCAATTCAAGCTTGTTCATGAGTGCGGCGATTTGCATTTCTTTACCTTCAAGGGTCTTGGTCAACCTCTCGACCGTAGCAGTGAGTTGTTGAAGATGTTCTTCAGATGAAATTGCTTCCGTCACCATCACAGGCATAGGCGTATCGGAGGTCGAGGAATAATCGCCCCACTTCTGCTTAGGAGAAATCTCGAAGTGAGATTCAGTCCTCAAGCCTGTGCTGGAGTGTGTGTCGAGCAAAAAATCGTCCATCTCTTCCTCCAAATCGATAGAAGAATGGGCAGGTTGTCTCTTTCTGATTGAAAGAGCCTCCTTTTTGCTTTGCCTAGATCGATGCTCCATCGGTGGCAAAAGTTGAGATTTGCCCGCCTTTGTTCTGGCGCGGGTTGTTGGAATTGACTCCTTTATCAAGTCCACTGACTTGTCGGTGGAAGGAATCACGATGTCTTTGGTTGTCATTGTCAGACTTGTTGGATTTTTTACTTGAGAGATGAGAGGAAGAGAATGTCCCACTTGGCGTGCCAAAATTTGTAACGACAAATTTCGTGATTAAATTAACACAAAATAAGGTCAAGTTACAATAGTCAATTTGATTGACTTTAAGTAAAAGATATTGGTGTTGACTCTCTTCGGCGTGCTTCTCACGTGCACTATCCTTTGATTCTCGGTGAATTTGATGAAGATGATGAACTTGGTGAATTTGGCGAAGATGAGGGCTTGATTGGCGTATTTCTCGCTCTTCAATTGGTGGTGGCTTTGGTGGATTTGATGAATACGAGAGTTGAATCAATGTATCTCTTGTTCTTCAATTTAATGATGCTTTTGATGAATCTCCTCACCGTTCTTCGTTTTGAATGACTTGAAGATTATTTGGATTTCTTGAAGAAGGACCTTGGCAGTGTGTTCTTCTTCCCGGAGATGAACTTGCAAGGCTTTAAGGTTATAGTGAACTTCGAGCGGAGCTTCGCCGATCTTCCTTCCTCCTTGGTTTCTTCTCTATTTTCTCCTCTTTTTGGTCTTCCCCTAGACCTCTATTTATAGTGTTAGGAGTAGTTATCCATATAAGAGTGATAGTTATTCATATAAGAGTACTTTTACCTAATTACACTTATATGGGTTTTAGGTAATGGGCTACCCATAAATTTGTGGGCTTTAGTTTATGGAATTTAAGTCCAACCCACTTTACCTTTTAAAAGTTTATTTAATTTGGGCCTATGGAATTTTAGTCCATTTTAATTTAATAAGTCTGCTTAATTGCATTTGGGCTTGTATTATTTAGGCTATAGAATTTAGGTCCAGTTTAATTTAATTTGACAAACTTTGTTAATTAAATTTGGGCTTGTATTGTTTAGGTTATGGAATTTAGGTCCAACCCAATTTTATTTATCTAATTAATTTGAGCTCAATTATAGACATTAATTTGTTAATTAAATTTTTAATGTTTACAGTGACTTAAGTAAAAAAAATTTGATTAACTAAAATAACCTCAACAAAATAGATAATTCCTATCCTATCTTTTTGTGGATAATAATAACATTAAATTATATGTAATTATCACAGTTAAGACTATTGGGGGGGGTTGATGACTGTTGGCCTGCTATTACATATTTGGTTGGAATAAACCCTTCATATTTTCAACGGGCCAACATAGAAACAAGCATATCTGATTTTGAGAATAGCAAGCATCTCTATAGCCAGCAACCGATGTAGAAATCACACGCCAAAGCCAAATGCCAATACAACTCTTGGCCATGCAAAATCATGTTGTTAGAATGGCAATCCACGACAATCAAAGCTTCAAGTCTGATTGTGATCATTTATCGAGGTGTGTCAAGAGTCGGATGGGCCTCATCGTCGTCGTCGTCCTTGAGTTTTCTAGAAATGGCTGACAGTCACAGTTGTTATAGATGCCTTCAACCACCGTATACTTCCTCCCAAACTCAGTAGCCAACGTAACTCCACCAAGTGACTATTTCCTTTCTCTTCTCTATTGATTTGTAATTACATTAAGTTAGGCTACCTCCAAGAACTTTCGAGAACATATAAATTGAGACATTTGTTATATATTGATAATAAATTGATACTATTGTGAATAGGTTACAACCTATTCCTTGTTCAATTGACACTATCTTGAGTTTGTATACATGCATGTTAGAAATTGGTATTATCGATGTTGTCGTGCAACGAATGTAGCATTCGATAAAAGATGGTTGGTTTAAGAACTTACGGAGAAAAGGGAAATCTCTGTACCTTAGATTAATCCTCATGTAGAACCACCTTGCAATCTTTGTACTTTTTTAATAGGCTTACTTTGTGTTTTTTTAACAATGCTCTGTGTTTTTTTTTCTTCCAAGCATATACACAAAATGGGTCGACACCGGTTTGCATATACTATTGTATGTGTCTATATCGTATTATATGTCTGCATTTCTTTGTCTAGATGTTCTGACCCCAGGGGATAGAACAAAAAATTTATTCAAAACGCCACTTTTATGGGGTAATGGAAGCTTGTGGTGAGGAAGTACATAATATCAACAAAAAGAACAAAGATTCAACATCTAAGAGGGGATAAAACAGATAGAGCAAGAAGGTGGGTTAGTTGGAGACGAGATCTATTGACTACACAAAATCATTGTTTTGTGAGGTAATCATATAAAATGTATGTATGTCTTTTGCGTTGTTTTTGTTGGTTTGATTTATTGTCCTTTTTTTTTTTTTTTTGGTTTTGGTGTTCTGTTGAGTTGATTTTGATTTTATTATTAGTATTTTCTTTTGAACATGATCTTGGATAATCAATTTTTTCAGGATCATCAATTTTAAGACGAGAGTGAGCCAGATTTTGTGGTTTAAGTGCTCTCTCTATCTCTCTCTGATAATCTTTTGCCCAGAGACCAACAATTTGTAGATTACAAGAAGGTTGATGACCAAGTTCACTAGTTGAAAAGTAGCAATTCTAGGTATGTAAATAAATTTTCTATTGTACAACCCACACATAAACATTCACATGGGATCATCCTACCGTAAGAGCTCAACGAGAGATCCTTTCATTTTCTGCCCCACTGGAAATTTTTTGCAAGTCATTCAAATTTTTTCCTCTTATTTTCTGAAATCAGGATTTTTGCTAATATTCTTTCAGGATTAGTGTGATCTTTGCAGTGTTTGTAGCTATACCCTTCTTGATCCAATGAATCCTGAAATCTTGTAGGATTACTTGAACGCATTATGTCCATTCCTTTAACTTGGCAGTACAAATCTTGTATCTGTGCATTTACTTAAACATATATTGTGCATTAGTTAATGACTATTTGTGTGGTTGGAACTTATGGATATTTTTTGGATTAAATCATAGAAAGTTAAGGAATTTTTAGGTGAATTCATTTAATTTTTGATTTTATATGGTTATTTGTTCAATATACCAGGAAAGGTATGTAATTCATATTTCATGAATGTATATGTAGTTGGAGCTTCTTTTTTTTATTACGCTTTAGTCCAGTTTGTAAGAACTTCAAGGGTAAACATTTGGTTGAGGTTATTTCTCTGTCAAAACTCTATAAATTGCACGAAACTGAACTTGAAAAGGCAAAAAAAAAAGTTACCCAAAAAAAAAAAAAAATATAGTAGTTGATTTGATTATTTAATGATTGATATTTCCTAATAGTCTAATACTATCCCAGTTTGAGTAGCATGTTCAGTTGCACCCTAAACGGTCCTTCTATAACGTATAAGCTTTAGAAAAAGCCAAAAACAAATCTCACATTAGCCATTTGATAGAAAAACTTGGTGTGAGACTTCATGTAAAAAAAGAGATTTATGTGAGACTTCACGTTCCATTCTTTTGTATCTTGATCTAATCAATATTTCAGATATTCCTTTTCTTAATTTCTTTGACAATAAAATACAGAAACTATGCAACAACTACCGCATTTTGAGAGGATATGCACTGCCCATGAAAATTAATTCTAAGCCTGCTTTTAGTCATGGCGAATTAGGTTTATGTGAGTCTTTTGGCTATATTTATTTTTGACTTTGAGAAAGACACTCATTATGACTTCTTGACCACTGTCAAGATTGATGGCCTTTGTGTGGCTACTGAGATCCATAGGAATGTATTTGATATATTTTTTTTCAAAGCATTTTCTCAGTGTACACCTTTACATTTTCTCAGGCATTGACATCAACACTGAAGTTTTATGAGGTCAATGCAATCCTCCGTCCATCATCCATGTTTTGTTTAGGTAAAGTTGGCGTATCCGTTGTTTTGGATTGTCACTGAATGCACAATGTTGTTCTTAGAAAGCAAAAAATAAACAATAAAAACACATACATAAGTGGAGCAGCTGAAAGTCCCTCAGTTCCTAACCATTTTTGACATTTATATGTTGATTGAATTTTAGAAGTTTTTCAATTCCAAAAGGGAAAAAGCCCAAAGAGAAGACTAATGAATAAGCAGAAGGAAGTGTGGACATGAGAAAAGATGAGCATAAATAAAACATTAAAATAATATGCAAAGACAAAAAGGATGTAATATTGACAATTAAAGTTTAGATGATGAGTAATGTGTTTGCTATGTTTTCAGCCTCAACTTTTTATTTTTATGAAGGTGACCCTTTTTATTCCATGAAAGAATCATACAGTGTAATATATACATTGTGTAGATTGAATTGGTTCAAACTTAAATAAATAAATATGTCAATAAGAATATATATAAGATGTAGATTTTCAAACGCGGTTGATTAGTAGTTGTAATTTTCATATTTAATTTTTCAAACCTTTTTGGAATTATAAGGTTATTTTTGTTTAATATTTTTGTTGTAGTTTTATTGATTTTAACTTTATCTTTGATGTTAAATTAATTACGTATACAAAGTTATGTTAATCACATATATGAATTATAACTCACATATTACTGAAAATGATTCACGTGCAACGCACGTATGCATCAACTAGTATATTAAATTTTGTGGGGCTCACTTGTCCAAATTGTTCACTAATTAGTGAACGGTTATACCAAAATAAATAAGAAATCTTGATCTTCAATTATGAAAGTTACTATTAGTAATTAAGTTACAATTGATTGAGTGTATTCTTTTTTTTTTTTTTAGTACATAAAATAGATATGCAAATAGGTCATTTCACATAGGAGCATTGCCCATCAACGCCACATATATAACTATTTGCAAAAGACTCCATCACACCTACGTCAGGGCCAAATCTAAGATCCCACAACGTGCTCTACGCACTGAAGAATAAGTTTAGCTCCACAGAACTACCATAATTATAAAAACTCGAACTCAAGCATTGAGTAAGAAAATCCAAGTTCTTACCATTGAACCAACCACTCGGTGGTGATTGAGGTTATTTATCATTGATGAAGAAAGGTTGTGATTGATGATGACTACTTGTAACTTTACTTGTAAAATGTGTAACTTTACTTTTAAAAGTTATAACTTTCATGATCAATTATAATGTTATGTGATCAATCATATTCTTAGTAGTTTTAACTAATAGTCCAAAAAATTATAACTTAACCTTAGATTATAAATCTTGGTGTGATACTTCCTTTGATTTCTTAGCCTTCCTCATGAGTAAAAAGTATACTCCTTGACCTTCCATTGTACCTCAACAAAATCACCTGGTTGTTCTTCAATAGTTATGATGCTAGAGCATACATTCTTAAAAACCCTTCTTTAAAATATTTTAGATATAAGGAAATCCATATAATTCCATCAAAAATCTCGTAGTCCCAAAAAAAATGATGATGGCTATGAGTAGCGTATGAGGAAAAAATCGCATACCTTTGTGAGTGATGGTGATTAAGGTATCTGGTAGTTTTTTGGGAGAAAATGAAAAAGCAAAACTCCTCCCTTCATAGAGTTCTTGAATCTAAAACTGGTTGATTTAGCTGGGGAATGTGAGAAAAGGCCATTCTGATACCCATTTGCTGGGCACATTTTATACTGGCATTGGGGCGATTCGGCCTTGATGTTGGTTGATCAGGTTGCAGGCATTCTTCTATACATCTAGTTCCTAATTTGGGAACTCTTCAGCGTAGTGTTTAGTTCGGGTGTTAGGGGTGGGGTTCAATTAAATTAGTTTGGTGATCTGATAATACTAGATTTTGGATCGTGATATAAGGCTCGGTCTTAATGATTTTGTTTCAAACTGAATATTTTATCGATATAGAACATTTAGAACTGAGTGGTATTGGTATCCAAATTGACAAGAGTTACCCATGATAGAATGTAGGGTGTTGTCGGTCTCTCATCTAAATATGAGATTGTTATTAAGCATTAACACAAAATGAACCAACACGTTATCCAAACCTTAATTGAAACACCTCATAGTTGGAATTGGACGAAGTGTGGACGAATTATTATGACCGACATAGATTGAATTGGAATCAATTATCATTACATGTTATACTTGAACCAAAAAACTTTTGGAGCTTGGCTATATGCAAGTGCCTACTGCAGCATTTGCGAGAGTTTCTTTCCTCGCCTCATCTGACAAACCCTACACAAAAACGAACACCTAGTCTAGAAGAATCAAAGCAAGAAGGTGAATTAATATTTCTTCATTTCTATGACTGTGAAAGGGTTTAATCAATCATATTTTCATTAAGTAAGGAACTTTAATCAAATTACAAAGAGACCTCTCATTCTTATCAATGAAATATTGTGGTACAAATTGCTATGTTCAGATAATTCACCAATCGAATGGTCTCACCTCAAATTTGCTCTCCTATATATGCATCACTATTGACCCAACCATAGATGAATAACACTAACTAGACTGAATGACAATATATACAAGGAAGTTCTCACTATTGGTGCTAGGGGCCCTGAGGGACATTTAGTTTCCACTGCCCTACTCTCCTACCTCGAGGACCAAGACCCCTATCTCAAAGACCAAGCCTCTCTTCAAAGATCAAGCCACCTGTGTGTCCAAGGTGTCTTCCACATATCTAATTAATCCATGGACATATGGCACACATAGCCCATTTGGTCACACAAATATGGTCAAGGTTGTTGGGGGTATGGGTAGCTAGTGCACAGCGTGTGACCTTCCGTACAAAGGTGGTTAGGAGTAGCTTATACGGGCCCCTGGCCTGCCCGAGTAATTATGCTATAAGTACCCCAATTAGGCCATTACTCACCCTCCATAACAACTAAGCCTGGTTGGTAAGAGAATATTCATTCCACTGTCCCACTCATCCCTAGGTTAATTGGTAGCTTGGTGTCTCTTCTAGACCCCCGAATCGAGGGAATCTTTCCTCACGATTATACACGTGGAATTGTTAGACATAACCTAGAGGGGTAAATAATTTTATTACAATTAAAGCTTAAAAAATCACAAATTTTAAACCTAAATGACCACAATTACTAAATTGAACAATGAATTTTGTCAATTGACCATTTGAATCCCTTTTACCCACAATAACAACCTCTTATCAATGAATGGATGCAATGTATATATGTCCACAACAAGCCCCAACAATCCAATCAATCAATCTAATCCCTACAACCATGCCAATTTCATCAACCACAACTAAATCGATGAATATGTCAAATAAAGAAATTAAACAAGCATTACATCGAACAAATTTTATGCGCATTTGTGCTATTGTAAGTGTCAATTAAAAATATAACAATAAAGATCATCCATAACACAAACGATTTTTTGACGCGAAAACCCTCTTCGATCTTGAGTAGCTTCACTTGGACACGCTCACCACAATGAACCATCTAGGCCTTTCAAACAATCTTCCAGGACGCACCCAAAATTCTCAGTCTACACACACTAATGTGGGTTTATGGTAGAAATGCAAATAAGATTTTCTTCTTCAATGTGTGAAGTTGAATAGAAAGGATCAAGATGATTTGGACTTTTGGATACTAAAGATCTAGAATTGTTTCTTGAAGCTCTCTCAAAGAGACTTACCCTAGGTTGAAACTATAGCCCCAATAAATAATGTTTAATTGGAGCTCAAGTATACTCAGATTTGTGATCAACCACTCGAGCAGTGAGAGGGCAGTCACAGGGCAATGGTTTTTGGGGTGAAAAATGAGTTATTTTAGACTTCCAAGGAGCAGACTACTCGAACTGTCTGAAGGCCGCTTGAGTCGTCTCTCAGACCGCTCGAGCAGCCAGAGAGTCGGCTCCACTTGTTCTCCATTTGCTCTACGTGTTCATAGACAGCTCTAGTCAAAGACGAGTGAGGAGATGACGACCTCGAATAGTTTTTAATTTAGAAATCTAGCAAAAACTCGACGTATTGAGCATTAAGAAGTGTTGCTCAAATAAGATCCAATACATGACTCATTCTATATTTTTAAAACACATTTAAGATTTAGAAAATATTTTTCATGAAAAGCCTAAGATTCATTCATAGATAATCCTAATTTCAATTCCATTATCCTAATTATCCTAAGTCTATAAATAAACCAAGTATACTTATGTATCTAGGTTATTACCTTTATCCTAAATATTGAAGGTGGATTGGAGATCTCTTGATTTGACTTTTTAGAACTCCTTTCTTATTTGACGTTTTCAAAACTTGATCTTTGAAGCATCTTAACCATAGAATTAGGTTGAGATTTATATCAATAATTAACGAAATTAGTAATTTTTTTAACAATTAGTGTGCTTACTAAGTTAGTTTCCCACCTACATTCTTTTTAGCAATTCTAGTGGGGAGAGGTTCGCCTCACTAGTCATGCCTGTCGACACTAGGTGAAACAAAAGCTTGACCTTATTGGCTAAAGGGTTAAAATACTCAAAGGGTCGTCAGAAATCCAAAAGACTAAAGTGTTAAAATACTCAAAGGGTTATACTTTTCTTCCTAAGAATTAGGGCAAACCAACCCAAGCTGGTCCAATTATGGTGTTGGAAAAGTCTATTGCAATGAAGAGACCTGTCAATAGGGTCTATTACATATTTGAAGAAAACATGCAATTGCAGTTGGGATCAGAAATATTCACATACCCTAACACTCCCCAATGAAACATTGGATGTGTAGTCTATTACATATTTGAAGAAAACATGACATGATGAACAATTCAAAACAGAGCAACCGTGACTACAATGAGTCGTTTAGATGCAAATTATCCGAATAGACATGCAACATTTTTGTTGATGTGGTCAGACACTTGGTTTGATCCATATCAGCTACAAATTATCTAACAGAAACCTTCCCATAAGTTCAAATTGTTCATTCTACATATAAAAGGGAAACGTGATAAAAACAGTTTAACCTTGCACATCATGTGGTTATTACATGCATTATCTTGAGTCAAGTTCTTCAACATGAGGTCATATTACAACCTTAAAGGAGTGTGTGTAATAGTTGATTATACCAATTCTAGCACCTCGTCGCCTGATTCCCTTGAGTGAAATAAATTCTCAATATATTGTACAACAAAAGACGATGCTATAACATAGTTTTGCATCTGAATCCTTGCAGAGGCCTCTGGAAAAAAAATAAAGCAAGAATATTGAAAAATAATATCACAATCAAGCTCATCCAAAAACCTACAAATATGAATACATGTGAATAAGTATTTTGATGCAAGCTAATTTAGGACTCAGATAAAAAATTTGGACAAGTAACTGTTCATTGTACGCGTTACATACAATCAATCAGGTTAACAAGGTCCGAGTTTAAGCATGCAACTAAACATTCGCAGTTTTGAAATTAATCAAATGTTCATGCAATGGTGGCTGCAAGTTTTGATACATTATCCACTT